>OZ038000.1:14769062-14819062 GCA_964035705.1 Porites rus | reverse complement strand
GGACAATCAATGTCATTTTCGATTCTTTTAAGTCTCACTGCCTAACTAATGCCAGTATCAACAGAATGTGCCGCAGCATTACTATCTTTTAGATACCCTAGTAATATTTTTATTTCATTTTTAATCGAAATGAATTGGTTTTAATTGAAATGAGTTTTTTTTAAAAATTGAATTGAATTTTTCTTTAATCGAAATGAACAGGAGCTTATGAAATGAAATGATTGTAAATAGTGCTTTGACTGAATATTTTTTTTTCTTCAGCGAAACTAATTGTAAATAGGTTTTAATAGTTAGTTTTGATATCAATAAAGGGTTCGGATTATTATTATTATAATCATAACTATAACAAAATTGTCAAATCTGATTGGCTATCAACTACCCTGATTTCAGCCTTAATTGGACAGTTAATAGGACAGTACGCTATTATATCACAAATTTTGTTAAAGTTACGATTAATTGGTAACAGAACTTTGTGTCGTCCAATTCGGTCTGTAATCATACTTGTGATTAAACAAATCGGACTGCCGCTACGCGGTCGTCCGATTTTGTTAATTACTCGTATGATCAGAGACCGAATTGGACTCCACTCAGTCCTATTACCATTACTTATTGTAGTTATTATTATTATTATAATCATAAATATAACAAAATTGTCAAATCTGATTGGCTATCAACTGCCCTGATTTCCATTACTTATTATTATTATTATTATTATTATTATTGTTATTAAAATAATTATTGCTGTAATTTTGTTGGTCACCGAGTGATTTGAGTGAATGTCAGCACACTCAGTTTTAACGTATTCCATCAGATTTAATCAATACTTATGATAAAATGTTTTTTGCATTATCAGTATGACTCACCAACGACCATCCTGCAGCACTTGAGCTCCTCAATACAACCCAGTGTGTTGCAGTTTGACTTGTAAAATCCAGCCGCATAGTAGCCGTCTTTCTTACACTCACTAAGTCCATAGTGATCAAATGACCCCCAGATATTCTCGTTGTAGCAGTGTTCGTACTGGTCAGGCAATATGTTCGGTTTACAGCACTTGGCCTCTTCAATTTGCCAAATCCAGCCAGCCCCATCATTTCGCCAAAGACCTTGTAGAAAGTAACCATTTGGACAAACGGCCCAGACGTTAAACCTTCATTGCAAAGACAAAGGAAAAAGCAAGATTTTATGCGAAATCTTATGCACAGACCACAGCAAGCCTTTATAACAGAACAGATAGCATTTTGTTGGCTTCCCTTGACAATTTTGAAATGGCAGAGGAAGGAAGAGTCGGAAACGTTAATCTGCTTATTCTCTTATCGAACTGGCGTTCTGTCTCCAAAACAAACACGAAAAACTAGAATTTCTAACTCAATGGTTGATGTTAGGGACTGTGCAATAATTATCAGGAGGGGGGGCTGAAAAACTAGAGGGGGGGCATTACATAAAATTGCTGCCAAGATAGGGGGGGCTCAACGTAAAATCACTCATTTGACGGAGAGGGGGTTTATTCGAAATGTAAATAAAATTAAACGCAATAAAAGATTCTCAATACAGGCATCATGAGAGACTGTAACAAATATCAATACGAACAGCTGTTAAACGATTATTGAAAATATTCCATCAAAATGAAAAGCAAGTTCACAACTGATCAATTTCAACCCGTCTTCTAATTAATTGAGCTGATCCTATGTAAAGCAAAAATCATGAACTTGTTTTTCAGCTTCCCCCATAAAACAATAGGAATCAAACAGATCTCGTAGACAAGCTTTGTCGGTTTTTGATGCGAATAAAAGTAATGTCTCTTCATCGACTGAATCGATTTGCTGAATTCCATATATATCGATCGACAACTTCCAAGTGCGAAAGTCAAGAAGTTAGTCGATTCTGGTATGTTAACCTCTTCCAACGCCAACGAAATGCAGGAGGTGTGCGAGAAGTTGACGGTTGATGAAATCACTCTCAAAAGTTTTGTTCAGCATCGTGAGTTTCTTGCATTGGAAGCTCAAAAAAGGGAAGCTGAACGCAATACCCTTCCAGACATTAACTGGAAAGAAGAAAATGAAGTCAAATCCCTCACAGCAAGACAAATTAAGATCTACCTTAAGCAGAACAATCTTCATGTATCTGGAAGTAAAGCTGCGCTAGTAGCACGTGCTCTTGATTTCTCGCATACTGGAACACGAAACAACGAAAGAAATAGTGCCAATGACAGTGACACAGAACTCCTATCCAGTGATTCCGAATATGACTCTGATTCTCACACAAGTACTTCCGAAAACAACTCTGATTTGGATTCAGATGACTCCGAAACGGATGGCTTTGTTGAACATTCATATGAGGTACTATTTGTTCCAGACGACGACATCCAACAAGTGAGCGTATCCTTATAGTAGCGTGACAATATAAAAGGTATTTACTTAAAGGCATCTATGGTAATGGTGGCGGTGAGGGGTGGGTGTGTGTGTGTGTGTGGGTGGGTGGTGGGAGGGGGGTGCGACGTTATTCTTAACATAACAGAGGGGGGTACTGTCTAAGTTTTTGCTAGATAACTCTAGTTTTTCAGCCCCCCCCCCCCCCCTCCTGATAATTATTGCACAGTCCCTTAAACTACCGATAACCATATGTGGATGTATCTCTAGTTTATCTAAACTTTATTTGTTTTGTTGACAGTTTATTTGTCGCGATTTTTGAGGAAAGCAGTATAAAGTAGGGTCCCGTAACATAATAGCTTAAGTGCATCCAAAGTTTTCTTTATTCGTGGGGAGAGGAATATAGATCAAGTCCAGAATCTGGGAAATGAAAAGAGGTAAATATGCAAGGAACCTCAACAAGATTCAGGTCAGTGCAATTTTTCATCTGCCGCGACGGAGAAATGATTTACTCAAATTTACAGAGCTTTGTATGGAGATGTCGTGTTGGTGCTCATCCAATGCGTACCATCACGGCCGAAAACCACTAGAAACATCTGTCACTGATCTTGCTACGAAAGCATGAATTCATTTCTCGAGGAACTAATAATCAGTACAATAACTGTTAAGAAAGCAAAATTTCCCAAAATGAGTCACTCTTACAGCCTAATTAACAGCTGGCTCGGCCCCCGTATAAATCAGTGTCGCTTTACGCAAAAGCTTAGAAACTCAATCGTACTCTATGACATAAAGAAGAACCCTTTTCAAGAGAAAAGTTGTAGAAATATTAGTTCTTAGCTGCTCTAATTCTTCATGAAAGTAAAGCTCAGGAGTATCGACAATTCTTCAGTTTGAATTTTGATAACGTAATGTGAAAACCAATATTTTCTCACCCATCCAGAACGCCCCACCAGTTGGCAATTTTACAAGTTGGCCATTGTACAGGCTGATTCAGATCTCCAGCACATATTCAGGACTAGCAGACTCAACAAAAAAGATTGAAGTGCCATACTAAAATAAAGAAAACAAAACAAACAAAATTTGTGGCTGTGTTCAGTTGCAGCGGTTGTTAAAAAATCGCGATATGAAAATGTCGTACAGCGGTGACAGCAATCAAGGACCACTGACTGTTATGATTAGCGCTTCTTCCAGTGTTCGTCTCTACGTCTGTTCAAAGATTAAATTTACCACGATTTGCTCGTGGGTGTGAATCATGTTAACACTGACATTGCTCAATATTAAACATTCAAAAACAATTAATAATCAATATTTCCTAGCGTCATATTTAAACTTCATTATTCCTTGGTGAGACGTCTTGAGCTTTAAAGAAAAACGTAATTTCAGTTGCCAATGTTTTTGTTTTAATTTCTTTACATATACTTTGAGTTGTGCCATCCTTTTAAAGGTTTTTTAAACCATCACATAACAATACATTTTAGAGTTCTTAAGTGCGAGCTTTGAGCGAATCAGTCGTAGTCAAACTTCCTAAGATTTCTGCCTTTTTTGGTAGACGTTTCAACGTTCTTACTGTGATTATAGTTGGTTCGTGATCATGTTTAGAGACACATAGCTGCTTACATACTCTTTTATGACTACAATTATAATACGAAATCCTGATGTATGCCGAGATGCTCAGTGTCTGCATTGCATTGTCACATAACTTAACAGACAAATCATTAGCTATCTTTAAAAAATCACAAAATGAATCACCAAATGGTGAAAAGAAAACAACTTCCGAACAAGATTCTAGACATGATATGAAATTCTTAACAAGATATCTGATTAAAGTATTTGCAATGATTATTTTAAAACAATTGAAGTAAAAGAGAGTTGTAACCAATAATACAAAAAAACACCCATCGAACTACCTTTATGAAAATTATAATAGTGCCCAGATGAAAAGAACTATTTTGGGTGTTTATATCGCACTTTTGAAAGTCACATCACCAGCCACGCTCATAATTATGCAAAATTTAACATTCAGTTTTAAAATAAAACACTTAACGTTTTTAAGTTCTCAGCTGTTCTTTCATTTATTTTAATACTAAAGATCTAAAATCAATGGGGAGAATGTTAAAATATTCTATTCCTTTGTAATGATTTAACGTTTTTTTTCTCGCCCTACTTTCTCTCTAAGATGAGAACGTTACCGTTTGCAGGAAAAAAATATTTCCGATCAGCCTTGTACTTATAGTCGTAAACAGAAAATGAATCAAACTAAAACAAATCTTTCTAAAGAGTTGTCGCATTGGATCAAAATGTTAAAAAAGCAAAAAACGGGTATGGCAAGTCAAGGGGCTAAGAAAGTATATCATTCTTAATGAAACTGATTTGCTTTTATGAAAGTTAAAAGCGAAAAGCTTAACCACATGAACCAGATCACCCTCCTATAAATTTCTAGTGACCTATTCCTTAATTCACGCGATTGACACCTCTTGCATCTTTTTCGCATATGGTGCTTAAGGGACTCTTATGTTAAGGATCATTTCGGGCTCATTCTGTTTACAGAACATCTGGAGTCAATAGATAACTCTTTTGTTACACTATGATTTTCGATAGGTTTACTCATAATGATTCTTAAATGTTGATCGACCCCTACAGTATAGTGTTCTAACTCCGCTGCCCGTGCAGCACACTTACAAATGTTAAGAAAACTTTAAATTGAGTGATTAGGAAAATTCTTTCCCTTTGATTCGAGGTTAACAGCCACGTTACGTTCTGCACGCAGTCAGAAGATTTTAGTTACGATTGGTTTTGTCGGGGGACAAAAGTCAAGTAGCCTCAAATCGATCGTACCAATCATGGGAGGTACGCGGTGTTTTCATTCATTCAGTGCGCATGACTTCAAATGCGCGCATCTGATTGGCTAAGTCGCAATCCATTATTCTGCGCCGATTAAGACAATGATAACTTACGCTATTTTCTAGAGAGCAAACCTTTCACCTATTCGTAGCATCATCCAAATAGTTGTTTTTGACTTCGCAGTCATCGACTTAACGATTATTTTGACTTTCTTTTTTTGCGCTATCTAATTGATGAGAAAGAAGAGTCGTAACATCCCATGATTACACATTCAAGACAGCTGGGTATATATCGCATAATTTGTGTTTGATATTTACCCGAACTGTGTGTTACTCAAATGCTTTCCAGTGAACTGGGCTTGACCAACTCACTAGAAATTGTAATGTAAAGACTCTCCTTAGACTGACTTGATAGAACAATGAAGAAATAAATTGGTACTGATGTATTCTGGTGACAGGGAGTAATTTGGTCGTGAATATTAAATTACGTTGAGTACCAGAAATATCAATGCCGAGTGGCAAAATTCCCACATTAACAATGAAGCCAAACAGGTGCACAAGTATCGCTTATGAAAAATGTTCGTCTAAATCACGCAAAATCAATCGTGGTAAATTACGAAATTATTAGCTTACTTTAACCTGTTTGAACTGTAAATACCCTGTACAAGCGAAGCCTCTAGTGAAGAAAGTTTTTTTAATGACTAAATTACAACACAAAGAAAACAAACAAAAAAAGGTTAAAAAAAAGTATAGTTCGACTACCTACAAAAGACAGGAGCAATAAACGAACGTTAATTGTGTTCTATCAGTCAGATATATCTAGTTAAATACAAGATTTACAATTCTTTCAAAATATCTTTTGGTATTTGACCGTCAGGGAAAGGAAACAATCGATATCAAGAGCTATATTAAGAGCAGTCTGTAAGAAAGTTCCATTTTTTAGTGTCCCTTGCTTTTTTCTCTATAATATAGATCTTGACTTAACTAGGCGTAGAAAAATTGCAAAATTAGGCGATATTTCATCCATTTTGGCTTGCCAAATATGAAACCGCGCTAACAGGAGACAATAGTTTAATTGACACGAGTATTCTGTAGAATGAGGCTGTGGCCTCAAGCCCAGTGCAGTAATATTCAATAAGTTGTATTTGCCGATTAACGGAAGAACGTTTTGAAGCCAGTCAGTTACGCTTTTCCAAAAAGAGGACGTTACATGGCAAGACCAAAAAATGAATCAGCGTCTCTGAGGAATTGTTGCAAAAGGTACAGTTGTCATTTTCTTTTTGTCCTATTTTAAGTAAGAAATCATTGGTTGGTATGCGCCTATGTAATAGTTTAAATTGGAACTCTATCAGTTTGGTGCTTTTTGTGCACCATTGCGCTAAGTTCCCAATTTAAAAATGTTACTTCTTCGTCTGAGTAGTTGCAGTCTTGAAACCATTTTAGCTGGCTTTTACGTGGGGTTAAACTTTTGGCTCTGATCAGGTTTTGGTCAATTAATGGACCTGGCTTTTCTCTCTTAACAATTTTTTCACTTAACGTTTCAAAGGTATGGTCTCTTGTCTCAGCAGTATCGGTAACATTTTTGCGAATTTGTCTAACAGCTGATAATAAACCAAAAAAACTGAGCGGGCGTACTCTTAAATCATGTTTGGAGGCAAATCTTTGAGAGTCAGAAAATTATCGTTTCCTGATTGGAGGTGTTTAACTTTGGAGATACCTATTTCAAACCACTATTTTAAAAAAAATGGTTTATTATCTATCCTTATTAAAGTGTTGAACCACAGAAACCGTTCTTGAAAAGCGATATCAGAACTTACTTGATCCACAAAGTTTATTTCTGCTCAATATTCCAATATTTCTTTAAGAAAGGGGTCCGTTGCTCTAACCTCTTTCTTAGTGTCTGAGACATTGAGATTACCACGGAAAAAGAGAAATTTCCATTTTCCGTGGTTAGTCGTGTCCAAGTACTTTTTAACCCATGTTGTTTTAAAAGATTTGTTGAAAGAGCAGAGGTCAATCATCTTCAGGCCTCCATATTCAGGCTCATTGATCATAACTTTTCTCTTGATTTTTTCACCTTTACCATTCCATAGGAAATGGTAAAACATGTCATTTATTTCTTTTATAGCGTGATGAATTGAGCGCGAAGGGGAGAGCAGGTAAACCAGTTGTGATGCGGCCAGTGATTTGAGGATAGGAATTTTCCCCAACAACGTGAGCCTACGGTATTTCCAGCAACTCTTGGTCCAGCAGTTTTTTCGTTGTAATTCAACCCTAAAGCCGTGTCCGGATCAGTTGACAGCCACAGACCAAGTGTTTTGACTTTATATTTTGGCCACTTAAAGTTCTTCCCTGAAACAAGGATTTGTTCATGCCCTATCTTAGAACCGATCCAAAGAGCTTCTGTTTTGTTATCGTTTAACTTAAGGCCGGTGATCTTACCAAAATCATCTAAAATTTGTATTGCTGATGTAAGGGATTTCTCTGAACCGTCTAAGATAAGAGTGGTATCATCAGCGTATTGGCTTATCTTAACTTCGTCATTACCTAGAGAAAAACCTCTTATGCTCTTATTGTTACGGACGGCCTTGGCCAAGAGCTCCGCAGCAAGAATAAACAAATATGGGGAAATTTAAAGGGGACAGCCTTGCCTAACTCCTCTTTGAGGCTGGAAGAAGTTGCTTGACCAGCCATTGTTGAGTACACAACTTTCGATGTTGCAATAAAAGGTCCTTACCCAATTGATGAGTGATGGTCCAAAGCCAAAAAAACGTAGTGTATCAAAAATAAAGGGCCATTCAAGGGAATCGAAAGCTTTTTCAAAATCTATAAAAAGCAAAAACCTGGGAGCATTATACTGTGTAGCATACTGGATGATGCCATCTATAAGTCTAATATTTTCCCCAATGAACCGCCCTTTCATAAAGCCTGTCTGATCATTACTTATCAGTTTTGGGAGAACGGTTTTTATACGGTTTGTATAGCGTTTGCTGCAATTTTGTAATCTGTATTAAGGAGAGTTATAGGACGCCAAATTTTTATGTAAAATGTTTTATGCTCTTTTTTGGAATAAGTTTAATGATACCCCTTCTTTGGGTAATAGATAAGCAGCCAGATTCGAAAGCAAAATTAAGGGCGGAGAGTAAATGAGTAGAAATGTCATCCCAAAAGGCTTTGTAAAATTCGACTGGAAGGCCGTCTGTACCGAGCGTTTTATCCGCGTTCATACATTTTAAAGCTTCTTCACATTCCGTTTTAGTTAAGAGCCCATCGCAAACCTGTTGTTCATCAGGAGTCAAAAAAGTTTCATTTGCTTGCTGAAAGAAATCAAAATTCACAGAGTTGTCTATTTTTGAGGCGTAGAGATCTTTATAGAAAGATATTACGAAAACTCCGTCGCTAAGTTTCAATTGGCTTATTGTACCTTGTTTTAAGTGACGTTTTTCAAGATTAAGAAAATATTTAGCATTCTTTTCACCTTCATTGTGCCACCTGGACTTTGATCGAAGAATGGCACCTTTGGTTCGGTATTCAATTATTTTCTCGAGTTCTTCTTTTAAGAATTTAATTCGTTCAGCGACATTTTGGCTCACTTTCTTTAATAATAAAGCACTACGACTGTTCTCTTGAGCAGTTGATGAACAACATTAGCATCAAACAATTGCCATTAAAAACACGGTCCAAGCCCCTCAAAGACCAAATAAAGCTACGTATGATTGTAACAAAACCGTTGCTCGAATGTCACAAAAGTTCATTTTTGAATAGTGCTGACCAAGTTAGCTGGCAGATTATAGCAGTTGACTAAAAAAAAAGATGTCTGTAATACGATCTGTAGATAAAAAAGTGGATTGTCACATTCATGCATTATCATGTTACGTACAAAGTTTCGTCAGTTCCAAGCGCTATTCGAGTAAAACCTTATTAGCTGTTCTCTATTAGCCTCATTTTTGCTAGTAAGATTATGACTTTGTGTAATTACGTTAATCAGTTCAGTCTGAGTTTTTTTTTTTGATTTTTCCCATAGACGACCACCTCCCGTAAGCGAGCACTTTGTCGTGCACCAAGTATAGTCGCCTACGAGAGAGTTTACTGTACCTCCATAAACCAGAAACAACGATATTGTATTGGATCAATTAAGCTTACAAATGTACAACAAATAAACGAAAAACAATACTCAAAAGCACTTAAAAGGTCTTTTTACAATGGAGCTATCCATCTTTAGCATACTTCCTGATTAGTTTGTAAGCAGCCTGGCATGATGATGCAACAGCGCAACAAGGCCTTGAAATTAGCAACCAAGCCTTTGCACTTGTGATTTAAGTGCGATGGTAGAGGATGATAATTGCACGAACTGTATGCTTCGTAACTCATAACAGAATGGTATTTTGTGTAATATGGGTAGAAAACTGATAAATTTCAAATGTTAAAATCCTAGAATTTACTGTCGTCTGAATAAAATGCCATATATATAGTAACACATGCCTTTTTTTTTTGTCATGACGCATTCCTCCTACATAAGGGGGGGGGGGGGGGCATCTGATGAAGCACTTACAATGTCAGTGTTTGAAGCTAATGGATTTCTAATGGATTTTGACATTACAATCTGCTGAGTGCTCTGGGTGTGACACACTGTCCACCGCCCTTGAAAAATCCTTACTACACTCTTGAAAATGATAGCCAAACATTGTTTACACAAAAAAAGATTAATGTAGTTTATTGAAATCTTCAGGGGTAATCCTAAGGAACAAATAAAAGCCCTTAACTGTAAGGTTATGGCCTCTAAATGCAAAAGCCTATGTCTGGTCATCCCTAGACTTAATGCATCTGAGACTTCTGGGAGACTATAGATATGCATTTACCAGGTGTTTACCATAATATTACAAAACGTTTCCTGAAAATCTGGTTGGAAAGCAAATGTGGAACAAAACTTATTGGGTCGCTCAAATGAAAAAGCAAATTTCTAGATGCAACAGAAGATATGAACAGGTAGTCCTGTTTTTCCGGATGGAATTTTCCAAACAGAAATTTGTGTTTTTTGAAATTTGTCTTTGATACCAATTCCAAGCCTTCACGACCATTTTTTTCGATGGAACTGATTTACAGTGCAAATGGTCTACTACGATTCTGGGGAAAAATTTACCAGTACTGAATTTTGCTTACCATGTGTCCCGGGGGGTACTCCCTTATACAAGCCATATAGGTATGTGCTGCCCCAAAGGGTAGCCTTTTTGCGGCGTTTTCGTCTGAAAACAGGTGTAGACTGACTTTGCCTATTTTGGTCTGGAGTCGGGTATGGTTTTTGAGGGAACTACCCGGAGTTATCATTATCATTTCAGTTCCAATTGACAAAGAAAGAAAGGAAAATATGCAAATTCGAAATGGATTTTACTTTTGAGAGATATTTTTCGTTGCTGTTCTAATCTAAGTAATTATCACAATATTTCTTAGGGCTTGGTCTGAAAACGTGTATGGATTTTAGAGGCCAGGTCTGAAAACGGCTGTGAATAATGACATGTTTTTGGTCTGAAACAGGGTCAGAATTTGGAGAGCCTGGCAGCACACCCCCCACTAAGAATTCCCAGGAGTACCCCTCGGGCTATTTGTCCATTCCATGAACCGACTGGTTTGCCCATGTGAGGAACCACCATCTTTATGGGATCACATCCGAAATTGGGTTGGAAAATCAAATGATTCAGGCCCATTCATTGTAGGATAGTTTCAGATTTGAGGTGATGCAAGCTTCGTCATTTTTCAGTCTTAGCTGATTTGGATATATTTTGCAGCGGGTCGTTCTCCCACCACGTCAAACTTTAGAGTGTACTGTTCATGCAGAAGATTTGAACTACCCTGGTGGTTTGTATAAATGGTAAGCAACTTATTTTTCCCCAATTTCCTTAGTGGTTATTTATAAGTAAGTAAGTGTATGGTAGTCAGCAGAGTTGACGAGAATATTTTTTTGAACATTGGCAATGCTCTATAAACAAGGTATAAGCTCTCCTTTTCTCAAAACCTTGTGCTGTGTCGTGGTATGAACTTTTCAATCCCCAAGCATGCTTCTTCGATTTAAATAAAAGCCAGCTTCGAGAAAGTCTACTGGAAACTCGACCCACATTTACCAGAAGGTCTCCGTGACCTAGCAACGTCTACCCTCGGTTTTGTTACCGAAAAGGTCCTAAGCCACCTCGGACACACCTCAAAGCTATTCATCAGTTAAAGAAAGATGATGGCATAGTTATAACAAACCCCGGTAAAGGATCCGGTGTCGTCGTTATGGATAAGGAAGAATACCTTCGTCTAGTAGCTGAAGCCTCCTTAAATGATGCCACTGAATTTCGATTGGTTGACCCTAAAAGACTAACAAGTAGGGGAAGACCACCCAAGCACTATTATCCTCCTCTCCGGAAAGAAGAAGAGTTAGAGTCAACCGTTCGCCGAATTCTGCCCACTTCAGTTGCAGATTTTGTCCGTCCATCAGGCTCTAGACTATCTCTTTTCTATGGTCTACCCAAGACCCATAAGACAGTGTTAGCCACGCCATCTATCAAGAACCATGGCTCTAGGACCTATATTATCAGCTACACAGACTTACAACTACGCCTAGGCAAAATGGCTTGATGTAAAACGCAATTACTTTCCACTAATCAGTACACTATAACTGACACTTTCTACTTTTCTGTGAATGAAAACTAGCAGCTGTCAATCAACAACGGTGATATCCTAGTTTCCTACGATTTTTCTTCCCTCTTTACCAATATGCCTTTGGAGGAAACCATACAGCTACTCACTGATAAGGCCTTCACGAACAATTGGTTCAATGAAACGTACCATCTTCATCTCAGTGGACAGGACCTTGTCGACTTTCTCTGAGCAGCAACTAAAGATCAACTTTTCATTTTCAATGGTCAGCTGTATGAAGAAACACGGTGTCGCTATGGGATCCCCACTTAGTCCTTTACTCGCTAATGCGTCTATGTGTAGCATTGAAGAAAGATTGGAACAGGAAGGCAAGATGCCCACATACTACGGGCAATTTGTTGATGACACACAAACCGTTATGCCAAACAAAAAATCTGCGGAGAATCTTCGTGAAACTCTCAGCTAGAGACACTCCTCCGTTATGTTCACCATGGAGATTGAAATCAATGGTATGGTTCCCTTCCCGGGCACCCAGCTCTTCAACAGATCTTCACATGAGGAGACCAAAGTCTATGTCAAGCTCACCAACACTGGCCTCTTGTTGCATTACAAGAGTCACGTAGACGTTCGATATAAATGAGCGTTGCTAAGACCTATGCTTGATCGTGCTTTCCGACTTTCGTTCGACTGGTCGTATTTCTGCGAAAAATGCGATCGTCTTAAATTACTTTTTTCGCGGCTAAATTACCCTGACAAACTAATTAACTTTACTATCTCACGCTATATTGTCACAAAGTTTCTGAGCAACCTGTTTCATCGCCCGTGGCTGTTTCTGATTCATCTGACTCTGCTCGTCAACTTCAGGATTTGAGTCGCAAAACTCACACGACCGTGTCTCCAGTATTTGTCAGCCAAAACATTGAGTGCGATCTTAAAATTCGAGAAGCTAAGCCACCTTTTGTCAACCAGCATTGTTTCGTTTACAAATTTGAACGTGACCTGTGCGATGCAGGTTATGTTTTACACATCTTGCCACTTACACCAGCGAATTGAGGAACTCAAAAGCGCAAGTTCATCCATCGGCTAAATCAAATCAAATCAAATCAAATCAAATCCTTTATTTAGACACGTAAAACCTAGGAGCACCAAAGTTCTCGTTAAAACGTGTACGTGTGTGCAAATTTAAAAAAAAAATGTAAAAGTACAATAGTAACCTATACATTGCTACTATTAAAATACTAATTAACTATAAGTAGATCTACAAAAGGGCGGCTACTCGAACCTGGGCACTTGGAAGAAGATTGTCCAATCTGAAAACATAAGATTTTCAAGTTTTTAGGCAAGCGGATCAAGAACTTTGATGGATTTGAGGGCTGTTTCCTGAGAGGTCAGCTTAGTTCAAACGGTTTGGTTGCGTAGATGAACAGTGAATTTTGTTTTTCCGTTAGCTAAAGAACTTGAGAATCTTATGTTTTCAAGTGTGGCGCGGAATCAACAAGAATTTTGCGGAAAATTTACTCCTAAGACGTATTATTGTTTTCAGTAACAAACATTAGAGATTTTCAGAACTACTGAAAATAAATAAATAAATATACGCTGACTGTAATTGTTTGTTCCTTTCCGTGCTCATGATCGAAATAATGGAAGAACTAAAAAGTCACCAAAGGACTAAGCGTGCGGAAAATTACACAATCACGCACACTCAGCAATTCTTCCAACCAATGCTTTAAAACTCCAAATTTCTGCACAGCGTGCGCCTGGCATACGCCTTACGAGTGGTCATTTTTCTTGAGTGACAAGCTATATTAGAGCTTATCTTTCACCCCTAATATAAAAATGTTTTGCTAAATTTTCGTTTAGCATTTGAACGAAACATCTTATATGAATTTCGTGTGAGTTATTCAGCGCTTTGAAAGCTGTTATTAAGGGGAGGCGCCTCGACTTGTGCTTGAAAACATTCCAGTACCAGCTCAAAGAAGAACGTTTTAAAAGCTTTTTTAATATCACGTGCTATCGTAAACAAGCCTGTAAACTGACAAAAGATGTATTAAAGGAAAACCTTGGATGTGCTAAGCTTTTATAAGCTGACCATTCTGAGGTTGTCCATTTTATGATGATGTTTCCAAAACGAAGATCTTGGTTGGGACCTGTAAAATGGTTTGCCCTTTGTGATCATTGCCTTGCACTATTCTGTGTGTGGTACTAGTAGATTCCTGTTGCACAATTTCACTTCGCTAGGAAACTCATTAGTGTGTTTGGTTCCTGCAACAAAGAATATCGCTGTGTCGTCTGCGTACAATTGGTAACCTTTAAGAGAGAATAATTCTCTCTTGGTAACCTTCCACAACGACAATTCACCAATTTGGCTCTTAAATTGCTTCCCTTCCGCTAAAACACCTTTACACATTATGACCATTGCATAAAAAGCGAATAACATGTAATATGATGAACTCAGCTTATCGCTTTTCAAAGAAATAAGAAACGTTTGCTGTCTTTTGTGTTCAGGCTGTTTTGAAGCGATTTGGGCTAGTTTTGCGGTCCTGTCTTATTTTTTATTTGCTACACGCAATAAGCTAAGGCGATGATTGGTTTTCATCACTAAATTACGCAGTATATTGCAATTGCGTTTGGGACGCCTGTCTGTGTGTTTGAGTCAGTCTAAGTTATATTTACAGGTGGCTTGATTGCCTGCTGTGAGTCAGCTGAGGGAAATTAAATCAACTTTCGTATTACGTAAGCGTAAAACATATTACCGGATAAGACAGTGTAAGAGAATTTTGGCGAGCTTTCTAGCATTACTCCAGCAGTTTTATTTCCTTTAACATGTCGTAGTAACATTACTGCCAAACTATCATTTTCTTATAACCATTTCTTGTTGACACAGGACGTTATCCAGTATTCATAAAATATTGAAGTTACCCGAAGACTCACCAAATAGGAGGGCAATTTTCAACAGAATATTTAAAGAAGTGTTTTATCTTCCGTGAACCACCAACTGAAACTGCGTGCTAATCTATGATTTGCAGCGTGAGGATAATACGCCCCACTGAGATGATATGTCGCAAAACATCTCTTATACGAGTTCCTGTTAAGTTCTGTTAATAGTAGATATGTGCGTTAGTTGATATCAATCGTGAACCTTGGGCGACGTTTGAACTTTGTCGGTAGTTCGGTAATGTTTGCCATTCCTGTGTTAGTCTTTATCATCCCTTCCGTTGCAAGTTGCGAAGAACCAGGATGCAATAAAACGTCATCAGTCCCAAATTCTCGGCTACTGGGACTTGCATTTCTAGTACAGGATGCTCGAAACCTTGAAGAATGCATTGATATCTGCAACAAGCAAACACGGTGTAGAAGCGTAAACTTCGACTGGGTTAATTTTCTGTGCGAGTTAAACAATGCTGATGTCCATATTGCTCCCCAAAATCTTATGACTGCTAAAGGATATGTGTACTTGGATAATCCATGGCCAAAATTTCATCTGGTAAGCTAGCCTACCTTGAAGTATTCCTTAAATTTAACCGGTATGTGGAAAGCGAAAGAAAAAAAAGCTAACATACCCATCAAGAGCAAAAACGTTTATTCAGTTATGATATGTAGAGATAAAGCTGTCTGAATATACTTGCTTCCGATAAATTTGACACTTTCTCCAGTAATTTTTATCAGCATCAAGTTATCATTGCCCTGCAAAAACGATGTAACCTATAAATCGATCAAGCGCGTTGTTGTTGGTTAAGATCTATTAAACACGGCTGCGTTTTAGTTTCCCGCGCAATTTCAGTACCGAAAGACAAATACGATATGCAAGAAAAGCAAAGATGCATGATATTATTTTTTTCCAATTTTTTAAGCATTTCTGATTTCCTCTGCCTGTTCGCTTCCTGCTCCTAAAAAATCTAAAAATATTCACTGTGGGAAAAAGTGCAATTATCCGCTGACCACCACGCAGGGTGACCGCTTTGCAAGTTGTGAGAACATCGTTTCTCGGTCCCAGACCTCGTCTCTTGCCCCCCCCCCCCCTGCCCCGCTGTCTTAGAGACATTTCTCTTGTAAATAACTCAGTGTACAAGATAAAAGAAGGTACTCGAGGAGAGTGTCACTAAATCTTACTGCAACGCGACTTACTGGGCCTTGATAATTCTAATGGACTTGCGTTCTAATGGTAAGAAGTGTCAGTTGTGACTTCGCTCATTGATTGGTAAAGTAAAGTAACGTAAAACTTTATTTACACAGGGTAGCCCATTCAGCTCTAAGACTGGTCTCCTTAGGGACCCTGTATCTTAAAAAATTAATTTACATCAATAATTTATCATAACTATTACATTTAAAAAACCTAATAAAAATCAAGAGAGAATGAGCATTCTCGCTTGTAAAAATACAATAGTAGAATTTAAGAACTACTTTAAAAAGCCTAAAAATACAATGCAAAATCACATTTAAAGCCTAAAATAGTAATAAAATATCAAAAATATGATAAAAAGAAATGTCTTGCTCGGCGGCAGAACGTTTGAATGTCTTCACTCTTCACACTGTTTAAGGGGAGTTTGTTAAAAATTTTTTTCACCAGTAAAAAGAAAGGTCCTATTCTCAAAATTTTGTTTAACGTTTGGTAGGGATAGCCTCATACTTTGCTTTGTGGAATAATTGTGAATGTTCGAGAATCTAGTAAAATATAATGAAAAATAACTAGGAACTAATGAGTGAAGACCGCAGTCTTATCTTGAGATGAATTGTCTTTGATCTTTTTTTGGTTAAATAAACTTTGTATTACATACTAGAATGAGGGGTTCTGACCAATGTATGTGTGTGGATTACTATTTTTTTTATATATATATTTTTCATTTTATAGCAAATTAGCCTGACTGTTTTATATAAAACTGTTCGTTGACATTCTTTCTGTAGAACGCCATGTGAGCTGGCTTGCGAAAAGTAGCCTCTGCAGACAACCAATCGTCCGGTCTGTGGTCAAATGGCTCGAGTTTGGAGGGAATAAAAAAAAATGTGACAACTCCGGATCTGCTACGCAAGACTCACGCAATGCTCTAAACCGGTCAAGAAGAGGAACATCCCGCCTTTTTAATTTATTCGTCCAGATTTCTGGACGGATTTGAACGGTTGTCGGCAGAGGCCACTTTTCGCACGACAGCTCACACAGCGCAAATGTAGCCCCTGATCGCAGGGTATAAGTTCTGTTAAGCCTGCTGTAAAAGCTGCGCCTTTTTACAAGTTTGATTTGTCCTTAAAATACATATTTCGGAGAAACTATAATGTATATATCTTCGGGTAGTTCATTCCATAGTGCTAATTATATTTGACTCCAAATTTTATGATTCAGAGATCATGTGCGCAAATTCAGCAACTGGTTCCAAATGCTAAATCTGGCTACTACTGGATTTACATTAAACGCAAGAGGGCGCAAGTGTACTGCGACATGGACAATTATGGTAGGGATGTTTTTTTTTAGGATTCAATTATATGGTCTAAAGGAATGAAGGGATCAAATCCATGCAACGTTTCATTTATGAAAATGCTAAAATTCGTCTTTATTTTGTTATGCTCACTCGATTTGGCATGTTACGGGCAGTTCAGGGATGAATGAGTTAATGGTTTGATCCATAAGGTCTGTGGAAAAATTCAGGACCTCACTGTGTCAAATGACAGACTGAATTATAAGCTTTTGAAGGATTTTATCTTTAGGCTAGAATAGACCAAAAATAAATACATTAAAGAACAGTACTGACAGCTGTCTTAAAATGACGTTATAATCTTACTGAGATTAACCTTTCACTGCCAAACGTGCCCAGAGTCAAATTTAACAAAATTCTAACTTTAGTTTCGTCATTAAAGAATGCTGAAAACAAATAGAGGACACTATAGTAGGGAGCGAATTATCCCTTTTTGCGGTGGAATAAATAAACGCCAATAGCATCATAGCCACGTTAATGCTTTCTTCCTCAAAGTAACGAGTATCCAACGCAATTTTTCATGAGATAAAGACAATAGGCAATGACGTCATCAGTTTTAATTTATTCTATCGCAATCTAATGAGATTCCCTCACAAAGAAAGGATAATTTGGTCGTAACTATACTACTTAGTACAATGTCTAAGTACTTTCAAAGAGGTCAGTGTCATTTGAATGGAATACCATAGGATTTTCTCCATAAACCCAAAAGTTAACCTTCGGATGGACACCCAAATTCATACCCCCACCGTGGTACAAATTGACAGGGGGTTGACAGAACCCCTCCCCAGAGTTTCTGATATGTTGCAGTATTTCGAAGCGATTTTGCCTAAAGTGGAAAGCCTTTAATCTTCTCAACAAGGTGAGGTATATTGTATGTGGGTGGTGACGCTGCTAGAGTCCTTTGACGTCACCAACAATGGTTCCCATCTTGGATTTTGTCAAGAATTAGAAATCAGCTTAACATCTCGATAAATGGTAATTTTTAGTGCTTGACCTACAAAATAACACACAAATAAATACTTTGTATCATTTTTTCCACAAGTTTTACTTTTATTGTTGAAAAAAGTTGAAAAAACATGCATTTTCACACAAAAATGGCTTGACCACCTGCTACTTATGACGTCATATCTAGTAACCATAGTAACTGACCATCACCAGGCTTGTCTCAAAATGCGTGCGTGGGATAAATGAACAGCAACTGAAAACGTCAGCTGCTGATGTTTTATCGTCTAGGAAAACAATAAGAAAAAAACCTCAGTGGGGGGTGGTAACCAGCCCCCCTTGTGTGTCCGAGGGTTGAGACAACCTTGGAGACTTAGTCATTCACTCTAGCAATAGGACGGTTAATAACGTACATTATTAAAAACTGAATAATTGGATAATGAAATTTTAGAGCTCTGATTGGCTTAGCTATCATGGTATATGAGCCTTTATACCATGTTCTCCAAATATGGTAACTGTACGCGTCTGCTCAAAATTAAAAACTAGCTGAAAATCGTTTGTGTTTACAAATATAGTCAGGAAGAATTCTCCATATTTTGTGGGCGATTTTTTATTCCCCTCGCGCTTGTTGGATATGAGATGATTATAGCCAACTCATATCAAACGCCCACTCGTGGAATAATTGTTAATTAGCTGCCTGCATAATACCCCTAATGCTGTGAGTCGAAGCCTAAACTAAAATCGGAAATGAGGCATACTCAAAAACGCCACGTCGTGCATTTGCGGTCGGCCAAGGAACGGAAAATTGAGTTCTGATCAATCAGACCGACTTACGATGTTTATCACATGTGCGAAAATCGTTCGTTCAATAAGAAGCCACTGTCCCGCTTTTCGTCATTTTCTGTCACGCGGATCATCAATGGTCTGATCGCCCTGGTGGTTGATCAATTGAGCTTACGCTTGTACAGTTACCGTGAATTATTCTTTTATATATTTATGTTCTCGTTAACTGTAATTTTTAGGCGGAGGATGGACGCTGGTTGTAAGCATAAGGTCCTCTAGCAGGGATCATCTTTTGAATAGAGAGGTCAACTGCTTCAGTCCAACACGATGTGTCGAGTTCACCAACTCCCAAATTCCTGGCAGAAAACTTTCAGACGAGAGCATTCACGAAATTTCCACGTACGAAGGTAAGGCAATCTGAATATGAAAATCCTTTTTGAAACCTAACTCAGAGAATAATTCTGACCGCAGTTTTTTATGCCACTTAGACAACTTCCAGGCTCATAGTTTGGTTTCAATGCAGGGTGGCGTGGGAAATTTTCCTCTGCTTTACTATCCAGTTTCCTGTACCTGTCTTGCCTAATATTGAGGTCCTTTTCTTGTATAGTTACATTGAATTGAAATTTGTGTATTTAATGGTAGTATCACCCTAGTCAAGTATAACAATACAAAAACCAGAGTCGACCGGCTTAAATTTTGACCGGACGCTTTGTCGAGACGGGACCGTTAAAGATTTTCCCCCTGCTCAGACAGAACTGACGTAAACAGTTTGCATGAATTATAGCTTTTTCTGTTGTTTTATCATCTACTCATGCGAAGTAAATTTAAAGTGGCGCAATTACCGTACGGTTGGCATGGTCCCATGTGAACAGTGAGAGATGACCAAAGGAAAAAAAAAAGAGAGTCACTCTGGAAACGAAATTAGACAAGAGAAAAGACGTAAATTTTACTTGTCTTTTTAGGTACATTCAGGGTCGATAAAGTGACAGCCGGTTTCACAGCATTTTATCAGGTAAACAGTAATTGTTTTTAATGACAATTCTCACTTAGGTGTTTTTACCGGCTAAATCTTAGTCAAATTCAGTTCTGAAGCATAACGTTTTGCATGAATTGATTTATTTGGATCGCGCTGTTTCGACCGCCTACTGCTGGTCTCCATCAAAAAATGGTGTCGATTTGCTGTGGAGGACTATCACTAGCACCTTTGTTGGTTGCACGGGTATTAGTGCATTTCTATATTAGGAAGCTTAGGTGACGACGACGGCGACGTCAACGAGAACGGTGAAAAAGGCTATTAGAGAGATTAAGAGTCACGTTTACGGCAAACTGCTAACGTCGGATTCAAGTTGAGAGTTTCTCAAAATAGAAAATAAGCAGATAAAAACTGTCCGAACAATTCTTATGGATAAAACTGGCGTGAAACTACTTGTTTTTGAGCAGAAGTAATCTCTCTATTGGCAAAACAACAATGTACTCGGCACGCGCATCACGCTTGCTTGCACATTTCTTTGCCGTCACTGCACGACTAAAACGCTGAAATGTCTAATTTCACGTTTGTGAAGGATGTGCATGAACACAAGACGACTTCCTTTTTCCCCCTGAACTTCGATACAGTCTTTTAGAATTCAACTCCAGGAAAAATTGCCACCAAAAAAGATTTGAACGAGATGGAATAAGCGTGATAAAGTTTGAGGCAGCGCAACTTCACTTTTTAAGGGACGTTTTTCGTATCCCTTGTCGTCACCAGCAACGACAACAAAACCTTTATTATATTGTCTTAAATATTTCGCTTAGTAGCTAATTGGGGACACTGTAATAAAAATACTTAAAACGGATAAAAAATATCTATATATATTCATATGTAAAACATTTGAGAAGCTAATAAGAATATACATATTACAATTTACTTTTAGTTAATTGCTATGAATATTTATTAAAACCGATTTCCTCTGTAATTAAAAATCAAAATGGACATAAATGACAGTTTTCACAACTGTCCTCAAGCACGTTTGCCAAGTCTCTTCGTCTTACATTTCTGATAAAAAGTTTCAAGTTATCACTATATATCATCACTATATTTATTGTTGCTTAAGTTCCCCTATTGTTAGTCTTCTAAGTTCTCGGCCCTTGGATGAGCTTCGTAACCCCCTGAACCAATATCAACTATCATGTGACAAACAATAAACGAACCCTATCATGGTCGTTACTGTTACTTTTGTGTTTTATAGATTCCGGTAGGAGCAAGGTACTTTGATTCTGAATGCCGACGTTTCAGGTAAAACATGATAAATTACTGCAACTCTCGTTTCACATTACATACTGAAGAAGGGGCATCATTCCTGTTATGGTTGGTCAACTGGATTTTTTAGGGAGTATACTTCCTCGCTTTCAGCGTTTACTACGTCGGCATTAACAAAGATATGTTTCGCTAAAAGGTCACTGGTACCGCAGCTGTAATATATAAAAATGAAAATTTGTCATGATCCATGTTCTACTGACATGGCGGTTGTCATAACAACGTAATGACGCCATTACGTTTTTTTACTTGCCTTTGTATTTCTTGGTACTTGGATTTTTTTTAGAAAACGTTTTAGGGAGCTTGCACCTCCCTTAGTTGCCTCGTTTATGGCAAAGTTTGAAAAAAATTATGTAGAACGTTTTCGAAATATTTTTGAAACGGAGTTTTAAGTGTCATAGAAATACTGAATAAACATGCTATCGACATAATTGGCTAATATCTAAAGAAAATGTTGTCTGGAAATGCATGCAGTTTCATCTCATAGTGGTTTGATTCCATTGGAACTGTGTACGAAAAAAGAGGGAAATTGCTTTGGCCGATTGCGAGAAAGAAGAATTTGATTAACCTACGTTGGGCTGCTTTCTTTACTATTAACTGTTTTATGTAATTTGCTCCACACTACATACAGTACCCACTTTCGCATATACTTGTGTGGCTTGACACTCAGCTGGTAAAATTACTCAACATGTCTCAGGGATACCATGAAGGGGTGTCAAAAAGTAGCATCATCGACTCTCAACATATGGATTTATAACCTTAGATAGCACCCCGCGCCGAAGTCCGTAGGATATCGTCACGCGTTTCTCCTCCACGAACACGAGGTTACCCAAAGTTGGAAAATGGCTCCTGAGTGGCCCTTTTCTACGAACGAAAATGACTTCTCGTTTCAGCAGACGTTCGTGGAGGAGGAACGCGTGAGGAAGCGCATGTGGGAGAGGCTATTACAACCTAGACATTCCATTGTGTTTTATAGCTGCCCTCGCATCATAGTGTCTCACGTGTACCCCTACCACTGGGAATCAAACTGCAAAGGGATACTGAATGGTTATCGTATACATCCCAGCGGCTGTCACAGAGGTAAGAAATCATACGTAGTTGAAATCATACCTGGTGGAAAGGCCCTGCAGATGTAATGCTTCAATTCACTGCAAAGCAGAACTTGCTATATTTATGAGAAACAATGTCTGTATGACTTATGATCTACCGCTATCCAAACCTTCACACCGCCTTATTAGCGCAGGTCACTGGCCGCAGCTTTCCTTAGCGGAATCGTTGGATTCAAACCGCGGCCATACCACCAACCAAGGCCTTCAAAAAAATGGTAAGATCCAGCTAGGTGTTTTTAAGATTGTTTCCCTTAGTCAAAATGATACCGCCCTTGGGCTATGGCATTAAGCCGTTGACTATTTCCACTTCGTTCTCATTTATTAATCTTAGAAGAGGATAAAAGAACCCACGGTAATGCGATTCAAAAACAGAGGTACTTTTACTAGGTTTTGTCGTGTAACCTCTGCCTCTACTCACTTTACACATCGTACAAATCATGGGTTGGGCGGGCCTGGTAGCCTGCGCCGCACACACTCTAAACTCTCTGTATAGTACGAACTATACATTATGCTTTTTAAAATAAACAATGCTATTAAAAAAAGATGCGAGGGCCGGCTACAACGCAGGCGACGGGCCCGAGTTAGCTCATATATGGACTGACTACCTCAACCTGTCGCACAATCTATGCATAAATTGTATCAGATTCCCCTTCTAAACATGTAGGATTGTAAGCCAAAATAGGTTGTCAACGCAAGATTTTAAGCCTTTTCACTAAATATTTTCTCTTGTCTTCCAGTTTTCGACGTGCATGACGATTCTGAATGTGGATCGCGTTGGGACTCGTCGAAATTCGGTACGCTTGTGCATATAAAATTGTCCTTTTGTCTATAGCAAAGATTGCGAAGAAATGTTGAAAAGGCACTATTCGAGCATGCAAATAGTACATAGTTCCTCCAGCTCAAGCGGTAGAACTGATGTACCAGAACAATAATGATCGCCTTTTTCTAGTTCAGTATTAGAAATATGGTCTTTCACTGTATGTTTCTTGGGAAAAAGGCGATCATTATTACATCCAAACACGGCACAGGGATCTTTTTTCCCATTACAATCTTATTGTAAGAAAACTTTAAGAAAAAATGTCCCGAAAAGGGCTCGAAAATAAAAACGAAATGTCCTCATGCCCCCTGGGCATCCTATAATACTCCTTAAATCGAATTAATTCAAATGGCCGTCGTATCGGTAAAAGGTCTATTATAGTAAAATACTGACAGCAACATAGTTTCCTCTTCAATACGCGAAATGAACGCTTTTGAAATTCAGACGAGGGACAAACCTATCCCCCCTCCCCCCACCCCCTACACTGTATAAAACAATATATTGATAGGCCGCCATTATGAGTGAGGTTTCTTAGTATTAATGCGGAAAATACACAATTGAGGTTGTTGCGTCATGAGGTTTTTATGCTATGCAAGTAGAAAAGCTGCACCTTTTTGTTATATTTAATATCAGCTTTTGCCATGTGCTTTTCATTTCAGCGACAAATCGAGTGTTGTACGCTTACGCTTGCGGTAACAATTACGGAATAGCAGACAACGCGGCAGGATTCCTGTTTGTCAAATAGAGGAGAGATGGAAGAAATTGAGAATCAACAATGTTAACTTCAATACCGTAAACTTGCACATATAAACTCCTAACACTTATAAGCCCTTCCCAATAGTCCTTCTACCTGTTATGTAACAAAAAAGGCAGGGATCACCTACCCCTCCCCTAACCCGACATTTTGCCCCAAGTGAGAAGTAAGTGTTAATGTTGACTTAGGGGAGGGGTAGGTGGGCAGTTTCCCAGAGACCTAAATTGACGCAAAAGTACATCCGTTTATAAGCCCCCCTCTAACTTGTATTAAAATTGAATTCGATTTTGTTACCGACTGATGTTTTAAACCTTAAAAAGCGAGTAATTTATAAAAGTATCTTGATCAGCACTGCTATGTAGCTTGTTTTGGATACTTTTTTAGTCCGGTTATCTAAAACCCTCCGAAAATGCCTTACGTTGTTTAAGCCCAGAGCTTAAAAGCGGAAGTTTACGATATTATACTACTACACGAGAAATTTCTGCAGTTTGATTGGCTTAGAGCAGTGGAATTTCAGCTTAATTTGAAATACCTAGATATGAAAATTACAAACCTTTTGCGGGTAGTAGTATAAACAAATAATAGCATGATTTGTACGTGATATTTGGCATAATTACTACTCGTGATATTTCAAAATTGTCTCAAATTATAATAATTTCGATTTTAAATTTTTCACTCGTGGTATTTATGCCTAATATCACTGCAAATCATGCAATTACCTATACTAATATTTCAATTAACATAGACACACAATTTCAGCAACATATGAATATCATCGTAAGTGACGGGGGCCTAGTCCATCCTAGAAGACCGATTTTGGCTCCTTGTGGTACCCAGTTGGTTTAAGTGAAGGATTCTCGTAGTGGTTCTAACTTTCGATTCTGTGGACAAAATCTTATACACTGGACAAAAAAATGGATTTGCTCAAATTTGCTCCTTGCAAATACGGCCTAAATTTGTAAAAACTTAGGAGTAAATCTGGGGCAAAGATAGAAAATACCACATTTGCAGACCAAAAAACAGGGGATTCAAATAACTAGGCAAATATGGCCTTTACGATCTTTGCCTCAGATTTACTCCTCATTTTTTACAAGTTTGCGACATATTTGCAAGGAGCATTTTGTGCAAAATAGTTTCATCGTCCAGTGACAGTGTGAACATTCAACTGAAGCCTCCTTGGCTGTACTTTCACATGGACAGTCTGTTTCTCAGAATTTTCTAAAATGAATTCTAGAAGGAAGTTGTTGGGTTTTGACTTACGGTCACCTTTGCTAGTGCGATTTAAGGTTCAGACTGATGTGAATGGCTTAGCGGGAAATAAAAACACGCTGACTGGCTGTAGAATTGATGACAATTCAAATACCGCAAGAGGCTTGGTAAAGCGCAACATAAAGATTTTTGAATTTCGGGCTGAAGACCAACCTCTTCTCCCCGAGGCTTTTTCCTCATAAGAGCGTCTCTAGTGAATTCCGTCAAACGCCATAAAATTTAACCGTGATCAACCGTCAACAATGAAGATCGATATTAACCGTCAAAAAGCTTTCAGGTATTTCAAATCTCACTATTTCAGATGATCTTCACGGGATTCTTGCTCCCGCAGAATCTCGAAACTGGAAAAACGAGTTCAACTATTCTTGAAAACACTCCTTCGAGACATTACGAGACCATCAACTTATATTAATTTATACAGAAGTTAACATGTACTTGAACTGTTTGGACTAAGTTTCCACTTAAATAACCGTCAACCGTCAAAAGCTCTTGAACTTAGGGAAAAAAAAATACCGTCAACCGTCAATTAGCTATCACCCCATAGAGACCGTCTTATAAAAGGAAGCCCTGGGAACGTGGTTTGCACACACACCAAAGCTTAAACATGTTTAAAGTTGTTTAGTCAAACACGGTTTAAATTTGTTTTCTTTAAGCTGCTTACCGTACTTTTATTGATGACGAATTTAGGCCACTAGAGAGGAGAAGTGTGACATCACGTAACTATGAAAGCAAAATTTCTGGATCACGAGTGAACGACAATAGAGAGCTTAAGCAACGACGACGGCGATGGCAGAGAGTACGGCAAAAAAACCAACAACAATAGGTTTATATAAGCAAAACAACTACTTCGCACTTGCATCACGCTTTTTTGTACATTTCTTAGCCGTCGATGCGCGAGTAGTAGGTGAACACAACCCAAAAACTTTCTTTTCATTTTTTTGTAAAATAGATACCCCGAAAATTTTGCCAACATTTGACAAATTAAATGAAATTGACTAAGATCGATGAAGTTTGTAACAGTGTCATGATTCACTTTTTGAGTGATGATTTTGCTTTGTTTTCAGCCAGAAATTTTGCTACCGTGGCAACGTGACGTAACGAATTCTCCTCTCTATTAAGTAACGTGTTAATTTAAAAGTTGAAATTAAGATATGATCCTCGCAGTGGTAATGGCAATTTAAACAATTGCGCCTTGGGTTGAAATCCCGTTGAAGTCCTGAAATTTTTTCGGGTTAATTACCAGTGCAACGATCGTATGTTCACTTAAATTTGTATTTCCGCAGTTCACATCTTCTTCATGTTAAAGTTCATTTGAATTTTATGTAAAAAGCTGTGTTCTAGTTATTGTCCATCTCTATTTTTCATTTTTTTAAACCTGGTTTAATTAAATACGACATATTTAGTTGGTGTGAATGGAGCATTAGTTTACTCAGTACAAAATGGCTGAATACGAGTATTTATCAAAACAATTGGCTGTAAACTTGGCATCGGCTTCATTCAGCCCTGTCCCAGTTCATTATGTATCTCTTGAAGATAGATTAAAAAAAATAGACCCTCCCTATTAACCCTATTCAGACCCGGATTTTTTTTTTTCTTTGGCTTCCTGAGTTCGAGCTGGGAATAGTTATAGCTCTTAACATATTTTTATACCTTACACATATATATTGCTAGTTTTCAGTGTCACGCCATTCAAAATAGATCAAAATAAAAATCAAAACCATTCGGCAGATGTCCAGAATCTGGGAAATTAAAGGAGGTAAATATACAAAGACCCTCGCCAAGATTTGGGTCAAAAGAATAATTCGTATACGAGATATCCAAGGAAATGTTTTACCCAAATTTATAAGAGCTTTGTTTGGAGACGCCATGCTGGTGCTCATCTGTTACCGAGATTTGCTACAAAAGCGTGAATTTACTCCTAGATGAACTCATAAACATTAAAGTAATACTTTTTGTAATACTTGAACTGTTTAGATAGCTAAATTCCTCGAAAAAAGTCACTTTTTTATCCTAAATGATAGCTCTCTCGGCCGTCATGTAAATGCTGCGTCACGCAAAAGCTTAAAAATTCAAGCGTACTCTATTACAAAACCAAGAACCCTTTAAAGCGAAAATTTGTTTGAAAATTAGTTTTCAGCTGCTCTAACACAACATGAAAGTAAAATCTCAGTAGGATCGATAGTTTTGTAGTTTTAATTTTAGTGACGTCATGTGAAAACCAACAATATGCTAATTCTTTTAACCTTTTTACTTACTTGAAAATGACCGAAGATCGGTCGAAACGTCGTTTTTTCGCCGTAATTTTTATTGTTAAGTTTTAGAAAACCCTTACTTATAAAATGAGGAATGTCTGAGTGTGTATAAAGTAAACCGCCCAATGTACCACATGGAAATGGATTATACAGTATTTACGGACTCATTGTTTTTGTATCAGAATACTTTGTGCTCAAGTGCACACTCATTTTCCATTAGGCAATTTTTATTTTATAAAGCGTTGCGTTCGAAAATGAATGAAAAGGAATGATCATTTTTCGACTCAGCTTTTGTCAGACCTTACCAGGCCTCTCATGTTTGTTTAGAAAAAAACAATAAACAAACAAAGTTAGCAATGGAACCTTAGCCCTGTATAGGTTTTAAGGAGCTGCGATACTACTTATGTTTTTAATCCTAGTTTCTTTTTTATTTCTATATTTGTTACGCTAGTAAAGATAATGGTCTTTCGTTAAACATTTATAACATTGCCGTTGTGCAAAATACATGAAGAAAAGACAGTTAATGGAATATTTTATGAGGGTAAATGAAAGTTCGGGACCTTAAACTGCAGGACAGAGCATTTTGTAAAAGCAAGATGATTAATAAATTAGTGAGTCATGCCTGGCTACGTTTGAACTTTATCAAAAGTTCAGAGATGTTTGCAACTGCAGTTTTACTATTCCTTATTCGCACCGTTGCGAGCTGCCAAGAGTCACGATGCAACGGAACGTCCTCGTTACCAAACGCCCGCTTAATAGGAAGAGCCTTCCTTGTACAAGAAGCTAAAAGCACGGGAGACTGCATTGACATCTGCGACAAGCTTTCACAGTGTCGAAGTATAAACTTCAATTGGGTTCATTTTCTCTGTGAATTAAACAAAGCCGATGTCCATATTGCTCCCCAAAGTCTTATTACTTCTAAAGGATTTGTGTACTTGGATAATCCATGGATAAAATTTCAGCTGGTGAGTTGTGGGAAGGTATTTACTGAAAGCTCGGAAACACAGCATTTTTCGTTGAATAGGAAAATTGGAGCACTATAAAATGTTATTGGTAAACAGCGTTTATTTATGTTTTTTTGTTATTTTAATGTTTTGTTTTTTATTCAGCCTGTTTTCTACAGTGTTGTTATAATGTTAAAGTTTCCGCGGATTTAAAAATTAAAAAAATAGCCTGTTTAGTTTTTGTTGAGTTTGTTACGTAACACGAGAATGCAGCTACGTCGTATTATTTTCTGTGGTAGCCCTATTAGGTGTAATCTTAAGATTTAATAAGGGAGGTGAAATAATCGACCAGCATTGAAACCGAACAACATAAGGTACAGTAGCGTCATCGTTTCGAACACTATTTATTTTTGTCGTCGATCCTTGTGAGTTCGGAAAAACAATGTTTTTCATAAACTCTCCACTTTAGAGCGTTTTTAAAGTTGAGTTTTCGTTTTGAGGCGAATATAGAAGCAAATAACAACAAGCCGTTTTATTACGGGTGGATTCATTTGCAACATACACGTATAGCTGCCGCATTTGCCTGTTGGAATTTTCATCAGTCGCTTTAAAGCCTAAAAACCATACAAAATTCCAATAGGTAAATGCAGACAGCTTTACGCGTATGTTGTAGTCCGCGTAGCTGGTGGGATTCTTGTGCCCGGGGTACTTTCATGGAGGCCACGCGGAACTACCACACGAAGCGAGGGGTGAAGCCCCGCGCTAATCCCGCCAGCTACGCAGGCTACGTGTGTTGCAAATGAATCCACCCTACGTTCCCTACGTATACATGTGGACGGGGCCTCAGATTCTCTCAAGAGTTGAATTCCATGCATCTTACATGAAAAGTTGTGAAAACTACTGCATTTGCATGGTCTCTGTGGAATGAAAAACATGTTGAGCCTCCTGTTCTATAATTTGTATTGTATTTATACACTTTGGTTCCAGTTAAGCTGAAGGTCACAGCTTAGAAATGAATCAAGTGAAACAGGGTCTTTATGGTCATGTGTGGTGATTTAACTTTGCTCGAACTTTGTCAAGGAGTAACTTGGAAAGTTAAGGGCTGAGTTTTTTGAGGGCAAGACACAGGGACTAAAAGGGAGGCGAGATGAAAATTGTGTTTAGGACGCCGTAAATCAAACGAATGTATTTATTATTCAGGTTTTCTTTTTTTATTTCATTTTTTATAGCTTTAAATTTTTTTCTGCGAAAAAGTTGAAATTTCTTATGGCAGGAACGAAACACAGGTCACTAGTGCAGACACAGTTGAGGAGACTGGTTATGAAAGCCCGCAAACATCAAAGATGATCGAAAACAACGGTGTTGCAGATTATATTGGAAGCTCCCTGACTGTGCACATGCAATCCTTTGCTTATTGTTCACAAATTGTGGCCGAATAAATTGATGCGATGTTTCTTTTGAGTGTTTTCACATGACGTCACGGCGTCCATATTGGTGTTCCAAAACAATGAAACGGCGGTTATGTTGGTGTACCAAAACAACCCTGTAGATCAGCATAGATTCTGTGCACGTGAGTGAAAACGCTCTATTGGCCAGTAAGTGCAAAATGGTAGAACAAAAAGATATAACAAAGAAGACTGTCGGGCTGCATAACCATTCCACTTTATTAACAATGGTACAGGTCACTCCTCTATTGATAAAATATAAATTACTTCAAAACTAGTTTCCCCGCTAAATTTCGGATTGTGATTAGGGCTATGGGACACTTTTGGTGTTGTTTATTTACCGTAGCATGGTGACCTGTAATCTAACCTGCATTTGTGACCCGTGACGTGCTACGTTTTGTACGTGTCAATCGGGTTTCTTCCGTTCAACATCGATAGAACATGTAGAACAAGACTTTATGTTTCCTGGGACAAGGCGTCCATGTTGACAAAACAATGAAAAACATTTTCGCACAACCAAATTTGCATGAAAAATAAAGGTTACTCCCAGTTGAGGATATTCGGTTAAGAATTTTGGTCGTTTAAGGGCTTAATATTGGTGGGAGGTCCGGGATGCAGGATTAGAATCCATGTAACTCAGGTGAAGTCCAACAATGCTAAATGTCGCCATTTTCTGCTTGTTTATCAGACATCGTGTGCGCACATTCAGCAATTAGTCCCGGATGCTAAATCTGGCTACTACTGGATTCACATAAAAGACACGAAGGCACAAGTGTACTGCGACATGGACAATTATGGTATGAACGCTTTGTATCCTGCATCACTTTCAATTGTCTTTATTGCTAATTAATCCACATCTACATCTACAGGGCGCAGTTAAGTAGTAGGAGGGGAGGCGGGGGCAGGGAGTGGTAGCCGGAGAGAATAATTTGCTGCAAGGTTACTCGAAATGGCAGAGACAAGAGCGGAATGAGCTCTAAAAGGAACGATGATTTCCGCCACAATCAAAAATAGGCTAACGCCAGGAAGCGAGTGGAAGCCGGGAGCGTCGTTTTCGAAAAATACAGGTCTACAAGTAGCGTAGGTTTTCGAATCGTTTTCTCCCTTTTACATGAAAGCGCTTCAACAATGGAAATACATACCGGGTTAATTCTGAAAACTGGGGGATACCCTAACTACTTATGTTCACAATTTGAGTCTTTCTTTTTTTTAATTCTTGAAAACTGTTTTTTCTTTGCACTAATTGACTTAAAACTGTTGAAGCTTGTTGAATTCTCAAAAACATAACTCCAAAGGCACTGAGGCCTGGTTCAGACGCCGTACTTTTCATGTGCCGAACCTTATTGAATAAGTTCGACTTTGGAGCGACACGGGCGCGACATCTGATTCAGAGGGCGCACCGTGTGTCGCAGTTAAGTTCGACAAAAGTTCGACAGACTCTGTAGAACTTAATGCTTTTGCCGCACCAAACTAAAACTGCCGTACCAAATAGACCTCTTTAGCTGGTATGTTTTGTTTTCCCAATAGACGTCCCAGCGGAAAATTAATTGTCTTCTCATAAATTAAATTAATTAAATTGAATTAATTGTCTTCTCATCAATTATGCGAAGATATGCACTTGAATAAGACGGAATTTGAATAAATAAATAAATAAAGTGTCTTTATTGTTCAAAAGATAAAATTACACATCTTATGTTACATTTAAATATAACAATGTTAATGGGCAAAATTATGTCTCTAAATAAGATTACTATATACATAGAAACAAATACAAAAATCGAATACAGAAAGTACACTATTTACAAAGCTACATTATACTTAAAGACAATTCTATTAAAGAATGTATTCTTAAAACAGTCGGTGTGAATGGCGGGCATTGCGGGAGGTTTATGCACCGATCAATGTAAACCCCGTGGGGAAGGGGGGGGGGGGATTGCGGGCAAGGGGTGGGGATCTGACAAATTTTAAATTTTTTTGATCAAATTCCCCAGGGTGGGAAACGAAAGGTCAATCAAAAGTGTCAAAAAAGCCCCCACCCCAGGGGAAAAATCTAAACAAACAATACTATAATACTTTATAAAACGAATAAAAGATCATTTCAAAAGTACGTTCTTACTACTTTTATTTAAGGTTAAACGTAAGTTCCGTTAAATTACTCGCTGTAATTAAGTATTATCTTTCTCCACTAGCATCTCTTATTTTGAACAACATAATCGCTCCAGGAAGATTGGCCGTTCCATTATATTAATGAAACGTAAAATGCTTTATAACATCTGCTCAACATGTCGGAACAGGTCGGATCAGTGACCTGTAAAAAATCCTCTGACTTTCATGGTAAAATTCGATTTCAATCGAGGTTTACAATCAGATGGGAACTTCAAGATAAAAACTTTCTCAAAATAGACATTATCTGTTTAGATGACAGTGTAAAGTATCGGATTATGGCGATTAAAACAAATGAAAACTTCATACCATTCTCCAACAGCGTGACTTTCAGAAAGCCTCGAGGGACGGACTTGGTAACCGCTTCTGAATTGATACCAGGCTTCTTTCGGTCAAAGTCAAATGTCCCGACCCCGGGGTCGCTTCGCACGATCAAAAGCCCGACAGAGGGATAGTCTCAGGCATCAAATCCCCTCCCCCTGCCCGCACTCCCCCCCCCCCCCCACGGGATTTGTATTGATAGGTGCATTATTCCTTAAGTTGTATCTTGTAATCTTAGTCTCAAGGAAGTTAGCTCTAAGAGGGTGGTTCGGGATACTAGAAACCTTCCTACAAATTCTATGATCTTGTACTTTAAGTAATTCACCTATCTCTAATTTCTTGGATATGTATCTGCGTTTACAACATCGATCTAAAAACTGCTGAGCCATAGTTAGCTCTGATTCAGAGGTCCCATACACAGATAAAGCATAAGTAATATTAGGTAGAACTATGGAACCATGGAATGGAATGGAACAGTTCTCTAGAGTATTAGCACATGACCAGTGTATTGGGAAAACAAAACATAAAAGCTATAAAGAGGTCTATTGATTCAGACGCCGCTCTTTTGCCGTACTTAATTCATCAGTTAGGTTCGGCACATGAGTGGAGCGGTGTTTGCACCGGAACTTAGGCTACGTTCACACGGCGCACCGCACGAATTTTCAACTGCTTGAAAATTCGTGCGGTATATATATAAGGTGTTCCGTTCAAAACGAACCACCACACAGAAACTTTAGATACGTAGCCATTCAAAGTTCCGTGTGAACAGAACAAAAATATTGAATGGTCCCGTGTGAACGTAGACTTTCTGAAAGTCCTGTATTTTTTTCCTGGTTGGTTATGCCATTTTAACTTTGCATACCTTATTTGGCGGAAAATTCACCGGTCGAAAGTGCTACCGGTGACGTCATGATAATTGACCAATAGGCAGTGAAGAATATTTCATGCCACTCCCCGACACAGCATTTGTCAATCATTGTTTTCCCGCGCAAATTTATAATATGAGTCAAATCCATTTGGGGAAAACAAGTCGACCTCGAGACTCCCTCGCTTGCTCGGTCGCTGCGCGACCTCATGCATTGAAGCTCGCTTCGCTGTTTTTTAGAACTTATGAGAGGTCGACTTGCAGCAAGTCTAGCACGGCGCACGGGACGAATTTTCAACCGGTTGAAAATTCGTGCGGTATAGAAGGTGTTCCGTGCACACGGAGCCACCACAACCGTACGGAAATTTAGACGCGTAGCCATTCAAATTTTCGCGTGAACAGAAGGAAAATATTGAATGGTCCCGTGTGAACGAAGTGCCCGGTCAAAATTTTCAGCCGGTCAAAAATTCGTCCCACGGTAATTTTCAAAGACTTATAATAACTTCTCTAGTGGGGTTAATTAACTCCTTACCGTGGGAGTTATTGTTGGGGGAGTTATTTTATCAGTCCAAAAAGGAGTTTAAAGAATTCTTTTTCAGTCGTAAAAATCCCCCTCGATTTGGAGTTAATATATTGACGCGTTAAAGTAACCCCCAAAAAGGGGTTATCATGTACCTAAAATTTTTACATTTTTGGGGTTATAATAACTCTCTAAAAATTACGTTGTCGGTGCCATGTGAACGTAACTTGAATAATGTATGGCGAATCGAATAAGTCACGGAAATCAATGTACCCCAACCTCCAATACCGTCTTTTGGAAAGCTTCCAGTCCACTAAAAGCCCTAAAAAGGATGATCATTTATATCATTTGAAACATTAGGTGGAGGATGGACGCTTGTTGCAAGCATCAGTTCGTCCAGCAATGACCATCTCTTGAGAGCAGAAGTTAACTGCTACCATTCAACACGTTGCGTTGAGTTAACCAACACGTCAATCCCATGCAGAAAGTTATCAGATCAGGATATTCACGAGATTGCAACACAGGAAGGTATATACCGTTTTTCCTAGAATAAGCATCTTCCCCGAATAAACGTCCAACCGTGCCCCTTTCGAATAAGAGCTCCCGTTCCCTCCCTTCTTACTTTCCAAAAAAGTAGTACTACAAGAAAACCTGTTTCTATCGCCACATTATTGATGTCATAATCGATACTTGATGATGGTGATAATCATAATCGTAATTAGTTCTTATTTTGCTAAAAAGATGCTTTCCAAAAAAGGGATTTTTCTCGCTTAAAATGTCAGCTTAAGCGAAAATAGTTAACAGAGCATTTTTGTAAAGATTTTACAAGTTTCAGTCGAAAAGGGAATGGGCAATGAGTAAACTTGTTGAGTTTTCAACTCAAAAGCGTTTTCAAATTGGTGCTTGCGTGGTTAGCGCGCAAAAAGCAATACGCCTTGACGTCACAGCCATGTTTACATAATCTCATGCAAACACGCCTCTTGGCCAATCAAAGCGCGTACTATCTTAGTTATTTTATAAAAAGGCTTATAAGTGTGTGGGTGGTGTGTGTTTGTGGGTGGGGGAGACTTATAAGCGGTAGTTTAAGGTATACCGTGTGACGGAACATGCACATAAGCATGCAAGCAAACATTGGGACTATAAGCAGGTAAAAAGCTATGAATTTCATGCACAATGTTACGAAACAGGTCACCAATACCAAAAGGTGGTCCCTAAAAATCCTTGGTAAGTGCATGTTTGCTTTAAATTTTTGTCAATGGCAAATATTCTGACTACGGTCTTACTAACTAGGTACCTTCAGGGTTGATCAAGTCACAGATGGATACACCGCGTTTTATCAGGTAAAAGCGTACGTAATTAGCTTGCTGCTGTGCAAGTGGGAGGATTAAGGTTTCAAGAATTCTTTATTTGGAGGGTTTTATTCATTTAAAAGTTCTTTGAAACCTTGCCTTATTCAGAATCGTTGCAGGCAACAGTTTTGCGTTTTTAATCGTTTCCTATTGCGCTCTTCTTTCTCTTTAATCTTTTCCTTCAAAACTCATAACCTTGTCGTTTTACAAGAACTTCAAAAATTCATTAATAATTCATAAATAAAAACAAAAGAAATTAATGTTTAATAAGTGTCTTCACATCTGATAAAGACACGGCTAAGCTTTACGGTCAATTTTTTAGACCAAAATAACTTTAAATCTTACTATTAGTGCAATAATGAATTGATCTATATCAGAGATTTTGTAGTCGTTCATAAAACGAGCAGTCGTATATTATCAGGTTTAAAAACTCTCGGCTTCGCTTCGAGATTTTAAACCTGATAATAGACTCCTGCTCGTTTTTTAAAAAGCAGATGTTATTCACCTTGTTTTCTTCTATGTAGTGGTTATTGAGACCTTTTAACAACACTTAGTTAACCATTTTTCCATTGTTCAGCTATTTTTTGCTATCTTTGATATTCCGTTGAAATTATCCCCATGTCCTAGCTTATCTGGTTTTGCTATGATCTACGATAGGTATCTAAAAGGCGGCGTTTTGGAGCGATGAAATCACGGGAAGATGAAGTTCCTTCAAACCACTTAACCCTTTAAGCCCTAAGACTGATCAGCATCAAATTTTTCCTTGTAATATCAATGCTTTGTAAAACAGAGTGGTCATGAGAATTACAGACAAGATCGCACACAAGGTGAACTTGCTTGATATTTTATCAACTTCTCGCCACAACTTCTGTAGGAAATGAATAGGGGCAACAAATGTGAATTCTAATTTTGATCTTAGGGTTTAAAGGGTTAATAAGGACACTGAGAGGACTCTGAAAGTACTAAGTGAGGTTTGACTCTACTGCCAGTTGTAATGCGCGCGCATAACGTTTTACTGTTTACTATTTTACAGATTCCAGGAGGAGTGAGACAGTTTAATTCTGAATGCTACACCTATAGGTAATAAAACTACAATACCAACGATGACTCCAATGTCCCCTCCAACCCAACCTTGCTTTGCCCGCCATTACGCATCATACACATTCATTTCCCTTTGATGTCTTGAGCCTCTTTGGATCAATGAATTCGAAATCGGTTAAAAAATGCTGTTGTGCGTTTAGCAGCGCTTAACTTTAATCATCAAATTCTTTTACTTTGGATTATAGTGACACCGTGTGGAATTTCTGCGCAGTCAGCAACAGTTCGTCACTAGAGAGGCTTCAAAGACGTACCGCTAAGATTGTTTCCAAAATAAGCGACAGCGCTAAAAGCTTTATCTTATCTTAAGCGGTGGTCTCTGGTTAATAGACGTTGAGAATCATGTTGATGAACTCGTTGAAATATGCATTAAAGGATCCTGCCTGCAATAACTATTTCACTTTGACAGCTTCATACATAATCGCACTACTAGGCAAATGAACAGATTGCACTTGACAAGGGCTCGAAACTACATGCCTAAAAACTCGTTTTACTACAATGGTTGTATAGCGAAAACTTTTAATGTTTTTTATTGATTTTACTCATATTTATTGAAACCGTATATAGTCCATACCTTAAGATTAACTTTTTGTTAGCGTTTATCTGTAGAATTCATATCTCTGTATTGTATAGCTTTAATTCGTTTTTAATCCTCATTTCAATTTTATCAGGGTCCCGGTAATTGATAGCAGAGGTAAGTCGTCGGAATGGGCAACCTTGATACAAATAAACAAAGGTCATCCGTCTCTCTTACCTAAAAACCCGAACCTGGTGCTGCTTTAGACAGTTATCTCTATAAGTAAAACCTTGTTGCATTTTTTTTCTTCCCAGATGCCCTCGAATCATAGTGTCGCACGAGTACCCTTATCACTGGGAATCAAATTGCAAGGGGGTACTCAACGGTTACCCTATATGGACTGGCGGTGAATGTCACAGAGGTAAATGAACTTAGGCAATCTTTATTGAGCGCTGTCACTCCCTGACCAGCATCTACGCAAATTTATGGAAAGAGCAACAAAAGCGTTAGAGCGATTTTCGTTTGACCTTGAAAAGAGGATTCGGTAAGTGTTCGTTATTTTTTTTGGATGAAAAGATCAGAACATGAACTCTTCGTTTTTCAGCCAAAGAAAATCCTAATATGGAGAAGGCATTGATCGATTGGCCAGTCGTGTTGCAGTATGACGTCAAAGCCTAGTGTCGATTGATTTCTAGAAAGTTCTCGGGGAAGGAAGTTTTTTAGACTGTTCGCAGTCCCCTATTTTTCCATGAGATCGTCGAGATATAGCACGTCTTCCCAGTAATGGCGGCCATCTTGATTTTCAAATGTACCGTGGGGGCGGGCGTCGGGGATTATAGCTCTAGAGGGAGGGGCGCCCCCGCCCCCTAAGTAGTTTTCACACTCATGCATGATGGCAGCCCGTAACGAAAAGCGCTCGATCTCGACGATCTTCCGGGAAAATAGGGGACTGTGAACAGTCTAGAAGTTTTTTTCACCCGAGCGTTCGCTCCATCAACCAAAGGCCACGCACGTTTGTATCCGTTCGATAAACCAATGAAATTGCTCTGTTTTCGTTCTTTTGTTCTTTCTGTTTTGTTCGCGCTTTTTCATTTTAAGGTCATACGAAAATCGCTCTATCATAAGAGTAGTTCAATTCCCACAGGATTGGTTTGATACACAAACGACTGCCGTCTAATGTTGTTTAGAAAACTTATATCTGGCAGCTGTGACGTCATATGCGAGGGAGCTTTTCATTGTGTATCTGACCTTGGCAATACACTGGCTGGCACGGTTTTCTTCTTTTTTAACTTGTTTTCATTAGTATGGAACAACTAATATAAATGCTGTGATTTCCATGTAAATTTATGTTAACACGAAAACGGAGGTTTCCAAAAACGTGCTAGGACTGCTCCGCTTAAGAAACACACCCCTCCGTAGTAAATAAAGCTACGGTAAAAGGGGCGACAAAAACGTGCAACTTGTTTTCAGTATTGCGGCAACAACAGTGGGAAGGCTATGTTAAGCGTTTTACCACCCACGTTCAAACCTGTCTTGCAACAAATTAGCTTGTTACAAGTTGATCCAAATTGTATGAATACTGACTTCAAAAATTACGCTTGGGTTACACCATACATGGAACTATGTAGCTTGCTGCAAAGCAAGTTTGCCTTGCATTTGGACCGGTAATACGCACAACACGATGCATGTACAGATTTGTCGCAAATTGCAGGGCTACTCTCTAGTTTCCGTAACTTTCTCGCAACCTGCTTTAACCTGATTTGTTGCAAGACAGGCATAATAATTCGTACAGGCATATTGATTAGTGGGTGGAAAAACGTGCAACGTAAGATATGTGCAATCTTTCGCCCAGCGGAAGGATGTACAGTCGTTAAGGTGTATATTTTAAATCAATGACGAGTTAGTTTTTTCCTAGACGAAAAACATCAGCATCCGACGTTTTCAGTAGCTGTTCGTTTATCCCTCGCGCGCATTTTGAGACAAGTTCAGTGATGGTCAGTTACTATGGTTACGAGACATGACGTCATAAGTAGCTGGTGGTCAAGCCTTTTTTGAGAGGAAATACATGTTTTTTCATCTTCTTTCAACAATAAAAATAAAGGTTGTAGATTAAATGATGCAAAGTGCTTATTTATGTATTATTTTACATGTCAAGCACAAAAAATTACCATTTATCGCGGTTTTAACCTGATTTCTAATTCTTGGTAAAATCTAAAATGGCGGCCAAAAGGGCGATCATTTTTGGTGATGTCACAGGCGTCCAGTAGCGCCAACCTCGTCCCCAGGGCTTTTCCCTTTTCCCTTTTCCCTTTTCCCGCCCCACCCATTTTTTAAGGGAAAAGCCCTGGGGACGAGGTTGCAGTAGCGCCACCACCCATAAAATATACCTCATCGTGTTAAGAAGATCAAAGGCTTTCCACTGAAGGCAAAATCGTTTCAAAATACTGCCACGTATCAAAAACTCTGGGGAGGGGTTCCATCAACCTCCCCCCCTTGTACCACGGTGAAGCTATGAATTTGCTTGTACGTCCGAGGGTTAATAACTCAAACAAATTATTTCACTTTCGCACTGTTTTTTTCCTAAGAATATTGAACCTGAGAGAGATGTCCAAGCAACTAAAGCCTATATTGGAATTCATCTCTCTTACCGTATTATCTCTGAGTTCGAGTGGATATTCTCCATGTCTTTCTTTTCAACTTTATTCTTTCTCAATTAGTTTTCGATATGCACGACAACGTCCACGACTGCGGCGGAGTATCATGGCAATCTTCGAAGATTGGTACGTTTGTGTTTTATTCTAAATCTTACGTTAATAGAATCAACGTTATAGCTCGAATAAGTGTCCGGTAGTTGCGCCTCTTTCAGGTAATTTAGCGCCTTTAAACAACTCGAAAAATGTAAGTAAGCGACCCTTCAAATAGGCGACTCGCCCCTCCCTTGTCATGTTTACTAGGCTTTATTCGCTTGTGCCGGTAGCGCGGCTTGTGAGCACCGGAGATCTGCGCTATCTATCCATTAACACAACAATTAACCATAAAACTAACGTAACTGGAGCCTACCGTCAACAACACTTATAATTCAAGTTCTACAATTTGTTCCCCTTTGTTTACAGATACAGAGCGGGTACTTTACGGATACCCCTGTGATGGTTTAAGTGGAATATATCCTAATAAGGAAGGACTCCTGTTTGTCAAATGAATCAAAAGCTTGCATATACAGTCGAACCTCCACAATGTTGATCCGTTCATGGCTTCAGCAGTGCAACACGAAGGGCCAGTATTGACGCTGGGATGATGCTGGGACACCAAACACTAGACCTACACTGTAGCTGGCATAAATGTTCACTTCAATAAGAAGAGGGAACATTCTCGAAACGTCTGTTTTTCTTCCTTTTTCAACACGTACTTTGAAAAACGTTGACTCGTTCACTAATTGTGTCCCACTGTTTCTTCTTATTATTTGTAACACTTATCCCCCACTAACGGCCAGCTCGCTACAACGACCACCTTCTTTTCGGGGCAGACGGTCTATATACTCTCACTAAATGTTTTAGGCCCTTGGCTACGGAATCGGGTCCATTCTGGTTGATATGAAATAATACTTTTGGAATTAAATATTGATCTAAACCATTACACCTTGGTAAAATTATTGAGATGACTTGATGAAATATTCACTAAATACATCTTGAGTATTGGTTAAGCGTTTAATGGACGCACTTAAATACAAAAGTTAAACTGGCCATAGTGGAACACCCTACTCGCCTTCAAAACAATTCTAGCTGGCCGCCTCCTTTCGAAAGCCGTACAAGAGAAATCAATTATTTTTCCTATCCTCTGCAGCTATGCTTTAGAACTGCAGGATCTCATTTAAAATTTCTGAATACGACGTCATTAAATCCAAGAAGGGCTATTTTAAAATGGAATACTTTATGAGGGCTAAAATGATGTAGCTGCAGTGTACAGTAGGAAAACCTTAAAAAATTGGAAGGAAAAACAACTATGAACAAACAAAGTTTACAATTAAACGTAGCCCCCCGAAAAAGGGGTCGGGCGTAAAAGGATCCAGTGAAATTAGAGGTTTTAAAAAGCCGCGATACTACTGACCTTCATCTTCACGCATCTTCTGTTCTTATTGCCTCTTTTGCAACACTACACATAACGGGGTTTCATTAAATATTCATAACATTTGGCGATGGTACAAAATCTCAGGACAAAACACTGTTAATAGAATATTTTATGAGGGTTATGAGTAAGAATAATGGATCTTAATCTGCAGATTAACACTCCTAAAAGCAAAGTAATTACTTAATTTGTGGGTTTTAAAACTGGCCACATTTAAGCTTCATCGGCAGTTCAGTAATGTTTGCGATTGCTGTATTAGTCCTTTTCATTCGCTCCGTTGTGAGCTGCGAGGAACCAAGATGCAATGGAACGTCCTCGTTACCAAACACCCGGTTACTGGGACATGTGTTTCTCGTAAAAGGGACCGACAACATGGTAGGCTGCATAAACATCTGCGACAAACAAACACAGTGTCGAAGTATAAACTTTGACTGGGTTAACTTTCTCTGCGAGTTAAACAAAGGCGATGTCCATATTGCTCCCCAAAGTCTTATTCCAGCCAAAGGATATGTGTACTTGGATAATCCATGGCCAAAAATCCAATTGGTGAGTCACTGGAAAGTTGTATTTTGAAATATTCATAAACGACTATTTTTTGTTTTCTTAAATAGACCATTGGGGCACTAACTTTTAAAAGCTAAACAGCCTTAGCGTGTTTTCGTAAGTTCTCATCGGGTTATTCTTATGGTCGATTTCTGCGGACGACTCTTTAATGGAATTGGCATGTTTTACTTTTGGTGACTTACGTAACACGAGAACGTGATCGTTCCCATCATCCCCTCGTTCGGGCCTCTCACTGTTTTGTGATGCCCGCTCACCCTCGGAGAGGCACCCTAAATAAGCCTCTTCGTAGCTGATATATGCCCACTCTGAATAAAATCCCTCGTTCGGGCCTCTCACTGTTTTGTGATGCCCGCTCACCCTCGGAGAGGCACCCTAAATAAGCCTCTTCGTAGCTGATATATGCCCACTCTGAATAAAATCCAAGAGGGAAATTTCGTTTCATAAGTAACCATGTAACCGTTTACAAGAGAAATAATGGCACAACATCTGCGAAGCTCATTATCAGTACGCTATTCGTTTTCGATGCTTTACTAGTTATGCTTCCTCTCTCACTCTCTTGATCAGTTCTCTTTCACTACACCCCACTTTTAACTATAAAGCACCTACTGATCAAACATTCATGCGCTACCCCCACTGGCTTGAATCCGTTAGGCCCATTGTCCTGGTTTTGAATGTGTTTTAGGGGTAGCCTTGGTCCATAGCTTTAGATAAATCATGCTGGCATAATTTCGAGCATAATACTATGGTGCGAGCATCGAGCATAATGCCGTCATAATAGTCATGTTTAGGAACATAAATGTTGATAAAATTATCCTGCTTATAAAAACATCAAAGTAATGTGTTTACAAAATGTCCTGTCAATTGTGGCCTTTGTGGCTGCTTTATGCACTTTGGCTTTTTTGAAGGCTTGGTTTTCTGTTTGAAAGCCTGGCTACTTAGTTTATGCCTGGCTCCCCAAGCTTGTAAGTTTGAGAGTGCAACATGGCTTCCAGGTCTTCCAGTTCGGAGTCACGTCCCTTGAACTCTGAGCCAAGGAGACTCAGAAACCGTGACAAAAATGCTTTCAGCCGATTACAAATTCGAAGTTCGCAGCTTTCCGACCTAGCGCGTAGCTGTGTGGTTACGACAAACAAAAGCAAGAACAAAGAAAGCTGAGGGCCAGGTAAAACGACCCAAAAGCCATCAACAGTAGTGAAGAAAGTGTCAATCGAGTCAAGGATGAGAGAATTTAAAGATGTCGAGCCATCTTACAAATCGAGTGGCAAAATGTTCTGCAGAAAAGAGCTGGCATTAAAAGCCAGCATTATCAATGGACACATTGATTCATCGAAGCATAAGGCAGGAAAGGAGATGCTGGCCTAGGTAAAGAAGAGGCATACGTGGGACTGCTCTGAATTGGTTTAGATCGTACTTGTCTGATAGAAGTCAGCGCGTTTCTGTACATGGAGTTCTTTCTCGTCCTTTTGACTTGAACTGCGGGGTACCCCAAGGCTCATGTTTGGGGCCTTTGCTATTCATAATATATGCGTCCAAGCTGTTTAAGATCGTGGAACATTATCTTCCTGATGCTCACTGTTTCGCTGATGATACGCAGCTGTATCTGAGTTTTAAACCACTCGGCAACACTGCTCAAGCTGATGCTATACAAGCTATGGAAAAGTGCATTGACGCGGTGAGGAAATGGATGATTCAAGATCGGTTGATGATCAATGATGATAAAACGGAGTTTTTGTTAGTCGGCACACGACAACAGCTTGATAAATTAGATTCGTGTTCCATAACTGTGGGCAATAATCGTATCAGTCCAAGCCCATGTGTTAGAAATCTTGGATCTTGGTTTGACAGCAACTTAAGCATGACTGATCATATAAACAAGGCTTGTAATGCGGCATTTTATCATTTACATAACTTGAGACGTATTAAGAAATACCTGTCGAGAGATTCTTTAATTACTTTGGTTCATGCTTTTATAACCAGCCGTCTTGACTATTGTAATGGTTTATTGTTTGGCTTACCAAATGTGCAGATCGCTAAATTACAGCGTGTACAAAATGCAGCAGCAAGACTTATTCTTGGCTTTGGAAAGTTTTCTCACATTACACCGGCGCTTTATGAGCTGCACTGGCTGCCAGTTTCTTTGCGTATTGACTATAAGATTTTACTTTTGACTTTCAAATGTATTTATGGCCTAGCGCCAACTTATCTTAGCGATCTTATTAATATAAAATCGAATTCATTATATAATCTTAGGTCTACTGGTAAGCTCTTATTGGACCATCCCAAGGGAAAGATGCTTACAACATTGGGAGCAAGATCATTCTCAGCAGCAGCTCCGAAACTCTGGAATGAGCTACCTGTGGAGCTTCGTCAAGCAACATCACTTAACAGTTTTAAATCTCGACTTAAAACCTATCTTTTTAAGAAGTATTTTTTATAGTTTGTAACTTAGTTTATTTTATTCTCACGGTAATGTATTTTCGTTTTCTTCTAAACATATGATTGTAAAGCGCTATTGATCAGCACATGTAAATACGCGCTATATAAATTGGTAAATTATTATTATTATTATATTTCAATAGTGGAGGCCATGAAGAAGAGTGTTGTTGTTATTTAAAAGAAGAAAATAATATGTTAGCCCCTATTTTGTCTTTTCTTTTTTTTTGCGCAAAATTCACGTAGCATCTTTGAGCATAATGCTATAAAGGGCCGAGCATAATCTCGAGCATAATGCTATAATTTTTCGAGTGACGCTCAAAAGCATAATGCTCAAATTTTCGAGCATAATTTATCTAACCCTACCAGGGTCTGGAAGGGTATTTTCGGGAACCGGGATTTGATCAAAATACGGTGCGGGATTTGGGAAAACGCAAATCATATCTTGACGGGAAATGGGATTTGACTGCTACCCGTTAAGCGGGATTCATCAAAACTTGGGCACGGGATGCGGGATTTTTTACCTGTCTGTTGGGAATTCGGGAAGTCGTACTAACGGCAAATGCGAATCAAGCAGGTGTGCGCTCAATGGTGTCTCCTATCAGAGCAAACTATAGAGTTATCTTGGTAATGATTATCTCAACGAAACTGTCAAGTAATCAACAGACGAGCGGACAGAAGACTTCCTCTTTCAACCTGATGTCAGAAAAGTACCAGGTATAAACGGTGCTATCTGACCAGTTTTAAATAACTTGGTGCATGCATGTCTTTAATAAATCCTCCTCTCTCACTCTTCCTTTCTTCCTCCTTTTCCCCACTTTCATTTTCATTTCACAAAGGACAAAATTCGGCGAATCTCGGTTCCCTTCTTTTGCACAGTACTGTACCATGTTAGAAGTATTGGGAACTGTTTTTCTCTTTCTCTCAGACGTCATGTGCAGAAATTCAGCAAATATCCCCGGATGCTAAATCTGGCTACTACTGGGTCTACATTAAGGGCAAGAAGGCACAAGTATACTGCGACATGGACAATTATGGTATAAACGCGTTGTATTTAACATGTATCAGTCTTGTCTTTGTCGCTGGCTTTAGTTACTGATCTGATCTATTCAGCTGCTCCCCTTGAATTTATTAGCTACATGGTTCAGGCAACAGTGAATGATGAAAACCCTTAAATTTAATCTGTTTTGAGGGAGGGGAGATGAGTAAGCCCCTCTATTTATGCCGCAGGATTGACCCTCACACTAACAAGTTACCGTAAACAGGGGGTATACACAGTACCACAGGACACTCCTTCTCAGTGGCTAGCTTTGAGTTAATGGTCACCATTGGCATTTCATCCACAGACTCAAAATTATCGTACACAGCTTGGAATAATCTCCAAAGCAGTGGTATCATCGGCACATGTAGTAGTAGGTGCCAGTCGGACAGGAGTTTGTTCGTCATGACTGTGAAAAGGATTACGCTAAACTGCTTGATAGATCAATTTTCGTTTGGCAATGAAAGAATGTTCTCCTAAGTATAGTGATTGTTATTTACGTCATAATTCAATAATTAGCAATTATTGAAGGAAGATGAGTATGATTATAGAGTTCAATGAAGGTGTTATCACATGGTAATATCTTCATTTAAAGCTGTTTTCAAAGTTCTAAAACTCTCCGAGGTCTGCATAATTCTCCAGGGTGGTACGAAAGCCGAATGGCTAAAGCCCAGCGCAACAGACGCAACATTGTTGGCAAACAACTCCTAACATTGTTGGGAATTGTTGCGTTCGTTTGCACTTAGCTAAAAGTTTGACCGGTTTCAAACTTAGAGTAACAACTCCCAACAACATGCCACAACATGCAATTACAGAGAGTGCAAACTGACGCAACATGTAACATCCAATAATGTTGGAAGTTGTTGGTCAACAATGTTGCATCCGTTTGCACGTTCATCCAATAATGTTCTATTATTCATTCAAAATCACTCCTAGTTTTAAAACAAGCTAAAACACTGTGTCTCGATTGATTTTAAGTTCCCGTTTTTATGTACATGTTTATTTCTTGGCTTAAATTTAGGAGATTTAAAGCATGTTTAGTTCTGCATATATTCTCTATGTTTTTGGGAAAGTGACTAGTTAGGCCATTCTTCTAGGCAAAACGTGACTGTAAAATGTTCCGCTATATTGTATTGCTGTACTAAAACAACGCAATGTCTCCAGGGTTTCTCGGTTACCGTCCATTTTGTGACATTTATGCTGTATTATCGACGTCATTTTCCACATACCACAAAATTTTCAAAATTTGGTCATAGCTAGCTTGTTATGTAGAATTAGCCGTGGGATTTGAGCCAATCAGAAACGGAGAAATATTTTGAATGAACAATATAACATATATAGTGACTATTACGTGACGTACATAGAAAAACATGCAAACATTGCTGTTTTTCGCTAGTTAGATAAAATTTCTTTTCAGCAATCCTTTTTCAGTTGGGAATGTGGGGCGTGTTCGCTAAGCCAACCATAAACCGCGCTCATTTCTAATTTGAGGCTGTTTCCTAAACCAATCAAATCCTTATATTCTCCTCTATTCGTTGTCAACGTCTTAATTTTGTTCATGTGCAATCATTTCAAGTTCAAAAGAAAATCGCTCTTGCTCCCAACCCAGAAACCCGTAAAATGTAACATCCAGATCACGGCAAATTAGAGGGACTCTTCCGGGATCTTTTTTAATCACTTGAACTATTAGGTGGAGGATGGACGCTTGTTGCAAGCATCAGTTCTTCCAGCAATGATCATCTTTTGAGAGCAGAAGTCAACTGCTACAATTTAACACGTTGCGTTGAGTTCATCAACACTTCAACTCCATGCAGGAAATTATCGGATGAGGACATCCACGAGATTGCAACACACGAAGGTATAAGGAATAGAAACTAGTGGGAGAGAAAAATAAATGCATAAGTCTGAACTCAGCTTTTTAATGATAATAATAATAATAATAATAATAATAATAATAATAATAATAATAATAATAAAAATAATAATAATAATAATAAAAATCTCTGAAAAAGTTGTAAAGACTAAAAGATAATCCTCTTCCTCATAATATAGCCAAGATCATCATTAACATGATGGTCGTCATTTATCATCGTCATCGTCATCGTCATCGTCATCGTCATTGTCATCGTCATCGTCATCGTCATCACTATCATCATCATCATCATCATCATCATCATCATCATCATCATCATCATCATCATCGGTCGACTAGGCGGGACAAAAAGCTTCCTCCACTGCCCGGGCTGAGATCTTGGGAAAGCAAAACACTATGAGTCGGTTATCTAAGCGATGCTAAGTCTAACTTAGACCGTGGTTTAAGAAATCATTTGACCTCCAAATTTCTTTCTTAGTGAATTATTTTAAGAAAATAAGTGCTTTTCCACTCTACACTATAGGCTTTAATGAAAATGTTAACGATAAATGGAGTTCAGATAAAAAAATTGGGCAAACTGAAAATGGCTTAGAACGCGGTTTTGTTAAACGCTGGCTAAAATCTGTTTAAATAACCGGCTCTTTCTTTAGTTGGCTAGAACATTGCTTTAGTAACAACTAGCGGGCGCCGTGCATACTGGAAATACCGTTTTGTGTAATCATCCTTTACCGTTTTTAACTTTCTAGCATTCTTCGTAAATTTAATGGCTCTGTTCTGGAAAAAAATAGCCTTTTGGACAGAATTTACAAGCTGTTAAAAGACAAGCAGATTAAAGAACTGTAAGCTATAAGGTTTACAAACTATAAGCTTTACAAGGGCTAAGCGTCTGCCATGTAATTTTGTTAAGAGCAAAATCTTCTATTTATATTCTTTCTAGGTACCTTTCGGGTTGATCAAGTCACAAATGGATTCACTGGATTTTATCAGGTAAAGGCGTAAGAACTGGGCGCATGCGCACCCATGTGATGCTGACAAGCTTTGTCTCTTGTTGGGAGTAATTTTGAGTCATTTTTTGCTTTAAGCACTAAATATATTTTAAGATGAAGTTACCGTAGTGCCTATATGGGCATTTTTTTTTTTCTACAAAAGCTCGGTTTTCTTTTTCCAAAGTGTGCATTTGTTTTCGGGTTTCTGTTACTATTTACGTTTAAGACTGAGGCATGAAAAACAGAAAAAATACAAGAGAAGGCACGGGTGCAAACTTTCAAGAAGATTGAAACGAATTTGAATTGTAGCTTTTTAAAATTGCTAGCCTCACTGTTTTTTCAATTTCATTTTTGTTGTTTATAATGTTTCATATAATGCTTGAGAGATACATTTGTTTGACATGAAGCAGCAATTTTGTTATTTACTAGTAGTTTCTTCGTTAATGTTGACTGTTCCATTCAATCGAGCTTGCTTGGAGATAAGATAAGAAACAAGGAAGTGATTAATTCTAAACGAAACAGGATTTCCTCGCTGAAAGTTTTTCAGGTCCTACTCCATTACCGACGCTCGAGTATTCCTCAGGATGTTTACTCTATTCGGCGATTTGTCTCTGAATTGATCGAGTACGCGTGTATAAATACACGAATAACTCAAGGGCCTCGATTCGAAAAAAATAAAGAAAAAACAAAAGAAATTAATGTTTACATCTGATAAAGACACGGCCAAGCTTTATGTTCAATTTTTTAGACCAAAATAACTTCAAATCTTAAGATTAGTGCATGAATGAATTGATCTATATCAGAGATTTTGTAGTCGTTCATAAAACGAGCAGTCGTGTATTATCAGGTTTAAAAACTCTAGGCTTCGCCTCGATGTTTTAAACCTGATAGTACACTCCTGCTCGTTTTTAAACAGCACCTGTTAAGATTCTTCTTTTTTTTCGACCACCGAAGTATTCACTTGTTCCAAAGTAATCAACGCTTTCAAGCGATAGAATTCGTGGACCGATCCGTTCCGGATAAGCTCGACATCTTTCGCTTTAATCTTTCCTAAGCTTTCTTCACGAAACATACATGGCGCTCTGAATGTCGGTGACGCCGCGATTATTGTCGCCCAGTTTCCACGGTCTCCGCTAAGAACGCCTGGGACCGTGATCTCCCTTTCGGTGCGAACACACGAAGAAAAAAAAAACAAGAAAAACTTGTATTTCAAGAGTCTCGCTGCTAAAGCAAGCTCGACTAATAAACAGCACTGATACAGCCCCTTTAATTTTTTTGTTTTAATTACTACTCTCCATGAGATAATCAGCCGAAATCCCATTTAGTGACTATTTTTCAGCTAAGGTCAACCATATATATCTCGACTCTTAAATGCCAAAAACTGCACAAAAATCTTCATGACATTACTTTGATAAGACTTTTTTTTATTATTATTTTACAGATTCCAGCTGGAGCGAAGATGTTTAATTCTGAATGCCACACCTATAGGTAATAAGATCCTGATAAATTTGAAACTGTTCCCCCATATAAAAATTATAGTTATAGTTGTACTCTTATATAGTTATATATATCAATCCACAAGCATCAACAAAGACGGCAGTCTCCAGGAAAAAATATATTCATCACAATTGAAGACACCAAATGTTTCTTCACGATGAACCAATATTTCGGCTGCATTCAACAGCCTTCATCGTTACAGTTATATAGTTATAGTTAGCAATTATCGAATGAGACTGACTAGGATGTGAAAGCCGAATTCAATGATCTTTTTATTATTCATGTAAACTTGAAGTTCTTAATAAACTTACCTCCTCGTAAACTTCTTCTTGGCCTAGTTTTCGGTGCTGTTTCAGTATATAAGCAGATACTCCTCGAAAAGTAGATAACATCCACCGAGTAATATGTTTGGACTATTTTGGATTTCCTCCGTTCAGATTTAGTTAGAAATTCAGCTATTTCGTCTTCAGATAGCCGTTAACGTCATTTTGATCGATGGTCTATTACCCATGAAGCTTCGTTTCCAATCAAATATACCATCGATCGACCTCGTTTCCAATCAAATATACCATCGAATCGATGGTGTATTGCCGGCATGATAAGCCCCCGTTGGTTATGAAGAATTAGCCGGGGGAATGGAAACAATCAGAAACGGCGCCAGCGAAATAGTTTGAATGGATAATAATTATAGTTATAGTTATAGTTATATTTAGCTCTAAGAGCAATGCTTTTTCC
>OZ038000.1:14694062-14764062 GCA_964035705.1 Porites rus | reverse complement strand
AAAGGAAGTTGTGCCCTTCAGGCTGTGTTCATACTCTGGGGATAACTCTTGCGCTGACACGAAAATTGCACTGAAAATGGCTTCTGTTGAAAACGAGAACGGTGATTTCAGCGCGGTTTCTTTAACAGATGCTCCAAGTCATTTAAATCCCAGAAGAGCTATGTTTAATGGAATACTTTATGAGGGTATTGGTAATGTGACTTAAGATACAGAGAGACATGTCAAAACAATCCTCACAAGATTGGCTAAGTAGGAAATCATAAACATTGACAAAGTTAACAAAGGAAACTAGCTTCTCTAAAACAAAAGAGCTTCTACGTGAAGTGGTTCAGTAAAATTAAGGGTCTTTAAGAACTGCGACATCAATAATTTACAGTAACGCATTTTCTGCTTCTATTCCCTTTTTTACATCACTTCTGTGATTTCATTCAATATTCATAGCATTAACATCCTGCAAATCCCAGAATAAATGACAGCTAATGGAATATGTTATCAGGACTATTACTTAAGAGTAATGGACCTTAATCTGCATATCGACATTTCGTGTAATTTTGAGCAAAGGGATTGATCAATTTGTGGGTTTAAAACCTGGCTACTTTTAAGCTTCGCCTACAGTTTAGGAATGTTTGCAGTTCTATTATTTGCCCTTTTCATTCGCTCCGTTCTGAGCTGTGAGGAACCAAGATGCAATGGAACGTCCTCGTTACCAAGAATGCGTTTACTGAAACATTCGTTTCTGGTAAAAGAAGCTGAGAGCATGGTAGGCTGCATCAATATCTGCGACAAACAAACACAGTGCCGAAAAAATAAACTTCAATTGGGTCAATCTTCTCTGTGAATTAAACAAAGCTGATGTCCATATTGCTCCCCATGATGTAATTTCTGCCAAAGGATATGTGTACTTGGATAATCCGTGGCCAAAAATCCAACTGGTGAGTTGTGGGAAAGTTGTTCTTTGAAATGTCCTGGAAAATAATATTTTCATTAAATAAACAATTGGAGCACTAAGAGGTAAAATATAAACATTCCTTAAGCGTAATTTTCGGTGCTCATGAAGTTATTCTGATGGTTGTTTTCTTAGAATATTCTCTAAAATAATTGAAATGTATAATTTTTGCTGGCGTACTTAACACGAAAACGCTGTTGCATTTTCTATAGCAGCGAATACCGTAAAATTCCGAAATATAAGCCCCGAGGGCATAATGTAATCAATGCAGATCGTATCCAAGCCGATTTTGAATAGTTCACTTGTAACTCAGTTATAACTCATCTATAACATTGGCCCCTTCGTTCATATATGCCACTCCAAATATATAACCCCCTTTAAAACAGCCTGAAAACGAGTTTATGTCCTAATCGAATTTCAAATTATCCGGTTTCAATAGTCTGCACGAATTCGCAAATTCATCGTATTCAAAAAAAAAAAAAATCATTTGCAAGGCAGTTTAAAAAAGATGCGGTTTCGGCGAGCGAATCCACTGTTTTCGTGTGGAAGAATATATCGAATTCACAAAATTCTGGCTTCAAAATATCGCGCGATCGCAGGTTACAGTAACTGTTGATTTCCGTTTCTAACAACAAGAGAGTTGCATGTAAGGGCCTGTTCACATGCTGGAGGTAGAGAACCCCGGGTAGGTGAGGTAACCCGCCTGTCCATATAGTCTCTCGGCATCTCGTTTACATGATAGGTGGGGTGACCATATGAAAGACTATAGAAATTATATGAACAGGTGGGTTACCCCACCTACCTGAGGTCCCCCACCTCCATAGAAACAGGCCCTAAATGATAGTAAGAGGGCCAAGGTCCTTGCAGTTCAGCTAAAATTGAGCAACTTTCAATGCCCGATTTTTGCTTCTTTGTTTTTCAGACATCATGTGCAGAGATTCAGCAACTAGTCCCAGATGCTAAATCTAGTTATTACTGGGTTCACATTAAAGGCAAGAAGGCACAAGTATACTGCGACATGAACAATTATGGTACGATCACGTCAAATCATGTACCAGTTGTCAATATTTGTTATTCACCTATTCACGTACTTCTTAAATTTACTAGCTACGTGGTGCAGTGGGAGTCGAGTATGAGCCTGTAAACATTTTTTGCAATGGGTGAATGTGAATAAAATAAGCCCTTCTTCGTATGCTTGGTGGTTGATCCACACACATACCTCAGTTACTACCGCTTAGAAACTACAGCTTGGACTTTCAGTTAATGTTCGCACTTTAAATTCCATCCACAGACTGAAAATCAACATATACAGTACCATAACAGCACCACAATGCAAGATGGCTAGATTGGTAGCTTAACCCTTTCTTATTTGAACGGTGAAGCTATAGGAATTCACCAGCCAACAGACTCAAGAGTTAGAACCACCTTGTACAAGTCTATTAACGGTTTCACCGGAGTATTAATCGCTAATAAGCCTTTCAGTCTGAGGCATCAAAACGAAAGTTAAATAATACCCCAGCTTCTGTTACCCCTTCTAATTATTACGATAATTGTGGGAGATAATTGATCTACAAGTACCATTGTTATAATTATTGAACAAAATTGCTCTCGGTCAGGACGCACGGAACTCGCTGTGCTCGGTCCGTACGACCTGAACTCGAACCAAGTATAGTTTCCCATCGGGCCCGACCTAACTCAGTCAATGAGTACGTATTCTTAATCATTTTATAATTAAGGTGGAGGATGGACACTCGTTGCAAGCATCAGTTCGTCCAGCAATGATCATCTTTTAAGAGTAGAAGTCAACTGCTACAATTCAACACGTTGCGTTGAGTTCACAAACACTTCAGTTCCATGCAGGAAATTATCGGATCATGACATCCACGAGATTGCAACACACGAAGGTAAATTAAACTAAAGGCCAAAACTGTGATAGCACAAACAAGGGCAAATTAAAATTCTTCTTGAATTGGATTATCGGTTATTACTTACTCTAAGATGTATGCTTGCAAAACGTGTAAGATTTTTTTTCTTTAGTTTAACCTGTCTCACAATTAGTACCTTTAAGTTTTGCAATTAAAAGATAACGATTTTTTTTGTTGAATGTAAGAATTCTTCCTGGAGAAATTAAATTAAATTAGTCCCTTTGCCATGATCAAATGATTAACCTCTTCTACGTTACATGCACTTCTACTTCTTCGTAATTCTTCATCATTAATCGGTCAACTTCAGAACAGGCGGGACCACAGGTTCCCCGGCCCGACTACTGTGGCTGCAATCGTGGGCAAGCAAAACTATTTGCCTTTGTTGCAGCATTCCTTGTTAAACTTCTATGAGGCGCCATGCAAGCTGAAAATACAGTGCAGCCGTAATCCTTTCCAGTTTCCTCCAAAAACGTTTGGGAGTGCATTTTCCTTTTTTAGATAACCATAACATAGCAAACAAGAAACACAAGCGGAATGAACCTCTAATAAAATTAACTAATCAAGAATATGTCTTGCTAAGCCTCCGCAAAATAATTTTGTTAATATTGAAATCTTCTATTTTACGTTATTACCAGGCACCTTTCGGGTTGATCAAGTCACAGATGGATTCACTGGATTTTTTCAGGTATATGCATAAAGAAAAGAGTGCACCCCTCTGATACTGACAGCTGTAAGAAGCCCTTCCTCTTAGTGAGAACTGTTGGAGTTTTCATTTTTGGGTTTCGAGCAATTTCAAGATCGATCTTTTCGCTCTAGCTCTTAACGTTGGGATGAAGTAAACTGTACGGCTTTCAGTTTTTCTTTTTTTCATACTTTCTGTTATTTGGGGGGCGGAGGCGCTTCTTTTCTGGGGGCGGGGGGGGGGGGGTCAAAGAGTTCTGTTACTATTTACATCACGGTACATATCATTACATTTGTGTTTGGTTCTGCTGTGTTGTCTTCATTCATCCCAGAACAGGGTTCAAGGGTGTTTTACAATCTCTTTTTAAGTTATTTCAAGATTAACCCCATATTGATCGTTAAAACCAGCAGGTTTCAATTCGGTTTTCATAATCGATCACAATTGCGGTTTCCTTCCTCAATCTTTTTCTTTAGACCGTAACACTGTTCTATCATAAACACTCCCCACTTCCTGACCAACAACAGCCTCAGTCTCTTCAGTCTTTTCTTTGTTATAAAGGTATATTAATTTGTGCTATCCGTCATCTTTCAGTTAAAATGCTATTTCTTAGTTTCGAAGGCATGCTTAATGTATCTTAACGTTTTTGCCGAAGGAAGGAAGGAAGGAAGGAAGGAAGGAAGGAAGGAAGGACGGAAGGAAGGAAGGAAGGCGAAGAAATTTGTGGAACATTTAAAGTCTTAATTCTAAACAACAATTGTCTTAAAAATTACTTTGATAAAAAGATTTCACTTTGCAGATTCCAGCTGGTGCGAGACATTTCAATTCTGAATGCCATATCAATAGGTAAAAACCGTGATATCCTAATTTCAAATATTTTCCCAATCCCCACATTTTTTTCACAATTACACATCAAACACAATGTAGCCTTCCCCAGTGACATTTTGAGCCTTTGGCTAAATTCGGCACAATTATTATATGCTATACCTTTGACCAAATGCTCCCTTTGGTTAATGTTTATATTAGTTAATAACACAAGGCAGAGCGGAATGTTTTGAGTAGATAACTTTATAACGGTTAACCCTTCGAATTGTCGTTTTAGTTTTCCCTAAAATAGAGGGCTTGCGAGCTAAAAATCAGGGGCCAGTTGAAAGGTTTCAGAGTTTGACCGTAGTTATTTAAGTGCAGTGCAGTTTTGAAGCCTGTTAGCAGACTTGTCTGTAACATGTATAACAAATTTTTGTTAATATTTCTTTGACATGAGTGTACACAACGTATGTACAATAGCATTCCTACAATTTTGAACGAGCTGACCAATATATATTAACTGTTAATTCATTCGACCCAATCTAGGTGAACCAAAAATAAACGACTCCCCAGTCGTTTTACTTCAGACCAAAAAAAGCCCATAAGAATAGTTTTTATTTCTTTCTTCAGTATTTTCTCATAAAACATAAATAAAAATAAAGTAAGTAAGTAACAAGTGGTCCTTCGTCTACCTGATTTCTGGTCGAAATGGAATTTGGAATTGCTACGTTTTTAGGAGACGGAAAAACCCGGGTCACCCTGAGAGAAACCTCTCGGAGCAAACGGGAGACTTGTCTACAAATTCAACCCACATACGGCATCGGCGCGGGCCATACTGGTAGGAGGTGTTTCCCTTACTGAGCCACCACTGCGCCACCCTCGCTTCCCTATAGTAATTTGCTTAATACTTTGCTCTGACAAGTAACTATATCGGCTTTTCCTTCATATATAGCTGCCCTCGCATCATAACGTCTCACGTCTATCCTTACCAGTGGAAGTCAAACAGCTGCAAAGGGATACTGAACGGTTATTTCATAATTCGCAACTCCTGCCACAGAGGTAACAATATATATTCACCTTAACAATGTATAAACTGACACAACGATTAAATCACTGGACAAGCCACAGTTTGATTGAAAATAAACGATCCTAATAACTGTGACAAAATACATCTCCAAACGCACCAATCGCGTTACACTCTTTACATAGCCCATAAAATTACGGCTTAGCTCAGCGTTATCCCTAGGCGTCCTGGGTTCGGTCAAACCTGGCTGTTTCCAGACTTCACGCGGACAACGGGACGGGGCAAGAGGGAACGTCTAGGGATTGGGCTGGGCTTAACTGACTCTAGAAGACCAATAGCATCGCGAACAAATTGACTAATAGGCGTATTTGGCTTACTCAATGTTGTACCCCATTCGAACCCTTTAGGAACAAAACGTTTTGTTTCAGGAATTTCTATATCATTTAAATGTGAATGCCTCATTAAAATGACACAAAAGAATCTTAACCCCGGGAGATTTGAATTGGGTATAACATTGAGTTAGCCCAATAGGTCCATCAGGTTCACAGAGAAGAGAAGAGATGACGTCAGAAAAACTAAATTTGAGAAATTGGTGAGGAGGTATAAGCAAATTTGTGCTCCGATGACTCCATATAAATCCTTCTAAAATAGGCCTGAATCGTTCACGTTCAGGATACGATCCAACCCAATATTAAAAGAGTTTGTATGGAGTCATCAGAGCAAACCGGTACTTATATCTCCTCACCAATTTGCACTAATTAATAACAGGCTGATTTTTGGCAAGGAGGCTTTTCCGCATCTTGTTCTTTCTCAATATGCTAACCAATCCTCAGACCAATCCCATAATTTTACAAATTTGAATTTTTGTGACGTCACACTTCTCTATAACCAGAGTTTAATAATAGCATCAACTGACAGACGTGATACAACTCACTTGGACTCTGAAGATGACTACCGCACAGGTTGTAGAAACGTCAGTCACTGTCAACAACAGTCCTATTCAGGACTCCACTCACCTACTAATTTGAAATGACTCAAGGACTCAAACTATTCACTGTTTCCTATAACAAATAAATTTCGATTTCATGAGTGAAACACTCTCTTTACCAGATCTTGTCAAGGAAGTTGATTAAGTCTCTATTTGAAAAAAAGCTGGGTAGATCAGCTCGTAATAATGCCAAGAGTTTAGCTCTTTAATATTAACTGTGCTTGACATTTTTTGCATCTTTTCGCCACCACATGATATAGAAATTTGCAGTTGGTTTGTATTAGAAATTCATGGAAATTCCATTAAAACCAAAAACAGCTAAACTGATTTTGAATTTCTTGCCTTATATTTTTCCTAAACCTAAGTTGAGAGAAACGACCAAGAACTATTCCGTACCAGGATATATTTCCCTTTCCTTAAAGTTTCTTGTTTCTCGTGTATTTTTATCGTCAACCCTTTGTTGACTTAAATTCTTTTTTTCCCACTTAGTGTTCGACTCGAAAGACAATGCAGAATGTGGAACAACTTGGCGTTCATCGAGTTTCTGTAAGTTTAAGTTAACAAATCTTGAAATTTTGAGTAGCAGGGAATACCAACTAGTCATAAGTATTATAGTCGGTGTTGATATGGTTTCATACACGAATAGTAGATGGTTAAGTATGGACAGAAGGAACTCGATCAGAAAACTGAAAAATGGGAACTGAAACCACGACCTTCCACACACTAAGCACTGAGCTACTGAAAACTCTAGTGATGAGCAGGCCATTTGTAGGTTTACACAACGAACGAATCTCGCAGCCACATTATATATCATCGTTAAAATCAAAATCAAGTACTAGAATCATGTTCACGGCAAACAGCAATCGTCAGATTCAAGTTGACAATTTCGCTTTCTCAAAATAGGAAATGAGCAGATGAAAACTGTGAAAGACAAATTCTTATGGATGAAATTGGCGTTAAACCATAGTATTTTTTGTGGACGTAATGAACAGCAAAAGGCAAGTAAGGGAAACGTTCTTGGTCACGTGGTACAAATTGATGTGGGTCGTTTCCGTTCTGTGATAGTCTATCTGACTCGAAGAACAGCTGATGGTACAAACTGATCAAGACCCAGTTACTCTACCATTGCAATTCCCCACTGTATTTTGTAAACATTTGCCGAGTAACTATCTCGACAAATAAAAATGGTGAATCCATAGTTTGCTTCTTTTGGCACTGTTCGTTTTTTTAACAGTAGACGAACTGGCATTTTTGCCAAAAATGATGATCAGAGCAACTGACAGCTTTAAATCTCGTAACCATTGCAGCCCACCTTCACCCATTACTGGGTGCGGCTATCTCATGAATTTTTAAGGTACGAATTTCTTATCGCTCAGACAGCATCTATATGTGCATCCGCGCTTACCACAGAATCTGTCTATACGGTTTTCTGTGCACTGAAGAAGGGATATACACACGAAACGTCTGCGCCTGTAGAGACATTTATGACACTTGATACTTGGTAACAATATGATCGTATAAGCTCTGTATCTAACGGTGATGTTTATCGCCATCGTTACCCTTACTTTTGAGCAGCGAAGATGGCCTAGAACCACTGGTTTGAACGTTTTCTTCAGAGTGAATGTTCGTTTCAGCTCCTGCTCGAAAAGCAATAAACAAAACCAAACGTTAGAGTGCAACTACTCGAACTGCATGGGGCACTTGCAAGAAGATTATCCAATCACAGCGATATTCTGAAAACGTAAGATTCGGGAGTTTTTTTGAAAACGGACCAATAAAATTCGAGGTTCAACTATGCAACCGTTGAAAACTTTAAAAGCATTTGAAGTTACCTGACCTCTTGGGAAACAGCGCTCAAATTCATGAATGTTATTGGCCCGTTTGCAAAGAACTTGAGAATCTTTGTTTTCAAAAAACGTGTGATCTTGGATAATCTTCCAAATGCCCCGGTTCGAGTAGTCGCACTGTAAGCTAAATGCCAATAATACTCACGCTTTAAGCCCAAGGTGCACAATTTTCCTTAATTTCTACACATAACATCCTGACTATAAGAGAACTAAAAAATTAAGTATCAAAATCGTGTTCTCTATTTCAGATTCAAAGCGATTGCTCTGCGGATACCCTTGTAATAGTCATGGAATATACCAGAACAAAGCAGGACTTCTGTTTGTTAAATAAAAATGTGGCATCCACCAAATAGGAAAGGCTTAAACAATGGCTTTCATCAGTACATCGTAATCCTAACTCTCTAATACAAGTGCTTTGGAATTATCGCCCTTCCTTCCAGGGTTGAAACAATGACTTGAACAAGTTGTTACTGTCAGTGACAGGAGATTATTTACATCTCCATTTCTTCCCCATATTAGGCTCAAAGACCTAGAATTATTGATATTATTATCATTATCATTATTATTATTATTATTATTATTATTATTATTATTATTATTATTACCTATTCAAAGTAAAATGTTGTGCACCCGCGAGTTTTCTTATGCTCACCCTAATGATTATTAACTCTCTACTTTCCCCAACCTTCCTCGGCTTTCAAAAGCAGACAATGATTCAGCAAAATTTCGAGGACTTAACAAGGTGTTTTTTGGTCAATGTGAAAATTAAGAGTTTGTTCATGCTTAGCGTGCGTATATCGAGTTATGGATGCAATCGGGAAGTTTGGAGAGCAAGAAAGATGCGTAAGAGTTGCTCGAGGCGCAGCACAGAGCATTAGTCTAGCTTCTTGAGTGCTCTCCAAACTTCCCAAGGACATCCATAACTCGATATACGCACAGCTAAAAGCATGAGCATGCTCTTTTATAACATAGCTGACCAAAATGCCGGCTTTTTGATTAACTGCAAAATTCTCGTAACAGGCGACATAGAAAAACAAACGCTTCTATTGGCAGGTTACAAACACGCCACAATCGTCTAGTTTGAAAGAAAATTCTTTCTGTAAAACTGAGAAAGAAAAATTGCTTATTTATTTCTTTCAATGGAAACTAAGCAGAAGAAAAGGTTAAAGAGTCTTGAAGTCCACCTAAAGTTAAAATACTGACATGTTCGTAAGAAGTCGTGAAGTATGGTTTGGATTCGCTGAAAAGATGTTTATGTTTTGCTTGGCGAAATCCAGAAAACTTGTTTTTTAGCGAAGACGACTGTCATCCTACTTTATATTCATTTACGAACAATGGCTGGTCATTATGGCTTCTTGAGAAGACCTGGCAGTAGTTGTTTTTTTGAGTAATAAATTTATGTCTTCTTGTGTAATTTGTCTTGTTGTTGCAAGAGAAATTTTCCTACTTTCGGATTTTTCGGCGATAAAAGTGCACATTTTTTAGCTATTGAGCTTACTTTATAATTAACCTGCTTTGTAAAGGATAAACAAACGTTAAACACGGAGGACACTTAATGCAAATTGGATTATTTCCCAACACAGACCAATCTGTGGTTATTTAAAGCAGAATGTTAGTCTTTACGGCAGACTTTTCAACGATTCAGGTTCCATTAATTGGTTTAAGTGACTAGTCCAAAAATGCTAGGAAGTTTTTTCATCATTGTCGTCGATTTTTGGGTACTTAGTACTTATTTTAGGAAAAGAGAAGAAAAACACAGCTGAACACGTGATCATGAAAAAAATCTTTATTTACTTACGCGCGTCCGTAAATAAAGATTTTGTTCATAACGGCTTAAAAGAATGGCCAGGATATTTTACCAATGGCCCTTACTAAAGAGTAAAGAACTGAAAGACCTACCCACCATCACAATGAGAAAAAAAAGTTTTAAAGTCTATGCACAGATAACGAAACCGTTACTGAAACATATGCAAATTAACTTTATCAAGGCTAATGAAGAAACAGCAAGGAAAGTTCTGCCCAAGTGGAAAAAAGATCGTAAGACAAATGCATCAGATGATCCAAGAATGGTCAAGGCAAGAGAAGAATTGCCGATTGCCTCTGACAGAAACTATCGGAGTCCAACTGAGAACAACTGAGAAGAGGTGGAGAGACATAAGAGCAAATTGTATGAGCAGTATAATACTACAATGGAAAAAGACCTGGACAAGCTAGATGAACAGGCAAGTTGAGACAGTTGATGCGATGAAGAATCCGTCAGACAAAAGGCGAGTTGAAGGCTGATCAATGGAATAACCGACACAGTCGACCACTCAATACTTTCAAAGAAACTTGAACATTATGGTATACGCGGGATTGTGAATGACTGGTTTACTTCCTACCTTACTAGTCGCAAGCAAATAACTGAATTTGGCCCCTCAAATATATCTAAGAAAGCGACAGTATTATCTGGGGTTCCCCAAGGATCAGTCCTAGGGCCTGTGCTCTTTTTTGTTTATATAAATGATATTTGTAACAGTTGTAACCGAATGAAGTTTTACCTATTCGCAGAAGATACGAATCTTTTATATTCAGATAAAAACCTAAAATCCCTGGAATCTACGGTAAACGATGAGCTCTGTAAGCTTTACGACTGGCTAATAGCGAACAAATTATCTCTAAACATTAAAAAATCTAATTACGTTATTTTTCGACCAAGACAAAAAAATGTCAAATACGAAGTTAAAAAATATTCAACCATCATACCAACTCTTACACATCTTTGGAACGTAAAAGTTATGTTAAATTTCTAGGCGTGCTTATTGATGAGAACCTCTCTTGGAAACATCATATTTTACATATAGCCTATAGCCTCTAAAATAAGCACATTGATTGACATTATTGCTAGGCTAAGACATTTCGTACCACTTAATACTTTACAACATATATACAGATCGCTGATTCAACCCTATTTGTTATATGGCATAACAGCGTGGGGCCGAGCAGACAAAATCCACAGAAACAAAATCCTATGTCTTCAGAAACGTGCCCTTCGCCTCATGTTTTTTGGTGATTATAAAGCTCACGCAGTACCCTTCTTCATTTCATCCAGTCTACTACCCCAAGATCTTCTTTACTTCAAGTCAGTTGCCGTCTTAATGTATGACGTCTCAAATAACACATCACCAACATAATATTCATTCACATAACACAAGATCATCAACAAGAGGCAACTTCTTTCTCGAATACTCTAGATTAGACAAGCTAAACATGTCTTTTTCAAGAAACGGTGTTAGAGTCTGGAATAACCTATCTAATGAAATTCGTCAAATGCCTAAAGTGAAATTTAAACGCAACATTTACAATATGCTCCTTCAGAAACTCTCGGAGGCGAATGAGTATATTGATCTATTGGATTTGAATATGTCTTGAAAACTAAACTCAGTTCATTCTATTAGCTTTCTATCTACATTATCCTTCCAGCTTCCCATGTAATCTGCCTTATTTCTCCTGAGAATCTTCGTTTTTTTCCCAAATGTTATTAATACTAGTCAGTATTCAGTATTCACCTTATTTTAATGTATTGTACGATAATAATTAATTTTACTTAGTATTGTAATTGTATTGTATTGTAATTGTAATTATTCACTTTGTATTTAGTATTCAGCTTATTTTAATGTATTGTGCGATAATAATTAATTCTATTTAGTATTGTAATTGTATTGTAATTGTAATTATTCACTTTGTATTTAGTATTCAGCTTATTTTAATGTATTGTACGATAATAATTAATTCTACTTAGTATTTTAATTGTATTGTTATTGTAATTATTCTACTTAGTGTCAAGCCACTACTCGCCTCGAATAGCTATAGTTAACTGCGAGCAGTGGTACATCATATTTTGTATTTTTCTCAATTTTTCTTAATAAACTTGAAACTTGATAAACTAGAGGAATCATATAGGCTAAAGACAAGAGAGACAGAATCAATAAGTGGTATACTCGTTTCAAAGAACTGTACTTTGGGAAAAGAACCTAACGTTGAAGGAGAGCTGGACGCAATATCACCTATCGTACAAGGTATGGAGATCGAGGACGATCCGTACACGGAGGCAGATTACACGGCGGTAAAGAAGTCTATCAATGAAGGGAGAGCATGTGGCCCTGAAACCAGAACATTCGTCCAGAAACGATCTTATACCACTACCGAAAAGCTGGTGACCTAGGAAGAACGGAGAACTACAGGGAACATCTGTCTCTCGCATTGCTGCAATATTGGTAAACAAAATGATCTTGAACAGAATCGGGTCAAAAATCGAAAAACACCTACTACCCAATCAGAATAGATTTCGTCCTGGACGGCCGACAACAGCACATGCACGTATTGGCAGGCACTGAGAAGACTAATTGAAGATGTGAAAAGTCATAATTATCAGACTTCAAACACGATGCGTTTGACAATGTACACAGGGGAAGAATGTTGCAGATTCTCGACGTGTTTATGACATTCTGCAGAAATAGATAGATGCAATTGGCTTCCTTTACCAGGGGACGAAAGCTAGAGTCATAACACCGGTTGGAAAAACAGATACATACTAGAGTTTTGCAAGGAGATACCTTGGAACCTTACATCTTCTCTATTGTGTTGGACTATGCAATGACACGAGTCTTGGATGGGAGAGAGGAGGATCTTGGCTTCAAGATTGACCGACGGAGGAGTCGTCGTCATCACCCAGTGCTCATAATCGACACAGACTTTGCGGACGACATTGCCATCACCACAGGTCAGATACATCAAGATCAAGAAATGCTGGGAAAACAAGTGCTTGTGATTTATCTATCCATTTTGGGCACACCCGCACTGATTTTATAAGTCTGTCCGATTCTCGTCTGTTGGCCATGACAGATGCAAGATTCTCCCTCGAAAGATCGGTATCACTCTAGTTGCGCAATAAACGTTGTTGCTGGGCGCCCCCTTGAGTGTCTGCCGTGTTTTGGATCACTAAAAAGTAGTTGGGAAACAGTCTCGTTCTTGCTTCTCCAACAGTGGCCATCAAACTGCAGCTGAAGTATCTGGAGACTTGCTGAAATTGGAGGCAGGTCCCCTAGAGCTCTCTGTTAGATATATGATCTATCCAGCTTATTTTTAGAGCAGCACTTAACAGCCTTGTCTAACAGCCATCAACTTGTTTTCCCAGTGCAGTAGTCAATGTCCAAATGTCCAACTCTCCGACCCATACAATAGAACAGATTCAACTGAAACTCTAAAGAAACGTATCTTCAGATCTCTGCTGAGGTTTGATTTCCACACGGCTGTTAGTTACCTGTGATAGTTCTTGAATATGCTTCTTTATATGCATTTGAATTCAGATGCCTGTAGCTAACCCGCAGCATTGGAATTAGCTTAATTTGGCACTCCATCTTCTGCCAACAGGCCATAGTGCAGCTTCTTAAACATGCAGTCTCTTTGCTTTCCTTCTGCGTTTAGTGATTTCCGTCCCAGCTGGTCAAGTATTACTCCTACACTAGCCGTACGATTGTAATTCCTGACTACAAAGCGGGCAGCTCGCCGCTGAACCATTTCAATTTTTCGGATATTTTTATCCGTTCAAGGATCCCAGACTTAAGCTGCATATTCCAATAGTGGTCGAACTAGGCCAATGTAAGCTGAGATCTTGATGTTATGAGAAATCATCTACAGATTTCGTCTAAGGAAAGCAATAGTGCTATTTGCTTCCCCTGTAATGTTATCAATATGACAGTTCCAACTAAGGTTCGATGAAAGAGTGACTCCTAGATACTTTGAAGTGTTGACTAATTGTAGGATTAGACCATGGAGGATATAGTCATGCGGGATAGGCTGACGTTTCCGGCCAGCTAGAAAGATTTCGCATTTATCCGGGTGGAATTTCATGTCCCACATTTGGTCTAATTGAGCTAGCTTTTCAAGATCATTTTCAAGAATGCATGAGTCTAGCTAGGAGTTAATGGTGAGATGTGCAATGGTGTCGTCTGCAAATAGTCTATCGTTAGAAGATAGTGACTCAGGAAGGTCATTTATGCTAAGATGTAACAGTCACGGGCCTAAAATTGAGCCCTGTGATACATCAAGGAGCACTTCTACATCGTCTGAAGACACTCCATTTAGCAAAACACGTTCCTTCTTGTCGGTAAGGAATGACGTTATTCATCTAATGTTCTTTCCATCTTTACCGTTTCTCATCAGCTTTGTGATGAGGTGCCGGTGACAGACCCTGTCGAACGCTTATTATTAAAATCCATTACTACGATGTCAGTTTTGTGACCATCTTGCGGGTCAAAATATGAGTTGGGCCGGGAGCCCGGGGTGGGTACTCCCATAAATGTTGGTAGGTGTGTGCCGCCGGTCAGGGTCTTAAGCCCTGATTATATAATTAAGTATGAGACAAACGAAAACTGGTACCATTAATTTAAGGCCCAGACCCGAAAAGTGAAACCCTATTCAAGGGAAGAACAAAAAGTATTAAAAAATTTAATGGCAGCACACAAACGTTCATCAAATTGCTTTCCTTCCTCGACGCAATCAGGAATTAGGTTAAAGTTTTTTGCTTGTTTGTTTGTGTTTCAGAAGTCATGTGCCCAAATTCAGCAGTTAGTCCCGGATGCTAAATCTGGCTACTACTGGGTTCACATTAAAGGCAAAAAGACGGAGGTTTACTGCGACATGGACAATTATGGTAGGTCGCTGGAATTTATTTGGATTATTTAACAGTTGCATTCATCTACCAGCCCTGTCGAATTTTCTAGTACCACCCTCCGCATCTAAAGAATTGTAGAATCGCCCCATGTAATTAGCAAATCCGGTCTCCGGAATCCGAGAAATTTTTGCTTGTGGGATCCGGAATTTCGAAAACCTTGCTTTTGAAATCCGGAATATTGAGGTTTTCAATCCGGAGGGAATTCGGAATGCGGAACCCAAGTTCCACTGGCAAACAATTCGGAATCCAGTACCAGGAATCCAGAATCCAGGAAGTGGAATTCAATCCAAGACTGTCTTGGATTCCCTTACATGTGGTAAATTTCAGAAAATGCTGTGTTGATGCAAAAGCCCCCTACTGTTCCATGTGATAACAATTGAGGAACTACTGTAGGTAATAACTATTAACTATTCAATTAAGCTTCAATTCGAGAAACTGTGAAGTGTCACTGCGTTCGTATACGGTTTGAGTTTCTTAAGCCCGTAATTGTGATGTTTTATTTTCAGAGTTTGCACTTGTTTGCTTGAGACTCAAGATGGTAATCCACTTTCGCAACATAAAGTAAAATATGAATCAAAACAGTTATGCAGTGGATATCATTGGCCGAATATATACTAGAGACGGACTAGACGCACATCGATAATCCGTCAGACTGAAAGAATTTGGAGGGTTTTTTAATAACATTTATAATTTATATTGCGCAAATTAACATAAAAATATGAGCAAATGAGAATGCGTTTTGTTTTCGAGAAAGGTAAACAAAAGGCACCAGTCTCATCAAATCAAAACTGGATAGAAATCCGTCCTCATTTCTGTCCAGATATAAATTTAGAGACGGATTAACCGTCTCAAACGTGAGTGACGAATTATCCGTCTGTTAATACGTCTAAAGACAAGCTGACAGACGAATTAACAGAAGACGAACTTTGGCTCAAAACTCGTCTGAACACCAGATTTATATTTAGACGAATTACCCTTCTTCGCGCCCCAGACTGATAGTTCGTCTCTAGCATAAATTCGGTCAAAAATGCTCAAACCTTCTGGTAAATCCCTTGTAATACACCAAACTGAGGAACTCATAAAGAACCTAATTCTTTTATGTAATTTGAAACATTAGGTGGAGGATTGACGCTTATTGCAAACATTAGTTCTTCCAGCAATAATCATCTTTTGAGAGCAGAAGTCAACTGCTTCAATTCAACGCGTTGTGTTGTGTTCACAAAAACTTCAATTTCATGCAGAAAGTTAGGGGATCAAGACATCCACGAGATTGCAACACACGAAGGTGTCATTAGTGATATTTATGACAGAAAATGGTACTTAAAAAAATTGTCCCTGCAAGTCTCGACTTCGTTTCCTTGTGTGTGCCTTGGGTACTTTCTCGATTTGTATAAGGGAAAGGCCTATTTTCAGTTTGTTCCTCAACTCGACCTAATTTTCTTTATCAATCATCATCGTCATCATCATCATCATCATCATCATCATCATCATCGTCGTCGTCACCCGAGCATCGTCATTGAAGGTTAATCTTATTTCATTAATCACCATATTTCATTAATCACCATCATCATCAGAATTAACATTAACATCGATCGACCTCGGAACAATCACATTCACAAGCTCCGTTCGACTGTTGCGACCTTTTGCAAGCAAAACTACATGGTTTGGATTCCAGTAGGCGCAGTACGTACATATTGAAAATTGAGTAACGAAATGATACTGTCTGAGATCGCCCCTTCAAGGTGTTCCTTCTAGCACCCTACGTAATAGATTGCTTGTTGTATAACATGTTGGACTTAATTACTATTGGTTAAAAGATTAAAAAACAAGAATAATAGTATAGAGCAACTAACTCGTTCGGTTATCAGCGGAGTATCGACAGAAATCCTTGCTAGGCGTTTGCAACATAATTTTGTTCATATTAATTCATTTTTTTGTTTGTTATATACTTTCCTAGGCACCTTCAGAGTTGATCAAGTCACAAATGGATACGTCGGATTTTTTCAGGTATATGAAGGCATAGGTATTGGGCTAATGTATTTTAGATGTAACACCTCGATAACATAGAATTTTGCATTTCAATGACACTTTTTCTTTTTTTTCATTAATGGCCTGATTTACAACGTAAGCAATACTTTGAAGCCTGGCTTTCCGGATTAAAAGGAAAAACACGAATACCGTAGATAACCAGGATTTCTTTATACTCCGTTTAAGGCTGGTATAGCTTGCTTTTCAAAGATATGCTGGGAACCAGGATTTAATGGTTTCGTCGAGATTAACCAGGCTTTTGCTCAGTTCAAGCCTGGTTAAACCCTGGTTAATCAGCGGGTCTAAACTACAGGTCACTTTTCCACAGGTCGAAGTACAGGTCACCATGATGAAGATAAATAAACAGCACTAAAACTGTCTCTTAGCCCTAATCTCTTAACGAAATGCTTTGTTAGATTGAGGGGAATGAGCTGTGTGGTTTGGTAATTTATCGATGGAGCAGTGACCTCTACTCTTGACCTGAGGAATTGTGAGAAAAACCCTGGTATACCAGGGTAACCTGCTTCATTGACTTATTTTAAGCACCTGGTAATGCCTGGTTTACGAAGCTTGCAAAGCTAGCCAGGAATACCCTGGTTAACCAGGCTTTTTGAAAATATGGTTCAAGCCTGGTAAGCCTAGTTCATTCAGAATTTCAAGAATCTGGTTAAATTCTGGTTTTCCTGGTTTGAATAATAACCAGGCTTACCAGGAATACCCTTGTTAACCAGGCTTTTTGTACATATGGTTCGAGCCTGGTAAGACTGGTTCATTTAAAACTTTAAGAGCCTAGTTAAAGCCTGTTTTTCCTGGTTCTTAGAATAAGCAGGCTTACCAGGAATACCCTGGTAAAGTCTGGTAAGCCTGGCTTGACGACCGGAAAAGTCTAATTCAGGTTCAACCAGGCTTGCACCATGGTAAACCATGTTTAACCAAGCTTTTGGCGCACGGGTCACTCCAAAGATACTGCTGACTGCTGTAAAACGCCATTCGTCACTTTAAAGACGAGAGGGAAACGAGAGGGGAACTTAGAGTCGAAATGTGTCCAGCGTCATTACTAGAGAGTCTTAATGGGGTGGTACGTAACTTTGACAATTGACGGTTACGTTTTTCCAATTTGACGGTTGACGGTTAAATTTTACAGCTTTGAACTGTGATCAAAAGGAAATTTAGTCCAAGAGTTAATATTAACTTTTGGAGATTTTTCTGCCCTTTCACTTAAAAAAAAATCGAAATATTTCCAGATACAAGGTTTTGTACTGTCAAGATCTAGAGAGGGTATTTTTGAAACATGTTTTTTTTTTTGAAGTTTAGAGCCTCTTTAGGGGCCAGAAGTCCGTGAAGGTCAGCTAACATAGTGAGACTTGAAATACCTTGGAAATTGTAACGGTTAATGCCAATCAGCATTTTTGACGCTTGACGGTTGACGGTAAAAATTTACCTATTTCGACGGTTGACGGTTAACCCCATTGAGATCCCTGTCATATACTGGGGACGCGCCGGTCAGCTATTAGGGAGCTTAAGCAACAACGACTGCGACGGCTACGAAAACGTCACTTTAAAAGTGAAGTCGCGCTTCCTAACTTTATCGCGCTTATTCCTTCTCGTTCAATTCGTCAAATGTTGGCAATTTTTTTCTGGAGTTCAATTTTTAAAGACTGTATCGAAGTTCAGGAGAAGAAAGAGAAAGTTGTGGTCTTGCGCTTACGTCCTTCACAAAACGTAAAAATAGGCATTTTCACGTCGTAAGTAGTGCAGTGACGGCAAAGAAATGTACAAAAAAGCGTGATGCACGGGCAAAGTTGTTGTTTGCCAATCTAAACCAATTGCTTTTTTGCCGTTCTCGTTGACGTCGCCGTCGTCGTTGCTTAAGCTCCCTATTGGCCAACGTTTTCCCCTGTCCCTGGTAAAAGCCCTGGAAGTCGTTGCGAAAGTTAACACTGCCCAGTTTCCACCCGTCGATTTCCCCGTCGCATGCAGGAAACGAATTGGGTTAATCTGATAAGACGTTCTATTTTACAGATTCCACCTGGAGCGAGGATGTTCAATTCCGAATGCCACGCCTACAGGTAACCGTGAGAACTTTTGCAATTATGTTCCTTCTCCATTCCAAACTTCAGTTTCTCCCTTTACCCCGAAACATCATGTTAAGTACTCTTATTTCGATCTCTTTAGATAAATTCTTCGCTACCAATTAAGCCTCTGCCCAAGTGTACGTTTAAAGTTCGATAAGTTTGTGAAATAAAAGGCAAAGCAGGGATTTTCATTGGGACTGCACCTAATCAACGATTGGCGACTAAATTGTTTGTCCTCAGATGGGGTAACCTCGGAGAACAAAACAATCCACACCCCTCCCCTCTCCCCTCCTGTTTTTTTATAGCTAGCTGGAACAGCTGCACAACATTATATGGAGGAGGAGGAAGAGGAAAAGCTTCATTTCCCCCTTCTAAGGTGGTAAAACGTTTAACAGAGGCCCTTTCGCGCAAACTCCCTCAATTAATTTGTGGCCGATTGTGGATCTGTTCAACCTTTGAATCTTGTTAATGTGCACTAGAAAACTGGCGCTAAAAATTCATTGGTAGAGTTTGATTGTCATGAAAGTCAGATGTTAGCTGTCATGTCCGAAGGTGAAATTATGAAAGTTGAAACCGGCTGGTCTTAAAAAGCACATACACTTTTGTCGCTCATTTTTGTCGGTATCAGTGTCTTATGAATTATTAATAAGTTGTTAAAAAACGTCTACAAGTCGTCTATGTTAAAAGCACGAACAGCAGTGTTTTACCAAGTTTAAAAATTCGAATTCAAAGGCTGAGAATTTTTACAGTCGATTAAGCACGTGCTGTGAGTGTCTTGAACAGCTTCAGAAACTTCAACGGAATGTTTCGATGTAGTCCTCTTTTTAAGACGTGTTGGTTGTAAATTGTCAAACAAAAGCAGCCAAAATAGCAAAGGTTCTAAAGCATAGCTGCGCAAATTTCATTTTGTGCAATTGGGCAGTTTTTAAAGCGATAATGAAATTAGTATTTCCAACGGTCAAAAAAGGCCTCTTTACGGATTCAGATATTTTTGAAACCGCATAATTCATTTTCTAAACGATGCCACGTTCAGGCAATGGAAAAGCAATTTGGGTGTTTCTTGGTGTTGCGGAAACTATTTTTTTCGCTTTTGATTTTTGCTGTGGCAATTGTTGTCTTTTCAATACTTGCATTACGTCAATGGTGATAATGCACCCGTCCGCAAACCTTAAAAACTACCCATAATTTTTCTATTAAGCAGGTCCTGTGGCTGGCACCTGCAAAGGGCCTATTATGGGCTCAATTTTATTCTTTACTTTATAGCCGCCCTCGAATCATAACGTCTCACGTCTACCCATACCAGTGGGAGTCAAACTGCAGGGGGATACGGAATAGTTATTTCATACACTGCACGAAAAATTGGATTTACACAAATTTACTCGGTGCAAATATGATGCAAAAAAGTGCAAACTAGGAGTAAATCGAAAGCAAAGATGGTAAATACCGCATTTGCTTACCTGTTTACATGGGGTTGTAAATTTGAGGGCAAATGCGGTATTTACCATCTTTGCCTTATATTTAACCTAAGTTTGCACTTTTTTGCACCAAATTTGCATTGAGTGAATTTGATGTAAATCAAATTTTTCGTGCAGTGATAGTTCGTCACTCTTGCTACAGAGGTAACAAACATAACGGTTTTAACAACCATTTAAATAAATATTGCAAATCAGGTGAATAGTAAATGAACCAGTTCATGTCAGAGAGGCTCCTACTTTCCTTATTTAGGAGGGTAATCTATAGACGTCATCTCGTAATAATGCTTGGAGCTTCGATCAAATGTATTTTCATAGGGGTCCATTACACTTTGCTTAATAAACGACTTAGGCTATGGAAACAAAACTTAAGACATGATACATCAGTGGTTATTTTCAAATAACTATGCTACCAGCCTCTTTTTACAGCTTTCCTTGTCTCTAGTCTTTTTTATCAACCCTCAAACGCATTTTGCCTTGCTTGATACAGACTTAGAAATAGGCTATCCTATCACTTCAGATAGCATGGCGTAATAATTTTCAACTTGAAGTGGCGTTTTGCTAGCTTAAGTTGTTTTGTCTCGATATTTTTGACCAACTAGTTGGATTTTACTAAAACAATAATTCATCTCGCCCTCATGGCCTCTGAGTCAATAGCCCGCTATTGACACAGAGCCCATCCGGGCTTGAGGAATAATTGTTAAATACACTCTGTTTGTCCCCTTCCGCATAAGTCAGTCCAAATGCGTGGGAACATACAGTCCTCACAGGACCATTTGATCAAAATGGTTTAATGCAAAATTTTAGGGGCGAACAGAGTGGATTGCGAACAACTGGAAAATAGACCATTACCATTTTTATTGCATCTTTCTAAAGAGCGTTTTCACACACGTGACCAGCATCTATGCAAATTTATTGGAACAAAAGAAAGAGTTTACAAAACCAAAGAGTTCAACTCCCTAAGGATTGGTTTGGGACGCCAACATGGCGGCCGTTTCACATGACGTCACGGCGGCCATGTTTGTGTTCCAAACCAATCCTGCGGGAGTTGATCTCTTTTCTTATGTAAATACTTTCTTTGTTCCCATAAATTTGCATAGATGCTGGTCACGTGAGTGAAAACGCTCTATTATTTTGGAACACCAATATGGTCGCCATGACGTCATGTGAAAACGCTGTATAATTACTAACAAATTTTTTGGAATTAAAATTTGTCATCATTTTGTTACTGAAGGTGTTCATTAAGAGGGAATTACCTAAATACCTGTATAACGGAGATTATTAAAAACTGAACCATTGGATAATGCAATTCTAAAGCTCTACTCAAAATTTAAAACAAGCTGAAAATCGGTTGTTTTTACAAATAAAGTCGGGAAGAATTCTCGATATTCTGTGGCTATTTTAATAAAACAATTATTCCACTCGCGCCTGTTGGATAATTGAGATGATTGTATCCAGATCGGCGCTACGCGCCTTCTTGTCTTAATCTACCATCTCACATACAACGCGCACTCGTGGAACAATATCCGCCTTACCATTTCCTCTCTCGTATCGAGAGCATTTTTATCTTCTCCTTTTCCACTTATATGATTGTTTTTCCACTCAGTTTTCGACATGCATGACAATGGTGAATGTGGTAAAACGTGGAATTCATCTAGTTACAGTAAGTTTGTTAATTCTTCTTCTTGTTGAAAAAATAATAACAGCTATTCATAGGCAAAGGTAACTATAGTGAAACCTCTATTAAGCGGATCCTCAATTAAGCGGACATCCTCTCTTAAGCGGAGACCAAGCCGTGTCCCGAAATTAACGTCTTATATTTCCCTTTATAACGAACCCCTATTCAGCGGACACCTCTATTAAGCGGACGCGGACACTAAAATAAATTGAATTTTGCTAATTTCGATCGTTAAAAACCTCTATTAAGCAGACACCGGACTGAAATGACAATAGTAGTATTGGATTATCTCCTTGAAATACGTACTGTAGTCGATTATTAAAGATAAATCAATACATTAAGCAGTCAAAAAAAACTTTAAATTAGACCGATATCCGGCCGTATGATTGTCATTCGCGATCAAAGTTCACCTTAAAGTCTCGCAAAGAGTACAGCACAGCTTCCTAAGCTTCCTTAACAACATGGAACTTTGACACAGTACTGAGTAACCGTTAAATGTTAATGGTTAACGAACATTGCGCAACTTTTACAACCTCTATTAAGCGGACACCCTCTATTAAGCAAACACTTGGGTAAGTCCCGAAGGTGTCCGCTTAATAGAGGTTTTACTGTAGCCTACTAATAGGCAAGTTCCGTATTCCCGGGCGGCCTAGGGCGAGTGCTTGTTTTCGCGCGAAAGCGAGGCTGATGCGGGTCTCTTCTTGGCAAGAAGACAAACAAACGTGAGAAAACTGTTGCATAGTTACCAAAAAATGACGAAAATCTTAAAGGTTTAATGTTTCGGTGGGTTCCAAACTTACTTGTAGCCTTAGGAAATCATTGTTACGAACAGCAAAAGGAAGATCAGCTCTTCTTCAGTGATCGTTATAACTTCTTTAAGTAAGCCTTTCATTGAAATGTGGCAGTAGAGCTGCACCGTTCTAAACCTCTTATTTCACTGGTCCCCTTTAGTCTGCACCTCCATTGTTTTGTGACAATCCCTATTGTCCCTTTATGGATGAAAAAATCTTGTGCCTTTGAAATAAACCGAACAAGCACGTTCGTTGGAAAACTATCTATTACGACGGGGCTGAAGTTCTGCTATATTCCTGGCACTGTAAGGAAGTTACATCGAAATGAAAAAAAGGTGATTTGAAAGGTATAAGTTTATTTATTCATTTAGCTTACATCGTTTATAAAAACATTCATTCACGTCTAGAAAAATGATCCACGTATATATGCACATTTCACTCGATCAGAAGTTGAATACATAGAGGATATTACATGGCCGCGCGGAGATACGAAATTTCTCTTCTCGTATTGAAAAATATATATTTAAGACTTATTATATACAGATGATAATACTAATCCATTTTACAAATATATAAACTAGTAAAACAGAATTAAAAGAAGTTTGAAAATAAAAGGGATTCGAATATTGACATTTAAACATAAGCTTAATTTACCATTTTCAAGCTGAAGTTTACTTCTTTTTTTGGCTTCAGTCGTGGCTTGTTTCATGTCTCTGTTAGTTCGACCAGCTCTTTCCACAATTTTGTTGTTTGAAACTCCCTTTAGCTTACTGGTAAAGTTTGAGCTTTGAAATCTTACTATGTCCATGATTTGTATCGTTTTCCAGTAACTCAGCCTCAATTTGCCTATGTTTGTTTTTGTGTTTGCCAAAAAGTTGACTCGCATTAGCCTCGCAATCATGCTCGTTCCAGGTCCGTCGGAGATTACGAAACTTGCCTGACACAGACACGTACGAAAAAAGATCGACTCATTATAATTGAAATTAAGAACGAGAGTATTATTCGAAAAGGCTTGAAAAATAAGTTGGTTACAGCTGATTTTTCTCTCCCCTCTCTTGTTCAGTGTCAGTTGGGTACTAATGCCAAATCATGATTGTCTTGAAACTAAACATTTTGCTGTTTGTGATACTGTCCTTTTAGTTGCATTAACAGTAGACAAAACGGGCATTTTACCTAAGATGACTAGAATGGACGCCTTAAAACCATAACAAACGTTCGGTTTTCTAAATTTTGCCCTTAAAACTTTTTTTTTCCGGTGGCACACATCTCACGGCTTTTTGGTACAAGTATTCACTAGCTCAATAAATATAGTTAAATGTTAAATGAAAGTTACATGATAGTTAAATGATAGTTATTAAAAAAAACAACGACAATAGCGAGCACAACAAAACTAAATAATAAAAGGTATTGCAATTATTGGTTCTATCTTTCAGATTCAAAGCGAGTGCTCTACGGATACCCTTGTCATAGTCTTGGAATATTCAGGAACGAGGCAGGACTCCTATTTGTTAAATAAAGGAAACTCACCCGGCCACCACATAAGAATGTTTAATTATCGTGCGAGCGGGCTCATTTGTGCGATCTCGGGGAAACTTTCCATTTTCATGATCGCCCTACTATTCATCTTGTTAAAAAAAATAATAAAAGCTATTCAAAAGCAAAGGTACCTAGCTTATTAATTAAGGACACAGACACGTATGAAAAACGATCGACTCATTATGATTCGAATGTTTGCAAGTTTGCAAGCTCCACCGCCAACATTTTCGCGAAATGCGCCAAAGTAAGCCCATTATGGTCGCAGGCAAATTTTTAATTAGTTTGGCTTCACCAATGGCTTTTAACTCTTTATTATACTCTACAAGCACCTTATGTTTCATCTGTTGACTATCAATAATAATAATAATAATAATAATAATAATAATAATAATAATAATAATAATAATAATTAGGTCTGATATCAGACTTCTGTCTGAGGGTTTTCTGTATTTTAGCTATAAATGTATGCTCTGGAACCGAAAGGTCAATTTCTCCCTTAAACGATTATTCACGATTGTAACTTGTACGTCAACATTGACATTACTATGGTAATCAAATTGTGAAAGCAATGCTCTTCAGACTTAACATCTCTTTTTCTACAAAACGGTTTTATTTCTATTTTACCAAATGAATTATTATATTACACTCGATTTAGCAAAATTTTATCATAACTGTCACTGGAATCCAGTGTCTATTACAAATTCAATCTTCAACAAAGTTCATTTTTCTCGGAATTTTATAACTTGCAGATTTTTCTGCTTCCTAAGCATCCTTTTTTTACACAGATTTTTATCATGACTACCTCGATTTCTACGGGTTTAAAGTAGAATGGTATCCATGTAATTGATTCAGAATGGCAGATTCAAGATGGTGGAATTTTTTTGGTTCCAGTTCCTTTTTTTAATAATCAATGACGTCATGATGACATCATTGTTATTGTTAACGACTATTAATGTGTCAGCAAGCTTCATTATTTTTTCAGACCCCTTGCTATTTTCGTGTTTTCCGCTATATGGTTGCTTTAAGCGGGAAAATGGATAAAAATTTGGGTTATGCTAATACATCATATTCAACAATATGACGTCGAATCACTTCATTATTTCAATCAAGTTAAACCTAGATGTTGGAAAGTACGTTACTATGAGTAATTTTGGTGGCCGTATCATCAACGGTTTTAAAGTTATAGAGGGGGGTCCGGAGCCCCACCCTAATCCCGTCAGTGGCGCTGTCTCAATAGGGTAATTAACTGCTGGCAGTTTTGGGATCCGCATAAGCCTTCATACCTTATAATAATCCTTCGATTTCTTTAACAAACCCCTGCAAACACCATAAACACATTTTTTTTTTCCTTCTTACAACTTGCCAAGACATGCATTGCGTTCTGCTTTTAGTTTTTCAGGAGGAAACAGTTTATCACTTGCAAAATAACTTGTTTTATTAAGTCGTTTGTACTAGCTTATCGCTTTATTGTCTAGCTCGCAACGAATTCATTGCAGTTATTTTAAGCGATTTGTAGGAGACATGCGGCAACTTCACTGGCACGTGATATTTAACATCACGTGACATTTAACGTGAATAGTCTATTGGGTACAAGTCGGTTATTCGTGGGACGAAGATTGTTTCCCAGTATAGCATTTATGGTTCTAAGAAGAAACCTGTACCTTCGAAAGAAACTGAAGAGGAACTACTTAAAAACACCCCGCAGATGTGATCCAAAAAGTGTGGAAACAATCCACCGGAACGGGTGGCACGATGCATCCAACCCACAGGAAGAGAAATTAAAGAAAAAAAACGGTGTTAAAAGTAGGCTGCGTACCAAAAGGCATTTATTTGTATCAGTTTTTTTATTCAAATATACATGTAAATATATGTATTAAGTTTTTTAAGTGAATTATCTGCTAAAACTTAAGCTAAGAACAGTCGAACCTCTTCAAAAAAAAGACGGTCCGTGCTTACCATTTACACAAACCACCAGGGCAAGTCTTGAGTACAAACATAAGACAATGAAATCTGAGAACGATCCGCTGCAAATTATATCCATATCAGCATAACAGACTAAAAAGAGTAGAAAAATTGCATCGCCTCAAATCACAGCCCATATTTTCTGAAACCTCCCAAAAAAATGACCCGAACCATTTCCATTTTCCAACCGGAACTTCCGGTTTTTCAGTGTAAAAAGTAAGTACCTCAGGCCACTCTGTGTATATTCAGCGACCAGTTGCCAATGCAAATAGCACCTCTTTTGCTCGGTCACCTAGTATTAAGCGGCCACAGCAGGGCCTCTGCTTGGGGAGAGGCCGGGGGGCCCGTGCCCCTCCCCAGGTTTTTTACGCCAAAAAGTAAAAAAAATTCACACAAAAAGGTTGAAAATATAAATTCTTCTCCCAGAGCACTGAAACAATGATGTCTCTGCAGCTAGGCGAGACATTTTCTGGTTTTAAGATGGAATCCAGTCCAATAGATCCTCCTGACCCAAAACCCTTTTCTTCTCAAATACAATGAGCTTCCTAAAATCTTTGTGCCCTCTTAAGTTTCTTAAGGCTTGCTACGGCTCTGCGCAGTAACCTTCGTGTTCAGCAGTAGCCAGGCTCGATTACGATTAGGTGCTGTTTGGAAAATGAGCCCCCGCTCCCCTTTTTGTACTTTGGGAGAACTGAGAAAGCTCGGAAAATCCAGCCTACATTTCTTCAAACAAATCCCACAAATGATAAAATGCCCGTAGTGTACGGTTATAAAAATTTCACCACGGAACACTGACCATAATATAATGTTTTTGGCGATTTTGCACACATAGTATTAAAACTTTAATTAAAACGTTGCCCCAACTTTTTCAATTTTCAATCTATGTCCATCTTTTCCATGTGTTACAACAGACGACAAGAAACAGTGTCAATGCCTAAATAAAGTCTTAAATGACAAAAATCGACCTTTATTTTGTTGTTTAGTTGATGCGAAGAAAAGTTTTACATTTTTAAAAAGATAGCAGATAGCGTGTTTCATTTAAAATCCTCACACCGGCTTAGATATTCCGTTTGTAATTTATTATACTTCAAGAAATTTGAAACTACGCCGCACATAAATATTTTCAATATTCCCCTATGTTCGGCCACTTGCCCTTCCTCATAGGTGGCCCGTTTATAGTAGCCTGCGAAAGGCAGACGTTTCTCCTCGCTCATCGTCACTGAGGGACGTTTCGCGAGGAGGAACGTCTGCGACTCAACGACGGAAATTCCATACTGATGACGTAAATCAATGTTTACATAATAAATCCGGTAGTTATGGGGTTCCAAATGTAGATTTGTTCAACTTTACGTTTCTCCTGGTCGGTTTTGGAAAAGTGTTGTGTTCATCTGTGAATGAGCTCCAGCAAAACTGAAATGTTTCCTCTAGAGAAGACTATATTCCACAAATATTGACTGTTTTGTTTGAGATTCATTGCGTTTACATTTGACCTTTGTGTCCTTTTGTCTTTTATCTGTCACTCGTAAACAATAGCTAAAACAATGAAACTACTCCGTTGACCAATTAGTGCTTCTGACAGGATTCTGGACAGATTTTGCGTCATCAGTATGGAATTTCTGTCGCTGAGTCGCAGGCGTTCCTAAGTCCTCGCGAAACGTCCTTCAGCGGCGATGATCGAGAAGAAACGTCTGCCGTTCGCAGGCTACCTTTATATGTTTTTTTTTTTCGTTATTACACGCGCCTTTCTATTTGGTACATACTACGCATGCCAATTCGTGGCCGTGAATGTACGGAACACACGGTACACCGTGATTGCAATCAGCTTGCACTAGGTACAACAGTGCCCCATTTGTGTCACGATGGCCTCCCGGGACGGCCTCAGCATCGACATCAATGCACACAAATTCGCTGGCATGGTTGTGACCATAGTGAGATGTCATCAAGTACCCGTGGTAATCCCTGGTCCATCCCAAGGGACACTTGTTGGTCGCAGGGATCATCATTTGGGAACCACGTGACTTGACGTAACACACGGCGCAGGGAGCATCTTGTTGATCAAGATTTTTGCTAAAGCCTGGGAAATTTCCTGACTGATACTCTGTGCCGTATATCGCTCCTGCCCCCTGCCAGCCTTGGATGTACTTGTCATAGATAGGGTTGTTGGGAAGACAAACAAAATTAGAACCTCCACCGTGGTGTGTATAATAACCACTTCCCATCACACCTGTCAAAACACAGGCAATAAAAGAGTGTGAAAGCACATCTCTCTGATATTTTTTTATTACAATTGACTGTTTCATTCCGTTATACGTAGTCACCCCTAAGGTAAATCATGAAAAAGCTGCTTCACCAAGATGAGGTCATACAGCCTGAACAGTTAATGTTGGCAAGTCTTTGGCAAGAAAACATGAAAGATAAACTTTCTTGAAAATGGGTCCTTGTCATTAGTTGGTTAACTCAAAAAGGAATCTCTCAAGTAGAAGGGTTCGTTTTCTTTTTTTTTGTGGAATCCCGTGTTGGTATTAAAAAAAAATGACAAACAAACAATTCCAAGTTAAGAACCCGAAAGAAAATTTCTCCATAAAACGTAAGTTGCAGTCTCGTAGTGACGACAAAGCAATGCACAAAAGAGCGACATGAAAGTGCAAAGTTGTTCTTTTACTACTTTAAAGCTATAATTGTTTTTTTTGAGATTCTTATTGCCTTCGCCGTCTTGGGATCCTACGTTTTCTAATTTACCTTTTTCGAGAAAGGTTGTCGGAAAAAGTGCACGCGACAATCCCGAAAGGTATTGTGGGTAATATGGGATATGATCAATACATTTTTCCGGGGGTTGTGGCTGTCGAACCTACTTTTGTCGCTTTCCTTTAGCACTCCCAAACATATGTCCGTGACCTCTCGTGCCAATATTTCAAACTTCTTTGAAAGAAAAGTGAACTCAAAACCCCACAATACCTTTCGGGATTGTCGCGTGCACTTTTTCCGACAACCTTTCTCGAAATAGCTGTGTGCGTGTAATCCTCATACCAGTGTACACAACTGAGGCGTCTCCTGAGCAGTTAGTTCGTCCCCATCGGTTATACGTCACACCTGACTGCGCCTGTCCTTCAGCTCCTCTCTCTCCTTTAGGCCCAGAAGGACCCACAGGTCCAGGAATCCCCGTTGGACCTTCGTTCCCTATAAAGCGCGGGAAAAAAATACGTCACGCAGTGTTAAGAAGACGCGACAAAAAGATTGTCCTTACAAAAATGCACTTTATTTGAGTGTTCATGTATTTAGCACGAAAGTAGTAATTGAGACACTTTTTTATGTCCACGACTGGGGACGGGACCGCAATTTAAGTAGTCATCCAAGCCACGCGAAGGTCTAGGCATTTGCGGGCAAAGGCAGTACCTTCATTTCGCAGTTATTTAAGACCCTGAGTGTTGGTCCTGTCCCGGTAATCGAACCCACGACCTCCCGCTCTGCAGTCAAGCGCTATACCGACTGAGCTAATTCTGCTGCGGTGTGAAAATAAAGTGTTATAGCTCTTGTAGATGTCAATTACGAAATGGAGGCGGTTTCTATTATATCTAGACTTTTTTTGAATCAGGATATTTGCTGATACCTTGAAGTGTTTTATCGAATATCTCACGACATAATTTATCAGGTGTTGATTATTATTCCGACCGAGAAACGTAATCATTTCTAACTGTTTATTTTCTCTTTAGCGTTCCGAAATACCGTGAAGAATGCCAGAAGTTATAAATTACCCAGTTAACACAACCGGCCGGTACGGCAAGCGTTCAACTGCAAACGAGGCGCAACATTTTTTCAATTGTTTTGGCTCGTGTCCACACTTTCGGGTGTTACTCGCCCTCAAAGCTTGCTCGCGCGAAACGGTTGCTACGCAAGGTACACTGCACAAAAATTCAAATTGCCTCATGGGCGGTTTTCAAGCATGCAAGCTAAGGGTTAAACGTGAAAGGGGACACATGTAATCCACAAAACCCCTTCAACAATCACATGTCTGTAAACATTATTCGTTTTTGTTTTTGTTTTTTTTTTTTGCATCTTTCTAATACAAGATCTTGGTTGAAGGCTTCAGTCTTCAGTCATCTTGCTTGCTATGAGCTTTCATCGCTAATAATGACTTATCGTAGCCACATATTACAACCCTACTGTTTGTAATATGACAGTATGAGTTAACAATCGTTCAGCTTTGCGACAATAATTCTAAACGCACTGCCCTTTTTAAAAATTATCTGATATCCGGCTACCTCTTGGTCCCGTAAGTCCTCGTGGTCCGGCGGGTCCTTGTCTACCGTCTCTACCGTCCCGCCCTAAGGAGAAAGAACTTTTCCTGAGAACACAAACTTTCACGGGTTTCTCATTTAATTTCCTTCTGGTGTTCGTTAAGCTTATAATAAGGTATCAACTTAGAGGATGAAACATGAAGGATGTTCTAGAGAAGCTAGGGATACTGTCAAGCCTCTTAAAAGCGACTACCTATCCGACACACCATGCCAATTAAATCAATTTTTTCAGTCAAAGTACCATAGAGGGAACCTTCTGTATCCTAAAGCTCGGCTTAATTGTGGCCTGAAAGAATTTTTTTTAATGAGTTTCTTTGACAGTCGTCCTTTCACAGATGATGACCGTCGACCTCTAAAAATGAAAAAAAAAAAATGGAACGTCGGGACTGTCCAGTGAGTATTTAAATTACCAGCAAGTCCAGGCGGTCCTGGCATGCCATCTCGTCCGTCTCGACCTAAAAAAGAAAAAACAGAACAAAACAAAACTACACGTCTGGAAAACTAACTTATTATTAACAGTTATTCCCCTACGACTTTCTGATGGCAAATTCAAAAGTTTTTCTTTTTTGAGTTTACCTTACAAAATAAATGGTAAACAGCTCATCACGTACTCTTGATTTATCGAATGCACTTCGGAGAATTGCTACGAGCTCAAGAGATAAAGGCAGTGGGGATAAAGGTTGGGAAAAGGTAAGTTGTTTGACTTCGTCAGGTCCATCAGCGTGCACCAAGAGTCTGAAGCACTCATTTGACTGGGCAAATTTTCTAGCTGTGTAACAATGTAATAAAAAAGCCTTGTTTTTGTACTACAGTCGAACCTTCACCCCAGGGGTGGGGGTGAAGGACACCGGATTTCAAGGGAAGGGGATGATCAAATAGGTGTAAAAACCAAATAGAAACATTGGAAATTGAATGTTTGTGTTTAATTTGTTTATTCGTCATACCACCTGAAGTTATCGTTTACGTAACGCATCAGGTAGTCATTCTAACAACATTCTGGACACACAAGAACATCTTCTGTTTCAACAATAACATTTATACTGATATGCAGAATGATAACTCTAAACAAAACAATCCGGGGAAAGAACATTACGGGCACTACCACGAATCTTCAGATTGTTTTGAAAACCCAAAAAAGTTCCTACTTAAATCAAGCCACCCAAATGTATGGGGCTGTGCGGAAATCTTACTCTTTGAAGTTTTCCTGCATAAAGCACCTTGTTTTTCATTTCCAAATGTTTTATAACCAGCCAAAGCAACGTTGGTGACTGGTCTTCTCTAGATCTAGATTTAAAGGTCTCTATTGAATTATAATTAATAATTAAGATGACTGTTTTCTGCAATACCTTATTAGGCTATGTTCGCACCATACCGACGCCAATATGAACACCTATCCGATGTACGACTCTCCACTTTCGAGATCGGCGCGGCGCAGCTTCGCTCATCCGTCACAGAAATCGTGCCTCCACAACCTTTATTCAGTGTGTGTGAATAGAAGCCTTATCCGGTATGGTTTGGTGCCAGTGCAAAAGCTATCCGGTAGTATAGTATGAACAGCTATTCGATATATGACTCTTCACTTTAGAGATCGGTGCGGCGCAGCTTCGCTCATCCGTCACAGAAATCGTGCCTCCACAACCTTTATTCAGTGTGTGTGAATAGAAGCCCCACCCGGTATGGGTTGGTGCCAGTGCAAAAGCTATCCGGTAGTATAGTATGAACAGCTATCCGATATGTGACTCTCCAGTTTAGAGATCGGCGCGGCACAGCTTCGCTCCATAATACAGAAATAGCGCCGAAATCACCGTTTTTATGTGTGAACAGAAGCGCTCAGCTCGGTGTGGTTTTCGTGCCGGTGTAAAAACTATCCGGTATGCCTTACCCCAATTTTCATTAATTAACCCTCGGACGTACATCCAAAGTCATACCCCCACCGTGGTACAAGGGGGATTTAAGTTTGAGTTTTTGTATGTTGCAGTATTTCGAAAAGATTTTACCTTCAGTTGAAAGCCTTTGATCTTCGTGACAAGATGAGGTATATTTTATGGGTGTTGACACTGCTGAAGGCCTGCCGGACGTTACCAAATCTGGTCGCCATCTTGTATTTTGCCAAGAATTAGAATTCAGGTAAGAACGGTGAGATTTTTTTGTGCTTGACATGTAAAATAACACATGAATAAGAACTTTGCTTTATTTTATCCACAAGCTTTACTTGACAACCTGCTATTTGTGATGTCATATCTTGTAACTATAGTAACTGATCATGGCATTAAACTTGTCTCAAAATGCGCGCGAGGGATAAACGAACAGCTTCTGAAAAATTCAGCTGCCGATGTTTGATTGTGTAGGAAAAAACTCAGAAAAACCCTTGGGGGGGGGGGGGAAGGGGTGGCATCTACACCCCGCTTGTACATCCGAGGGTTTTTAAGCATTATCAGTCAGGTGAGTAGACACACCACAGTGGTAGCATGCAAAAATGGTTACTAACCTCGAAGTGACGACCGCAGGCTCAAGTCCTTGGAGAGTTCAACAATTCTGAAACAGGAATAAGAGATAAAACTTTCAGGCTTTACTACGGTTAATAGGGAGGTTAATCACAATGACGGCGACGGCTACGAAAACGTCACTAAATTTGAAGTCTAACGGTGGTTCACGGTTTGAAACTTAATCGCTCTTGTATATTTCATTCGTTCAATTCGTCAAATGTTGGCAAACTTTTCTGGAGTTGAACTCTAGCAGGCTGTATAGAAGTTCAGGAAAAGAAAAATAAATCGTTGTCTTGTCTTCAAGTCCTCCACCAAACGTGAACTTAGGTATTTTCACGTTGTAGTCGTGCAGTGACGGCAAAAAAATGTACAAAAAAGCGCGATGCACTTGCAGAGTTGTTGCTTTGCCAATCTAAACCTTTTTTTTTTTTTTTTGCCTTTCTCGTTGACGTCTCCGTCGTCGTTGCTTAAGTTCCCCAATTTCTCTCCAATACGGCTAACAGACGTCTGCAAAAAACAGATTCCAGTGATATACGTTAAAAATTAGGCTATAAACCCCGACGCCGAGGGTCTCATGGGGTGGTAGCCTTGACGGTTGATGGTAATTTTTTTCCAATTTTGACGGTTGACGGTTATTAAGTGGAAATTTAGTCCAAAAGTTGAAGTAGATATGACTCCTATATTTAAGCAATAGAAAACGTTTTCCGTGTTTGCATAACACTCGAGGGGTTGGGAGAATTCTCGACAGTTATGCAAACCCCTCGAGTGCTTAGATTAGGCCATGCAAATACGGGGAAAAAGTTTTCAATTGCTTTTTTTAAAAGAGAAATTCTTATCTGTCTCGAAGTCTTCAGCAGTACACGAAGTCTTGCATGCGTAATCATTCTTGCTTTGCAAAAAAAAAATGCTTAAAAAAAAAAATGCGGTTTGTTCTCTCTTAAAATGTCATCTTAAGCGAAAAAAAAATTGACACGGCATGTTTGTATAGATCTTCCAAGTTTCGGCCAACGAGGGAATGGGAAAATGCAGTAAACTTGTCGAGTTTTTTACTCAAAAACTTTTTCAAATTCATGCTTGTGTGGTTAACGCGCGAAAAGCAAAACATCTTGACGTCACAACCATGTTTACATACTCTCATGCAAACACTCCTTTCGGCCAATCAGAGCGCGCGTACATTTTTAGTTATTTTATAAAAATTAATAGTAACTGTTGTATTTTGGAGGTTGTCATGGCCTTTTCCTTATAAAATTTTGAAATATTTACAGATATAAGCAAGTTGCAAGGTCTTATATTATGTCTACAAATAGTGTTTTTGAGAACATGGAAACTGGTTTTTCCAGTTTAGAGATTCCTCAGGAGTCAGAATCCCGTGAGGATCCGCTAAAATAGTGAGATTTGCAATACCTTGAAATTTTTTGACGGTTAATATCACTCTGCATCTTTGACGTTTGACAGTAAGAAGTAACCCTCTATGACGGTTTAAGATTAAATTTTAGGCCGGTTGGCGGCTGACGGTTAATTATAACCCCATTGAAACCGTTGACGCCCGCTCCCTTGGTACATTTGAAACCTTTTACAAAATGGATGTTGCTGTCGGTGACCGGCTCGATCTCGACCATCTTAAAAAAAATAGAGGATTTGAACAATTCATTGACCACCAGGAAATTCTGAATCTATCTTGTGGTCACCTCACCTCGCCTGGTAATTGTTTAGGGATCAAAGCTATTTCGCGTTCGCGTGTAAAAAAACTATATCGTCGCTTGTCATTCTCTAGCTTGCACCTGTTGGAATTAGTTTGCTCTTGAGCTATAATCAAAGAGTATGTTTTGCACGCTTTGGTGTAGGCCCTTATCGATTGTGTTCGTAAAAGTAGCATATTATGCCATTAGCAGTGCCAGATTTTTTTTCCAAATTATGTTCAAATTATGCTCGTTTTTTTAAATTATGTTCCTTTTATGTAAATAATTCAGAAATTATGCTTCTACTTTTTACTTTAAATTTGGTAAGAACACCTCAATTGTGTGTTTTCACATGACGTCATGGCGGCCATATTTGTGCCCCAAAATAATGAAACGGCGGCCATGTTTGTGTCCCAAACCAGTCCTGTGGGAGTTGTAGTCTTTTCTTATGTAAACGCTTTCTTTTGTTCCAATAAATTTGCATAGATGCTGGCCACGTGAGTGAAAACACAGAATAACCGTTAATGCAACAAAGCAAGTGATTAGCTCTTTGCAGGTTTCCATCCACGTGGTTCAAAACCGGTACACGCAAAAGTCGCATTAGGGCAAGACCAACAAAAGGCATGCATAATTTTAAATAGTAATTTCCTTTGTTTGTCTTGTCCCAGTGCTACGTTTGCTTCCCAATATGCCGGTTTTGTACCACGTGAATGGAAACCTGCAAACGGCCTATTAAATGGCAAACTCATTTACCCTTTTTACACCTACTAGAAAGTTTACGAGTACATAATTTACTCTAAGTCTTGCAAAGTATATACAGTGGAACCCGTAATCCTGAACTTTGGAATCCGGAACACGACTTAAGGAATCCAAAATACTACTAACGCTTGGAATTCGGAATTCAAGTTCCATCGACGAAGAATTTGGAATCTTGTAGCTGGAATTCCGGAATCCACGGCGTGGAAGCCAGAATCCAAGACTGTCTTAGATTTCCTGAATGGGATCAGAGACAAAGAGGGCCCGGAATGAGATCCCCTTTAAGGGACTGTGCAATAATTACCTGGGAGGGGAGGGGGGGAGGGAGGCTGGGAAAGGGGTGAAATATGCCCCAAAACTACGTCATACCCCCCTCTCATTAAGCAAAAATTAATTTCAACCCCCCTCACATAATGATAATATTAAGGCTAATCCCCCACCCCACCCCCCCCCCCCCCTCCGCCCGTAAAAAAAATTCTCCCATTGATTCCCTCATAACTAGTTTACTTGTTGGATTTCTTCCTCCGGTATAAACATCACTTCAAATGACTCTTCGACGTATGTCGTAGAGTCATTTGAAGAGTCATCAGAATCACTGGACTCTTAGCTTGTGTCGTCTTCCCATGAATTGGGAGATTCCTCATCTTCTACAGCATCTCTGGCACTAAGGTTCCCGCGTGAGTGGCTGAGAACTTAGGAATTCCTGTCTGATTGAGCTTTTTTTTGAAGCTCAATTTAATCATACTGTGTTTTACTTAGCATACTTTAAATTTGTATTGCTATTGAAATTTCGACAGTTGAGTTTTCATTCTGCTAAATTATGATGCTATGTGTGCTAACATTGGTATCTTTCTTTTTCATTGAATAAAGTTTAGTGCTACTTTTGCAACTTTTAATTAAAGTTTCCTGTTTTATTAAATCCTAGTGCAAATAAAGTAGCACTGTTTTAACATATATAACAGAGGTATTCCTTTCCTACTGCATGACAAATAGGAAAACAACAGTTCATAGATCAGAACACCTTAGAGATGATAAATTTGTCAGTTTTATTCCAATGTTAGTATTGATATTTGAACTCTAATAACTCTTCCACTACTTTTCCAGTTTGCAAAAAGGAATGAAAAAGTAATTCCCCCCCCCCCCTGTATGTATTAGATTTTACATCCAAGCCCCCATCTCTTTTGGAGTCATTTTCTCCTATGCCGCCCCCCCGCCCCCCCCCCCCCCCCTCCTCTAATTTTCCAATCCCCTCCAGGTAATTATTGCACAGTCCCTAATATTTCACATATCGAAACGCTTGCAGTTTAGGGCTCATCAAGGAGCTAAGACAAATCTTTTGAATTTACAGCGTGCTATAATACCTGCTCTCCACTGCAATGACCCTCTTATCAAGGGCTGACAAATTAACCTGCGGGCTAGTTGTCCTCTTTTGTCGTGCACGATTTGTTTTTATCTCCCACTTCCTGTGCTTCAGTGTTTGGGAAATCGCCTTTATCTCGTTCTCAGAAATAGTCAGTCGTCTTTCCCATTGACTGCGCATTTTAGTATTCTCTTTGAGCTGGGTCTCCGCTTGCTCAAGTTGCCTATGCATCGAGACGAGGAAGATGAACTGGAAAGCCATGCACGTGAAGAGGCAGATAACCAAAGCAAAGCAGAGCAAAGAACGAATGCGCTCCCAAGGGAAGCACCTTTTGCAGGAAGTAGGAGTCTTGATCGATTCCTGCTCCATTGTATCAAAGATATTAAGCACTTCAGAGAGGTCTGAATAGCCGGCTTTACGTTGTGAACAACAATTGTAAATCGGAATTTTTTTTTCAGAGCCTGGAAACCTGAACTTGCTTTTATGGAGTTTGTTCAAGAGGCGGACGTGGGTTAAAGCACGCTCCTCTCACATGGATTTAGAAAGCTAGGCACTAATTTGATCGGCATGTCATTAATTGTAGCACACTTCTGCTATGATTACACTTTAATTAAAGTACTGATCTGTCAAAAATTCACAAATAACACACCTCTTAGAGCCACGTGCATCGTTTCTTGTTATAATATCCGGTGCTTATAATTTATCTTTACAGGGGAATTTAATTTTAGCTTCACATCCAGACGTAGTTTATTGATAAACCGATAATCTACAATAATCGATAGTAATCGACATCAATCATCGATGAATATCGATTTCCGATATCAATAGAAATTGATAATGATTGACTTATATCGATCGTTATCGATAACTATCGATTATCGTTCGGTAGAAGTTCAACATTAACACTTCTACTTCTACTGATATACTTTTGAATGGTTTCGCATCGAAAAGAGATTTCAAGAGATTATAATTAAAAACACGATGTTTCCGTAAGGTATGATTGAGTCATTCAGTCGTGTTATGTTTTACTGCGGATTTTATCTTTGATGTCAAAGTTAAGTTTTTTTTTTTTTCAGATACTAAAACTTAAAGACATTACTTAACATTGTGTTAATTACGCTTATTTGTATGCAAAGTGAAGTAACAGCTTTCGTCCCAACCAAGTATGAACCCTTATGCCGAAAGATGGCAGCGATCTGGAGGACTTCAATCCCTGTATATATACCAAATTGAATTAGACTCCAGTGTCAGCGACCGATTGCAAGGAAAGAAATGCAAGATGCAGTCGATGGCGCAGAATTGAATGGATATTTAAGATCTTTTAAAACAAACCAAGAAACGAAGAAACAAACAATGGAACTTGATGAAGACTGCGCCTAGAGTAGTTGCTGAGGTCAAAACTAAAAATTATGTGTTAAGCTTAAGCCGGTCTCATGGGTGTTGCTTGTCAAATAGCATTGTCATGTTCAGAATATTCACTTCAAGAATAGTGCTTGTTATCGATTACCATCAATTATTATCGATTGCCGATTTTTGTTAATCGATAATAATCGATACATTATTTTTTCTGTGACTTTTATTTTCATCAATTTCCGATATCAATCGAGGCGGATTAAATCGATTGATATCGATGATGTCGATTGATTTGCGATAGCGATTTCTATCAATTAACTACATCTGGTAACAATTCAACATGCAGTTGTTGGAAATGCCCGGGGAGACACTATACGGTAGTTTAAGTAGGGTGGTACCGCCGCCAAGGTCTTCAAACCCTGGCCCTGTTAGCGTCTTGACTAACCTTCAATCAAGCAGCCATTCCCCACCGTCTTTCACGCTCCCCTGAAAAACAAAAACAAACCAAAAAAAAAAGAAAGTGCGATGCTGTGTTATGAGCCTCGGCCTTCGGCCCAGCTAATAACACTTACCTCGACTTTGATTATCTCGGAAGTAAAAAAACCTCATACATTTATCTTTCACTATCTTACTCTTCAACAGACTAGCTTGAAGTTGAAGCAGAAAAGGCAATCCCCCTTCTTGACAAGTTAGTCGCTAATAGAGATTTAGAACGATATAGACGCCACGAAAACTAAGAACCAGAGAGCTGATTAATAACCCGCAACCGAATATTAAATTTACACGGCAGGTCTAATAATACATACACTTCGTGCGACCAAGAGGGAATAGTTTTTAAGAATCCGCTTGTAGTAAAGTACTATTCATTGGCGAAACGAAAAAATGCATGCATTTCAGGAACATAATATTAATAGGAAAATTTGGCTTCCATGTACTCAGTCCTCAGCCGTTTTTTGAATGTTTTTTAAACACACCCTCCGCTTTACTGGGACACGGTTAAGTTTATTGACCGACACAGCTTTAAAAAATTATTCACCCTGGCTTCAACCTAACAATACTGCGATAGGGGCAGTAAAAACTCAGTGCCTGTTGTGTGGATCACAACGATCAGCCATCTGGTATCAGAGCGGACCGCTGAGGGAATAGCTTTTAGACAAACAATGTTAAACCTCGAATTGCACCACGGTCATTATCAGCCGCTTGGCCAAAAAGAGTCCCCAGTCCCCAATAGTAAAATATTCAATTCCTGACTTCATCTCCTTTTCTGATTTTTTTCCCTGAGAGAAAATCCAAGCTAAGCTGTAAACACGCACTGTAAACGCTTTCCTGTGGGTATTTTAAAAGGACTGTTGATGGTTTTTTAATCAAAAACTCAACAAGCAAACCTTTTCGTTACCTAGATCCGTGCAATTTTCGACTAAAATTTTTCTTCCTGCCGACTGAAATTTCCCGGGAAAAATTGCAGACATCCAGACAAATATATGGAAAATCTAAAGCAAGCATCTGGAGAAATTTAAGCACAGTTACGGCCGCCACCAAATTTTGTTAGTAGAATCCTTTGCTTCGTAGCTTTAGTTTACAATTTATATTTTTGTTCAAAAAAGCCGTTTTACGGAAATTATTCGACATTAGATTCTCACACAAACACTGTAATTTCTCACGCGGTTGCCTACTCTTTAAGATGGCTTCCGAAACCGTGACGCGGTCTGTCAAAAATAACGGTTTAAACAACCTGGAAAGGCTAAAAACACGACACACGACTCTGTTAACATTTCGTTTGATAACTCTTACTGAAACATTTACTTTCAAACCAGTGTTTAGGGAAAAACTTTTAGCCGGCACAATTTGGCTCTGTTTTTCTTCCATAAACTTTAACAAATCGATGCCCAGATTTCAATAAAAATAACACAAATACCTTAAAATTCCGAAAATAAGCCCCTCCATGTATAAGCCCCCCAAACCGGTAACGCAAAAAACCGTCCGTTAAATTGCCCCTCCAAATATAAGCCCCCCGGGGGCTTGTACTTGGAAAATTGTCCTCAAATACAAAGTAAAAAAAAAGCAAAAACGGTAAATTTACCTCCAACTATAAGGCTAGCCAAATCGAGTTTGAAACGCAAACTTCCCTCCGTAGATAAGCCCCTCCGAATGTAAGCCCCTCAAAAAAATAAGCCCCCCGAAAAGGGCGCTTAGGGGAGCGGTCGCTTACGAGAGCGTTTCATTACAAAGTTTAAGTCACAGATCAAACGGGGTTTCACAAAAGGTGGTCGTAACTAGAGCTGGTCGCTTACGAGAGTGGTCGCAAGGAGAGCCTCGACTGTATGAACACTGTAAGTTACAAATTTTATCGACTTTTTCACGGTCATAAAATCCTTCTGTTAACCCTTGCAGGTCCTACTAGTGAGATCCTTACACTTTCATATACCTGAAGCCTGAAAAAGGTACCCTTTTCAGGGAGGCCTCCCTATTTTGGCCATTAAAGGGAATACCCACGTGTCAATATATTATTCAAAGTGCTCCTCGGAATCATGCGGATACGGTAACAAAGTAGTCTCCTTCCAAGGCAAGGGAGTGGGGGCTCACTAACATGGCCTATACGGGGAGGCTCCGCCCGAAAAGGGGTACCTTTTTCGGGCTTTAGATATATTTCAGTGTAAAGAAATTTGTCATTGCGGTCTGTATAAGGACCTTAAAAAAGCTAACAGACGCGTCTAATGCCCGTGAAAAAACAACAACAACAACAACAACAACAACAACAACAAGGGAAAGCAAACTGGAAAACCTCCCGGTTTATAATGTTATTCGTCTTTAAATGAGGTTGTATTTACAACAGTTCAAAAGAGATTCAGTGTTCTAATCTTGGTATGTGAAAGGGGTACAATTTGTCAATAAATAGTAAATATTGTACGAAAGGGGTACCTTTATTGTTCAAACTAGTATATAACAGGGTAAGGGTTTGGACTTCGGGATGTAGCCTCCCTTTAGAAAACTTTTTGAGTCCCCCCCCCACCCCTCCCTTGTGAGTCTCTACGCAGCCGTTTTTGTTTCGTCACATATTACGCTCCATCCCAGCAGTTTCGTTGTCGACGGCTACAACCCTCCTCTGTTGTGGGTAACATCGATGTCGTGTTTATGTCTGGCTAAGTAATTTTTAGCTAGTACTGTGCGATCCACTTTGGATATTTATGTTCCGTCAATTTAATTTTTGTGATCCGATCTACATCTTAAGTTCTGCGGCATATTCGTTGGCAGTCCTTTTCAGTCAATGTACTGTTCAGTTGTCACATTGCAATGAAACATCGAGTAGAACTAGTCGGTATGTCTTTGCCAGCGCCAGAGTTGGGCGATCATTTCAGAACAGTCCGCTTGCACATTGTCTTCTGAATCGTCCTGTGAATCACAGGTTTGAAGCTCCAAGTCATTTGTCTCAATACCTTCGATTTCTGGTTGAGTCATGACCAGCACGAACATGACCCAGAGCGCGAGCTACTAGTTCATCTTTCCCTCCACTGCCTTGTTAATGGTGCTGCTTCAGTTACAGTCTTTTTCCAGTCAGCGAACTGACTTGGTGCTTACTGTCAAGTGCTCGCAAGAAAACTTTAGGTTCTCCAAGTGGTAATAAAACACAGAACACCCTGGAAGAAAACAAACAGAAAGAATAAAAAGTTAACGACTGTTTCCGAGGGAAACGGTTTATTTTGTTTCCCGAGAATCTCAATGTTTTCCGAGGCGGAGCCGAGGGGAACTTTGAGAGGGGTGCCAAGGGGGTGTTCCGATGTTCCAGGTTTTAGAACATACCGTTTAGCTGATACGCTTTGCTCACCTCAGGTGTTGTTAAAAAACAAACAAACAAACAAACAAAATTCTGAGAAGTCTGAAATTTAAAGGAAAGTTAATTTTTAATTGACAGTTTAATTCCAGTTTGATTCAATTATGACTTAAATGCCTGTGAAAATCATTTTTGGCCATTCAAATTGTAAAAATCCTTAGGTGGAGTAATTGCTCCGGAAAGCCCATAAACTGGAGGGTCATTTGGATGGGGTCTATCTCCTTATTTTTAACATTTTTTTAAATACTATAAGTTTTTAATAAGTTTTAATGCTATAACACAGTAAAAATCACGGACAAAACACGACGTTTCGACCGATCTTGAGTCATTTTCAAGTACGTAAAAAAATTAAAAGAATTAGCATATATATGTATATATATATGTGTGTGTAAGGTGTGAAAATTTGTTAAGAACCATAAAAATAAAATGTTTGAAAATGATAAAAGAATGAAGCATGCGGACAAAACAACAACAATAGAATCTAATTAAAAGAGCTATTTAAAAACTTTTGCACGAAATGAGTCTGATTGTACGTTGAGACTAGGTCTCAGTTCATTAATAAAAAACATTTCAAACACCAGGCAGTCAATTTTGCTTTTACACTCCTTTAAAATGCTAAAATTATTACTAAGTTCTTTAGGTGCTGAAGAATTTTGAAAATTTAAGTACTCTAGGCAGTTTAGGATGCAATCTAGTGCAATCTGAATGCTGCAATTTGGCAAAAAACAGGATTTCATTGTGGTCAACAAAGTAAGAAAAACTGAATGACTTTCTCTAGCTTGGCAAAAAACTTGTCTTATCTTGGTTTGAGAAAGTTTTAATTAGCCTGCAGTGCAGGAGTTTTCTTCGGGGGTGCGAATGTTTTTGCTCGCGAAAGCGCCATAAAGATGGCGGCTACAACAATATGAACATAAACGAGCTTTCCCCCGCCCAAAATATTAACTTGTTAATTGTAATTATCAATTACACAACATAATTTTAAAAGGTGGTCCTATACACAAGCCTTATTGGCTTCCTTGGGCCCCCTAATTGCCTCATCTTTTTTTTTAAATTTTATATGTATATTTTGTGTTTTTTGGCAAAATGATAATAAAAACAACAAAACAATATACACGCCTGTACTGCAGGCTAAGTTTTAATTGACATCAAATTTTCCAAAGCGATTTTTCCTGTCATTTGATACTGAAACAAACTGATTCCCAATATCTGCCATGTTCAATGTGTCAGTCATTTCCTTGTGAAAGTGGAGATTGAATCTTTCTTACGAAATAGTTGCCCAATTTTTAGTTGTCCCAAAAGCTGAAAGTTGATGGTGCAAATGCCCCACTTGCAACGCCGCCGTTTAAAGGTGTCTCCCCTCGCAGGCTAGGTTATTTAGGTCATTCATGGGAACGACTTAGGCTTAGGCTTTAGTGTAAAAGTTTTCTTCAGTTACAACTTACCATCTGTTTTCACGAAGAAATTAGTTGAAAATCACGAATATCGGATAAAAGATTTCAAAGCTCTCGTATCGCGACAAGTAAACCATTCCAGGACACAGTTCATGAAATTTAATTTCGCGTTTTCACCTTTCACGAAAATTAAAAACACTTAATCCTGTATGACGCAAAACTCCCTTTACCCCCTCACAGCAGCAAACAGTGTCGAATCAGTGCTCTTGGTACATACAGAGAAGTAAATTACAGATTGGCAATTAGCAAAAAGAGAGAGCACCGGAAGGCATTTTATGTGTGGGTAAAGGAACTAAGCAATGACTTCAGCACAGAATTGACCTAACCCCGCCGGGGGAGGGAAAGTACTGGGGTTAATTTTTGCTGCCCCATTATAGTCTATTCTGTGGCCAATTATAGACTCCATGCATCTTAGTCACTTTTGGGCAAACATGTCATTTTCACGATCCCAACTTAGTCACTTTCTATTTTTATGAATTGACCTATTTTTTAGATTGAATGAAGAACACTTCACTTTGCATCTATAGTACAAACATTCTGGTACGTTTGCTAACCGTAAATATGAAGAACTATCTTACCCCCAAAAATCTGAAAATGTGCGACCCCATTCTTGTAACTGTATTGAAAATGCGACCCCCATTATAGTCAATCCAGTCATGAAAATGCGACCCCATCCAGCGGCACATCCCCATTAGCCTCTTATAAGGAAGTAATCCCCCCCCGGGCCTAAAACAGCAAACGCCTCGTGACATAGCCCTTGAATTTAAACATGACGCGTGTTTGTCGGTTCAAAGGACGGAATAAGCGTGATCGATCGTTCGTTACGTAACCACACAGTCACTGCGACAAAGAGCAGACCATACAAACAAAATTCCAAAGTGAATAAACTTGTCTGAAAAGCGAAAACCGAGATGCGTCAATTTATTACGAGTACTTATAGGAGTCATCGAGGTTATCTGAAACATTAAACTTTTGCTTTCGAATGCTCCAGTTATAAAAAGCAAGTGCATGCTCGAATGACTAGCAAAAAAGGTAGTGAAGAACCATTTTTCTCAGAAACGTTGGACGTCTTCTAGCCTGCGAGCACGCTCACTTGTGCGAATTCGGGGATAATTTTGGCGGCGGAGCCGCCATCGTACATGTGAGCCTGCTCGTCTTACCCAAATCCATCGCGTGCAAATGGTATACAAGCTTACATATCTATATCTATCCGATTGACCCATCATTATAAGTGACAATCATTCCCAGTATTTTTCATAAGTTAGAGTGGAAGAGAACCTCTATTTGACCTGTGATTTAAATATGACAGAGAGGAAAAAAATCAAATTCGAAAATTAACCCCTACCCAGATCAAATCGAGAAACCAATATGTAAACAAAACAAATCACTTAGAAATTAACTACCATCTGAAAGAAACTCGACGCACACAATGACAGTGGTATGATTAAAAGCTTCAGAACGAACTGTATTTGGAAGCTCAGTTCATTGAGCAGGCAAAAGGAATGTAGATGAAAATACATGCACCCACTTTAACAGTCTTCTGTATTTAACTTTTTGGGACATCTATTAGATCGTAAAGATCCATTTTTTTTACACACGTCGATAAACGAATCCAAATTTTTAACCTAAAGCACTTATATGTACGTGTACCTCAGTTAAGGAATATTTCCTAGTTTTGCGTTTGTATTCGCGTACGTGCTTTGGCTGTAAACAGTAGGTTTAGTAGGCGGGGCCTGTAGGTTAAAACAGGAAATTCCTGAGTGTGTCATCCAAATACGATAAGACAAGGTCCTTTTGTCAAAGACAATACCAAAGACCGGGTCCAAGAGAAATCATCCCTGTAAAGAGCCGTGGAACCCAGTTAAGTGAAAATTGATTCTTTTCGGTCAAATGTCATCATGTATCACGGTCATGTCTGGGTTCTCAAACTGGTTAGTTGGAAAATTAGGAATGACAGATCACGGAATTCGGAATCTGCGATGTACCTTTTTAGTTTGGGCAGCTTAAGACCAATAAAGAATTGTTTATTTTCTTTTGATTTAAACCTTTATAGGTATACACGAATGTATCTATTTTAAAACGACAGAGGAGAAAAGTCCCTTCAGAACGCCACGTAGTAACAAACAACCCACAACTGGGCTTTTGAAAAGGTCTATCTGAAATGGTAATCACTGAAACCAAACAATCAAAAACCAACAAAAGCAACAGGACAGAAAGGGAAGACGAACTTAACATAAACAAACAAAACAAAAACAGAAATAAAAGAAAACAGGAATAAAAATATGAGCATGATTACAGTTTGTGCCTGAACCGCCGGGATATTCTCAGGCACAAAATGTAATCATTTTCCCATTTTTTTTCCTGTTTTCTATTATTTCTCTTTTTTTTTTTTTTTCTGTTTATTTTTTATGGACTTCGTTCCTTGCTCCTTTCTTCTCAAATTACAGATCACCGTCAAGACCATCATTTTATCATAGTGCTAGTGCTGGGTTTATCGAGAGTGTGATTGTAAACCGGGAATACAGTATCTTGCGAAGGTAGTTTCTTTGAAAGGAGCTCGAATTGAAGGCTAGAGACAACCGAAAGCGGAACTTGCTACACACATATTCACTGTATTATTTCTGCTAAAGGTATATGTTCAAGAAAGAGCAGTGAAAACTCGACACTGAGCTGAACGAAATGCGATGCAGACAGCTGGAGCAGTGAAATTTTTCCCTGCTTCCAAGTCAAACTTAAGCATCGCCGTTCCACAGGCGGCGTCAAAAATACAGCAACTGTGTGACGAAGAGCATGCAAAGCATTCGTAATGTGGTTTGCTCCAGACTTTTCTGGGTAATGAAATGGATAAAATGGAAGATCCTCGGGGAAGATCAAGCAATTTTAACCGTCTAAAATGTTTTTATTGGGGATTTGGATGGAAGTACGAAAGCTTACGAAACTTCTGCTTACTAAAGGAACAAATGCTCCACTCGACAGGAACTGCATAACGTGTTGGGTTTTAGACTTTCGAACGAAAGCCTATTCGATGATACTCTACATTTTTTAATCACTTTACTTTATTCATTTGCCTTATAATTTCTTTGCATCACATTATGTAGAATTAGCATATTGTGAAATGATACAGATAAACATAAGGCCTGCGCCAGGAGATTTTAAGCAAGCTCCCTCGAGCTTTTTATAAAAAAAAAAAAAAAATAAATAAAATAAATAAAATCTACCGTACTTTTACATAGCAATGAACAACTTATTACTGTAAAAGCCAAGGAGGTAATATGTAGTAGTTAATTCTTCACTAGCATGAATGATCAAAGTTTTATCTTAAACTGAATTAACCAACTAAATGTAATTCATTGCCATAAACGTTTAATGAGGCTTTTAAAGGGTTTCAATTCTTTTAAATGTTCCATACAATAGCTCCTCTACAGCTGTGAGAAAATTTGCCATCATTCATTGTAAATAATGTGTGTAATTAAGCCTGCAAGATCGTGTATTTTGTCGTTTGTTTTGATGTTACTTCTAACAGAAAATAGGTAGTTTATCAAGGCAATACAAATATACATGAAAATTACTATAAATCCTGTTTTAGTTCATGGAGGATATTCTATAACTTAAAACAAAAAAGGTCTTGTTTCTTCTCTATGTTTAGAAAAGTTCATAGCTATTTTTCTTTTGAATCAAGTATATTGACCTTAAGCCAACCTGGATAAATACTTGTACATATCACGGCATTGCAGTTTATAAAGCAGATGTGGATAAACCATAGTATAATATAAATTTTGTAACATTTTGAGTGTCTTGCTAATGTTAGTTTTGATTTATATCTTATATGCAAGAGAGTTCATCGTTAATATTCCCTTCTAGAAAAAGGTTGTTCAGCTTGTTCCCCATTTATCATCACTGATATTTGTTGAGGAAGTCACGAAGTGAGTTTTCTCTACATTTAAAGATGATGTTTTTGCTGATAGCCAAGATGTAGCTCTTTTTCAATTCTTGTGCCTTGATGACTCAAAAATACATTTTGTTGTCAGCAAACAGAATAAATGATAGCAACTGAGGGCATGTATACCATGCATATAAAATAAAAATGTACCCAAGCTAGAAGCGCAAATCAATCCAGACCTCTGCAGGTGTAGGCCTGGGCGTCACGAATTTATGTTTTGTAACCTGTTATTGAACATATAAATCAATTGGTGCAATCTATTTCTTTAGGTCCGTTGAATTGGACCTACACCACAGGAATTCATCCAATTAGCCTAAAAAAGTTAGAACTAAAACCTAATTCAAATAGCACCATGTGAAAGTACTGCTAAAGATGTTTCATTTGAATGTTAACACAATAGGATTTCGTTTTCAGGCTCCATGAAAAGTAAAACTACACTCTAAACAAATAGTACCATGTGAAAGTACGGTTTTTTTTTTTCAATGGTCACACCGTAACGCTTCATCCGCAGAGTCAAAAGTTAGAACTGCATACTAAATGGAAAGTCTTTGCAAAAAATACTGCAAGAGGTCTCATTAGAATGGTAACACCATAGATTGCATCTACACACTCAAAAATTAGAACTAATACTCAATCTATAGTATACCATGTGAAAGTAATGGCGACGAGGTTTTTTTCAATGGTAACATCATAGGATTTCATCCACAGACTCGAAAGTTAGAACTGCACACTACATGAATCAGACACAATGTGAAAGTACTGCCAAAAAGGTCTCGTTTGAATGTTACCACTACAGGATTTGATCGGCACACTAAGATATTGGTTCCATACTAAATTATCCCTTTCACTGCCAAAGTACTTGATGGAGTTTTGTAAGGTGACTCTAACTTTTGAGCTGGCGAACGAAATCGTACGATGTGACCATTCAAATGAAAGCTCTCTGCCTGTATTCACACATGGTGCCATTTATTTTTCAAAATTTTACAAAATGAAATTTGGAAATTTGGTCGAAATTTGCTTTTGGCTACATTTGGGAGTGAAAGGGTTAATAATATACCATGTGAAAGTACTGCTGACAAAGTTTGATTTGAATGGTACGTGACATCATAGGATTTCGTCCACAAAATCAAACTATAGAACTACAGACAAAACAAATAGTATCATATGAAGTAGACCTGATGAAGAGGTTTTTGCCACACAGTTATGGGATTTTATCCGCCTTCTAAAACATGTAATTCTGAACTTGGTTGACCAATGTATTTTAATTAAGGATTTCATCAACAGTCTCAGGACTAAAAACTAAAGCAATTGCTATCGTATCTGGCTCTGAAAGCAATAGAAAAGGCCATAGAAAACAATATATGTAGCGTGGCTCTTTCATTGATGTGATTTGATATATGATAATTTTAAATTAAAACCTAGGAACTCTAACACTGAGTAGAAATAATAGGGTTAAGCTCATCGATTACTTAAACGCTGTCAGAGATCGTGGTGATAATCATAGGAAAGCGACTATTTTAATAACACTAAGAAAAACCTTAAAAATACTGACTTTTATCAAGTACTTGCTAAACATTAGGATGCGTCCCCTGACGGCCAGAATCGTGGTCGATAACTGACATGGTAGTGAAAATATGAGCCATGATGTATACGAAATGCACGACAATAAAGAAATGCAAGCTGTTTAACTGAATGTGCGATGTCTCAGCATGACGAGGTCATAGCAATATTTAATCTACATCCGTCCACTTTGTCGTTGGAAACTCAGGACCACTGGCTAAGTATCCTATGTAGGTATTTTTTTATACCTTTGCTTTTTAATGTCGTCGCCGTCGTCGTCTTACAGATATAACCTTTACAAAGAGACAACCGGGTGATTTTGAAGCCATGCATTTGAAAAACTGGATACGAAGGCAGCAGAGTTGTATGCATGTCTTACGTTCTCTAAAGGAAGACGTCGTTCACTTTGGTTCGTTCGAAAATTTTCCAGAATTATTTTCTATTGTAAAATCAAAACATCTGGCGGCTTTGGCAGAGGCACTCAGATCACACGAACGTCTGCATGTAAGGATGCTGGTAACAACTCTAGTGAAGAAATCTCATAGTGCGGTGAAAGCAAAGTAAACTGCACAATTATATGTGCCGTTAAACAGCACTGCATCATGTGTTAAATACGAATGAAAAGAGCTGAGGCAATCACGGTTAAGAAGAATCAAATGGCGAAACTGCTTCGTACACTGAATCTATTTCTAAAGGAACAATGTACTTCATTATCTCAGTAAACTTAACGTTTTCTGGTCTCCTGATGCAACTTGCAGAAACAAAGTTTTTCTTCCATAGTTAACTAAAATCTTAATAGCACCTAGAAGAGTTTCTCATGAAGAACTTTTAATTAGTTTACTTCAACTGCGGCATGGTTTGCCGCCCTTCAAACAAAGTTGTAATTTAGGCCTGCCAACCTTGTAATCTATGAGCTGAGGAGTAAGGAAAAAATTGCAAGCTTTCCCAAGAATAATTAATCCCGCACAAAAGAAATTCGGTTACGTCAAGATGCTTAATTTATAGTAGTAAAGTAAAACCTACACTAATGCCATTTGAAACGCTCTGCAAAGACTATAAGTGTTGCATGCCGATGTTCAGTGAATTCAAAGTGATTGCTTCTCGTACGTAACTGTAGTCAAGTCACAGAAATTCCACATTTAATTCAGGCATGAATCGTTATTTTAAAAGCAGGAGTTATACAGTAATAAAGTTGCCAAGTAGTTATTAAAATTAAGGAGGATTGCAGAACGAAAGGTGCAAAATTATTTTATTGACTTAAAAGTTTTCCATTTTAGTTGGCTGCATTTATCATATTTTCATTCTAATGCGCCAGCTAGAATTGTTTGATCGCTTGAGTTGCTTCCAGGGTATGAAATTCTAAGTGCAAACATATGCTTGTGCGAAAGAAAGTCCAGAAATCTTTCAACTGGAAGGTCAAGATGCATTCTCAAAAAACCGACGGAGGAGTCTAAAACTTGACTTGAAGTGTAACCTTCAATCGAAAGAGAGACCAGTTTGGAATAATCAGTATTCAAGGACATTGTTTTCCATGTCTTTCAGGCAGAAATACTCTAGGTGCAAAATTTCTTAATTTTTAATTCTTCCATTCAAAGGACCTTTTGACTTCACGGCGGGGAAATCAATTCCCAAACAATTAGGGGGACCGAAGAGAATGAAAAGCATATCCACAGCCGATTAAACTAAAGACGTCCCTTCAAATGAAAGTGAAATTTTTCGACTGAAACGGTTTCTTGCAAAGAATATCTAGATCTAGATCTCGTGCAAGCAAACTTTTAGTTACTGATTCGCTCTGTACACCTTTCGGGAGGTATCCAGTGACAGAAACTATTCGTCGTGTTTTGAGGCTGTTGATCCAACTGAAACCGCCAAATCAACAACAACAACAACGAGCTTTATTTGCATGACCATACAGACACATACAAAATTGCAAAAGCTATGTTTAGGAATCAAAATTACAACAGAGTGCATGCAATTACGTTACTTTGATAATAATTTGTCAAGAACATCAAAACAAGCTGAAATATATTTTATGAATTGTATATTGATAATTAAAAGTAATTAGAAGAGTTCTTCAGTTCATTGATCAAACCGTTTGTAGGTAACTGGGTAATCTTTGGAATCACAGTCTTGACTTTGAATTTATTCCTTATCATACAGTATGTAGGACATTGAAAAAGAAAGTGAACTTCGATTCGTCTTCTATCACCGTCATTGCATCCACAAAAAGGGCAATGCCTATTATCCTTCGTAGTTTGATTGTATCTGCCTATTTCTGTCATTAGTTTGTGATTGCTTATTCGTAGTTTTACTAAAGCCCTTCTCCCAGCTGTTCCTCTTGTTAAGTCTAAGTAACCAGAGGAGGTATGATCGGTTTTAAAAGATCTATAAAATTCAAGTTTTTGATAATGTTGAAGGGTGTTTTGCCAATATGAGATATATTCCTGTTTCATTGAACTTACATAGCTTTTTACTATGGCTATATCTAATAAATCGGGGTTAAAGTCAGGAAACTTAAAGCATTCTGACATATTCATTAAATGAGAGTGGAAGCTATTTTTGCCATTACATTTTTTGCTATCATGCGGAGCAAGTGAAGCAACGCCCAAAGCAGAAAGATTTTGATCGTTCTTTAAGTCGCCATTGTTTTACCTTACGATTATAGGCTGCGCCTCGTATTTTCAACCCATTTTCTGGTCTCACGGATATTCGACGAAACAGTCCTCTCCGACTGACTTAATGATCCGAGGCTGGATATAGAAATTACGCCAGGATACACTGTACATGAAATAACGATTTCTGCTTGCTGATAAATGATGTAACGTTGAAGTTAATATACTTAGATCCAGGATAGAGTAAAGCATTGTTTTTAGAAAGCACGACATCAAAGAGACGGGAAAGATTTTAAATCAAACGATAAAGGGCAAGGACGAATACCGAGAGAGAGAGGTAGGATTTTTGACAATTATATATTTGGACATATTACGCTACACTGCAAATAAGGTTTTACTTTTACACAAACAGAAGAAACGTTCGTTAAGCCACCTCAGTCAAAGTTCCGCGTCGAGCATAATTGTACTACACCTTTGATACAAACAGGAAACTGCCATTTCAAATTATATAACTTAAGGATAGTTCTCAAGACATTAAAGTATTCCATTTTGAGGCTACAGACAGACTACACTTCAGCAATAAAGTCACTCAGACTTTCTCAAGTTGATAACGTAGCACATCGTGGTAAAATTGTACCATACAAGCATAGACTCAGGAGGCTTCCAACCACTGCTATGAGGCGCATCCAGAAAGGGCATTCGCCTACCTTTATAGCCATGTTAATACTGTAAATTACAATGCGATCATGTTTGAGTCATGATCTTTAGTGTAATATATGTCAGGTGCCTAGCTTCCGAACTAAAAAGAAAATCCAGTAACCAAGCTGCGGCTAACGGGATTTCGATTTGTGCGAATAAATTAAAAGGGACACGTACGTGGAGAATGTTTTCAGTCCACCAAGATCAGATTCAGGAGCATTTTACCTCTGTATCGAAGAGCAGACACACCAGCAGACGTAACATTTCGGAACACAAACTCCAAGGTTTGGAAGTCATAGTAGTCACTGTTACTATAATAGGTGATAACGAAAAACAAGTATTTTTACTCGAAATACACAGCGGCTGAAAAGTTTTCATCGGCCGGGGTCATTCAGGGTGCAAGACGAATTTTTTAATGAATAAAACAAGGAATGTCTAACTTGATTGACAAGTCTGAAGCGTATTTTGTCTCTTTTTCTATCACGTGGGACTATCTGCCCTTCAACTGCCACAAACAACGCATGAGTAACGGCACTCAAACAAGTGACAAAACAAAAACAGGCCGTCCGGCCCAGCACTAGCTACTGAAGTCAAGAGAGAATATATTTAGGAGCTATGTATTCCCCCCGTTCCGATCTGCAGTAAGTTACAAGCCCAGGGAAAAATGTTTTTGTGGCAGGTGATTTTCTTCCAACAGGCGGAAAAATAAAGATAGAAACAATTTAGCACACCCACAAAATGGCCAAAAGAGAACAAACTCGGTGGCTAATTCAGTACTACATTGGGGTTTTGTTACGCCGCGGTATTGACCATTGCTTACAATAACTCCCTAATCCAATACAAGTGTATGCTTGGCTCGGGATAAAGGCCGTACTTGGAAACTGAGCTCTATCTCCAGGCAAAAAAGAAATTGAATTGAGTACACAGCAGACGACTAGAACAATTGAGGCTCGACGAGGACTCAAGAATCTGCGCTCAATTATTCTTAGGCTGCTGCGCGTTTTAAGAACTTCAAACACACTCCATTGAAAATCGCTTACAATGTCCGGGGGGAGGGGGGGGGGGGTACTTGGGTTAATTTTTGCTGGGTATGTGCCGCTGGCCTCTCAGAGCCCCTACCCCATCATAGTCGATTTTGGGGCCAATAATAGACCCCATCTTAGTCACTTTTGGGCAAATATGTAATTTTGGCGATCCCAACTTAGTCATCCTAAAATGAATTGACCCATTTTTTTAAATTGAATGAAGAACACTTTACTTTTCATCTAGAGTACAAACATTCTGGTACCTTCGCTAACCATTAATATGAAGAACTTTCTTACCCCAAAAATCCAAACAAGTGCAGCCCATTCTAGTAACTCTATTGAAAATGCGACCCCATTACAGCCAATCCAATCGTGAAAATGTGACCCCATCCAGCGGCACATTCCCATTAGCTTCTTATAAGGAAATTGGTTCTCCACTACGTCCAAGTATCTGACGCCAGCTTAAGGGGAATCACTGACAAAAACAACAGGCGATGCGAAAATTCATGGAGAATTTGCGTTGTCTAAGGTAACTGATTTGAAGAGTGTATGCTTGTATTAAAGCATGTATCACTTTTGGCTTGAGGGACCGTAACTCTCTGTGGCTGTTCCATGTCTGACACGTTGTGAGATAGGTGAAGACTTTTTTTTTTTCACTTGCAATTAGGCAAACAGGACTGTCGATAGTAAGTTAAGGGTCGATTTTGACAAGGTTTGTGATTGGCTGAGAAAACAATAGGGATGGTGATATAACAATGCCCCTATCCCTGAAAACAATAGGTAGTGCAGGTTATAGGGCCCAATGAAATAAGAGGTTTGGATGCGTGCAGGTCAATCGCAAGCTTAGACAAAATCTAAATTCATTTTGTAAAACACTATAGAAACCAACTATAACAATAAAAATGTATTGAACGGTCATACCATAGGTTTTCGTCGGCAGACTCAAAAATAAGAACTAGCTTACATGAAATGTCTCTGTAATTGACAAATGAGGTAAATTTTTGGCGCAGATCGAGAGCATGCTTCATTTAGACTATTTGCAAAGATACGAGCTTGCAACCCACAGTTCTGTGAAACCCGCAAGAGCTTTAATTCAGTCGACACTTTACTGAGTGTTACTAGCTAGGCCTAAACTCAAAAATAAGGCATGGCAATAATAAGAAGAAGCGGATTCCTAGGGAAAGAGCTGAAAATTAATTATTAAAAAAATTATGGTAGGATTTTACAGAAATTTATGGATCTGCTTGAACAACTAAATCAATAGTAATTGGTGCCATTTTACTCCATCATCTACCAATTTAATTACTCTGATTTCCTGATGGAACTTGAAAACACACACCTTTTGTCCCGACTGAATTATTACAAACACTACTGTTATTATAGGTCAAAAAAATTCACAAAAAAAATTATGCTTTCCACTTATGTTCACAGATAAATGTGGTGCGGGATTTTACCTTCTTTTCACACCAAATACGTGGTTCATTTAAGACTCCAAAACTCGCTAAATTTGATAACCTATAAAAGCTTCCAGGAAAGGACTATTTTGCAAGCCAGTGCACAAGTATTGTAAACGTGTTATGACTGACTTTTTCCAGCACGTGCGAAGATGGCCACGGACAGTTCAGTCACGTGCCATCGCCTTCTATTTAAACGAGTAATAAATAACGCAACTTCAGTAATGACAATCAAACAAACGAGCTCTCAGTGAGCTTTACACGTACAGGGAAAGCATCAGCACTATTCACAGGTTAGACTCAGTTAAGTATCAGAAGTATTCTGTATTATACTCTTACCCTTGGGAGGGAAGGACTTTTTGTCCTCTGAGTTTCATCTGAGAAGCAGAGACACATGAAATAAGGTAAAGTAATCATTTCCTGATTGTTGGTATTTTCACATCCCGCCTGCGGTCATTGCAAAGTGGAATTCATAAAAAGGGCTTAAGAAAAATCTGCTGTTAGAACAATGTTCGAGTTTTACGCATGAGAAGTGGGCTTATTCACGCACGTTTTACGTGTACCTTAACGTGTAAAGCCGATTCAAAAACATGTCAGAACCGTAGGGAAGTCGAAACCTTAGTTTTGCAAATCTCTCGAGGGGAAGCGGGACATACTAATGGCGCTGGTTATCAAACGCCTATTGATTCGCCTTACGATCCTCACTAACAGCAACCACGCTCTCAAGAAGAACAGTAATAAGTTATTCGCGCCTTAATATTAATGTATGCATACAAATTTTAGCGTGTTTAGTTCCACGCTGTTTGTGGAATTCCCCGGCGGTTGAGCCACAGGATCTTAAATAAACGCGGATGTCGATAACTGTTGAGTGAAAGCTTTTGCTCTGCGACGTGTATTGAAACAATTTAGCAGAGGAGTGCAAAATGGTGGCTGCAAAGGCGGGCTACTGTCCGTGCCTGCCACTCTTGGGAAATAAATTGTTCTTTTCCTTGCAATTGAGGAAATATGTTCGTTAGAATTGAATTGGGCAACTAACAACTTAAAATATAATTTATAGTAAACCGTAGAGGACCTTTTAGACTTGATGGAAGATTGCCGTAGATTTTCTTAACAATTCAGTAATGTAACAGGTGAATGTAAGTCGCAACCATACCAAGAACACGTTCTCAAAGAGACAATCTCCCACGCAATGTTTGCATATGCATGTTTGTGGAAACCTAAGAGCTATAACAAGTCGTTCGACCACTAAGCAAGGGCATACTTGAGTGAACTAGGTCATGGTAAAGCTAGATGGTTGCGAGGCAAAGCCGCGCTCAAGAACTGAATTAACTTAACGCGTGTTTCAATTTGTTGGTTGTGAATCGTGGTCTTCTAAGACGTATTCGATCAAGCAACTTACAGTTTTGTTGTGAATAAAAATGCTGTCGCCGTTGAACGAGTAAAGTAACGTAGACAAGTATAGCTTCAACAAAGCAGCGAGATATGAATCGGGATGATTTCCTGAACTGAACGTACAAAACTGCCATGATGAATATGAAATATGAAGGTTGTTTATTAAACGGGCGTCGCTCCCTAATCTACATTACGCCCCTACTTTTCCCTTAGATTTTCTCAAATTTTCCATAAAGAGACTGAAACTTAGCTCCGGCGGTAATAAGTGAAAAAAGCAACACCGAAACTGCTCACAAGACTAGTTTTTGGCGAGTTGAATCACGCGCCTGACTATGTGGAGGAATGCAGCAAATTTGATGTACGCCTAAACCAACAGCTACTGCAGTACAACAGCAACTTTTTCAATCTGTTCATGAATCTGTTATTTTACATAACTATAACAGCTACTTAACGGTCGAAAACTTCGGTATTGTGAACTTCACCCAATCAGTTTAAGACACTCGGTTAGCTCTTTGAACGCACAACCGCCTCTGTCATGTTGAAAACAGTTACTGGCTAGAAGCATAATTTTAGAGAAATCAAATGAGTCTTTTTGTGTTCATCTGAATACAATAGGAGTCGCTACACACGCCGAATCAATGTTATCTAGAAATCTCGACTGACTTCATGTACTAGCTTTCTAACTCCCCGCGTTTCCTAATTACTCCCAAGTTACCAAACCATCAAACTCTCTTTCAGTGGCAGCCCACAATGTAAAATCGACAGCAATATTGAAAAGCAAGTCCACATAACTTCGACGGACGTTAGATAAAAATCCGTTAAGACTGGCAGACTTTTCATTTCTTCAATGGCACTAAGGCGGTACATTATTAGTCTCAAAACTTCCCATTACGTTTGATATCCTTTACTAAGATGCTTCTGAGTTGGACAAAACTTGGCAAGAAATCGCTGAGGCGAACAAAGAAAAATAATTTGAGCATGTTATTAAGAAAAACCCCGTAAAGGAAAACATTTTAGAACAACATATGATCATCTTTGATATTCTTCAGAGTAAAGGTTATATTAATTTCTTTCGGTTATTTACTTCTCATTTATGCTAGTCCCATCACAGACGTGATTTGAGATGCGGAAAGCAAATAATGCTGTAATAGTAAGTTAGGACAGCGAAACTGACGCCGAAGAGGATGTAAAATTATCCAAGAGGACATTGCAGTATTTCTAACAGTTTTGTTCATGACTGGTACAACAGTACTATCTCATAATTTCTTGTCAACTGGACGTGAAAATGTAGTGTTGAACTACATTTGACTGCAGTCATCATATCTTCAATCGTGCTAGAGATGCATGTATTTCTCCGGTTTTGCTAGACCGTAGGGTGTGACTTTCATTGGTCATCAAGACTATGTGATGCCTCGAGATGCCTGTTTACGGCTTTTTGGATCGACAGATTGTGGAAAGGCGGAAAGAGGTCTGTTGCGCCTTCAGAGGACGGGGTTAACGACGTTTACTTTTTCAATCCAACCAGTTCCTCACAGTATAACGATATACAGTAATTGAATAAAATCATGATAATTCCTTGAAATATACTAGGGTTTCAGCATTATTCGTAGAGAAATAAGTAAGAAAGAAATCATAAGGCTTATGAAAATTGGGCTCCCTCAGGTTATAAAATATAAAGTATTAAATGACATTGATAAACCTAAGTAAATATAAATACATATAAATGTATAACAACATAAAGTAAAGTATCAAACATATGACCTAAATAATTGGACACTGGAGAAAAAATAACTATTTACAAGGTTTATAATTTATAATTCTCACAGAAATGTTTACGAAGATTTGTTTTGAATGAGGAGAGACAAGCAGAACTTTGATCTCATTTCCTAAAGAGCTGAAAAAATTGGTCCTTGGCAACTCACAGAAATTACGAAGTTTAGCTGTACAGAAAGGAAGGTGAATATCATTCGCGTATTTAGTGTCATAGCTATCATTAGACTTCTCCCGGGAGACTTCTTTGTGAAAAGAAAAGTAATCTTTGAACCTTAGTGGAAGAAGAGAATGGCCATGGTTAAGAGAAAACATAAGATTGTCTAATGTCGGAAAGGTTTTAGTAATAGCTCCAATTCTTTGAAAATAGGGTCTTAATGAGCATCGATAGTCCCTAGAAGCAATTCTAACAACTCGCTTTTGCAAAGAGACAAGACGACAAGGATTTGTTTTGTAGGTAGATACCCAGACAATAATACAATAATGGAAAAAGGGGTAAACTAAACAATAATAAAGAGTTTTTAAAACAGCGTTTGGGTAGAAAAAGACCTGCTCTATAAGTGACTGCTACTGATTTAGAGGTTTCATAGCAAATTGAGAAATGCGGAGGTTTACAAGACACATGTTCGCCAAGGACTACTCCGAAAATGATCGTTTCCTTCACTTGTTCGATTCTAAATTGATCATGAACACACAAAAGCAGCTTAAAAAATGCTTTTCCGCTGAACGCATGGTAAAACGTTATATATAAATTTACTAGAACACTCATACGTTAGAATTTCACTCAAAAGTGCTGTTAATTTTCCAAGCTACAACAATCTTTTTCTTCGGTTACGTAACTATAAATCCCCGGTTCAAATCGAAGGCTGCAAATCTTCAGACACTCACAGGTCAAAGTGTCACTCACTTGCAGTTATGCAACTGCTTTAGTCAGTAGTATCCGTAGATAACATACAGGCTTAGGTTTTCTGTCACGTGCAGGTGAATTTCACTCACGTGCGGTTGGTACACCAAGTTGCAACGCGCCCCTTTTTTGTGGGGGGGGGGGGGGGGGGCGAGGGGAGGGGGGTTACGCAACTGCTTCAGTCAGTCTTATCCGTAGATAACACACACCCTTAGGTTTTCTGTCACGTGCAGGTGAATTTCACTCACGTGCGGTTGGTACACCAAATTGCAACGCGCCTTTTTTTGGAGGGTGGGTTGCGTAACCAAACCCTGGATTAAAGGTTGCAAATCTTAGAAGTCCTATGAGGTGTAGAACCAGGAGATGGTTAGCTAAGCTTTCAAGAGCATTGCAGCTTGCTATGTAAGTGCACGTGAACTAAACTTTAACCTATGAGTTATCCAGGCTTCGGACCATCTTACGACTCTTTCGACGATTTGCAGCATACCGTAAGAGGCAGGGAATTAATAGTTACGTAACCGAGGGAAACGTCCCGCTTCGCTCACAATCGAAATTGAAAGGCTATAGTCTGATCAATAGATAGTTCACAAGTTAAAGTTTCTCTCACATGTTATTTATATAACAAGTAACAAGACGATTTCGGTTTCGGTTTCGCAAACATTCCAAGGCTGCAAATCTCCAGAAGTTTCTGATTCCTAGATCGGTGACGGGCGGGGGTTAAAGTTGAGTTATGCACGTGCTGATAAATTTGACTTGCGGTTTTCCTATTTCAAGCGTTTTTGGACTGCTATTTTTTCTTACACAAGCGGTATCTTAGGAATTATCCCAGGGGTATCGCAGTTAGGATAGTCCATAATGTATACCGGCTTAATTTTAAGCATAATATTGCGGCAGAAGAATCAGCATTATGCTGAAATTATAGTGCAACGTTCCAACCAATATGCAATTCTCTGTTGCGTTAAAGATCGTCGTTGCGAATCGCTCCGTGTAACAACACCTTAAGCACCAACTGTAGCAAACTGTCCGCGAAAGTTAAGCTCATTCAAGTTTCTTGATCAAGTCGAAAGTTTGACCCCTTCCATTTTATTCGCCTTTACTCTTTGTCACTTGTCGAGATAATGTAAGTATTTTTTTTGTTGTTGTTGCTTTTTTTTTTCCCTTTTGTTTTGTTTTGTTTTGTTTTTTTTTAAATTCGGAAAACGAGGTTTTAATCCAGCATTAAAAAGTGTAGATTGAAATGTCAGGATATGCTCGGTTTGTAAGCTATGGTTACTTAGCCTGCACGCCGCCAAACCCTTTTGGCTATGTTGCTCCCGGAGAAGGGACGTCCTTTTTCAACTAAGGAAATAGAAGCAGATTTCCCCGTCAGGCTTATATATTAACTCGCTCCTCTTTTCCGGGACACTTGCTTCAATTTACCTTCCAAATAAATCGCCGTGATTGTTCTTCTTGAACTACATAGATAAAACAATTATATGACAATCGAAATTCACTGCAAAGAAGACGTTTTAGCTTTCAATTGATAGACCTTATTACAGTTTCTGGCACGCCAGAATTGAATTGCTTTGAACTTAAGTAAAAAAACTTATACTTATTGCGTTGATATATATATTTTAAATGCGTTTCGCCTTTTAGTTCTTCATTTTGATGATTTTCTGCAGTGACAGTTCGTTTAAGTTTAGTCTAAGCCCTGTGACTAGTCTGCAAGTCAACGAAAGACACGAAAAAAGAAGTTCTTTTATCGTCGAAAAATTAGACAACCTAATGAAAGGTTGAAAAGACCCTACTAGGGTTGGTCTCTGAACTGCAGAAGGCTCTCAGGAAAGGTGAAATTTTAAACTAATTATCAATAAGGAAAGCAGGAAAAACATTCTTATAAAGTCACCAAACTCTGGCAGTTTTAAGCATCAATTATCATGGGCCCCCTGAATTTGGTTGCCCCGTGTACTGTACACACGGACAGGGTTGGCGTGTAGAATCCAGATAATTCTTAAAAGATTCAGAGAACCCGAAGACCACAGTTTCATTTGATGTAACTCTTTTGCTTATTTGTTATCAAGAAAATATAAAAAGCAGAAAGACAATAACTATTCTCCGGCTCAAACGCTGCAAATGATCAGATTCGTAAGAGATATTCTGATCCCTTTGAGGAAGGGACCATTTAACGAATAGAAAAGACTAAGCTTTATAGCCACATGTTGTTGTTATTATTATTAATTTATTAGTTTTTTGACGGCAAAGTAGTTAATTTGCATCCAGCTTGCTAAAAATAATTAAAGTACACTTTTATCCCATAGCGCTCTTAATTTTCGGGGTACGTGCAGAACTCTTTCTTTTCTTTCTTTTTCTTTTTCTTTTTTGTTTCCTTTTTTACGCTGTTTTTTTGACATTGGTTTCTCACGAGCTAGTAGACAGTTAAATCTTCAGGAAAGCGATTTTTTTCTGTGAAAAAGTACCAGGTGAACCGATTAACAAAGAAATGAAGAAAAATGTTTGAGTTTTTGTGTGTGTCTGTGCAAATATGGCAGAAACTGGTCATGCAAGCAAACGAAGATCTATTCCTCCTGAATGCACTCTTTATCAATCTTTTTGGCGAGAAAGCCGGTCAGTGATTTCTGAATGACAGAAAATGAGTCAGTTCTTGCTCCGACTCCGGATAAGTCTATTACACCAGTATCATTAGGACAATTTAAGAGCCTTAAGTTGACTTACTTCTTCTGCAATGTTGGCTCGCCTTTTACAAGAGTCATAGATGTGTGGTTGTTCCAACAGCACTTGAATTAGTCAAGTAGTTCTAACTTTACGCTAACGCCATCTCCTAAAAAAAATGTTTACATACTCAAGTTTGTATCAAGAGAAGAGATAATGGTAAGAAGGCTAATTCCCCATTTCAGGCTCTATTCTATAGATGATGCTTCTTAAGTTATTTTTAGAAACAAAATGGCGGGAGATTCAAATTCTAATACATTTGGACCTCCCTTATTTGTTGATGCTGAGCTTTCTAATGTCGCTGCTGCTGCTGATGATGATGATGATGATGATGATGAAGATGAACGGCTTACCTTGTTTACTTGAGGCTGCCTGTGAAGCAATTTGTAAACCCGATTAAAGAGCATTTTGGTTGACCGTAAACTAGAGTACAGTCGTCTCATTCCTTAAAATCGGGTTTCAATTAGCGAACCCGAGATTCTCGCGCGTCAGTTTTCGTTTTTGCGTCTCTTCCAGGTCTCCCACTCTCTAAGTCTCCTTAGCAAGCCCCTTCATTTCCCTTTTAACCTCGCTTCAGTCAATCCGTTTGACTTCTCGCGCGTTCTTGACCTGCCTAAAAACACGGGCTGTTTTACAATGTAGGTTTACTTAGGCCAAGTTCGGTTGAGATTTTAGGTTATATCACGTGAAACAAGCTTCGGAATGTTTATTTCCTTGTGAGGACAGGTGCCGCAAATGCTTCTATATAGGTTTACTCAATATTATGTTTCAAGGAACTGGAATGTGGATTCTTATACGTTGAAAAATGAAACACATCTTTGAATTTCCTTCTAATAAAGTAATTCTTTACGTTCTAACTTATAAAATAACTAAGACAGTACGCACGCTCTGATTGGCCGAGAGGAGTGTTTGCATGAGAGTATGTAAACATGGTTGTGTGACGTAAAGATTTTTGCGTTTCGCGGCGAATTTGAATACTTTCAGGGATACATTCTCGGCTGTCAAATCTCTTTTACTTTTGAAACTGAAATTAAGAAATGAACGAAGATTTCCCAAATTTCAATTTGGGCCTTGATGAATATTTGAAACCAAAACAGCAGAAGACTGAAGAAACAAGATTTGCGCAACTGAACGATGATGAGCTGGATGACCTCGTCGAGGGAGCCCAAGCGAAGGCTACAAAGTATGCCACAAACTATGCTGTGTCAGTTTTCAAAGGTAATTTCTCAGTAAAAATACTTCTGTTAAATACAAATATTTTGTAATTAACACATTAGTTATATTCACGCCACTCGTTAAAATGTAACAAATAAAACTTTCGTCTACGCGTATGCAAAAACAATACATCAATAAAAAAAATAAGTCTTAATTTTTGTTAATAAAAATAAATACTCCTTCAACACCTACGTCGTGTTAAAATTTTTTGGTCTTTCTTCATTCAGAATGGGCTTCAGCAGGAGGCATTGACGAAAATATTGGTGGAAAAACCAAAGAAGAGTTGAACAACAACCTGCGACTCTTTTATGCCGAAGCTAGGAACAAAGACGGTGGAAATTACAGCAGGAGTACGTTGCTTGGTTTCCGAAATGGCGTAGAGAGGTTTTTAAACAACCTGCCCTTCAAGAAAGGCGTACATATTGCCACTGACCCTGCTTTCCAGCAGTCAAATCAAATGCTTGATGCTAAGCTAAAAAATATGAAGCAACAGGGAGAAGAAAGCGTAAATCACAAACCTTGTATTGAGAACGAAGATCTCCGAAGTCTGAGAGAGAGCGCTGTTATGAATCCCTTAAGGCCTCAGGGTCTCCTGAACAACGTGTGGTTCCACATAACCCTTTACTTCTGCCGTCGGGGACGTGAAGGGCAAAGGAACCTGAAGAAAAGCAGCTTTGTTTTCCTCCAAGACGAAAACGGAAAGCGCTACGCAACAATGGCGCACGACGAGGCAAGTAAAAATCATCAAGGAGGTTTGAGCGACAACACCGTAAGCTTTGAAAAGCTCGACAGAATGTACCAAACAGAACATCCAAACGACGGATATAATGCCCTTCGTCTTTATTTGGAGAAGCTAAATCCTGAATGCAGCGCTTTCTTTCAATACCCGAAGCATTCTTGGAAGAGACCACAAGAACGAGTGTGGTTTGAGAATCGATACCTTGGGGTAAACAAGCTCGGAGTTATGATGAAAATTCCAGGCAAAGCGGCCAACCTGTCAAAGATCTACACTAACCATAGTGTAAGGGCAAGAGCGATTACACTGTGATCAGATGCTGGCCTGTCTAATCGTCATATAATGTCATTATCTGGTCACAGGAATGAAAACTCCGTCCGCAGTTACAACACACCTCCTTCTTCCCAGCAACTCCAGTTGTGCAGCAACGTGCTGTCCACTGCTCTCAATTCAGCTGATCAACATCTGCTCCCTCAGAAAGTCACACAGCAACCACATCTTACCTCAGGCATAGCTACCTGCACCATTCCAACACAGAATATTTACTCTCGCCACGATGAGAAAGTCTGCTTTGCTGCCATGTTTTCTGGTTGCCAGATTGGTCAAGTTCACATTCATCGCCAGGATAAGCCTCAGTGACTTTGACTTCAAGTTATATAAATTGTCACTTTCTGAAAACATATGTTTTGTCGATTTTTTTCAAGAAATTTTAACTGAACATTCGACAGTTGATGTAAGTTTCGGAACGAGTTGTAAACACGCCACATCGCCGATCACCAAATTGACCTACAGTAAGCTGTTTCTTCAGTCTAGCCGGTATTAACCCTTTTAGTAAGGGACCGAAAATGGATATGCCGCAAGTCTACAGGAGATTTGACCAGCAAAACAATATCACGTGGACGTAAACTGCAAAGCTGATCGCGCTACGAAAAAAATAATTTTGGAAGACATAAACAGTATACCCGATAGCTCCTAGTAGTTCCTTTCCCAGCTACAGAGTGGGTTCACGGATGATAAAGGCAGTTCTAACTTTTGAGTCTATGGATAAAATCCTATGGTGTTACCATTCAAATGATCGAAACCTCTTCAGCAGTGCTTTTACCTGGTACCACTTATTTATCTAGTTCTGACTTTTGAGTCTGTGGATGAAATCGTATGGTCGGTTACCATTCAAATAAAACCTCTTCGGCAGTACTCTGATATTTGCTTTTCATGATTTAAGAAAATGGAATTTGGAAATTTTGTTCAATTTGGATTGTTGCCAACGTAGGGATCGAGTGAAAGGGTTACATATCGGTTTAAATGTGATTTATTCGATTATCACTAAATACGTCAATCTGAATTTACTGCTGATGACTTTGTTTTTCTATCCGTGAGAGTATGGTTTACACGGTATTATAATATATATTGTGTACTTTACTTGTTTATTAGCATTTGGTAGGATGGTTCATTAAACAAACTCGATCAGGTTTGCTCCTACTCAACAAAATGAAACTATTTTCATTCTCTTCAGTAACGTACCTAGTAATCTTTTATTTATTTATTTATTTTTAATGGTAGCTGGGGGAAGGGAGGGTCCAAAATTGCTAAAACTATTGAAGCTGTATTAAAGTTAATCATTTTTACCCTAGAAGACGCTCTTAATTAATTCACAGTAATTTTAGAAAATTTCATGGACGTAGGCCATCACACATGATTTTTCAATGATAAATATGTCAGAACCAAACAAGTTATTTCATTGAGCTAAAACTTTGAAGCGGGTGGGAGGGGCATTCGTACGGCGCCCTGGATCAGCCACTGCCTTTTTCCCTGCAATTCGCCCCACGAAACCCTATTTTCCCAGCTTGTCGAATTTGTGTTGTTATAAACATAATTTTGGGTGCCAACATTTATATCCTTACGTGAGATGCACAAATGGCAAAATCACTCATTTTAGCATGCGTGCAGATGTCTCCTATTTCCTCTGTATCACGCACTCGGGTGGGGGGCGGGAATCCCCATGTAAAAGTAACGGGGGTGCTCGTTGGAAAATTAGAATTCAACCCCTAAGGGAGACCATTGTGTGGTTGTGGCTCAAGCTTAATTAAACTGACCCTTAAAGGATTAAAGGGACTGTGTCACGGCGGTCCTGATCATTTTGTTTAATTTTGCCAATTGCTCGCCCTCAATCGGTATGGAATTTAAAGTCAGCAAAGAAATTACAAGGAAATGACAAAATCAGAGATTCGAGACAAACAAATATGAAGTAGCAAACAGCAGAGATCAACGTTGAAAAACTGTTAGGCTGAACAGTTTTCAAAAACCCTAATAATTTCAATCCGTTTCAGTCTTCTTCAGTTTTGCCCATCCGTGGCATCTGTTGTATCTGCTGAGTTAATTTGACCTTCCTTTAATGTATAAGCGGTTATTTTTACGTTTGTCTTAATTTAACGGGCATTTTGTAATTACCTAATTTGGCTGAATTTCGTGACACAACTCCTTTAAGACATCACGGCATTTTTTGCAAAGATTTCTTTATGCACCAGGCCTGAGCGATACCTGAGTGGGCAAATATAGTGACTTTCCGTCCCAAACACCCTTAGTGATATCAAAATCTGCCATTTACACCTCTAAGTGTGACGACGAGAATAACCGTCACTTTTATACGGGAGTCCCCCCCCCCCCCCCCCCCGGGCATGCAAGCAGGATGCAATTACTTTTGTAAATTCGCCTTAGTCATATAACTGCTAGAGAAGGCACAGATATAAGCAAATCAAAAAAACTAGTTTGGCCAATACCTGTTGTTCTGGCAGGAGGCCTTTGAAAAATGAGTGAGCTGATAATTTCTCTTGTTTATGGAACATGAACCCTGAAAGTAAAAGCATTGCTATGATTAAAGAAATGCATGCGTTATATACAATAGACTTAAGTAGAAACACATGCTCCGTGTTGCCATCCTCAGCTAGTTTTCAGGTTTCTTTCAAACCAGTGTTATACACTGCTATTTGCCTTAATGTTGACTGTACTTACTGCCACTAAATCAATCCAAAGTTGAAGTTTTAGGATTTATCTCGGAAACAGTCGTGTTTTATGTACGTGAACAAATGCACTTTCTCTGGGGGAAAACAAGCGCGAGTCGTATTACTTACGGTAGTTGTCACCAGACGGATCTTGTCTGACAGGTTTGACAGAAAAATACTGCAGTTGGCAGCTGGTTGGTAAAACGTAGAATGGTAAGAGAACATGGACTAGTGAAAGATGGATCAGTACACACTGACTGCTTGAAGGAACTTTGCCGCGATCTGCATAATTCTCTACATCATACTCAGCCTCATTCAATAATTGTTAATTATTTTTAATCGATCGCATAGCTGTGGTGACGCGGTGGTTTCGTGTTAGAGCGCTGAAGGTGAATATTTCGAGGTCTATCCCCGGTTTTTGCTTGCCTAGTCCCTAGGCCTCATTATTCCGCGCAGCGTATGCGTTTCGGATCACGTGGTCCGAGCGAGTTTTTACCTAGAACGTCTGGGAAGACGCCGTACAGTAGCCTGCGTCACAGACGTAATCTAACCCCGTTTAGTAACGGATATCCTTGTTCTGGGGCCCCATGGGGACTCGACGAATTACCGGAAAAGGTTTTCGAATTTTCCTTCATCCTGATTGGCAATTCGACAATGCGATTTTTAACAGGCTTACCATGACGTGCACTTAAATCCTGGTACATAGGTGGCGGCCCAGAACACGGATTTCGGCACTGTTTCGAAGACGGACTTAACTACCGTCTCTGGCGCTTGAAAAACGCAGTATCATAGCATATTTGCTGCTGATAGGCCAGTCAACAGTGACCAACATCGCTTTACTCCTAACGATATCCACACACGTTATCAAGAGAAGATGTTATGAGAAGTAATAAACTGATCTCGTTAGAGAAAATGCTTTGATCTCCCAAATTCTCACTACCAATTCTTTAAGGAAATGTATGGAGTTCAGTTTGGAGAATTTGTAAGTGGATATTGGGGTTTAAAGGGTTTAAATTGGTTTTTCAAATGAAATACAGTCGAAACTCCATGGGCAACCATCTCTCGGAAGCGACCACCTCCCATAAGCGACCGCCAATCCAAAACACCAAAATTCTCTCAGTCAAAGCCTTACAATTGGAACCTCTTGTAAACGACCACCTCCTGTAAGCGACCGCGACCACTTTTTGGGTCTGACGATTAATGATTTTCCATTGTCTTTAACGTCTTGTAAGCCACCACTTGACGCGTTCTCTGATCTCTATTTTCGCTGTGTGTACTATGTTACTTAGGATATACGAAGAACTTTTGTGACAACATGGAAATACACATATCCTAACATAGACATTGCATGCAATACATTATCTTCCACAAAGTAGATGCGCCTGGAACTCTTCTCGGAAGAGAGCCCCTGTGGTTCGATTCTTGTAAACGACCACCTACCGTAAGCGACCACTCAGTCTTTGCATTTTGGGTGGTCGCTTACGGGAGGTTCGACGGAGGACGATCGAGACTAGCTTGCCTAATAGTTAGTAACGATGTTTTGTTCTGATGGCCATAGAGCTGATCATTATCTTTTTACTACTGGAGCTATATAGAATTCATTGAAGCTTACATTTCTATTTTATTTGTTTCAATTTAGATGAGTTTCCAAAATCCACCTCTAGCTCGTCAGAAAGACACTTTAAGTGTCTCCTCCGAGACAATACCATTATACCATCTAGGAGCCATTAAGCAAGAGGTAGCATTGGAAGAAAGTTGTTGCCATGAAGACGGATCCCAGCTGATAAGCTTGAGCGGCCTTCTAGAAACGGCATTCAATGATCAGGCTGAAAGTTTAACGACCAACACAACGTTCACATCAGTGTTTAATGGCAGCTCCTCCTCTGTTATATACGGCTGTCCTGACAACTGTCCCTGTGTTTGCCATGTACAAGCTCCAAGCATTCCCTTTAATCATGAACGCCCTTCTGTGATTATGGCTCCTGTGGCTGGACGTCGCAGAGCATCAAGTGCAACAAGTACACACGCACCTCTTCAGGTACTATAACTGAACAACACAGCCATGCCGAATCGGCAATAGACTAAGTGTGTGTACAGGCCTACTGGCCCGCCCTACAGGAGAGCCGCTCACTGTTCGTTCCAGGGGGGGGGGGGGGGAAGGGTATTCCGCCCGGACTTCAAACTCCTGATCTTATTTTAGACTAAAAACTGTTATTAGTGGCGGTTCCCTTTACCAAGGAAGCGCCAGCATCAAAGCCGACAAAAATTCCCAGAATCCTAGCGGGAATTATAAGTCTCAGCAAATTACCCAGTGCAGGTCGTCAAATTTTTTTGGTGAGGCTGTTTGAATTGTCCAAAGTTTGAGGTTACTCGTATAACGTTCACCTAAGGCAATCACCTTGTAAAGCCTTTGAAACGGCAGGGAACTCTGTTACTAATTTCCCGTTTTACTTATTCCCAGGCCACTTAAAGCATGACTACCTAATTTAATATTGCATATTTTGTTAATTGCTGTTTAGAACGGTTTGCTTCCATCAGTGATCCTGAAAAGTGAACTTCAAATGTGGCTCAACGAAAAAAAACCTTGAAACGTGATTTCAAAGAACACGTGACATTGTTTCGTCAATGACGTCACAAAACACGTTTGCCTAAACGGGGAAGGGTTGCAAACCTTAATATTAGGAATTTCCACGTCTACCAAAATGTTACATAAACAGTGTAAATCGTAAATATGACTTGTATGATATCCTATTAGCTATTTAACTGACTAATGAGTCACGTGACCCTTTTCCCTTTATTTACCGCTTCGTATATAATGTAAAGACACAATTGTTCAGAACCTTTTCAATAGCCTCTGAAATATACCTAAAAGAACATGTTGCTCTTTCATTATCTTTTCTTCATGTTAGAGTAAATGTTTTGACCGTTAATTGTCAATTGTCAGTCACGTGACCAAAATTTGAGCTTCTAATATGTCTCATATTGCTAAGGCCATTAAGCCTCATTTTTAGTTTTATTTTCAGGATCATTGATAGAAGCAAACCGTTCTAAATAGCATTTTATCAAAATATGCATATTTAATTGGATAGTCAATTGTCAGTCACGTGACCAAAATTTGAGCTTCTAATATGTCTCATATTGCGAAGGTCATTAAGCCTCATTTTAAGTTTTATTTTCAGGATCATTGATAGAAGCAAACCGTTCTAAATAGCATTTTATCAAAATATGCATATTTAATTAGATAGTCATGCCTTAGTGGCCTAAGTATATTAATTTCCTTATTTTGTACGTACGTTAGTGGTC
>OZ038000.1:14684062-14689062 GCA_964035705.1 Porites rus | reverse complement strand
ACTGCAAGCGTCGCGAATGCGACATGAAATTTAAGATGGTCATCGAGGAAGAGAGGGGAAAATACGTGGAAGTGACGTATACAGGAAATGTCTGCCACAACTACAAATCGTACCCAGCGAAAGGGTGACTGAAAAATAGCTGCCAAAGACCTGAAAACGGTCTCGGCATCATGCTCACTCGGTTAGTAGAGGCCGCTCGGGATATGTTAGCTTTGTGAATTTGAATCCTAGTGCAAGGAGAAGACCTTTGACTTCAGTCTTTAGTATCTTGAGAATCTAGACAAGGTCACGTTATCAAAGAATCGGAGAGAAAGTAGAACGATAATGAAGTTTGAATGTACCTGATATATACTTTTATAGCCAAAGCCGTTAAAAAAGAAATTTTTTGAACTAGAAGACCGAGTACAGACTCAGTACAAAGGACCGGGAGGTTAGCAATGCTAATTTTTCTACTAGTAGCCTATTTTTCTCTTGATCTTAGTGTCCCAATCAATGTTTGCTCAGTTTCCATGCCAATGACAAAAGCAATGACAATGACACTAACTGGGAGAGAAGAGGAGGATCAAAGCTCATATTATATAAAACTAAAATTAGCCAACTGCCGTCTTCTATATTACGACTTCAGAGCCTTCTTACAAGGCTATGTTATGGCTTTTTTCGATCAAAATACAGAGGATGCCAAGGATCCAAGGATCTTAACAAGGGTTTTTATCCACAAGAAAGAGAATGGAAATGGTAAAAATTAATTCAAGAAGGAGTAATCACTAATAATGTTTAGCTGCATTTTGTTTTGCTACCTTATTGAGATTTCTGTAAACTTTGTTGTTTATTTTGTTGCCGATTTTTCGGCACTTTTTCAATAAACGATTACTCTTTCACTATCATCATCATCATCATCGTCATCATCATCATCATCATCATCATCAATTTCCTCATCACTATTAAAAATCGGCACACCGAACTATCAAGCCTTAACATTTTGTTATCCACATTCTAAGCTTATGGGATCCGTACACTCGTCAGCAAAAATTATCTTCCACTCTTACTACACAAATGCTAAAAGTATTTGTCAAAGAGCGGTTTAAGTCTATCAGTCTCCCGGTCAGCGCTTCTCTGACGACGCAGATTAAGAATCACGTTCTGACCGCAAACAGAAGACGTCGATTTGTACCTGTTGATCAAGTCTTCTCTTGTCGGTTACTGTTCAATTTATCTGCGCAAAATAGGTACTTTTATACCAGTTTCATGATATTTACATTTGTGGCAAGGCTTATTCCAGGTTCATCATGACTCCTAGGCTAGACTCTCCTCATCCCCCTTCTTCAGAGTCTCTACGGATGAACGTACGGACACACACAAGGACTTGATTTTATCAACTGAGTTGATACAGTATAACATTGGCCACTGTAAAGATATTGAGATTGAGAAGCTGACGTTTTGAGCGTTAGCTCTCTTTAAAAGCGATCTCACGGAGATAGACTGATCATCACCGTTATGGTTGAAGTATGAGGCCGTCGAGCCGGATTGAACACCCAGTAATTCCACTGCACTTTCGACTTTACCCACATACCTTGGATCCTCATGACTGAACGACAAACTTTCCTTAATCGCCAACACAGAAAAGGTCAATATTGATTTTTTAACTCACTCGGAAAATGAGCCGGTTTACAAAATTAATAATCACCAGCAGGAGCCTCAGTAAACAATTTAATGACATGTGACCAACTTTAAACGACAGGTCTTTTAATTGGGTCTTTGTGCCCTGAATCAACAATACCCTATCTGTATACACTAAATTGAAATTGAATCTGATAAGTACAGTAATGTTCAGATAAACCAACAATAGAAATCTTCCATTTTACGGTTGGTCAAAATTCAAGTTCGTTGAACCCTCGATGTGAGAGACAATTTTTTCACATTTCGTAACAGTTCCAGCTGGATTGTTTTGTGATGTCATTTTAGTCTGAGATGAACGTTTTTTCAACTTCCTAGTGTGCCCAAGTCTCATTCCAAATTGATTTTTGCTTAATTATTGCCTTCTTACCTAAAATCGTAAAAATAATAAATTGGGCGGAGATACTTGAAATGAACCAATTAAACATGTCGGAAATTGGTTACGATCAAGCTTTGCCCTTCAGTGAACTTGAACCATTCCTTTTAATAAATCAACACAGCGGGTTGCTAACTCAAAGAAAGTGACATCAATTTCAGGTGTTGGTCTGTCAATAAAAAAAAGCCACGGGTCTGTCAAAATTAAGAAGAACAAGTCTCTGCCGTAGACTTACATGGTATCTAGTTTTACCCAGTTGAATCACATTGTGTGTGTCGATGCAAAGAGGCGTGAAACTGTAAACTGACCAGCTCGCGACCGTTAATTTTAAACAAATTACGAAATTGTAATATCAAACATTACAGAGATAGGGGAAAGAATGGCGCAAGTTATTTCAAGGTAATTTCCTCTATAACCTACTTCAGTCATTTCTGACCATGGCCGCCGTATTGTTCAAATACGTTACAGCAGAGGCCGGAAAATTGTCAGGAAATGATCACAGCTCTGGTCATAAAAGAAAGATGGTCGACGAGTTTCTAACCGGTAAAGGTTGGCATTTTATTAAGAACCAAGCGTTCCATTCCGAACCATCGTTTGGCACAGTAAGGGAACAAATGGTCTCTCAGGCAAGAGCGATATGGGACATTGAAGAACTTCTCAAGTGGAAACCAACACTAAAGCATTATCTCAAGGATTCCCTGGTAATCGTAGGTCAAGTTTACGATATCAACTCACTGATGGAAAGCAGCAGTGTCAAAAGACTGACAGGAAAACAAGGAGATGACAAGCGACCTACCGCGCTACTCGAGTTGGAGTCAACAAAAAATTACTCTGTCATGAAAGATCGCGCTTTCCCAAATAACAGCACAACAAAAGCATCAATCGCAAACGCAGTGAAGGCCATGAAGCTTGGTCAGCCAAAGATCAGAAGCGCAGTGAAACCAAAAGTGAAGAACACGACACGTCCCGCTCGCGTTCGCGGCGTTCCCCCAATGGGTTCTGCCACAAAGGCAACCAGTCACCCGATTGTCAACTTTCCCAGAACACCTGTAACAACCGCTAAGAGCAAAAGCGGCACAACCTTGTTGATCAGACACGGTCATTCCCGGAGCGATATGAACTCAAATCTTTTGTCAGCAGCAAACAGGGACGACAATCAGAGCATGGACGGAGACGACATGACACCACTGTATCTCACGTGTTTGGAGGAAGACAGTGACCACGGGGAAAAAGACGTTATTCGTGATTTTGCTCGGTTAAGCGGTTATCACGTCGAAACCTTTGTTACCAGAGATATATGTACCAAGAAACTTTGCTGTTCAAACGTCAATATGGACCCGTCGGAAAGAGTTGTGGTCTGAGTGAAATTAATGTAAGTAAATGCCGGAGAAAATAATTCTTCAGCCTCCTTCACAACAAACACTGAGTTAGACAAGATTAACCTGAGCTACCAAATGAAGATGTTAAAATTACCAGAAAGAAAGTGAGAGAAGAGACTATCTAATCAGGTTCAGGTGAGCTCAGGATTTTCATTTGGACCAACTTTGTATGATTAACGGCAGCAAACTGATTTTGTAGAAAAGACCGTATTATACTAACAGTACTTAAACGTGGTGAGAATGCTTCATTAAGGCTGGTTTTGAAGACGTCTGATTCGTAATCTCAGACTTTGGAGAGCTTATGGGCAAGTGAAAGTTAAAGAATTGCGTCACAAGTTAAGTTATTTAACTTCGAGGGAATTGAAGTAGCAAGAATTAATATGCGACTCTGCTTAATTCCATACGCTTACAACCAATGAAAAATAGATGTTCGTTGTCGGAAACAAAAGCGAAACTGGAGAATGAGCCAATCAAAATGTTCGTTCCAAAGCACTGTGATTGTTTTAAGTTTTCTACTTATGCTTGCGACTCCGACCATCTGGTTTCACTTGATTCTAAGCGTCGTGGTCTTAATTAAGCGCAATGAGAGGGCTGCTTTTATTTAAGGTCAAACCCAGTACACTTCCCGATTACGAATCCGACTCAGTTGTTGGTGAAAACCATCATTTTTACCCAGGTTTTTATTTAATTATTATTATTATTATTATTTTTTTTTTTTGCGCAAATTAGTGTGTAATTGTTACCATAAATTTTAGTCGATGCTGCGGCTGGTTACGGTTTGCCGCCCAGCCAAAGCTTTTTATTTTTTACCCTGGGCATCCAGACGTTTGTACTGCCATAATAATAATAGCATATTACGCTGTTATTGTAACTTTATACGCTGTACATCGATCCAATAAAGTAATAAAAATAAGGAATTACAATAATAATAAACGTGGAAATAACCGATGAGGCTGACTGCTAAATACAGTTTCGCTAATTACAGGTTTGGAATGAAAACCACATCCTTTTTGCTATTCATTCAACGTGCACATTCAATAAAATTGTTTTCTGTATCCACCGAAATATACATATATTTTTTGTTGAAGTCAACCACCATCTTGTTTGGTAGTATTTAAAAAAAATTTCAGTCTTTGTCAAGACAGTGAATGGTTCTTGGACTAGACACACCTCTTCTGACAAATATACCAGTTGTGTTCGCGTCAAGACACTAGCTTTTCTTTTTCTTGCGACACAGTGCTGTCTGTTGATTTGTGCTAGCAGTCGCTCCGCGGTGAAAATCAGTCTGCAATAATATTAGAGAAGTGCTCAAACTATCTGCTGACCACGTGTTTGTGTGTTTGTGTGAGAGAGAGCAATTTCTCCAAGATTGGGTAATGAGGGCCCTTTCAGAAATTGTAGATGGCGCCTTTTATAACTTGAAAAACGCTGTCACACCTTACTCCTGGTTTTTCACATAAGTCTTTGTAACCAAGGGTATTTATTGTGATTCAAAATCGAATTACCTATCTCAGATTATCTCCGATCCCATTTGCCGCACCTGAATAAATTATGTGCCGCATTATTTTTCG
>OZ038000.1:14676562-14679062 GCA_964035705.1 Porites rus | reverse complement strand
TTGTACCGGGGCTTACCCCTGTCTTTCAAAGGTCAATGTCTCACTCAAAGTAAGGGGGAGTTGTGTCTGGCTGGGTGCCATGTTGTTGCACAGACACGGGGCTATCGTCTGGTATGCATTTGGGGTAGCCTGGTTAAATTCCAGGGGGGTGGGGTTGTTGTAAAGACTATGCTTTGTGCTAGAGGGCGGATTCGCTGAGTTTTTGTACCGGGGCTTACCCCTGTCTTTCAAAGGTCAATGTCTCACTCAAAGTAAGGGGGAGTTGTGTCTGGCTGGGTGCCATGTTGTTGCACAGACACGGGGCTATCGTCTGGTATGCATTTGGGGTAGCCTGGTTAAATTCCAGGGGGGTGGGGTTGTTGTAAAGACTATGCTTTGTGCTAGAGGGCGGATTCGCTGAGTTTTTGTACCGGGGCTTACCCCTGTCTTTCAAAGGTCAATGTCTCACTCAAAGTAAGGGGGGGTTGTGTCTGGCTGGGTGCCATGTTGTTGCACAGACACGGGGCTATCGTCTGGTATGCATTTGGGGTAGCCTGGTTAAATTCCAGGGGAGTGGGGTTGTTGTAAAGTTTGATGTGTTTTTGCACTCTTATGCAGTTTGTTTGTGCTGTTTGCATGCAAGCAATGACCCACCCTGTTGATAATGTTCCTAGTCAGCAAGCAGTTGAACTGCTGGTTTTAGGACTTGGTATTGTTGAGCAGTGTTGGCTTAGATTGTTTTTGGGAGACCAGCTTCAATTAAAAATGGGGTGAACTGGGGAATTGGCTTTGCAATCGGTGACACCGACACTAAAAATTGCTTCTTAAAATGCCTTATTTTCCAGATTAATGAGGAAAACTTCACTTTTGTTACTTTCAAGACAGATGATTCTATCAAATGGAAGCTCATGTATTCAATAATTTCTTTTTGAGGTGAGATTTTACTTTTCAAGTAACAAGGGCCATCAAATTAACAATCAGTGTGAGAGACTGACAATTATTAGTAGCCCGGTTTTCAAAAAACCAGGTATATATATATTACGGTGAAAAGGGACAGTACTTGGTTGATGATTATATCTTGTGTTGCACGAACTCATAAACATTTTTTTAACAATCGATGAGAAATTTCGTATCTCCACTCCAATATTTATTTATCGATAATTGATAACTTTCATAATTAGTAGTGATTTTATCTCCGAAACCTGCGTGGTTACTGTTCTCCCTCCCACCCCACCCCCGTACGTTTTTATTTATCAGTATTGCCGGCTCCTCTTGTTGCCCGCGATCCTAATCTCCAGGTTGTTATTACGCATGCGTCTCTTGTATGTAGCCAGCATTCGACTTCCACTGAGATTGAATGGAATGCACAAAACGCGATTTGATTACGCGCGTTTCGACCTTCTACCCCCTAATCTGATCACGTGTGTTTTGACCTTCTGTCACGTGAAAATTAAGCAAAGCACAGCGTTGGAGCAAAAGTGTTTGGACCTCCGATCGCTTTGGCCCGCACTCCCTAACTTTTGGAGCTCTTTGGTTATCACTAGTTTATTTATCTTTTTATTTTTTAATTACATTAAGTCCCTAATGGGTAAAATGGATATGCAACTTGCATAAAAATGGATCTGGGACTTAAAAAACATGGGAAAATGAGAATGGAAAACACAATTAATCATCTACAAAATTAATGACAGTTCATAACATTTCTTAACTGTCTTAAGTCATAACCGTGAACGGTTAAAGAAATAGATCACTTGGGCCGTGGCCAAACGTCGAACTTTTCACTAGACGAACCCAATTTAGTGAGTTAAGCTAGCGACAAGTTTGACGTCCGGCTCGGTTAAGTTCGGCTGAATGAGTTTGGATCGTCCAACACGACAGAACGTCTGAAAATCGTCTCCGAGACAAACGCATCCTCGGAGACCCGGGGGCAGTTAGTCGCGCCAGGTTAAAAGGCGCGACAAAAGTTTTCAAGCATGGGCGGAACAGCGCCTGGGTACCGACTCTCACCGGACCATTTCCAAACGGTCGAGAGAATGCTGGTTCCTGATTGGGCACAAAAAATGCTTTTTATTATTGTGCCCAATCGGCGAACAGCATCTCCTGAGTTCTCCTGAGTTCGTACACGACGGCTATTATCTCGCCACAGTTAGAAACGTGCATTTCTTTGGTGCATGAGCCAGACAAGCCGTGATCGAGTCAATAGCCGTCGTGTACGAGCTCACGAAAAGAACTCAGGAGATCCTGTTCGCCGATTGGGCACGATATCACAAAGCATTTTTTGTGCCCAATCAGGAGCCAGCATTCCCTTGACCGTTTGGAAATGGTCCGGTGAGAGTCGGTACCCAGGGGCTTTTCCGCCTGTGCTGGAAAACTTTTGTCGCGCCTTTTCTCCCGGCCCGACTGACCGCCCGTAGGTCTCCGAGGATGAGACAAACGTCGATATTCACATGTGACGAACTAAACTACTACACCAAAAATTTGTTTGATAGGGTATGTCCAGCTTTGTTCGGAAGAAAATTTA
>OZ038000.1:14599062-14671562 GCA_964035705.1 Porites rus | reverse complement strand
GCTACTTCTGAAAGAAGAGTGCGGGATTTCATCGTTTTCTTCATGTTTATTAGTGTTGGCAAATGTAAGGTAAATGAACCGACCACTGTAAGGTAAGAATTGAAGTTCTAAATTTGTTACTCGGCGAAAAATCGTGAAATTGGAATTCGTGAAACTCGTGAGTATTACCTCTGTTACCTAATGTCATGCGATGACATTTTCTTTTTCGATGCGTAACACGGATACAAGCGATAAATTTCTTTCGCAAAGTGAAGTATAATTTACTTAACGAGACCATTTGACGAATATTTCTCGTTATATGCTTTATTCATATTTGCTTGGCTTATTCAGGCTACATGCCAGGAGTTTGGTGACAATGTTTGTGTGCTATAATTATGCTGATACGTTTTTGCACCTTTATATTGAAACTCATGTAAGCCAAACGTTTGTTAACTCTAGCAAAACACTCTTCTATTATGGAGGAACTTTTAACGTCTTATGGGGAAACAAAGCTTGATTTTTGGCCAAACAGACTATAAATTTTTGTCTTTGAAGAGAGCGCGACAAACGTCCCTGAGTACAGTGTAACCCAGTGATTCTTTAGGTAGAGCTAACAAACATAGGCTGCACTTTAGGTGGCACACCCATAGGTGCAGTGTAACCCAGTGATTCTTTAGGTAGAGCCAACAAACATAGGCTGCACTTTAGGTGGCACACCCATGGGTGCAGTGTAACCCAGTGATTCTTTAGGTAGAGCTAACAAACATAGGCTGCACTTTAGGTGGCACACCCATGGCTGCAGTGTAACCCAGTGATTCTTTAGGCAGAGCTAACAAACATAGGCTGCACTTTAGGTGGCACACCCATGGGTGAAGTGTAACCCAGTGATTCTTTAGGTAGAGCTAACAAACATAGGCTGCAATTTAGGTGGCACACCCATGGGTGCAGTGTAACCCAGTGATTCTTTAGGTAGAGCTAACAAACATAGGCTGCACTTTAGGTGGCACACCCATGGCTGCAGTGTAACCCAGTGATTCTTTAGGCAGAGCTAACAAACATAGGCTGCACTTTAGGTGGCACACCCATGGGTGAAGTGTAACCCAGTGATTCTTTAGGTAGAGCTAACAAACATAGGCTGCAATTTAGGTGGCACACCCATGGGTGCAGTGTAACCCAGTGATTCTTTAGGTAGAGCTAACAAACATAGGCTGCACTTTAGGTGGCACACCCATGGCTGCAGTGTAACCCAGTGATTCTTTAGGCAGAGCTAACAAACATAGGCTGCACTTTAGGTGGCACACCCATGGGTGAAGTGTAACCCAGTGATTCTTTAGGTAGAGCTAACAAACATAGGCTGCAATTTAGGTGGCACACCCATGGGTGCAGTGTAACCTAGTGATTCTTTAGGTAGAGCTAACAAACATAGGCTGCACTTTAGGTGGCACACCTATGGGTGCAGTGTAACCCAGTGATTCTTTAGGTAGAGCTAACAAACATAGGCTGCACTTTAGGTGGCACACCCATGGGTGAAGTGTAACCCAGTGATTCTTTAGGTAGAGCTAACAAACATAGGCTGCAATTTAGGTGGCACACCCATGTGTGAAGTGTAACCCAGTGATTCTTTAGGTAGAGCTAACAAACATAGGCTGCAATTTAGGTGGCACACCCATGGGTGCAGTGTAACCTAGTGATTCTTTAGGTAGAGCTAACAAACATAGGCTGCACTTTAGGTGGCACACCTATGGGTGCAGTGTAACCCAGTGATTCTTTAGGCAGAGCTAACAAACATAGGCTGCACTTTAGGTGGCACACCCATGGGTGAAGTGTAACCCAGTGATTCTTTAGGTAGAGCTAACAAACATAGGCTGCAATTTAGGTGGCACACCCATGGGTGCAGTGTAACCTAGTGATTCTTTAGGTAGAGCTAACAAACATAGGCTGCACTTTAGGTGGCACACCCATGGGTGCAGTGTAACCCAGTGATTCTTTAGGCAGAGCGTACAAACATAGACTATACAGATGTACATCAGATGGTAACAAGTTTTCCAGTTAAAACTTTGTCATAAAGTGCTACACCATGGCACTTCGACAGTTTCATAATCGCGCTTGTTTTGACGCACAATTGATAGTCAGGAGAAGTCGTATTGTCTAAAACCACAGCAAAAGACAAATTTACACACATCACAGCGTTAAGGTAAGGTAATACACGGTATTTCCTTCAGGTACATTTACATTTTCTGTTAGGTTATAAGCGATTAAATCGCATGCAGCGACGAACAAAACGCGAAGCCGTCAGATATTCTAGAACCGTGTTATTTACAGTGCTGTGCATTATTATTGCTTAACTAACTAACTACGCGCTGATGGAAATAAGTTTCGGCCGCTTTAAATTTTGAAACAATTCTCTGGTACTGTATAGTCATAATTGGAGTGGAAAGTTAACACGCGAGCAGGGCGATTCTGCTGTGGTTTATGTAATGTAGAAGATAGTACGGCAATGAGGCTCCCGCGGTCCGTTCTGGAAATCACAACTACATGTAGGATGAAATTTATTCTGCGTGCAGACGTCTCCTTTTTCAGGTTAGGTTAAATAAACCGTACCAACGGCTTGACTTTTTGATAAAGCTCCCGCGAGACGGTTTCTTGATGATTTTATTAATTTTTCCGATCCATTTTTTTTCAGCCCTATTTTCGCGGCTTTTGCGATACAAACTAAATTCATTTTTAGTTGTGATGGCATTACACTGCTTAAACATGACGGCTTTGGAAGAAAATGAATATATTGCGCTTCGCGATTTCGCAAAATCGCTGCAGGAATTAAAAAATATTTTCTTCCAAAAAAGCGTTTTCACGCTTCTTTCTCTAGTCAATTATCTCGTTTGTCTCGTTTTCTAAAGGTCCTTGAGAACAGAATAAGACAATATTTTATAACCTACAACCTAAAACCTGATTTTTGACCTCTGAAATGGAAGAAGAAAAGCCTTTTATTTTTGCAGGCTTCGGCCTGCCGACGCGCTCGTGTCTGTTTTGCTTTCATATGATGACATTTTCCTGACAAAAGGTTGTCGGGAAAAACACCTCGCGCTGATCATACGTGACAAAATCCGCCGCGCCTAAGCTAATTAAGAAAAGTCTCCTCGAAAGTTCCATACAATTCCTTATAACAAAATTATAAGGAATTGCATGGAGCTCTCCAGGATACTTACAGTGCAAGCCCTGTGTGTCTTCTCATGACACCCCAAACAAAGAGACGCGTGCTTTGGTTGACGGGGCAGCTCTAGTTTTCGCGGGGGTGAACACGTAAGACGGCGATTTTATTAACCGTGAAATCGACACGCGGATAAAAGAAAAACCTGCAAATAATAATCTGGACAATACAAGTAAGGCGATAGTTTAGCTAATGAAGCAACACAATATTTCTCCAACTGAAAACCCATTCAGTTAACAATGGATTGCAAATTGTGTGTTCTATTCGGTCGTAACTGTGTTTCTTCTGCAAAAGGGATGGAAAACGCAGGGCCCAAGAAGAGAGAAGGGAGGTAGAGGTCTGCGCTCGATCGAGGAGGAGTACAAAGTAACGAAGATAAAGGCGGCAGTGAAGTTACGTAGAAATGGTGACCCAGCCTTGGCGATGGTTCGTGAGTTTGAAGAGGGAGCAGAAGAGTTAGGTCATAACTCGTTAGTTAAAGAGGCAGCAAAGTATGCAGAGGAGATGGGCATCCAGTTGCAGCTAGAGTACCCAAATCCAACCTGCATAAAGCGTGATTGTGTAGAGGTGATAACAGCGGAGAAACTGAAGGCAGAGCTGAGAAGGTGTTTGGAACACAAGACATGGGAAGAGGTGCATGAACAGAACTGGCAGGGGAAACTAATCTCCGCGAGAAATGAAGATGAGGGCCTTACCATTGAGGGCTGTTTCTGTTGGCTAAGCGGCTGGAAACAATGTCCAACACATACAATGGCAGGGGTTTTTGAGCTCTACGAACAGTTATTACCTACGAGGCTGTATGCCTGCCAGAAAACGCACACGGATATGACGGGTGAGGTGATGTGCAGGCTATGTAGTAAGGCCCCTGAAAGTGTCGCCCATGTCCTGGCCGGTTGTACTGCCCTTGCACAGAACAATTACGTTACCCGACATAACGCAGCCCTGAACATACTTTTCTTCGAGGTTCTGCAAGACCTATCCATGTAAACTCAGTGCCACCTTGGTACTCGCCACTGAAACCGAAGCCAGTGTACGAGGCGAACAATGCGCAAGCATTCTGGGATGTCCCTCTATTTGGAGAGCACCAAGAAGTTGGAGCCAACAGAGTAGGTGCTCGCATTATCAACGACGAGTCAAAGCGTGTCATCACGCTGGAGATGAGCTGCCCCTGGGTTACAAACCGGGAGAGAAAGGAGGAGGAGAAAACCACGAAATACGGACCGCACCGTTGGGAATTAGAGCAGAAGTATCAAGGATATGAAGTGAAACAATATAATATCATAATGAACGTACTAGGGGGATGGTGCCGAGACTTAGAAGTCAAGCAAAAGGAAGTAAGAGTAAATGAGTTCTTCATAACATGCAGAAGGCTGTACTTTCGGGAACACTAAGCATCGCTCGGACGTTTAAAGTTGCAACACAAACAATGAATATCCTATTCGAATTCATTAACTCTCTTCCTTAAACATCTTTTGGACTTTTAAAGAAGTAAGAAGGATCATAACTTCCAGAATCGTTTTCGCGTCGGAGAAGAAAAGGAAAAGCTGAAGGAGAAAGAACATATGGGACGGAAAGAATGAGTTGCAACACAGGGACCCAACGCGGCAGGACCACCTCGCAGATAGCGTCTATACACTCCCGAAGAGAAAACCGTGGAGGTAACGATGAAGATACAGAGACCGAGAAGGAGAGTGATAAAGCATGTTAGTGGAAATAGGGTCCTTTCGAAATTCTTGGACGCACGCTCCTGAGAACTAGGTACTTGCATGTAAACGAGGCTTACAGGACCGCTGGGAAAATAAAAAATACAAATGCATTCACTGTCTTCACTGTAAGTTGAAATGCTCAAAGTTTTGCAAAAGTCATGGTGAATTTTTGTTCAGTGGCAAACTGCTTGAACAGTTCAAGGAATCGTCCGGATCCTTCCTTTTTCTGTTTTCCTTCGGAAGGGCATTTTAGAAGGCTATGGAAAAAATTCTGTAGACGTAGTGATCCCGAATTCCAAAATCAAAAAAACCCTCGGATTTCCAGCGCACACTTCGAGGCTTCTTTCATAAAAAAGTCGCTTTGCGGAAGAAAAGAAGTTATTCCAGGTGAATTACCGAAATATTTTAATCCCTCCACCCACCAATGTCGTGTTTCTTCCCGTGAAAAGAGACTGGAGGATAGAAAGAGACGTGCTGTTGATGAAAAATGTCTTAAACCTAAAAAGATAAGCCTTACCGAGGAATACAAAGACATCTGTTTCTTAAGCGACGATGCAGCCCTTTTAGATCACAATATTATTATTGCCACCTTCTTCCTAACGACAAAGGAACTCAAACGGACTTTCCTTATGAAGATCTAGAGGTTTTAAACAGTAAAATTGACGCTTTAAAAGAAGTGAACGCCGAACTTAAATCAAAGTTATCAAACAAAAAACAATTGAAAAGAGAACTCTTTGTGGATGATGTCTTGAAAGATGACTGGTCTGTCAAATTTTTTACGGGTATGCCTAGCCTTGCTTGCGTTATGATGATATTTAATTTGCTCAAGCCGTGTGCAGGGAAACCTGAGTATTGGGACAAAAACAAAGAAAAAGAAGTAAGCTATCAAAAAGATTCAAGTAAAAAAAAGCCTGGAAAGCAAAGATTATTGACCATTATGGACGAATTTATCTTAACTTTAGTGAGACTCAGACTTGGGCTTTTAAGCAGATATCTTACAGATATCTCTGGAGTATCAGAAGGATCAGTTAGCAAAGTTTTCACAACGTGGATTTGCTTTTTATCTACAGTTTTTCGTGACATTCTTCTTAAATGGCCTTGAAAGGAAGAAATTAAGAAAAAGTTGCCAAGTTTTTTTAATAAATTTCCAAGCACTCGAATAGCAATAGTTTGCACAGAGATATTTTTGCAAAAGCCAACATCCCCTAGTGCCAGAGAGCTACATGGAGTAACTATAAACAGCACAATACTATGAAAGCACTGGTTGGAATCACTCCAACAGGTTACTTCTCCTTTGTTTCTAAACTATGGACTGGAAATGTCAGTGACAGATACATCACGGAAAGAAGTGGTCTACTGGACGAACTTGAAGAGGGGGATTCGGTTAGGGCCGACAAGGGTTCAACATCTGAGATCTGCTTACAAGAAAGAAAGTTGCACTTAATATCCCACCACTTTGCAAAGGTACCTTTCCAATAAAGGGAGCTAACGGGGCAGGAGTGGAAGAGGGTATGCTAAGATCAAAGAGAAAGTCTCCCTGGACAAAGTAAAAAAAAAAAAAAACAGATATAACAGCATCCATAACTTGTTGCTCGTAAAAAGGATCTTTCTAACTAAACAGAAGAAGTTTCTTTGGAATATTTTTTATATTATAGGGTTAAGTTAAACTGTTCAAAGATAAAGGTAGTCTCTACTAACTTCCAAACATGTTTCCCTCAACCCAGCTTTAAAACCTTGTTCCAGTTCAGTCACATTATAAGGAATACAAATTTGGATTAAAATCTCTAGGATGAATTGGGTCTTTCAATGTCACACCGTAACTACCACTCGTTTGAAGGTCCTGAATGGGCAAACTTCCCTCATTTCTCTTTCCTCTCTTTTTCCACATACACTGTCCTGATGTACATGATTGGAGATCATTGAATCTCACATTTGCTTCTAGATCAAACAATGCTGCAGCTATGTGCCGGCAACCTCCATCTGCCCTGTTTAAAGGAGGACCAATATGACAAATATGTATCTCACATTGTTCACACTGATAGACTGTAAAGTAGCCAAGTCAAGTCAAGTGAAGTCAATTTTTATTTAAACTCACACAGAATAACTATAATTAATACAAATTAGTGCTTTAAAATAGAAAATCGAGAGATTGTGAAGGGAAAGAAAATTTCAGTTGTAGGTTCATTGTGCAGAGTTTGGGACACCTAAATAGTTTGTGGAATTAACCCAGTAGGTGACCTAACAAGAATATGAATAGAAGGAATATAGATACAATATAGTTGTTTTAGATAAAAAGTATTAATTCATTAATTAAATAGTAGTTAAGATAATAATATAATCGTAAAACATTAGGAATCAATAATAGCATTATATCCATCAATCACAGAATTCTTGATATGTTGACGAAAACTGGAAAACGGTTTGATTTTCTTAACATCAATAGATAAAGAATTCGAAAGTTTCTGACTCTGAACTACTGTTTTAACACTTAGTGCTGAAGTCATAAATGATCCAGATGGTTTGAGGCTTAAAATAATGCATCCATTGCTTTAGATCTTCAATTCAGGAGGCATCTTCTTTTTACTCATGTTACAACTGCTACAAGGGAAATATAAACCTTCGAATCTGAATAAAACAAAACCTGTCACAGAGAAAAACAACTGAAAAGACCAAACGTTTTGATTCTCAAACGTATGTTTATGGAATATAAAGCACATAGACAGGCTTCAGAAATCAAAAGAAGAACTTTGCATAAGCAGTAGGCTGAATTGACACTTCCATCCTTCTTTAAAATGAAAAACCCTCTGTATGTTGCTGAACAATCATCAGTCTTAGATTTCTCAGTTGGGTTTACAGCAAACTTAAAATAACTGTAATTACTATTGGGTTGAGGTGGGTGATACCAAAGTTCTTCCGCATGTCCATCAAAAAATAATTTGTACCCCAATAGAGATTTGTAACTTTTTAGGCTTCTCGCTGTTGTATACGGGATCTTTTCCCACCAGGTAATTAAAAAGATCGGGGAATCTAAAGTCCGGTACGTTAGTAAAGTTTTTGGTCCATTGGGAAAAAACACGGTTTTCGTTATCCAACGGATTTGCGAGAGCTCCCTCATCGGTTTTCAGTTGCTCTTTCATATAAATTCTTGGATCGACTGGTGCTTCCTCTTCAGCAATTTTTGGGCCTTTCATCTCCTCACTTTTCTGACAAAGTTCTACCAGTTCAACCTTACGTTTTCCTGAGCTTTGAATGCCCCTTTGTTTTAAGTATTCTTTTAACCAAGGAACCGGTTTACAATGAAAACTGCCTGCAGCAGAGTCAGCCATCTTGTGTCCTCTAAGCCTCGCTTACATGCGACTACCTAGTTCTCAGAAGTGCGCGGTCAAAAATATCGAAAGGACCCTATTATTCAGTAACGTGGTTGCGTGGTTTTTCGGTTACAGCAAAATTTCAATCAATTCTTGAAAGAGGCATAAAACGGGAATGGATTTTAAGGAACGGTTTTACAAAGAAGTAATCAAGAAAGATGATTCCCACAGGCGGAAAAGAAAGCCGGAGAACGTTGAAGTCTGGATAGACGCTATGGAATGGGAAATAAAGAACTTATGCAAAGAAATGTTGATGTTATTAGCTATAAAGACTCGAAATTTCATTAATCCGTTTCGATACGCCTATTGTCAGAGTTTAACAGTCGTTTATTGTTAGTCAAATTGTCGGTTGTCCAGTCAATCTCTCGTAGTTAGTTTTGCCTGAGTTCGTCAATAAATCGTTTGTACGGTACCGGTAACTGTTGACTACGATTAAATGGTATAGTGCAGGGCTTTCAAAAAGTTTTTAAGTAGCAGGCTGATAATAAATAGTAGGCGGTTTTGGAACTCGCACCAAAGGCACAAATTCTTGAGGGCCGAGGCCTCTAGGGACATTTTGTTAGAGTCTCGGAAATGTCTCAGATGTTCCACGACATTGCACGGTTCTGAGGTTTCACAAATCTAACGTTGTTTAAATAAATGCGTTCAATGTCATTCAAAACTGGAAAACGGATGCTTTGCAATTTTATTCGCTGGTACTTATTTTTTGTTAAATCCTGTGTAGAAGGAGATGAAAGAAGCCGGCTAAGGATGGTAAACTAGCAGGCGGTTTTGGGATCCTACGATTTCTAATATACAGCTATTTCGAGAAAGGTTGTCGGAAAAAATGTGCACGCAACAATCCCGAAAGATATTGTGGGTAATATGGGATATGATCAATACACTGTTGCCAGAACTGTGTTTGTCGAACCTACTTTTTATGCTTTCAGTTAGCACTTGCAAACAAATGTTCATGACCTCTCGTGACATTCTTTCAAATTTCTTTGAAGCCGTGAGTGAACTAAAAAAAACCACAATACATGTTCCTTTCAGGACTGTCGCTAGCACTTTTTCCTACAACCTTTCTCGAAATAGCTGTATACGTGTAATCCTTATACCAGTGTACACAACTGGGGCATCTCCTGAGCAGTTAGTACGTCCCCATCGGTTGTAAGTCACACCTGACAGCGCCTGTCCTTTAGGCTCCCTCTCCCTGTTAGGTCCAGAAAGAGCAGCAGATCCGGGAATTCTTTTTTGATCAACTTCCCCTAAAAAGCGCGGAAAAAAATTAATCCACCCAGAAGAAGACGCGGCGAACAGATTGTCCTTAAAATAAAGTGTTTTGGCTCTAGTAGATGTCAAGAAGGAAATGGAGACCGTTTCTATTAGATGTAAACTTTCTTTGAATCAGGATATCTGCTGATACCTGCCCATCGTGCCATGTGAAGATTCCTATAATACCATATGAATATCTTCACAAGATAATTAATCTTGTGTTGATTATCACTCGGACTTACATAGTAATTATTTTCTAACTGTTTATCTTCCCTTTAATGTTCCGAAAATACGGTGGGGAATGCCAGATCTCCTAAAGTACTCAGTTAATACTTCCGGCCCGTGCAGCAAGTGTTCCGTTTCTGAAACAAGAGGCGAGGTTTCTTCACTTTGCTCGTGGCTACACTTTCGGGCCTTACTCACGCGAAAAGCTTGCTTCTCAATAGAGTACTAAAAGTGTGACGTCATAAAAGAGTTGAATTAGTGAAATTATAGGATTTGTCAAGATATTCTGAACGAACAACATCCAAGAGGCCTACTTGCCAAAAATTAGTATTTCAGAGCAAATTGTCTCAGTAGACCCAAGTAAAATTAGAAGGATTTGTATGGAGTCATCAGAGCATAACTTGGCTAATATCGCAGAGACAGTTTTGTATGACGTCATCACTTTAGAACTCCATGTATCCTGCACAAAATCTCAAATTGTCTAGATGGATGGTGTCCAAGTATGAAAGGCCGGGTTAAACGCTAAAGCGAACACCTATAATTCTGACAGAACTCCTACAATAATCTCATATGTCTGTCTAAGCAAAACTCGTTGTTTCTTTTCACCCTTTCAAAAGAAGATCTTGGTTGACGCCTTCTTTATCGTGCTAAAATCGCTAATAATGACTTATCTTAGCCACATAACAACCCTATTATTTGTATTATGACGGTATGAGTTAGCAACCGTTAATTCGCACTGCCCGTTTTAAAAATAATCTGATATCCGGCTACCTCTTGGTCCTGTAAGTCCTCGCGGTAAGGTATCATCTTAGAGGATGAAACGGGGGGAATGTTCCAGAGAAGCTAGGGATACTGTCAAGCCTCTTTAAAGCGACTACCTATTCAAAACACCATGCCATGCCCAATAAAATCAATTTCTACTGTGGAAGCACCATAGAGTGAACCTTCTGTATCCTAAACCTTGTCTTTATTACGGTCTAAGGCACGAACCCATCAGCCTAAGAGGACAGTCGTCCTTTCGCAGATGATGATTGGGTGCTGTATTACAGTTAATATTATAATAATGATGAAAATATAATGAAAAAAGTGGAACGCTGTGACTGTCCAGTGAGTATTCAAATTACCAGCAGTCCGGGCGGTCCTAGCATGCCATCTCGTCCGTCTCGGCCTGAAAAATAAAAGCGAAAACTACATGTCGATCTGTAAACTAAATGCACATTCATGACGTGATATTTACCCCCCTACTTTTTGATAGCAAATTCAAACGTTTTTCTTTTTCATCCTTCGTTGAAAAAAAAAAAAAAACATTGTTACGTGCTCAAGAAATCAAGGCAGTGGAGATAAAGGTTGGGCAAAGGTAATTTGCTTGACGTCATTTACCCACAGAACTTCTATGCCGCGGATTTGGTCCCACTCACCCCACGCTGGTCAACGTTGTTTAGTCGGGATCAGGCCAGGGTGGAAGGGGGAGTATTTAATGCAGGTGGTGCGCACTACGATCGCGATGCATTGTGGAATCAAAATTTTCAAGATGGCGGCGAAGGTCGAGAAATTTCGCAGGTTATATGCTTTACTTTTCAATAGATACAGTTCTTTCCTTAGATCGTTTTTCTAGATTTCATAAGCTAATATTTGTTTAGATTTTTTCGGTGAAGAAAAACAAATCAATATTCTTCATTTCAATCTAAAACGTGGAGCCCGAAGATTCCTCCTGTAAGAGCATGAAATTTGAACCCGGTTTTTAAGAAGCTACAATTTCCATTATATTGCCCGTGGAAAGTAGGAGATAGTTGTAAGTGTTTCTACAAACCTTGTTCTACGCTAATTTCTTATCGCTCCCCAACGCGCCCCACGTTTTGTGACACTTTTTCCGAATTGAAACCGGCATGTTTTCATGAGAAAATGTAGCCTCGCGAAGACCAATGTGACATGTTACTGGAAGTGTTACTGTTGTAATCACAAGCTGATCACAAAATAGCGGGGCAGCGGCGACTGGTTCCTCCAGACAATAGCATTAGGTGAGCATAAAATGTTCGAAATTGGTATATAAATAGGCTGATGAGTACTCTGATGTAAGAATGTCTGTTTTTGTAATAGGACTAAAAAAAGCATAATAAAATTGCAGTCATACATGTGATTCCCTTTATGCAGGTATAAAATCAGTAGGATAAGAATTACAGGTATTAAATTAAAATATGATAAGTTTGATTAAACAGTTAGGCCCTGTGCATTTTGAAACCAGCCATCCTTTATGAAAAATGGTTTTTGGGAGAATTGCAAGAATAGTGCAGTGTACAAGAAGAGTTTCATAACATCCACCAAGCTTGCATTTTTTTTTTATTCAGAGAAATATGCACATCACTCTTGAGAAAAGAAAATCATAATCTACTTCCAAGATTGGTGTGTGTTGTTGTGTGGATGTTATGACTTTGTCAGTTTCTTGCCTAGTCCCTGTTTTATTCAGTGGTGATTAGCCTCTGTAGCAGGCATTTAAAAGGAAAGGGAAAGGGGTTTTGGGCACAGGAGAAATGCGAAGAGTGCACGAGGAAGGAGGGAGTGATTTCAACATTCACCTGGTCGATGTTTATAATGCAAAAAACAATTAGTATCCTGTATGGCAGGCATTTCCCTCCCTCCTTCCCTCACATTTCTCTTGCACCAAGACCCACTTTCCCTTTTCTTTGAAATGCCTGCCACACATGCTAAGTGATGTCATTCAATCTGTTTACCTGTTTACACTGTTTAATACATATCAAGCAATTTGCATATTTTGGTGGCTTTAGTCAAAATATAAATTGCTTGATCATTGAATGTACTTTTGATATTGGAAAACCAAGGCTGAAAAAATGGTGACAGGGAAAGGAAATAGAAAAAGTGGAACAATGAGGCGGTAAAATCGTGAGACTAAGAACATGAATTAACTAAGTAAGCCTAAAGAGATTCTTATATAAATAGTAGTTAGCACAAGTTTAGGCTATTTATGTTTTTAAATGGGTTCATATTTTCTGAAGAAGAAATGTAGTTAAGTGTATTTGTGCCCTTATTCCTTATATAAAGTCTGCATACTAAATTAGAAGTTATGTGAGAATGGACATAAAAAGAGGAATGTATTTAAATTTAAACATTGGCATTTACATTGCAGTTGGAGTGATAAGACAGCTTTGTCTCCAAAGAAGATTCTAAATGTTGATTTATCTCTGCTCAAGTGTACAGAATTTTTTCATAGATTTCAAAAATAAGAACCTGTTTCAAATTTAGGCTAAACAGGTTTTTATATAGAGGGGGCTCATCTGGCATATTTTAGCCTAACAGGTCCTTAAAATTCAGGTTCTAAGTCAGGGGGTTTTACTGTACTACTAGGATCCACCTCTGCAATAACTGGTGACCCAAAAGCCTTCTTTACAGACAACCGCTTCATACCGACACCTGATCAAGGCTGTGCTCTAGCAGAGCCCTGTGGCCCCTGGCACCTAACTTTTGCTTTTGGGTGACAAGAAAATCTCAGACTTTTCATACAAATCATATGCTGGGTAGCCTAGATTTTACAGGTTCAGAGACCTGGGTTCCTTTCAATGTTCCTTAGAGCACAGCCTTGCTCATCATTACAGACAGCTTGCTTTGTTCCCTGGAAAAAAGCCCTTAAATTTTCTCTAAATTAAGATGGACAATTTCTACGGTCCCCTCAGTGTCTTTATAACGGAGTTGACTGTGAGTATGATGAGACCTATGACACCATATTTAAATTATAAAATTGGGGTGAGGAGAAAGGAAAGGGGTCTCAAGCTATGTTGCCCCAGCCCTGATTACATGAGATTTGTAAACATGTATGAATTCCACATTTTAAAGAGTTTTTATAGTCCAAAAAATATGTGATAACATGTGTTTGTACATACTGACACAATCATTAAACAAATAGTGGCTGAAGCTTTTAAAATCTATTGACTGCATCAGGCTTTGTAATCACAAATATGCCATTTTCAGTTTCAATCCAGTTATAAGACATTCTATGACTCATACCAATAGAAAATATATGGGCAAATAAAGATGCTCAATGTTATATTATCTATAAAGAGCACCCAAGTTCATTGTACACAAATACTCTCTACTTTATTTACTCGTCTTCATGTGATGATAAATACAGATGTTAAGCAAAATGAAATGCAGACTTGGTGCCAACAGAGAAACAAGTCCTTGAAAAGATGACCCCCTCAACTTCGATTCTCTTGTTACAGCTAGCAAGTGAACATCTTGCAATGCTGAATGACAAAACAAAATAAGCTCACTGTGTTTAAATACCGTGGCCGGGTATTCTGAAGAAGCTCATAGCATTTTATGAGTACATGTATGTATATCACAGCTATGCATATCAGTACCTCTTAGCATTAGTTGCACTGATTTCACGGTGAATTCAAACTTTTCGGCGAACCGCGGGTCTTACCTCCAGTGCTTTTCATGATTGAAGCTTTGAACAAAGCGTTTCTGTGCCGACTTTTCTCTGTCAGTTGCAAACAGGATGCAAGTGATTACGAACAAAATACACCAGAATACAATTATCAACGGAATGAGACTGTTTTTTCCCTGAGAATTGGACAGACTTTCTTTTTCAAGAGCTTCCGGAAGAGATTCAAAGCAAAATCGTATATATCTACAGCGTAATTAACGTATATTCACTCCGCAGTCGAGATGTTCACTCCACGCCATCTTGACACAAATGATCAGATTTTGAATACCGCCCATGATGCTTAGCGATCGTAGTTCGCACACCGCCTGAGAGTGGATAAACTCGTCTGAAAAGCGAAAACCGAGATGCGTCAATTTCTTACGAGTACTTAAAAGAGTCATCGAGGTTATCTGAAACATTAAACTTTTGTTCTTAAATGTTCCTGTGATAAAAAGCAAGTGCATGCTTGATTGACAAACAGATAAGGTAGTGAAGAACCATTAATCTCAAAAACGTCGTACGTCTTCTAGCGCGAGCAGGTTCACTTTTGCGAATTCGCGTTGAATTCGGCAAAAATTTTGGCAGTGGAGCTGCCATCGCACATGTGAACCTGCTCGTCTTACCCAAATCCATCGTGTGCAAATAGTATACAAGGTTACATATATATCTATCTGTTGACCCATCATTATAAGTGCCAATCAGTCCCAGTATTTTTCATAGGTTAGAACGGAAAAGAACTTCCATCCATTTGACGTGTGATTTACCTATGACAGGAAGGAAAAAAATCAAATTCGAAAATTAACCCCTACCCCGAACAAATCGAGAAACTAATACGTAAACAAAACAAATCACTTTGAAATTAACTACCATCTAAAAGAAACTCGACACACACAATTACAGTCGCATGATTAAAAGCTTCTGAACGAACTGTATGTCGAAGCTCAGTTCATTTACCCAGGTGGGGTGGACTTCCATATGAAAGGGGTAGGGATGCTCGTCGGAATTTTTGAATTAAAACCCTACAGGAGACCAATCTGGGTGTGGCCCAACCTTTTTTTGACCCCTAAAGCGATCGTTTTAAACTTTGATTACATGAATCGAGTAAATAAAACGAATTGAAAATATATAATTTTTTTTAAATATTTCTTCGTAAGCAACCTAACAAGAGACCTTTACGGGTAAATATAATGGTCAGGCGCCGATCGGCTTCTGTAATGCCCAGAACACCCTAAGCGAGACCAAAATCTGAAATTTACACCGCTAAGCGAGACGACGAGCCTCATCGCCCCTTTCATATGGGAGTTCCCCCCCGCCGGTTCATTTAGCTGTCAAAAGGAATGTGGATGAAAATACATTTACCCACTTTATCATTCTTCCTTTTAGCTTCGGACATCTATTAAAGATCTACTATTTACACGTCGTTAAACCAATCCAGATTTTTAACCTAAAGCACTTATATGTACCTCAGTTAAGGAACATTTTATATAAGTTTTGCGTTTGTATTTGCGTGCTTGCTTTGGCTGTCAACAAGGGGTCAGTGAGATTAGCAGGCGGGGCCTGTAGACTAAATCGAGGTTAAAGCAGGAAATTCCTGAGTGAGTTATCCAAATACGATAAGACAAGGTCCTTTTATCAAAGACAATACCGGAGACCGGGTCCAAGAGAAATCATCCCTGTAAAGAGCCGTCAAACCAAATGAAGTGAAAATCGATTCCTTTCGGTCAAATGTCATAATGTATCACCATGTCTGGGTTCTCAAACTAGGTAGTTGGAAAATTAGGAATGACGGATAGCGGAATTCGGAATCTGCGATGTACCTTTTTAGTTTGGACAGTTTAAGACTAATAAAGAATTGTTTTCCTTTCTTTTGACAGGAGCCTATAATAGGCTCCTTCTTTTGATTTAAACCTCTATAGGTATACACGAATGTACCTATTTTAGAACGACAAAGGAGAAAAGTCCCTTCAGAACGCCACGTAGTAACAAACAACCCACAACTGGGCTTTGGAAAAGGTCTATCCGAAATGGTAACCACCGAAACCAAACAATCAAAACGAGCAAAAATAACCAGACAAAAAGGGAAGACGAACGTAACATAAACAAACAAAACAAAAACAGAGAAAAAGGAAGAAAGAAATGAAGACAGGAATAAAAATGGGAAATTAATTACATTTTGTGCCTGGACCGCCGGGGTATTCTCAGCTACAAAATGTAACCATTTTCCCATTTTTATTCCTGTTTTCTATTTATTTTTTTTTTCTGTTTCTTTTTAATGGACTGCGTTCCTTGCTCCTTTCTTCTCAAATTACAGATTAGTGCTGGGTTTATGGAGAGTGTGTTTATAAACAGGGAATATCTTTCGAAGGTAGTTCTTTGAAAGAAGCTCGAATTGAGGGTCAAACACAACCAAAAGCGAAACTTGCTACACACATATTCACTGTATAAATTCTGCTAAAGGTATATGTTCAAGAAAAAGCAATGAAAACCCAACACTGAGCTGAACGAAATGCGATGCAGACAGCTGGAGAAGTGTAATTTTTGCCTGCTTCCAAGGCAGTCAAACTTAAGCATCGCAGTACCACAGGCGGCGTCAAAAATACAGGAACTGTGTGACGAAGAGCATGCAAAGCAGTCGTAATGTGGCTTTCTCTTGACTTTTCTGGTTAGTGAGATGGATAAAATGGAAGACCAAGCAATTTTAACCGTCTTAAATATTTTTATTGGGGATTTGGATAGAAGTACGAACGAACAAATGCTCCACTCGACGTGGACTACATGACGTGTTGCGTTTTAGACTTTCGAACGAAAGCCTATTCGATTGTTACTCTACATTTTTTAATCACGTTACTTTATTCATTTGCCTTATGCTTTGTTTACATCATATCAAGTAGAATTAGCGTATTGTGAAATGATACAAAGAAACCCCCGGGGGGGGGGGGGGGAGGTACAACATAAAGCCTGCGCCAGGAGATTTTAAGCAAGCTCCACTGAGCTTTTTTACAAAAAAAACTTATTACTGTAAAAGTCGGGGAGGTATAATGGTGCAATACGTAGAAGTTCATTAATCACAATGCCGGCATGAATGATCAATGGCTTATCTTAAACTGAATTAACCAACTAAATGTAATTCATTGTCATAAACTTTTAATGAAGCTTTTAAACGGTTTCAATCCTTTTAAATGTTCCACGACAAAATAGCTCCTCTACAACTGTGAGAAAATTTGCCATCATTCATTAAGTCCTTTTGTAAGTAATGTTTATAATTGAGGCAGCATGATCGTGTATTTTATCATTTGTTTTGATGTTACTCCTGACAAAAAAATAGGTAGTTTATCAAGGCACTACAAATACATGAAAAGTGGTATAAAATCATGTTTAGTACATGGGGGATATTCTATAACTTTAACAAAACAAAAATGGGCTTGTTTCTTCTCTATGTTTAGAAAAGTTCATAACTATTTTGCTTTTGAATCAAGTAATATATTGACCTTAAGCCTAGTGGGATAACATATCACGGTACTGCAGTTTATAAAGCAGATTTGCATAAACCATTATAAGTATAATATAAATTTTGTAAAAGTTTCAGTGTCGCCGGATGTCTCGCTAATCGGCCATTATCCCTGTTAGTTTTGATTTATTTCTTATTTCCAAGAGAGTTCATCGTTAATATACCTTTCTAGAAAAACGTTGTTCAGCTTATTCGCCGTTTATTATCACTGACATTTGTTGAGGAAGTTCTTTTTTGGCATTAAAAATCGCGAACTGAGTTTTATCTACATTTAAAGATAATCTTTTTGCTGATAGCTAAGATATAGCTCTTTTTCAATTCTTGCGCCTTGATGCCTGAAAAATACATTTTGTTCTCAGCAAATAGAATGAATAATAGCAACTCAGAGCATTTATAAATAAGATGTACACATACGTAAGCTAGAAGCGCTATCAATCCAGACCTCTGCGGGTTTGTTGGCCTTGGCTTCAATAAATTGTTTTTTGTAACTTGTTATTGAACATATAAATCAACTGCTGCAGTCTGTGTTTTTACTTAGGTCCGTTGAATTGGACTAAATACAACACCGGATTTCATCCAGTTAGCCTAAAAAAGTCATAGACTAAAAACTAATTCAAATAGCACCATGTGAGGGTAGTACTGCTGAGGATGTTTTATTTGAATGTTAACACCATGTAGGATTTCGTTTGCAGGCTCAAAAGTTAAAACTACGCACTAAATAAATGTAGTACTATGTGAAAGTAATGCTGAAGAGGTTTCATTTGATTGGTATCTCCATAAGATTTCATCTCTAGGTTAGAACTACATACTAAATAAATAGTACCATGTCAAAGTACTACTGAAGAGGTTTCATTTGAATGGTCACACCACAGGATTTCATCAATTGACTCTAAAGTTAGAACTACATTCTAAATAAATAGTACCAAGTGAAAGTTAACTACTGAAGAGCTGGTTTCATTTGCATGTATCATCACAGGATTTCATCAATTGACTCTAAAGTTAGAACTACATACTAAATAAATAGTACCATGTGAAAATACTACTTAAGAGATTTCATTTGAATGGTATCCCAATAGGATTTCATCAATTGACTCAAAAATTAGAACTTCATACTAAATAAATAGTATTATGTGAAAGTACTACTGAAGAGGTTTCATTTGAATGGTATCGCCATAGGGTTTCATCAACTGACTATAAAATTAGACCTACATACTAAATAAATAGTACCATGTAAAGGTAATGCTGAAGAGGTTTAATTTGAATGGTGTCTCCATAGGATTTCATCAATTGACTCCAAAATTAGAAGTACATACTAAATAAATAGTACCATGTGAAAGTACTGCTGAAGAGGTTTCATTTAAATGGTAACACCATAGGATTTCATCCACAGACTCAAAAGTTAGAGCTACATACTAAATAAATAGTACCATGTGAAAGTACTGCTGAAGAGGTTTCATTTAAATGGTAACACCATAGGATTTCATCCACAGACTCAAAAGTTAGAGCTACATACTAAATAAATAGTACCATGTGAAAGTACTGCTGAAGAGGTTTAATTTGAATGGTGTCTCCATAGGATTTCGACAATTGACTCAAAAATTAGAAGTACATACTAAATAAATAGTACCATGTGAAAGTACTGCTGAAGAGGTTTCATTTAAATGGTAACACCATAGGATTTCATCCACAGACTCAAAAGTTAGAACTACATACTAAATAAATAGTGCCATGTGAAAGTACTGCTGAAGAGGTTTCATTTGAATGGTAACACCATAGGATTTCATCAATTGACTCAAAAGTTAGAACTACGTACTAAATTAATAGTATAAATGAAGAGTATCGAGTAAAAGTACTGCTCATGAGGTTTTTCTGAACGGTCACACCACAGGATTTCAGTTGACTCAAAAGTTAGAACTGCATACTAAATGAATAGGACCAAAGTGAAAGGTCTGCTTAGGATTTTTGTCCTGAATGGCAACGCCAAACAGCTGTAGGATTGCATCCACAAACTCAAATGTTAGAAATACATACTAAACAAATAGTACCATGTGAAAGCACTGCCAAATAGGTTTTCTGGATGGTAACACCATAGTATTGCATCCACACACTCAAAATTTAGAACTAATACTAAATATATAGTATGGCACGTGAAAGTGCTGCTGAAGAGGTTTCATTTGAATGGTAACACCATAGGATTTCATCCACAGACTCCAAAGTTAGAACTGCACACTAAATGAATAGTACCATGTGAAAGTACTGCTGAAGAGGTTTCATTTAAATGGTCACAGCATAGGATTTCATCCACAGACTTCAAAGTTAGAACTGCACACTCAATGAATAATACCATGTGGACGTACTGCGAAAAAGTTGAATGGTACCACTACAGGATTTCATCCACACACACCAAAATTAGAATTCCATACTAAATAAATAGTATACCATGTGAAAGTACAGCTGACGAAGTTTCATTTGAGTGGTGACAACATAGGAAATCATCCAGACACTCAAACTCTAGAACTACAGACAAAATAAATAGTACCACGTGAAAGAGGTTTTTTTGAATTGCCACACAGTTAAAGCATTTTGCCTACCTTCTAAAACATGTAATACTGAACTTGGTTGTCCACAGTTCGAGAGTCTCAGGACTAAAATCTAAAACAAATGCTATTGTATCTGCCCCTGAAAGCGACAGAAAAGGCCACAGAAGACAATATTTGTGGCGTGGCTCTTTCGTCGACACGATTTGATATATGATAATTTTAAATTAAAACCCAGGATCAGCTCTAACACTGAGTAGAACTGAGTAGAAATAATAACGTCAAGCTAATCGATTACTTAAATGCTTGTCAGAGATCGTGGTGATAATCATAGAAAACCGACTATTTTAATGTAGCTAGTAGGAAAAACCTAAAAAATACTGCCTTTCGTCAAGTACTTGCTAAACATCAGGATGCGTCCCCTCGGCCAGAATTGTGGTCGATAACTGACTGCAGTGAACATACGAGCCATGATGTGTACGAAATGCACCACAATAAAGAAAAGCTAGCTTAATTGTCATCAGTAACCGTCGTTGGGTGCCCCTGAAAATTCTAGTGAAATAGCACGGTGAAAGAAAATTAAACTGCAACACTATATGTGCATTTAAACGGCACTGGATCAGCATTAAATACGGATGAAAAGAGCTGAGGCAATCAAGGTTTAGAAGGATCAATTGGCGTACACTGCTTTGTACACTGAATCTATGTCTAAAGGAATGTACTTCATTATCTCAGTAAACTTAAGCCTTTCCTGGTCTCCTGATGCAATCTGCAGAAAAATAGTTTTTCTTACAAAGTTAACTAAAATCTCAACAGCGCCTCAAGACTTCCTCATAAACAAGTTTCAAGTTTACCTCAAGGCGGCAGGGTTTGCCCTCCTTTCAAACAACTTTCGTTGTAATTTAGGCTCAAAACCCCGCTCAACCTTGTAATCTGTGAACTGAGAACTAAGGAATAACTTGCAAGCTTTCCCAAGAATAATTGTAGTAGTGAAATATAGTAGTGAAAATAAAACCCACATCCCTGAATGTTGCGCTTTGCAAAGACTATAAGTGGTGCATGCCGATGTTCAGTGAATTCAAACTGATTTCTTCTCGTCCGTATCAAAAGCCGAGTCACAGAAATTCCACATCTAATGCAGGCACGAATCGTTATTTTAAAAGCAGGAGTCAGTACAGCAACAGCTACCTAATATAAGCCAAGAAAGTTGCCAAGTACTTAAGAAGGACTGCAGAACGAAAGGTGCAATATTATTGTATTGAAGGCTCATGAGTAAGTTACGATTGAGAACTGTAGTATCAAGACACCTTGCTCAATACGACTTTTAAGACCTATTAAGCAATTGATCGCTTGACTTGCTTCCAGGGTATGAAATTCTAAGTGCAAACATATGCTTCTGCGAAAGGAAGTCCAGTAGTCTTCCAACTGGAAAATCAAGATGCGTTCCGCTTAAATGCCGACGGAGGAGTCTGTTATGAAACTTCACTAGAAGTGTCAACCTTCAATCGAAAGAGACGCCAGTTTGGAGTCATCAGTATTCAAGGACAATGTTTTCCATGTCTTTTAGGCAGAAATACTCTAAATGCAAAATTTCTTACTGTTTAATTCTTCCATTCAAAGGGCCTTCCGACAGTCACCTTAGTGAATACAATCCCCAAACCTGAAGTAGGGGGGCCGAAGAGACTGAAAAGCATATCCACAGTCAATTAAACTAAAGACGTCCTTTCAAATAAAAGTGAAATTTTTCGACTGAAAAGTTTTCTTGTAAAGAATATTTAGATTTAGATCTTGTGCAAACAAATTATTAAATACCGATTTCTCCCCCCCCCCCCCCCCTCCCCCCGTCTTTGGGGAGGTATCCAGTGACAGAAACTATTCGTGGTATTTTGAGGCTGTCGATCAAACTGAAACCGCCTGATCATGCCGACCAAGTTAAGCAACGCCCAAAGTAGAACAATTTTGATCATTCTTTAAGTCGCCATTGTTTTACCTTACGACTACAGGTTGTGCCTTTTATTTTCAACCCATTTTCCGGTCTCACGGATATTCGGTGAAACACTCCTCTCCGATTGACTTAATGATGCGAGGCTGGATACACTGAACTCTTCACAGTAGATGAAATAACGATTCCTGCTTGCTGATAAATGATGTAATCTTGAAGTTAATTTAAAACAGAACCTACTTAGAACCAGGATAGAGCAATACATTGTTTTTAGAAAGCACGACATCAAAGAGCAGGGAAAGATTTTAAAACAAACGATAAAGGGCAAGGACGATTACCGAGAGAGAGAGAGGTAGGATTTCTGACAAGTATATTTTTGGACAAAAGGACAAGAACTGTTTATATTATGCTACTACAAACACGGTTTCACGTTTGCACACCATTCTTGAGAACAGAAGAAACGTTCGTTAAGCCACCTCAAAGTTCTGCAACAAGCATAATTGTACTAGTACACCTTTGATACAAACAGGAAAAGGCCATTTTAGATTATACAGCTTCAGGAAATCTCACGACATTAAAGTATTCTATTTTGAGGCTACAGGCAGACTACGCTTCAGCAATAAAATCACTCAGACTTTCTCAAGTTAATAACGTAGCATATCGCGGTAAAATTGTACCAAACAAGCATAGACTAAGGAGGCTTACAACCACTTCTAAGAGAGCGCATCTAGAAAGGACAATCACGTACTTTTTTAGCCATGTTAATACTAAAAATTATAATACGATCGTGTTTGAGTCATGATCATTTAGGGCAATATATGTCAGAATCCTAGCTTCCGAATTAAAAAGAAAATGCAGTAACCAAGCTGTGGCTAACGGAATTTCGATTTTTGCAATTAAATTAAAAGCGACGCGTACGTTGAGAATGTTTTCAGTCCACCAAGATCAGATTCAGGAGCACTTTACCTCTGTATCGAAGAGTAGACAAACCAACAGGTGCAACATTTCTGAACAAAAACTCCAAGGTTTGGAAATCAGAGTAGTCACTGCTACTATAATAGGTTAATAACGAAAAACAAGTATTTTTACTTAAAATACACAGCACCAGAAAAGTTCTCACAATCGGCCGGGGCCATTCAGGGTTGCAACAACGGATTATTCAATAACCAAAACTAGGAGTGTCTGACTTGATTGACAGGCCTGAAGCGTATTGGTCTCTTTGTCTATCACGTGGGACTATCTGTCATTCAACTGCCACAAACAACGCATGAATAAGGGCACTCAAACAAGTGACAAAACAAAGGCCAAGCACTAGCTACTATATATAGTTAAGAGAAAATATATTTATAGGCTATGTATTCCGCCTGTTCCGATCTGCAGTAAGTTACAGGCCTGGGGAAAAAATGTTTTCATGGCAGGTGATTTTCGTCCACCAGGCGGGAAAATAAAGATAGAAACAATCTAGCACATCGACAAAATGGCCGAAAGAGACAAACTCGGTGATTAATTCAGTACTGTACTTTGGGTTTCTGTTACTCCGCGGTATTGACCATTGCTTGCAATAACTCCCCAATCCAATATAACGTGTAAGCTTAACTCGGGATAAAGGCCGTAGTTGGAAACTGAGCTCCATCTCCAGGCAAGAAAGAAACTGATTTGCGTACACAGTATATGATTAGAACAACTGAGACTCGACGAAGAACCAAGAGTCTGCGCTCAATTATTCTTAGGCTGCTGCGCGTTTTAAGAACTTCAAACACACCCCATTAAAAATCGCTGACAATATATATCCCATGGTGAGCATAAATCAGTCGAGGTTGACTCTCCTTAAGGGGAAAGTAGAATGTTAAATTACGTTTTGTCGTCAACCGGAGAGATGGAGAATCTAAGTCGGTCTTAGTGGAGCTATAGTTGGACAAAAACTATTTCTCCACTACGCCCAAGTGTCTAACGCCAGCTTAAGCGGAATCACTGACTAAAACAACAGGCGGTGCGAAAACTCATGGAGAATTTGCGTGTCTAATGGAACTGATTTGAAGAGTGCATGTTTATAAGCACGTATCACTTTTGGCTTGAGGGACCTTAACTTTCTGTGGCTGTTTCATGTCTGACACGTTGTGAGGTAGGTGGAAGACTTTCTTTCACTTGCAATTAGGCAAACAATAAAACTGTCGATAGTAAGTTAAGGGTCGATTTGGACAAACGAGGCAGTGTATGACTTTGCCATTTTTTTTTCTTTTAGGTACGGTTATTGTGGTGAATCTGTTTGACTAAACGTAATCTCACCTAAATGTTCTTTGTTTGACCCTGTTACTACACCTGGAGAGGTTCCCAACTCAAGATTAGAGAAAATCGAACCTAAAATTCATTTTGTAAAGCACTAAAACCAAATTGAACGGTCATACCAAAGGTTTTCGTCTCTGTAATGGACAAAAAGGTAAATTGTTTGGCGCAGATAGAGGGCATGCTTCATTTAGACTATTTGCAAAGATAAGAGCTTTCAACCCACAGTTCTGTGAAACACACAAGAGCTTTAATTCAGTCAACATTTAACTGAACGTTACTAGCTAGGTCTATATTTAAAAATAAGACATGGCAATCATTAGAAGAAGCGTCGGACAAGTAGGATTTTATAGACATTTATGGAACTGCTTGAACAACTATCAAATCATGCAATTTTAGTCCATCATCTACCTTTTTAATTACTCTGATTTCCTGATGGAACATGAAAAACACACACACCTTTTGTCTCGACTGAATTATTACAGACACTATTATTATTATAGGTCATAAAAATTTCATAAACTTTCCACTTATGCTCACAAATAAATATGATGCGGGATTTTACCTTCTTTTCACACCAAATGCATGGTTCATTAATTTAAGGATCCAAAACTCGCTAAGTTTGATAACCTATAAAAGCTTCCATGAAAGGACTATTTGGCAAGCCAGTACACAAGAATAGGAAACGTGATATGACTTCCTTTTTCCGGCACGTGTTCAGTCTCTTGTAATCGCCATCGATTAAAATCGATGGCTCCCAGGGGCGGGGGGTACTTCCCTATAAGAGGCTAATGGGAATATGCCGCTGGATGGGGTCGCATTTTTACGACTGGATTGACTAGAATGGGGTCGCATTTTCAATAAAGTTACTAGAATGGGGTCGTACATTTCGGATTTTTTTCGTTAAGACTTCTTCATATCAACGGTTAGCAAATGACTGGAATGTTTGTACTGTAGATGAAAAGTAAAGTGTTTTTCATTCAATCTATAAAATGGGTCAATTCATAAAAATAGAAAGTGACTAAGTTGGGATCGCAAAAATGACATATTTGCCCAAACGTGACTACGATGGGGTCTATAATTGGTCACAGAATAGACTGTAATGGGGTAGCGGCTCTGATTGACCAGCAGCACATATCCAGCAAAAATTTTCCGAAGAACCCCCTCCCCCCCCCCCCCCGCCCCCCGGGCGTTGGTTATTACACGTGACTACACAACGTGTAATAAATAACGCAACTTCAGTAATGACAATCAAACAAACGACCTTTCAGTGAGCTTTAGACGTACAAGGAAAAGCATCAGCACTATTCCCAGGTTAGACTTCTTTAATATTCTGTATTTCTGTATTATACTCATACACTTGGGAGAGAAAGACTTTTTGTCCTCTGGGTTTCAACTGAGAAGTAGAAAAATACGAGCAGGAATCTAGTAGACTCATGAAATGTAAGGTAAACTAATCATTTGCTGATTGTTGGTTTTTTCACATCCCGGCTGCGGTCATTGCAAAGTGGAATTCGTAAAAAGGGCTCAAGAACAAACTGCTGTTGGAACAATGTTCGAGTTTTGGGCATGAGAAGTGGGCTTATTCCCGCACGTCTTACATGTACGTTAACCACAGGCAGCCCAAGCTCACGTCACGTGAAAGGATTAGATTAATTATTAGCGGTGTGCGAGCCGGGACGTGACTGTTCAACGAAAGCGGTATTGGGTTACACGGCGGCCGTGAATTTATAAAGGATTTGTATGGGAATCCACGTTATAGATTTAGGAAGATAAATACTCGTAGAAATTCTCAATAAAAAACGTCTTACCTTATTTACATGGTGTGTTCTTGCTTGCTGTGTGGTTATTTTCCCGATCCGGTGCGATTTTAGCGATTTTTTTCATTTCTGAGTTTCCACTACTAAAGAGAGAGCAAGGCCGAACACTTCCAATCTGGACAGCCCGCCGAACGAAGCCAAAAATTCCAGGTTAAAATATCCCCACGGCCAAAATTCCACCGCAGAATCCAACTACAAAGGTTAAACTTTCATTTCCACTTTCTAGCCACGCAATCGCATCCCTGCGAGCGACGCCAGGCGGCAGTTTGTTTCCCCGATGAAACAGTAAAACGTTGGGCCAGAACCGCGTACAAATCCACCACGACACAACGACCGTTGAAATCGGCTTGGTAACCTCGTCACGTTGACAAACAAAGACTCACGGGGTACACTAACGCAAATTGTCAACATGAATTTCTGTTCTGAATTTGCGTAAATAAGGTAAGACGTTTTTTATTGAGAATTTCTACGAGTATTTATCTTCCTAAATCTATAACGTGGATTCCCATACAAATCCTTTATAAATTCACGGCCGCCATGTAACCCAATACCGCTTTCGTTGAACAGTCACGTCCCGGCTCGCACACCGCTAATAATTAATCTAATCCTTTCACGTGACGTGAGCTTGGGCTGCCTGTGCGTTAACCGGCCAGATAGTCGTCAAGCGAGTGATATTTCAGCTCTCCAATAACTAGTCTTATGAGCAGTTTTGGTGTTGCTTTTTTTTCATTTACACCGCCGGAGCTACGTTTTAGTCTCCTTAGGGAAAATTTGAGAACATTTGAAGGAAAGGTAGAAGCGCAATTTAGATTGGGGAGAGGCGCCCGTTACTTTAGCAACCCTATTTGTGACAGCTTTGTACGCTCAGTTCAAGAAATCATCCGGACTCGTATCTCGCTGCTTTGTTGAAGCTATAAATTGTTCAAGTCTGTGTTTACCCCATTCAACGGCGATGGCGTTTTTATTCACAACAAAACTTAAGTTGCTTGATCGAATACGTGTTAGCAGAACACATTTCACAACCAAACTGAATCACGCGTTAAGTTAATTCTGTCGAGTCAGTTCTTGAGCGCGGCCTTGCCTCGCAACCGTCATTACACCGTCCTAGTTCACTCAAATCGGAGCGATAAGTATAGCACTTGCTTAGTGGTGGAACGACTTATCATAGCTCTTAGGTTTTCCGCAAACATGGATATGCAAACACAGCGTGGGAGATTGTCTCTTCATTGTGAATGTACTTGGTATGGTTGCGAGTTACATTGTTCATGTTACGAAAATGTACAGACGTCCCCCCTCCTCAGAAAAAAACCGGGAGAAGAGACGTCTGTGAATCGCCGTCGTTAATCGTGTTCCGGTATACATTTACATAAATTATGTTTTTTTTGTTGTTTTATCTCTGACAGTTCAAAAGGTGTTGACAGACCAACACGACTCTGGACTCTTGTACAGCACGTACGCAGTTATCGGATGTTCTCAGCCGTTGTAGCTAAGCAAGGCTTTAACTAGAATATCTAGTTAAAATGGCATTTATAACGAGTATTTTATTCTTTGGAAGATTCTAACAACATGACACATTCTTCAGTCTTTTTTAGCTCATAAAGTCGGTCTGTTACTGTGCATCGATTTCCTGTGGTTTTTGGTTTGGCAGAATTTTGATCATGGAAGCACTGTTTGCATTTGCATAGCCCGTGTACAGACGTCCCCCTTCCGCAGAAAAAATCGGGAGAAGACACGTCTTTGAATCGCCGTCGTCCTCTCCCGATTTTTTCTGAGGGAGGAGGGACGTCTGTACACAGGCTGACATCCCGACGGGGGAGGTACTCCTGGGAATTCTTGGTGGGGGTGTGCCGCCCGGTTTTCCAAATCCTGAGCTGATTTCAGACCAAAAAATGTAATTATCTACACCTGTTTTCAGACCTGGCCTTTAGGCAGAAATTATGTTATTTTTATCAGATTAGGTCGCAAATACAAAAACTATTCAAATCCATTTCGAATTCGCATATATATCTTTCTTTCTTACTCATTTGGAATTGAAACGATAAAAATGTTCATACACTCCCGTAGTTCGCTCGGAAACGCAATCCGTTTTCAGACCAAAACGGCGCAAAAACTCTACCCGATTTGGCGGCACATACCTATATGGCTTATTTAAGGGAGTACCCCCTCGGGGCTAACATTTGCAGTCAAGCGTTTTATGCAGGAGTTGATCCAGGATCGTCCACTTCTCTTCAGCCGGAAATTACAATAGCCCTACATGAGTCATGACCGACACATGTAAGCCAAAAATTGCCCTGGCGTCTGTACACGGGCTAGCCGAACATCTTCACGCAATGCCCACGCTAAAATCCAGATATAAGATCTCTAATTAAGCGTGGAATTCCGTACATCCTTTTTTTTGTTATTTACAATACCAACCAGCAGAGACAGACGCACCCACAACCGGTGCAACGTGAAACATCGGTGCCTATTCCAGAGAGCCAAATACAGTGAAACCTCCATTAAGCGGACCCCCAAATAAGCGGGAACTCTCTATTAAGCAGACACTAAGCCGGGTCCCGAAATTAACGTCTTACATTTTCCTTTATGACGAACCCCTATTCAGCGGACACCTCTATTAAGCGGACGCGGACACTAAAATAAATTGTATTTGGCTAATTTCTATTGTTAAAAACCTCTATTAAGCAGACACCGGACTGAATTGACAATAGTAGTATTGGATTACGTCCTTGAAATACGTATTGTAGTCGATTAATAAAGATAAATCAATACATTTAGCTGTCAAAAGTTCACCTAAACTCTTGCACAAAGTACAGCACAGGTTTTTTAGCTTCCTTAACAACAAGAAACTTTATCATAGTACAGGGTAATCGTTGAATGTTAATCGTTAACAAACATTGCGCAATTCTTACAAACCTCTATTAAGCGGACACCTTCTATTGGAGGTGTCCAACCTCGTTGCCAGGCCCCTCTTCAGCAGCACTTTAGTATTTTTTTTTTTTATGATTTAAGAACTGAATGGAATTTGGAAATTTTGTTGGATTTGGACTGTTGCCACCTTAGGGATCGAGTGAAAGGGTCAAATATTGGTTTAAACATCATTTATTTGATTATCACTAAATACATCAATCTGGATTTACTGCGGACGACTTTGTTTTCTAGAAAAGATAGAAAACAAAGCCGTCCGCAGTAAAGTGAGAGCTTGGTTTACGCGGTATTATAATACAGTGAAACCGCCATTAAGAGGTTTGCAAAAATTGCGCAATGTTTGTTGACGATTAACAGTCAACGCTTACTGTGTACCGTGATAAAGTTCCATGTTGCTGGTTAAGGAAGCTTCGCGGTACTTCGTGCAAGACTTTAGGTGAACGTTGATCGCGGATGACAATTATACGGCCGGATATCGGTCTAATCTACAGTTTATTGACAGCTATTGCTAAATGTATTGATTTATGGCTATTAATAGACTACAATACGTATTTCAAGGACGTAATCCAATACTGCCGACTGTCAATTCAGTCCGGTGTCCGCTTAATTAAAGGGTTCTTAACAATAGAAATTAGCCAAATACAATTTATTTCAGTGTCCTCGTCCTCTTAATAGAAGTGTCCGCTGAATAGGTGTTCGTTTTAAGGGGAATTTTAAGACGTCTATTTTGGGACCCGACTTAGTGTCCGCTTAATAGAGGGTGTCCGCTTAGGGACTATGCAATAATTACCTGGAGGGGGGTGGGGGGGGGATTGGAAAATTATAGGGAGGGCATAGGAGAAAATGACAACAAGACGGGGGGGGGGGGGCTGGATGTAAAATTTAATACATACAGGGGGAGCATTACTTTTTCATTCCTTTTTGAAAACTGGGAAAGTTGTGGAAAAGTTCAAATGTAAATACTAACTTTGGAATTAAACTGACAAATTTATCAACTTTAAGGTGTTCTGATCTATGAACTGTTGTTTTCCTATCTGTCATGCAGTAGGAAAGGAATGCCTCTGTTATACAGGGTGTTTCAAAAGTTGGTTCCGATTTTTGCTTCGCTTAAATTTCACTGATTATTAAAAATATCTTTCGTAAAACTAAGCAATGTTATTTTTTATTCATTTTTCATTGACTAATTAAAATATTAGTAAACAAAATGTCTTCCTTTGTGCTTTCTGACATTTTTTTAAGCGGTGAAGTATAGAATGTACGAGTTCCCAAAGCGTGTCTAAATGCGCATTTTTCCAGGCGAAGCGTAGTCGCTGTCTTAGCTCGTCCAGTGTTTTGGGGGCTGGATCTTTGTATGTTGTCTCATCAACAATAATCCAGAAGGTCTCTAGAGTGTTGACATCACGTGAGTTTGCCGACCGGTCGTCCTTTAGTACAAAGTTTGCAAAATTCTTTTGATACCATGCCTGCATGAAGTGTGCACCGCCTTTTTTCTCTTCAAGGCTTTCTAACTTTTTTTTGGTCACATATCTCAATACCGTTGTACTCGAAACTTTAATAATGTGAAGTTGAAATCTTTCTGCCTTGTTGAATTATTACGCATATACTTACAGCTTTTTCGATAACATTTCTCACGCAAATTGTAAAAAACAAACGGCCATCTACCTGATCTACTCCTTGGATTATCGTCTAAGGTCTTTACTTTTGACCACTTGTTCACTCATCGTTCAGACTTCTCCAACAATTTTGCAATTTCTTTGACTGAATGGCCAGAATTCAGTGAAAAATAGGATGTCTAAGCTCAAGCACAAACAGTTGAGGCCGTCATTTTCGTGAAAGAGTAGAAAAAAGAAAAAGCCAAAAATACGAAAATAGAAAACCTACAAAATGGGCGGGAAAAATATGGCGGGAAAAAACTTGCGTACGTGCACATTTTGGACAAAAATGAAAAAAGTATTACATTTTCTTCAAATTTTAGTTTGAAATTACTTTGAACGGTTATTTAGATAAATTTCGTACCTGAATCAGGTTACATTTACCTAAAGAAGCATTAAAAGCTTAGTGCAAAATACAAGTTACAATCGGAACGAACTTTTGAAACACCCTGTATATGTTAAAACAGTGCTACTTTATTTGCCCTAGAATTTAATAAAACAGGAAACTTTAATTAAAAGAAAGATGCCAATGTTAGCACACATGGCATCATAATTAAGCAGAATGAAAAACCCAATTGTTGAATTTTTAATAGCAATACAAATTTAAAGTATGGTAAATAAAACAGTATGATTAAATTGAGCTTCACTGAAACAGTCCAGAGTAAGCTCAATCAGACAGGAAGTCCTTAATAATATTTTCAGCTTCTCTAACATGTACAAAACTTCTGAGATTCAAAAGATCTCATTTTAAAGTGTGGTAAATAAAAACAGTATGATTAAATTGAGCTTCAAAACAGTCCAGAATAAGCTTAATAAGACAGGAAGTCCTTACTAATAGCTTCAGCTTCTCCGACAAAGCTTCTGGAATTCAAAAGATCGTGTAAACAAGCTTTGTCTGTTCGAGACGAAAATAATGAAAGAGTGTCATAATCAATTTATTCAACCTGTTGGATGCCATAAATAGATGGATCATACTCATTATTTATAAGATAAGAGGAAGCAAGGCTGAGTTGATTGATCGAGTTCTCACTCACGCACTCGGGAACCTTAGAGCCAGAGATGCGGTAGAAGATGAGGAATCTCCCACTTCATGCGAAGACGACACAAGCTCAGAGTCCAGTGATTCTAATGACTCTTCAAATGACTCTTCGACGTACGTGGAAGAGTCATTTGAAGTGATGTTCGTACCGGTGGAAGAAATCCAACTAGTAAACCAGGTATGAGGGAATCAATTAGAGCCTACTTTTTTTCAAGAGGGGGGGAAGTTGGGGGGGGGGGGGTGGGGGGTAACCTTCATACATACATACATACATACATACATACATACATACATACATACATACATAAATACATACACACACACACATACACACATACATACATACATACATACATACATACATACATACATACATACATACATACATACATACATACATACATACATACATAGTATTACATACATACATACATACATACATACATACATACATACATACATACATACATAGTATTACATACATGTTTTATTTATTTGGAGTCTTATACAATGAATAGTATATCAATTATTTCCAAATAACTAAAATTACAAACAACAAAAAATTCCTAACCATATATGGCTAATAAGTTATTAATTAATTAAGTTCTAGAGTATTTACTTTTTGCCGTCTTCCCCTTTCCTTTTTTCAAAGCATTCGAATGTGTGTTTTGCTATTAGTTTTTGCATTTTAGCATTTCCGCTAGGGGGGTTTATTAGAAACATGAATATTTTGTTGGGCGACATTCTGCTTATTTTTATTCTATATTGTTTTTCCAAATAATCTAGTAACAAACATCTTTTTTCTGGTAAGCAGGGCATATATTTAGAAAATGGTATTCGTCCTCCATTTCTATTTTACAAATTGGGCAAATTCTTTCTGCAGGTTTCTTAAACGGTCTCGAATAACGTCCTGTCTCTATGGCTAATTTGTGGTTGCTAAGCCGCAGTTTTGTTAGAGCTATTCTGTGTCGCGTATTGGTGACCTGATGTAGGTAATCTTCACGTTTGTAATTGTCTATCGTTTTGAATAACCGGTATAGGTTCTCATTTTGTTGCTTTGGTTAGCATCTTTTCTGGTGTCGTTATTTATTTCATTTAGCCATCTTTGTAGTTCGATATCCTTAAGTCGTTGCCTGATCATGTTTACGATTCCTATGTCCGCATAGTGTGCTTTCATCCAGAGTTCTCCTAATCCTATCCGTTCCAATAAGCTTTTAATTTTCTTGCTCCAGAGAGCTTTATTTTCATTCCATTTAATGTCGTTGTATGCTATTTAGGATAATTTGTTTTCATGTTTGGTTAAGGTTAACCATAACTTAAAGTTCCTACATTGGGCTTCAATTCTCGTTGGGAACCTTCCTATCTCAGCCCTACACGCATTGTTATTGCAGTATTTATTAACTCCCAGCAACCACTTTAGGAATATATTTTGAACTAATTCTGCTGGATCCTTTTCTAATTGTCCATTGCAATCAATCCCCCACACTTTACTCGCATAAAAGAGTATGGGAGATATCAGTGCATCAATAACGCAGAGGCGGATCCATGGGGAGGGTTGAGAGGGTTGCAACCCCCCCTTTGCGAAGTTTTCAAACTTGTCTGGTTTCCCATGTCTATCCCATTTTCATACCAAAAATAATATTATAAGTTATACAAGTTCCAGTCCAATCGATAATTACAAGAAGATTGTAGCTATTCCTCTTCTTCACTCCTCAATTGTCCAAATGCAAGATCGATTTTCTGACGAAGATCGTCACACCCGCCATCTGCTTTGTCTCGTGCCATCGATTATAGTAAATAGGGCACTGCAGCTGGATCGGGTGAAGTAAAAGGCATGCTGTTCTGGAAGAAAGACATTCCATTTCTCAAATCCCATGGAATTGACGTACGTAGATGGAAAACACTCTGGTCATCAGATAGGGAGGTTCTAAACAACCTTTTATTAGCACTTGGTGTTTGCGATGAAAATGCTTTTCCAAATATCTATCGCCTTCTGGTCTTTGGCTGCGCCCTACCGATCACAAGCGCAGAATCTGAGCGATTTTTTTCCCTGATAAAATGAATAAAGACTGGCTCTAGGTCAACAATGGAGCGATTCTCTGATCTCGCAGCGATCACCATGCACTGATCCGAGAGATTCTAGGTAGAAGAGATATGCGAAGCCTTTGTAAATGCTCATCCAAGGAGGCTCTTTCAAGCTAGTCTGTTTGACTAAGTAGGCGGATAAAAAGAGATAAACAACTGGCGTTGTTGCACTTCACTCTTAGTCCTTAATAATTGTGTCAATAACAAAATGTTTGAATTTGATTGGTTCTTAACAGCCCATATTTATAGCTTAATTTTGCTACTGTAACTCCAAAACTGTCCGATTACCAGGAGCTTGTAATCGGACAGGTCAAATCGAACAGTAAAGAACCAATGAAAATCAAGTAGCAAATACCACTAGCTAATGAAATTGGAACACAAAGCACATGATAATCAATCAAAATCAATGAAAACATAGTGACCAGGTGAGCTGTCCAGCTTCAACTGGAAAAGAAAAATGGATGAAACTAACTGGTCCAGTGACTTTTATTTACATTAATAAATATTCCAAGACTGAGATTCGCGCATTTTGTTATTGACACAATTAATCGGTGATAGGACTTCGTGTCATTCAATTCAGGAGCAGTCGGGCTCCTAATTTCAAATCGGCTTTGAAATTAGGAGCCCGATTACTACCCGAATTGTACTCCACTCTGTCCTATTGCCATTACTAAAAGTGCCTCAAATTCCTCTGAAATCAAAGTGAAGATAATCTACATATTCAAACATAACCCTAACCCTCCAAACCCTCCCCCCTCCCTCCTCCCCCTCCCCGATTCCCTAGGCCCTGGGAAGTTTGCCTTGAACGACTTACAACCCTCTCTTTGAAAAAATTCTGGATCCGCCCCTGTAACTTCATCGTTAATTTCATATTTTCTCTGAAGTGGTTTCCCATCTCTTTTCGTAATTTATAGTGCTTTAAGTGCAACTTTCTTCAGCTCTTGCCTAGCGAGATTTAAGTTTACAAAAGGACTCATAATGAGTCCAAGATTTTTGCAAGATTTGACGTTTTCCAGCACGTCGGTTGCCGTATTTAGGAGTTTTAATAGATCACTTGGATAGAGATTAAAAAGAGTAGGTGACAACATGTAACCTTGCTTTACCCAGGCATGACAAGTAAAGGATTCGGTTAATTTGTTATCAATTTTAACTGCCGATTTTAACCATTTCTCAGTTTGTCGAATGGTTTTTGTCGGGGTATACAGTCGACGAAACATATACATGAAAAGAGTAAATTTCGGTGCCTCTGATTTCACGTACTTATAAATAAGCAGTTTTAATGTGAAGATGTTATCAACTGTCCGGTCTCGTGCATTTTTCTGAACCACCTTGTTCAGCTTTCAAAATTCCTTTTTGAACCACGTAGTCGTACAGTCGATTGTTGAGAATTGATGTAAAGAGCTTGTCTAGCGCAGAAAGCAAAGTAGTACCTCGGTAATTTTCAACTTTGGATCGATCATCCTTTTTGTGAATAGGTGCAATGAGGCCAAAACTCCAAAGAGCAGGGTATTTATTCGATAAAATAAATTTATTAAATGCCCTTTAACGGCGTGTTTTCCGATTTTTATTACTTCATTTAATATATTATGGACACCTGGAGAAAATAAATTTACTAAATGCCCTTTAATGGCGTCCTTTCCGATTTTTATTACTTCATTTAATATATTATCGAAACTGGAGATTTGTTTGCCTTCGAGGGGAGGGGGGGGGGAGCGTTGAAATGGATTTTTGCTTAATGAGACAGGGGGTATGACTTAGTTTTGCGGATATTTCACCCATTTTCCAACCCCCCCCCCCCCCCGCCCCCCTTCCCCCTCCAGGTAATTATTGCACAGTCCCTTAATTGGGGGTCCGCTTAACAGAGGCTTCACTGTATATATCGTGCACTTTACTTTATTAATAGTATTTGCAGAAGGATGGTTTAGTTAACAAGTTCTTTCAGGCTTGCTCGTACCGGACACAGCAAAGAAAACCAAGCACCGAACTGAACAAAATGGAATTATTTTCGTTATCTTCAGGAGTGTACCTAGGAATCTTTTATTTATTTATTTTTAAGTGGTAGTTGGCGGTGGGGGGGTCCAAAATTGCTAAAATTATTGAGACTGTATTGAAGTTAATCATTTTGACGCTAGATGACGCTCTTAATTAATACACCTCAATTCCAGAAAATTTGTTCGACGTTGGCCATCACACATGATTTTTCAATGGTAAATATTTCAGAACCAAACAACTTATTTCATTTGCACTAAAAAATTGAAGGGGGTGGGAAGGACATTCAAACGGCCCCCCTGGATCGACCACTGTCTTTCTGCCTGCAGTTCACCTCACAAAGCCCTATATTCCCAGCTTGTCGAATTTGTGTTGTTTAAAAATACAATTTTTGGTGCCAACATTTATATCCTTTCATGAGATGCACAAATGGCAAAATCACTCATTTTAACCTGCAGATGTCTCCTACCGTGTGGCACGAAATTTTTGCGGGAGTTTATTTTTGCGGATTGGCGATTTTTTGTGTTTTGCGGGAACTAATTTTTGCGATAAGGAAAGGTTGGTTTTTCTTGCACCCAGAACCCAGCATTGATAATATTTTCGTTTTGATTGAGTACTTGCAACAGAAATACATATTTTCAAAACAATAAACCGGTATTTCGTTGTATACCGTTTTGTTTCTGAATGAAAGAGACAAGTTGTGATTAAACACACACACCCTGCCGGCATGCAGGCAGGGTGCAATTACTCAACTGCTAGAGAAGGCACAGATATAAGCAAATTAAAAAACTAGTTTGGCCAATACCTGTGGCTGGAAGGAGGCCTTTGAAAAATGAGTGAACTGATAATTTCTCTTGTTTATGGGACATGAACCCTGAAAGTCAAAGCATTCCTATGATTAAAGAAATGCATGCGTCATATGCAAATCGGACTTAAGTAGAAATACTGCCTGGCCATCCTTTACATGGTCAGCTAGTTTTCAAGGTTTCTTTCAAACCAGTGTTATACAACGCTTTTTGCCTTAATGTTGAGTGTACTTACGCTACTAAATCAATCCAAAGTTGAAGTTTTGGCGTTTATCTTGCAAACAGTTGTTACATGAACAAATAAACTTTGTCTGAGGGAAAACAAGCTCGAGTCGTATTACTTACGGTAGTTGTCACGAGACGGATCTTTGTCTGACAGGTTTGACAGAAAAATACTGTACTTGGTAAAATGAGGAATGGTAAAAGGACATGGACTAGTGAAAAATAGATCAGTACACACGGACTGCTTAAAGGAGCTTTGTCTCGATCTGCATTATTCTTCACATCGTACAATAATTCTTAATTATTTTTAATCCATCGTATCGCTGTGGTGACGCGGTGGTTTTAATGTTAGTGAGCTGAAGGTGAGTATTTCGAGGTCAATCCCCGGTTTCTGCTTGTCTAGTCCGTAGGCCTCATTATTCCGCGTGGCCTATGCGTTTCGGGTCACGTGGTCCCAACAAGTTTTTACCTAGAACGGGTGGGGAGACGTCGTACAGTAGGCTGCGTCACAGACGTAATCTAACCCCGGTTAGTTAACAATATTCCATTAGCGCGCGTGGGATATAAGTTGGTAAATAACCAACGAGGCGCGTAGCCTGCGAGCAAGCTCTCCTATTTAGGTGAGCGAGAGGCGAACCCGCGAAGGGCTGAGGAAAGGAGAGCTTGCAACGATCTCTCATAAATTTTCATTTGTACCTCGCCCAGACGAAGGGAAATTCCATTGGGTGAAAAATGACGTTCCGGAAATCAAGGTTGATTGATAACAGGCCTGTCCTAAATTTTCGCGGGAAATGTTGAAACAAGATGCTCTTATCGCCAATACCCGTGTTACTTTGGCGATCGCTGAACTCACTCCGAAAAAGAAGACCGGCAGAGGAAGAAAATTGCTTTCTCCTTCTGTGAGAGATAACTGTCGTCTGTGTGTCAAATTTGGTTCTCACGGGCATCATATTCGAACCGAGAACTTGTTTCAGCCCTCAATACAGTCGGGCTCGTTTCAGTGTCAATTGATGTGATCGTCGCAAACCTGTACGTGTGAAAGTGTTGGATTGCCAATAGAATATTGCGAGCTGAGGATAAAGTCGGACCGAGTCTGTGGTTCTTGTGGAAGGAAAATCAGAACCCTTCATCAGTTTGTGTCAAGCGCCTTGTTTGGTTCTGAAAACGAGAAGAGTGAAAGTGAGGAGAGATTCAAGAGCCCGGTTCAAGCGCTGCCTTTCAACGTCGGTTTTTTCTCCTGATCGAATTCCTCTGGAGACATAGGGTGCATCAGTTGAGACGACTGATACGGTTCTAAATCTCAAAGGAAGGCGTCACGTTGGGATGCAGGACTAGTACAGCATCACAGTAGTTTTTTAGCCCGAGAGATTTCGTAATACCATGTATTTAGCACCAGGATATAGTAGTTTTACGATAGACAGGAATACTACGACTGTACTTGTAGGTTACAGACGGATGCAATTCTAGTTTAGTCACATTTTCACTTGGCATCGCAGTCAGCGTAGCTGACGAAGAATTAGCAGTTGACCGTCAAGAAGGACAACAGAAAGAGTAGGAAACAACTGGAGTAAAACGTAAGAGAACCAAGTCCAGGAAAACGCTGTTGTCCAGTTTTTGGTAGAACGGACAAATATATGTTGGTGATTGCGACGGGGCGCTTAGGCCCGTTTTAAACGTCGTGCTACTGCCATGCCGAACTCAGTTGATCGAATTAAATTCGACTTTAGCATGGCAGTAGCTAAAGTAGCCGTGCCAAACTCAATTCATAAATTATAAATACATTAGAATACATTTAAAAGTTTGCTCGTCTCTTTATTTTTGTGTTTTGTTTTCGGCAACAGCGGTTCTATACGACTGAATTAAATTCGAAGTCTGAAACCAAGTCATGCTAGTGTCGTGCTGCAGTCGAGCTGCAGTCGAGCCAGGTTAGCACCGCAGTGGCACCACGTTTGAAATAGGCCAGGCCTTAATCTTCTGAATGTGGACGACTTTTCAAATGTAAACGAAATGAGAGTCAAAGCATCGAATTCTTATCGGAGCGGAGACGTTGAAGTTCGATGTCCGGTGGATAAAAAAGCATATCAGTGATCAAAAACATTGTTTTGATTTAGTGGAAAACTGTTTCGAAAGCTATTCAATGAATAAATAAATTCTACGCGCCCTCAGCTGTCTAAACTTGACAGGCGAATGTCACTTTTCTAATCTGCGGCAAGTTTGCGGTGACAGTTTTCACGCTTTGCGGTGTCTCGGGATTTCCGGGGTGGAAATGAAAATTTATGAGTGATCGTTGCAAGTTCTCCCTTCTCTCCACCGTCGCCCGCCTTTGCGTCTCCTTTCATGTGCCTCTCGCGCGTCCACTTTTCACGATATCCTCCAAATAGGGAGTTTGCTCGCAGGCTATGAGGCACGTAGCGCTGAGTTGGCTATAAAACTATCTCATATCCAACAAGCGCGAATGGAATAATTGTTTTCCGGGGTGGCAATGAAAATTTATGAGTGATCGTTGCAAGTTCTCCCTTCTCTCCACCGTCGCCCGCCTTTGCGTCTCCTTTCGCGTGCCTCTCGCGCGTCCACTTTTCACGATATCCTCCAAATAGGGAGTTTGCTCGCAGGCTATGAGGCGCGTAGCGCTGAGTTGGCTATAGAACTATCTCATATCCAACAAGCGCGAATGGAATAATTGTTTTCCGGGGTGGCAATGAAAATTTATGAGTGATCGTTGCAAGTTCTCCATTTTCTCCACCGTCGCCCGCCTTCGCGTCTCCTTTCGCGTGCCTCTCGCGCGTCCACTTTTCACGATATCCTCCAAATAGGGAGTTTGCTCGCAAGCTATGAGGCGCGTAGCGCTGAGTTGGCTATAGAACTATCTCATATCCAACAAGCGCGAATGGAATAATTGTTTTATTAAATTTTTTAAAACCCCAAACGTCTGGTTATTAAAACTGAAAATTTAGTAAATCTCATTTCAAATATTACAAAACGACCGGGATATTAATGTAACTGCCGGTAAACCAAGGGAAAATCACATGACATGTGCGCCGTTTGCCAACTTAGTTGAACGAAAAATATGAAAGGGAAGGACGCTGTGCTTAAATTATTCTCTACAAGTACTGTTTTAGCTTTCCCTCGCTGTGACTATGGAATTTGACGCAGGATAGGTCGACCTGATTGCTCTTCAATTTCGTTTTCTTCTTCCACTGAATCGGAGCTGCAAAAAGACCCAGCTTCATTAATCAATTTGCAGTAGTTGTTGTTGTTCAATGGAAAGCCGCCCGTTGTCGGATTCACTTGAAGCCCTTCATGGTCCGTTATAGACTTGCGAAAGTGTTAATAGGTGCAAAAGCTCTTCAAACACGCAATTTAAAATGCGCTAATGGTTTTGAAAACTAACTCTTGCAAGGACTTGCAAGCCATTCTGAAAATTTTTAAGGTAAGCTTTGTTGTTGTTACATAATTAGCTCGACTTACGGAAGAATTAATATAAGCTTGAAATTTCTTTATTAAAATTTGTAAGGAAACTTCGGAGTACCATTAGATAATTTCAAACCAAAGTTTGTGGCTTTTTTGTCGCTGCCGGTATGGCATTTTCTATTTTTTCTTTTTCTGTTGTTTCTTCGGTAGAAAGCTCGCGAAATCTAATTTTTCCGCCGCTTTGTCCGAGAGAAAGTTTGTTGTTTTCCATACAAGGTCAAACTAAGGTATATAAGCTGGTAACCGACATTGAGTGAACCAATCAGAATGCTAGAAATGCATTATCCGAGGTTGATTAATTTAATAATAACGGAAATCCTTGTTCTGGGCCACCAAGTGACTCAACGAATTATCGGAATTATCGCATTGTCTAATTTCCTTCATCCCGATTGGCAATTCGACAATGCGATTCTAGGTTAACTATGACGTGCACTTCCTGGTATACAGGTTCAAAGGCGGACTTAACCTGACAAGTTTAGTGCCGTCTCTGGCGCTTGAAAAACGCAACGTAATAGCATAATTGCTGGTAGGCCAGTCAAGAGTGACCAACATCGCTTTTCTGCTAACAATATTCATAGATTATCAAGAAAAGATGTTATGGGAACTAATAAAATGATCTCCTTAGAGAAAATTCTTTGATCTGTTATCAAATTCTCACGACCAATTCTTCAAAGAAATGTATAGAGATCAGTTTGGAGAATTTGTAAGTGGATATTGGGGCTTAAAGAGTTTAAATTGGTTTTTATAGCCAAATTCGTTGTATCGCGCTGCGCGTCTGCAAACTTCTAATGGGTTTTTCTGTTCCGTCAATCATTTGAGTGGGGGCGGAGTTAATGCAAATCACAATGCAACGCACTCGCCCAGCTTGGCCCGCAAAAACAAAACTGAGAATGACTCTAGACTGCTCAAGAATAGCGAAGAAAAATGTGATGATGAGTGGACTTTTTGTAGAGGGCGGGAGGCAGACATTGCTTTATTCTTGCAAGAAGAATAAGAAAGATCAGATGTTTCGTTCTGATGGCCATCGAGCTAATCATTATCGCTTTACCACTGGAGCTATAGAATTCATTGAAGCTTACATTTCTATTTATTTCAATTTAGATGAGTTTCCAAAATCCACATCTAGCTCCACAGAAGGACACTTTAAGTGTCGCCTCCGAGACAGTGCCATTATACCATCTAGGAGCCATTAAGCAAGAGGTAGCATTGGAAGAAAGTTGTTGCCATGAAGACGGATCCGAGCTGATAAGCTTGAGCGGAATTCTAGAAACGGCATTCAATAATCAGGCTGAAAGCGTAACGACCAACGCAACGTTCATGTCAGTGTTTGATGGCAGCTCCTCCTCTATTACACACGGCTGTCCTGACAACTGTCCCTGTGTTTGCCATGTACCAGCTCCACGCATTCCCTTTAATCAGGAACGCCCGTCTGTGATTATGACTCCTGTAGCTGGACGCCGTAGAGCATCAGGTGCAACAAGTACACACGCACCTCTTCAGGTACGTACAGGCAGCGTTCACTATAACTGAACAACACAGGTTACAGGATGCTGAATCTGCAATAGACTAGGTGTGTGTACAAGCCTACTAGTCCGCCCTGTAAGAGAGCTCTCACTGTTCGTTCCAGGGTGGGGGGCGAGGGGGAGAGGGGGGAGAGTATTCGGCCCGGACTTCAAACTCCTGATCTTATTTTAGACCAAAAAATGTTATTAGTGGCGGTTACCCGTACAAAGGAAGCGCCAGCATCTAACCCGACAAAAATTCCCAGAAGCGTAGTAGGAAGTCTCAGCAAATTATCCAGTGCAGGTCGTCAAATTTTGTTGGTGAGGCTGTTTGAAACGTCCAAATTTTGAGGTTGCTCGTATAACGTTCAGTAAATGCAATCACCTTGTAAAGCCTGTGAAACGGCAGGGAACTCTTTTATTAATTTCTCGTTGCAGCAACACAATCAGGGTTTAATTAAGGTGGGACGAATTCTCGAATTCATCACTTTTTACCAGAATGCATTTCGCCACGAACAACTCAAATAAATACTCGAGGAAGTTCGGCGGGTGAGAGCGCGCATCGTTCGCTACTCACACTCTGAGTTTTCTTTTTGGTAAATTTTCTACAGCACGGTTAGAGTTCTTACCAAATTTAAGACACGCAGGAATCTTTCAGATGAGTACGATGGTTAACTCGGGGATTGGATCTCAATTCAAGAACCTTTATAGTGCGACTATACGAACCGCGACAAAAAAATAAGACAAATTTTGAAATTAGCCAATCATAAGTCGGGATCTAAACAATGAAACTGCGCATAATTTCGTACTCAGAGCCAGTTGAAAATACGTTTCGAACCATTTTTCTATACAATAACACAATATACATTAGGAATCTTAACGTTTGTGTAAATGAAGCTGAAAAATGTTTTGTCAACGTCTATGGGTTGGCAGCAACCTAGTCCCTAGGCGTTCTCGGCTCGGTCAATCCTGGACTCTACCGTGAGCTGTGACGTCACCGAGAGATACACGCCCGCTCTTTCCCAGACTTCGCGCGGACAACGAGGCAGAACGCCTAGGGACTAGGCTGGGTTGGCCGGAATCTAAGCCAGCAGTAAAGAAATTGTGAACAATCCGAACTAAAGGCGACGGTCGCTCACCAAAGATCTTATAACTCGAAGGAATTGTCATCTCAGCGGACCTCTTAGGAAAAATGTCATACTTTGTAATTGGTGGATTTCGATCCGAAGTTGTTTCTGTCTTTCATTGTGATCCTTGCTTGTGATCGTCCGAGTTTGGGGCAATCACCGCGACTAGTTTGCTTCGAAGATTTTTTCTGATCTTTCTTATTCTTGACGTTGTCACTTGCAAGAATAAGCATTACATGTAACCAACACCATATCTTCGTCGACGGCGCTCTTGATTCACTCGCTGAGCGCTGTTTGCCGTGAAATAAGCGGCCATCTGCTTTAGTTCGGATTCCTCGATTTTTTTTTTTTTTTTTTTTTTTATCGCTGGCTTTGATTCCGAGAAGATGAGCATTTGCTCTTCGACTCCGCAACATTTCAACAAAGGTTGCTTCGGTGAAGAATGATGCATGGTCCATGTTTCATAGCCTGCGGTGCATTATGGGAGCAAGTCCAGTAAATTATGTACCTGCGACGAGCCTAAAAACCTAGAAAGCAAACGCTACTGACGCTTCAGAAGAACGTTACGACAATGTATTTCAAAACACTGAATCCTAAGCTTTTTGGGACAGCGATTTGAGTTTAGGTTTTGCTCTGTGGTAATGTGCAAATGTTGCAAACTTTCAACGAGTTTGCTTGGCTCGTGCACGTGGGAATTTTGGATAGAGCTAAAAAAAAACAACAACAACTTCAAGGCGTTTGTTGAACTACAATAAATAACTTAAAATTACGCGTTTATTCATTTTTGAGGCAATTTTTTTGAAAACTGACTAAAAAAAATAATAGCGTTGATTTGCTTTATCGAAATAACTAGCAATCTGGCCCATTCAAAAACGCAGCTTAATCAGGCGGTATAACCCTATTCATTTAATGTTGTTAAAGGAAGAGGCTTGTAATTTCGTACTGTGAGATTTTAAAAGTGAAATTCTTTAGCTCGCTCATGCTTAAGAATTTTCGGAGCCATTTGAGTTGAAAGCTCTATTGAACGCCTTCTCACAAATGGTCTCCATTATTTCAATGAACGTGAACAAGACTGAACTTCCCGCTACAAAAGGGTTTACCATACTGCACTGAAGGCCATAAAAAATGGTTCACGGGAGCAACCTTAATTGAAATAGGTGTATACAAATGCCAGCTTGCTAGAAGGTGATGTGAAAGTGAGAAAATGCCATGCCATGCTATTCTTAAGAAGCTTTAAAATAGCAGCGGAGATCGAGATAACAAAACATATGTTTTGCGTCCTACTTTGCAGACGAGGACGTGTATAACATAACATAAACTTTATTTATACTCGAATTTTAGAGTAGCTAACAAGCTAATACCTTCGAGCGTTTTATCGGCGTTTTGTAAAGCATAATTATGTTCTTTCATTCATTCATTGCCATAAAATATGCCTTTACGTTGTTTTCTTTACTGTTAATAGCTCGGTTAACGCGATGGGATCATCTTTAAACGGCGTTTCCCGGCGGAAGTTTCATGGAAACGGCATTAAATTAAAGAACTTTCCCCATGGTTACATAATCAGCCTCTGTGGTGTAGTGGTAAGGCGTCGAGCCGAAGGTCAGGGTTCGACCTACTCAGTACCTTACCTTTCTTCCTTCTTTCTTTTTTCCGTTTTTTTTATTGTTGTTGTTTTCTATAAATATATACCTAAATAACTGTTATTTAATAGAGTGCAACAAACAGCAAGAAAAGCATAGTGTTTCCAGAGAAAAGATAGTACACCGTATATTAAATATATGGATAAACAATCTGACTTTCTATCATTTCCTACAATTTAATGTTGGAAAACCACAGTTGGTAACAAACTGATCATTTTCTTAACAACGTTCCCACGAGTTCTTTCTATATAGACTGATACTAATTATTACTTTCCAACATGTAAATAGGGCATCCTGTGTCATTTTCGATTGTTTTTAGTCTCACTGCCTAACTAATGTCAGTATCAACAGAATGTGCCGCAGCATTACTAACTGTTAGATACCCTAGTTTTATTTATTCTCAGGCCACTTAAAGGGACAGGTTCACGGTTCAGTGCATGCTCATTTATCAAAATGCTGTTTTTCTGCCGGGACATCTATGCCGGCAAGCAATATGATCATCTCATAATGTTGCTAAAGAACCAATCTGTACACTCCCATGGCAGTCACTTGCACTTGATCAGCTTAAATTTTGAAAATAGCTGTAAATTAATCAACCATGGAATAAAACCCTCGGGTCAACAATAAATTCAATGATGGTAGTGTTGGCATAATCCACAAATTTGTTTCTGCGATTTTAGTACTCCTCTATCCTACTTCAGGTTACTCTGAAATACACTTCTATTTTGAAATAAACTCTGAGATCGCAGAGATACATGTGAGTGGAATTATTAACCGATAGAATTAATAATAACTTGGAAAAAAAAAACATTTAATTAATGAGCATGCGCTTAACCGTGAACCTGTTCCTTTAAGGCATGACAACCTAATTATTGCTGGTTTTCATGTCACGCCATTCAAAATAGATCAAAATAAAAATCAAACCTTTCGATAGGTAAAGTCCAGAATCTGGGAAATGAAAGGAGGAAAATATACAAAGATCCCCGCCAAGATTCAGGTCAGAGGAATATTTCGTATACGAGATATCCGAAGAATCGTTTTACCCAAATTAAGAGAGATTTGTATGGAGACGCCATGCTGGTGCCAATCCGATGGGCACCAACATGGCGGACGAAAACCAAAAGAAACATCTGTTACCGAGTTTTGCTACAAAAGCGTGAATTTATAATTATTCTTCGAGGAACTCATAGACATTAAAGTTATACTTTTTCTAGTACATAAACTGTTTAGATAGCAAAATTCCCTGAAATACGTCATTTTTTTAACCTACATGACAGCTCTCTTGGGCGTCATATAAATGCCGCGTCACGCAAAAGCTGAGAAATTCAAGCGTCCTCTATCACAAAACCAAGAACCCTTTTCAAGCGAAAATTTGTATGAAAATCAGTTTTCAGCTGCTCTAATATATCGTCAAAGTAAAATCTTAGTAGGATCGATAGTTTGGTAGTTTGAATTTTAGTGACGTCATGTGAAAGCCAACAATAATTATGCATATTTTGTTAAATGCGTGTTTAGAACGGTTTGCTTCCATCAGTGATCCTGAAAAGTGAACTACAAATGTGGCCCAAGGAACAAAAAACACGTGAAATGTGATTTCAAAGAACAGGTGACATTGCTTCGTCAATGACGCCACAAAACACGTTTTCCTAAACAGGGAAGGGCTGCAAATACCCTGGGTACCAGAGAGTTTTCTAGCGCGGTTTCCAGTTTCTGTCAAGTCTTTAAAGTGACCCGCGCGAAAAGTTTTTCTCGCGGCTTCGACTCTTGTGGCTTCGACCTACGGCCGAAGGATGTGTTGGCCTTCGGCCAACACCGAAAATTCCCACCACACGCGAAAAAAACCTCTGGTACCCAGGGTAGGTTGCAAACGTTAAATGGTACATAAAAAGGGTCACGTGACTTATTAATCAGTTAAAACTGATTAATAAGTCACGTGACCCTTTTCCCTTTATTTACCGCTTCCTTTATAACGTAAACACACTTACAAGGCGAATTGTTCAGAACCTTTTCAATAGCCTCTGAAATATACCTAAAAGAACTTGTTGCTCTTTAATTATCTTTTTCCCATTTTAGAGTAAATGTTTTGACCGTTTATTGTCAATTGTCAGTCACGTGACCAAAATTTGAGCTTCTAAGATGTCTTATATTGTTCAGGCTATTAAGCTCCATTTCAGTTCAATTTTCAGGATCATTGATAGAAGCAAACCGTTCTAAATAGCATTTTATCAAGCTATGCATATTTAATTAGATAGTCATATCTTAAGTGGCCTGAGTTTATTTATTTATTTATTTATTTTTTGTACGTACGTTAGTGGACCGTAAACAAATCATTGCTTTCACAGACAATCTTTGATGGGGACGGGGAAAGTAAATTTTGTTTATTTCAGTTAAAAAAAAAAGAAAAGAAAAGAAAAACGATCAAGAAAAAGAAAAGAAAAAAAGGGGAAAGAAAGAAAACTAAGCAAGATGAAGAAGAAGATCGCTAAGAGTTATTGTTTTGTGATTCTTTACCCCAACTAGATTGGTGAAAACCTTGACAGCTTTGTCAATATCGCTCCAAATCAGTGCGTCGATATCAGCGTAAGTATCTAATGTCGTGTTGTTCATTATCGATAGATAGGAGAAGCTCATAACTTACTTATATATATAACCACTAGTGAATTACTAGGTGAGCTTTCGCGCGAAAACATTATATCGTCACACGTGAAAATAACATGACTTGTCATTTGTGTTATATGAAAAGATCACCGTTGCTATAGCTACATGATAAATTGCGCCTTTTGCAGCTGAAAAAAAAATGTATTGGAATGGTTTGGTATTTCATTGGTGTTTATGCAATAAATAGAACATTACATGGCCGCTTGGAGAAACTAAATTTATCTTCTCGAGTCGTGTATATTTCACTCGTTCGCTGGGCTGACTCGTGATTCAACTCTTGAAGAAAAAATTTCGTATCTCCAAGCGGCCATGTAATATCCTCTATGTAAAAAACATTGACTTATCTGCAGGAACAGGGGACATTCATCGATCTTATGTTCTGATCAAGGTCCTGTGTTTGCGATGTTTTTTTTTCGGAAATTTTCTCCAGTTTTTATTTCCCCTTATATTTCCTTTAATCTGTGGTTAAAAACGAGACGAGGTGAGTGCCTTATCTCGCCTCATATTAGCTTTGGCCCTAATCGAGGAGCTAAGACGCTGGCTCTCTTCTCTGCTCTAAGATGTTTTTCTCCGGTTGCACTGGTTTTCCTCCTCAAAAACCACATTCCCTATTTCAAATGTGTTCTGATAATAGTGAGCTTCCGCAAATGTACGGGGACACTTAGAGGCCGACAGGTTTATCAGTTTTTAAAACTGCAAATTTTAGTGTCGGCCGCTTCGTTTGTTTGTTTGTATTCCTGTTCGATTGTTTTGTTCTGTTTAGCCCCGGATTACCGCTTGAAGTAAGGTGCCGACAGTCGCACTTACGGTGGCTCGCGATTTTCAGAAGTTTCTTTGATATACCATGAAGGCTAGCACTATATTTATAGTGCTTGTTATAATTATAATAGTATCAAATAGAGATGAATGTGCCAACCCCCTCCCCCCCCCCCACCCACCCATAAGCGGAAACCCTTGGGATGACGGATCTTGACGTTGATGACGACGATGATGATACGTACATAAACTGTGCGTGGGGAAACTATTTTATCAGTTTACTTTTCGTGTATTTTGCAAGTAATTTTTTCGTATGCCTCTTTTAGAAGAAGGAAACAGAAAGCAATGGAAATGCGGATACCATCCCCCATTTCAAGCAGTCGAAAGACAACAAAAAAGTGGTAAGTCGTATCACAGGAGCATATACCTATACTCGAACTGGTTGATTTGTTATGTAATGTATCCTAATAAGTTTCTCAATGTTTCATCTCAATGTTGCTAGCAAGTATGGAAAAGTCTTTGGTGATACTGCAACAAAAAAGTATTGACAACGGGTTCTCTCTCCTTCCGCGCTATATTTGAAAACGAGGAGACCTTGGGAACGAGGTTGTCACATTAAGCAGCAGAAAACAAGGAGTGCTTACCATTTGTATGGAAAACCCGGAAATTTCGGGGAGAATTCAAATGGAACGGTTCATCCTGGTGGAAATTTTCCGGATAAAAAGAAATACCTTTCGAGGTATTACCTTTTTCCCGTTTTTACCGAAACGACCGAAATTTTCTGTACCATTTGTTTGGATTACCAGTGCCAGGCTTCAAGGCGAGAGAAAGCGAAAAAATTACCGGTATTTTGAAAATGTACAACTCAATCCCGTTCCTGTTTCCGGTGCCAAAAAAAAAAGAAGTACCATTTGACGGAAATTTTTCACTGAAATTTCCATACAAATGGTAATCGCTCAATTTTCCCTCCATGGGACCGCCTCTTGTTTAGCATGCCATTTCTTTACTGCCTTCTACGATCCGGGCTTCAGGTATTGTGAAATCGTTTTGTATTTCACTGCCTGAGAATATGTCCACACCAAACAAGTACAAACATATGAGTTAACAGCTTCCGTCTGTGAAGAATAAACTGGTAATATCGTCATCGTCATCGTCCCGATGATGAAAGTGGTCACAGCCGTAGCGCCATTGAAATGCATTCCCACGTCGTGGTACCAGGGGAGAGGTCGTAGAAAACCTCTTGACTTTTGACCGTGTTATTATATTTTGCCTGTTACGAGTATTGTGGGATGTGATCCTGCTTTAGACCTGTGCCGGTGTCCTTTGCCCTGGCCATCATTTTCGCCTTTAGTGAAAATTGAAATTTTTGCAGCATGTTGTCATAGTAACATTTTAATTTATGTCTTATGCAATGACTCACCAAATTTCGCCAAATAGTGTCTGAAAATACAAATGACCAGATACTGAGGAGTTTTGGTTCTGGCTCAAAATTGTTCAGTTTCTACTGATCCGTCATAAACATTTTGAGGTTCCCTTCCCTTCCTGTAAATCCAAGTTAGAATGCTTTTAAACAGACCCATTTGCGGTGATCCAGAGCCCCCAGAGGGCTTGCGCGCATGCTAACTTAAATGTAATCGTGTAAACATGGGTAAAGAAAGTGTGGGGGCCGGTTAAATCTGTGTTTGTTTGAACAAAGCCTAAGTTATATTTTTCTTCGCGATAGCATGAAGTCTGGAAAGACTCTGAAGGGGGACAGCGTCTCCTTCGAGCTGATATCGCTGGTTTGAAGACGAGATTTAAGCTGTCAAAAGAAGACTGGGACCTGATGGAGATCACCCATTTCCCTGGTGGAGGTCGTTTGTTAGGTGGTGCCTGGACTACGATTTTTAAACGTGGTTTACACGAAAGCAATCCCTGGTGCAACTTGCGCTTAAAGAATAATCACGTTCGAAAGGAAAACTCTCGAAAGATGATCTCAGCACCGTTCTTCAGAGGATCTGGGAACTGCAAGCGTCGCGAATGCGACATGAAGTTTAAGATGGTCATCGAGGAAGAGAGGGGAAAATACGTGGACGTGACGTATACAGGAAATGTCTTCCACAAGCACAAATCGTACCCAGCGAAGGGGTGACTGAAAAATAGCTGCCAAAGACCTGAAAACAGTCTAGGCATCATACTCACTCGGTTAGTAGAAGCCGCTTGCGATATGTTAGGTTTGTGAACTTGAATCCTAGTACAAGAAGGAGACCTTTGGCTTCTTTAGTATCTTGAGAACCTAGACAAGTTCACGTTTTTAAAGAATCGGAGAGAAAGTAGAACAGTAACAAAGTTTGAATATACCTGATTTATATTTTTATAGTCAAAGCCGTTAAAAAAGAATTTTTTTGAACTAGAAGACCGAGTACAGACTCAGTACCAAGGACCGTGAGGATAGCAATTCTCATTTTTCTAGCCTATTTTTCTATTGATCCTAGTTTCCCAATCAATGTTTGCTTAGTTTCGGCATGCCAATGACAAAAACAATGACAATGACCCTAACAGGAGGAGAAGCCAGAGGAGGATCAAAGCTCATATCTTTTACACTAAAATTAGCCAACTGCCGTCTTCTATATTACAACTTTAGAACCTTCGTACAAGGCTATGTTATAGCTTTTTTTGATAAAAATATAGAGAATGCTAAGGATCCCGTTTTTTAAATCTATTTTTAACCACAGTTTTTATCTACATCAACGAGAATGGAAATGGTAAAAATTAATTCAAGAAGGAACAATCACTAATAATGTTTTACCACCTTATTCAGATTTCTATAAACTTTTTTGTTTACAGGTTGCCGGTTTTTCGGCACTTTTTCAATAAACGATTACTCTTTCATCATGATCATCAATTTCCTCATCACCATTAAAATCCACACACCACTATCGAGCCTTAACATTTTGTTATCCACATTCTAAGCTTATGGAATCCGTACACTTGTCAGCAAACATTATCTTCTACGCTTACTACACACATGCTAAAATTATTGGTCAAAGGGTGGTTTAAGTCTATCAGTCTGCCGGTCAACGCTACCCTGACGACGCAGATTTAGAATCACGTTCTGACCGCAAACAGCAGACGTCGATTTGTACCTCTTGATCAAGTCTTCTCTTGTTAGTTACTGTTTAATTTATCCGCGCAAATAGGCATTTTTACGCCAGCGTCAAGATATTTACATTTGTGGCAAGGCTTATTCCACGTTCATCATGACTCCTTGGCTAGACTCTCCTCACCCCACTTCTTCAGAGTCTGTACGGATGAACGTACGGACACACTCATTGACTTGGTTTTATCAACTGAGTTGATACAGTATCACATTGGCTACTGTAAAGAGATTGAGATTGACGTCTTGAGCGTTAGCTCTCTTTAAGAGCGAATCTGAGGGAGATAGGCTAATCATCACCGTCATGGTTCAAGTATGAGGCCGTCGAGCTGGATTGAGCACCCAGTAATTCCACTGCATTTTCGACTTTACCCACATACCCCGGATCCTCATGATTGAACGACATACTTCCCTTAATCGCGAAAACAGGTCTATATTGATTTTTTAACTAACTCGGAAAATGAGCCGGTTAACAAAATTGATCACCAGCAGGAGCACCAGTGAGCAATTTAATGCAATGTGACCAGCTTTAAACGACAGGTCTTTTAACTGGGTCTTTGTGCCCTGAATCAATAATACCCTATCTGTATACACTAAATTGAAATTGAATCTGATAAGTACAGTAATGTTCAGATAAACCAACGACAGAAATTTTCCTTGTTACGGTTGGTCAAAATTCACGTTCGTTGAACACTCAATGTGCGAGACAATTTTTTCACATTTCGTAACAGTTCCAGCAGGATTGTTGTGTGATGTCATTTCAGTCTGGGATGAACGCTTATTCAACTTAGCTTCCTAGGATGCCTCATTCCAAATTGATTTTTTCTTAATAATTGCCTTCTTTAATACCTATACATTTTAAAGTCGTAAAAATAATAAATTGGGCGGAGATATTCGAAATGAACCAATTAAAAATGTCAGAAATTGGTTACGATCAAACTTGGCGCTTCAGTGAACTTGAACCATTCCTTTTAATAAATCAACACAGCGGGTTGCTAACTAAGAAAGTGACACCGATTCCATAAAGAAGCCATGGGTCTGTCAAAATTAAGAAGAACAAGTCTCTGCTGTAGAACTTACATGGTATCTAGTTTTACCCAGTTGAACCAAATGGCGTTTTCCACACTCAGTTTTAAAGTCGAGTTCATGAATCGTGTGTATCGATGCAAAGAGGCATGAAACTGTAAACTGACCAGCTCGCGACCGTTAATTTCAAACAAATTACGAAATTGTAATATCAAACATTACAGAGATAGGGGAAAGAATGGAGCAAGTTATTTCAAGGTAATTTCCTCTATAACCTACTTCAGTCATTTCTGACCATGGCCGCCGTATTGTTCAAATACGTTACAGCAGAGGCCAGAAAATTCTCAGGAAATGATCACAGCTCTGGTCATAAAAGAAAGATGTTCGACGAGTTTCTAACCGGTAAAGGTTGGCATTTTATTGGGAACCAAGCGTTCCATTCCGAACCGTCCTTTGGCACTGTAAGGGAACAAATGGTCTCTCAGGCAAGAGCGATATGGGACATTGAAGAACTTCTCAAGTGGAAACCAACACTAAAGGATTATCTCAAGGATTCCCTGGTAATCGTAGGTCACGTTTACGATATCAACTCACTGATGGAAAGCAGCAGTGTCAAAAGACTGACAAGAAAAGAAGGAGATGAAAAGCGACCTACCGCGCTACTCGAGTTGGAGTCAACAAAAAATTGCTCCGTCATGAGGGATCGCGCTTTCCCAAATGACAGCACAACAAAAGAATCAATTGCAAACGCAGTGAAGGCCATGAAGCTTGGTCAGCCAAAGATCAAAAGCCCAGTGAAACCAAAAGTGAAGAACACGTCGCGTCCAGCTCAAGTTCGCCCAATGGGTTCTGCCACAAAGGCAACCAGTCACCCGATTGTAAACTTTCCCAGAACAACCGTGAAAACCGCTAAGAGCAAAAGCGGCACAACCTTGTTGATCAGACCCGGTCATTCCCGGAGCGATATGAACTCAAATCTTTTGTCAGCAGCAAGCAGGGATGATAATGAGAGCATGGACGAAGACGACATGACACCGCTCTATCTCACGTGTTTGGAGGAAGAAAATGACCACGGGGAAAAAGACGTTATTCGTGATTTTCCTCGGTTAAGCGGTTATCACGTCGAAACTTTTGTTACCAGAGATATATGTACCAAGAAACTTTGCTGTTCAAACGTCAATATGGACCCGTCGGAAAGGGTTATGGTCTGAGTTAAATTAATGCAAGTAAATGTCGGAGAAAATAATTCTTCAGCCTCTTTCACAACAAACACTGAATGAGACAAAATTACCCTAAGTTACCAAATGAAGATCTTAAAATTACCAGAAAGAACGTGAGAGGAGAGATTATCTAATCAGGTTCAGGTGAACCCAGGGTTTTCATTTGGGCCAACTTTGTACGATTAACAGCAGCAAACTGATTTTGCAGAAAAGACCGTATTATACACCGGTGTTTACCATTTACATGGGCAAACCGGTCGGTTTACGGTTTGGGTAAATGGTACGCAAAGTTGAGGACTGGTAAATTTAGTTCCGGAATCGCGTTTACCATTTGTACAGATCAGTTCCATTTAACGGAAAACGGCCGCGTAGGTCTCAAACTGGTATCAAAGATGGCTTCGAGGAAATGGAACACGAATTTCCGTTTGGAATATTTCGTCCGGAAAAACAGGACTACCTTTTCAGATGTTCCGTTGCTCCCGGAACTTTTCCGTTGGGAAGACCCAAAAAGTCGTGTTCCATTTACTTTCGAACCGGATTTCCCGGAAAATTCTTGTAAATGGTAAACAACCCTGGTATTCACAAATGGCGGACACGCAGGAAAAAAACTGGTGCCTAGTCATGAAAGCGAGGCGTTGGAGGATAAACAAAAATTGCAATTGAAGACTTTCAGTGAACTTGTGTTTAGCACGGTTTCCACCTAAGATAACTTTGTACGGACTTCTTCTTTTTAAATACAATTACGTGGGATGTCTTCAGCTTTTAATATTTAGTACTGATTTGCTGTTTGCAATCCAAAGGGACGCGTATATCTTCAAGGAAACAGGATGATTTTGTAGGTTTCCAAGCATCAGAATCTCGACAAGTGGGCGATAGTTGCAGAAAAAAGCGGCAAACATGTTGGCCTAAACTTCACATTGAAACCGAGTAAGAAAGCCAGCTCACAGCAATTCGGTAAAACAGAAATATAAACAAATCTTATATGGCCTACTTGTTAACGTAAGAGACTTCTGCCATTGAACAAAACAGTTCAAGTCCAGATGGAAAAAAGGGAGACAAGAGAGAAGAGGTGACTGAGGTTTCGATAAAGTTATGTTTGGTTTTTGTTTGCCAGGACGTTATTCTCTGGTATTTAAAAAGACGTCCATCCAAATTCATTTTAGGTGGAATCCGTGCTAAACACTGTGCAAGTTCACTGAAAGTCTTCGTTTGCAATTTTTGTTTATCTTCCAACGCCTCGCTTTCATGACTATGCACCACTTTTTTCCCGCGTGTCCGCCATTTGTGAATACGGTGTATAGTAACAGCATTAAAACGTGGTGAGAATGCTTCACTGAGGCTGGTTTTGAAATGTGTGATTCTTAATCGCAGACTAGAGAGCTTATGAGTAAGTGAAAGTTTAAAAATTGCGTCACAGGTTGTTATTCAACTTCGAGGGAATCGAAGCCCAGGCGGGGGGAGGTGTTACTTGGGTTAATTTTTGCTGGGCATGTGCCACTGGCCTCTCAGAGCTTCTACCCAATTATAGTCTGTTTTGTGGCCAATTATAGACCCCATCTTAGTCACTTTTGGGCAAATATGTAGTTTTCGCCATCCCAACTTAGTAGCTTTCTATTTTTATGAATTGACCCATATTTTAGATGGAATGAACAAAGGCTTTACTTTGCATCTGCAGTACAAACATTCTGGTACGTTTGCTAACCGTAAATATGAAGAACTGTCTTACCCCAAACAATCGGAAAACGTGCGCTCCATTCTATTAACTCTATTGAAATTGTGACCTCATTATAGTCAATCCAGTCGTGAAAATGCGACCTCATCCAGCAGCACAACCCCGTTAGCTTAAATGATTCAATACGCTTACAACCAATGAAAAATAGATGTTCGTTGTTGGAAGCAAAAGCGAACCTGGAGAATGAGCCAGGGGCAGCCAACGAGAATATAGTTCAAAACCACTTAAACATAGCATTGTTAAACGTATTTTAGTATTTAAACGGTAGATATAGGTGTAGTTTTATCCCCTAAAAATTTTTCATTTGTTCGGATATCCTTGCTGAAAGTCTAGTGATCCGAAAATTATAGGGATCAAAACTTACCTTTTCGAAAATTTCAGCCAGAAAAAAGGCTCCGGAAAATTATAGGCGACCTTTCTAGGGTAAAAATCCGTTAAAAATAGGCAATTATACCATTTTTTAGATGTTAGAAAATCCTAGGAGAGGTAGGCAAGCAACAAATTTTGCAAGAAATGTTCCGAAAATTCTGTCGACCAATTATCTACACTGTTCATCAACTTAAGTCTTGTAAGGCCACATATATATTTTATTGACTAACCCAACATATTAAGAGCCATCCTGGCTCCAGTGCTAGAAACATAGTGTAGGAAAAACAATAAATGTCAATAAATAAAACCTGATTAAGGGTACGGAAAAACCGGCAACAAAAAACGTGCAACTTGTTTTGCAACATTGCTGTTACGCTGTTAAGCCGTTATTGTAACTATATACATTGTACATCCAATAAAGTAATAAAAATAAGGAATTACAACATTAATAAACGTGGAAATAAACGACGAGGCTCATTACTAAATACAGGTTTGGACTGAAAACCGATACCTTTTGGCATTGATTCAACGTGTACTTTCAATAAAATTGTTTTCTATATCCACCGCGATATACATATATTTTTTGTCGAAGTCAACCACCATCTTGTTTGGCAGTATTTAAAAAAAGCTTCAGTCTTTGTCGAGACAGTGAATGGTTCTTGGACTAGACACACCTCTTCTGACAAATATGCCACTTGTGCTCGTGTCAAGACGCTTGCTTTTCTTTTTCTTGCGACGCAGGGCTGTCTGTTGATTTGTGCTAGAAGTCGCTCCGCGGTGAAAATCAGTCTGCAATAATATTAGAGAAGTGCTCAAAACTATCTGCTGACCACGTGAGACAGAGAGAGAGAGAGAGAGAGAGAGAGAGAGAGAGAGAGCAATCTCGATCTATTAGATCGCTCTTTCTCCGAGGATTGGGTAATGAGGGCCCTTTCAGAAAGTGTACAGATAGCCTTTTACAACTTGAAAAACGCTGTCACACTCTACTTCTGGTTTTTCACGTAAGTCTATGTAACCAAGGGTATTTACTGTGATTTAAAATCGAATTCTCTATCTCAGATTATCTCCGAGCCCATTTGCCGCACCTGCATAAATTTTGTACCCTATTATTTTTCGAATCGCGGAAAACCCGCAATGCCGGCACCCAGTCCTAAACACTGTTGTACACGAACTCAATGGATCCCTTGCCTCCCGTAAGAGGTATTTCGTTAGAACAGCCCCTTCGATTCTGCATCACAACTAAGTGAAACGTAAGTGTAAAAATTGAATATCCAGTGAAAGCGAAAGATTCATACCCGAATTTAAGTCAGTTCGCAAGGTCTATAACGCTCAGCAGATAGGTGGTGTTGGGTTCTCGTCTAATACACTTTACGTCAGGCGCCATGAACAGATCCATTTTGCGCCCATCCTCTTCAAGGGAGCCAAGCATACTGAGTTTCCCATCACGCGCACAGTGATCCGTGACAAAACATGGATCTTCCCGTTTGTAGAATTGCGAGTTTCACGTTCCGCATGACGCACTTTGTTTTCTCCGCGAAATTATACACAAGTATTGCTTCCGATTTCTCTTGAGACTAATAATCGTCACTTAACAAAACGAAAACAAAACTTATACAAAATTTTGTGGAGAAACAAATTACGCAAACATAATGAGGAACGTTAAAGTCGTAGTACCGCTGTTTGCGCGTGACTGGTCTTAAGAATTTGCCAATGACATGACAATATGTACAGTAATGTGCTCGCGTTCACCACACCACGTGCAGCTGTGCAAGACACCGAGCGCACCGGGCGACAGACTGCCAAGAAGCGAAGTTTTCAGAACTTTATCCAACCAAAACAGTGGCGTGTGGAAGAGATCGAGAACTTATCTGGTCTTATCGAATTGGTGTTCATGGTGTTTTTATGGCGAATCTGGGCGTTGTTTTGGGATGAGAGGGACATAAGTTGGGCACAGTAAGTTCGAACAACGAAGAGAGAGCCGCACAAAATGGCCACGAATTGAGCCCGGGTGTCACAGAAAAAGGCAACAGCGAAACGAAGTTGAGGCAAGTCAAGTTTTATTTTGATATTTATGCTTATGTTTAAACGTTTTGACACTATAGTGGATTTCCCAGACAGATTCTGAAAAACGCTCCTTATGCAAAACAGTATCACAGCATGTGGTAAATTATGCACCGAGCTATGGGCCACCCTGGGCTGTTTTGGGACATTACCGCCTTTTAATTGGCCATTACGAGGTAGCGCGGGAAATTGGGCCAGAGTTGGTTTCCCAAAACAGTTCCCCTGCCCAATTTGACACAACACCGGCGCAGTTTCAAGTGTAGCAACCTCAAAATGATTAATAACCAGAGACGAGGAGACGGAGGAAGCAGACAGACTATACGAGTTGAGGATATGGGCAGATTAGCGACTTCTCTCTGCCTTGCCTTGAACAACTGTGAGGGGACTGGGGACAGAAGTAAAGGATTATTAATAGAGAGATTTAGAAACACTTTTACCGCAAAGGACAAACGTGAATTTGTACCACGTGAATCTGCCGTTTGCCTTTTGCTGTAACCGCGACTCCAAATCTCTCTCTCTCTATTATTATTATTATTATTATTATTATTATTATTATTATTATTATTATAAATATTATTATTATTATTATTATTATAAATATTATTATTATTATTATTATTATTATTATTATCATCATTATCATTATTATTATTGAGTTATTCCATGAGTAGTTCTTTAATGAAAAACATACCGCCGTCAATCGTCCACTGCGCTCATCTTCCTGCTGTAGTGTTAGTGTGTGAATCTGAGCTCGGAGTTTGTCCATCTGGGCCTCCAACTTCTCTCGTTTTTCTCGTTCATATTCAAGTTGTGCTTCTAACTCACGGATAACCCTAAAATTCAGTATACAAATCGGGATTGTATTACTTAAGAGATCACTCTTATCAGGAGACAAAGGTCTCGAAGAGATAAAGAAATGGAGATAACATTTTGATAATTAAAAACTGTTTATCATGTAAACACCAATGAAATACCAGTTGAGGCTTCGCATGAAAACATGATCACTTCACACGCGAAATACTGCTATGGCTACATAAGAGAAAATTTATAACGGATCTGATTCAGTTGATTGGTTCGACGTGTCATAAGTTTGACGCGTGACCCAGCAAACGATCTTAACTTAATATAGGTCGACCCAAATTAGAGTTTGGTTCGTCTCCTAAAAAGTTTGACTTTTGCCCTAGGCCTTGTTTACCTTGCACTTTCTCTTTCTTCTTCCTGTCTTTTCTGATCCTCGTCTAACACTCCCCCTAGCTGTCTGTAGTTCATTTTAGCAACATCAAGTAAATGAAGAAGCTCGTCAATCTTACGCTTTGCACGACCTCAAGGTAATAGAATGGATAACCACAATTACTAACAACAAACGGGAGTCAAGAAATATATGAAAGACCAACAGCAATTGCCAATGACCATGGGATAGTACTTAAGAACAACGATGCTAGTGATACCCAAGTGTGAGGTCATTAACTCCTTCACAGGCTTAGTGGGGAGCACGGAACAAGGGAGAAGCGCGAGACCTGGAGACAAGCGAAAAGCGCGAGAGGAGGATGACGGAAACGAGCACAGAGCACTTCCCATCACTCCTTTCGCACCCGCTTTCATTAATATTCAACTCAAATATCCCGCAAAACGCGATCGCAGGTGAGGTCAGGATGGCTGGATATCGGCCAAGGTCCATCCTACCCGCTCATGTAGCCAATCAAAACTTAGGATTCTCTTTGTATTGCCCGCTCGCTGTTTTAGATAACGGTTACGATAGAAGTCACTACTAGGTTGTAAACATTTACAAGGAACAGTGCAGAAAAGTGTAGGGTGATTTCAATAATAATACTAATACTAATACTAATACTAATACTAATACTAATACTAATACTAATACTAATACTAATACTAATACTAATAACAACAATAATAATAATCTATCGCATAGCAAAGGAAAAAACCGGGAAACAGAGTTTAAGAAATCTTAATAAGATAATGGGAGAAGGAGGAACAGCAAGTCATCCAAGAGCATAGACTAGACACAAATCCGTGAAACTTGAATTCTATCGTATAAGCCTTTATGTATCATAGATAGATATAATCCTAATGAGATAATAGGAGAAGGACATAACAAGTCATTCGAGAGTACAGAGTGGGACGCAAAAGAAACTTGAATCCTAACGCACAACCCTCGAGGAAACATGGTCATACCTTGAGCATCTTCGAGTTGTTTCTCCTTCATCTCCTGAAGAATATCCAAGGAGGAAATCAGAGGCAAAGAAGGAGGATCATAAGTTCCAGGTTCGTGTGCGTGTCGGAGAAGAAGAGGAAAAGCTAAAAGAGAACGAAGATATAGGATGGAAAGAATGAGTCACATCACAGGGACCCCACGCAATAGGACAACCTAGCAGACGGTGTCTTAAACCTTGGTAGAGAACCGAGGAGATAACGAAGAAGATACAGAGACTAAGGAGGACAGTGATAAAACAGCGGTTGTGGAAGTTGTTCAGTAACTTTACATGATGTTTCAGTAACAGTGAATTTTCAATCAATTCCCGCTGAAAGAGGCAGAAAATGGAAAAAGATTTCGCGGGAAGATAGTTTTATCAAAAAGTAGTCAAGGACGATGATTTCCACAGACAAAGAAGAAAACGAAAGGAAAAACCGTTGAAGTCTGGATAGACGCTTTCGAATGGGAAAATAAATAACTTATGAAAGAAATGCGAAAAAAGAAAACGAAGCCAATGAGCAAAGGCGCCAACTCGAGCCTTGGGTGACAAAATACAGTAATTTGTATCAGAAATTGCTAAATCAAGCCTCGATTTCGTTTTATTATTGTCCTACTACGGGAAGGACTGTAAAGCGGTTTTTTTTAGACGCTCCAACTTCGTTATCTCGGTTTACATATAACATGCACGTGCACGCACGCGCACTTCAAGCGAATCCTCCAAGTGCATCGGGACCGCACGGATGAGAAGATAAGAGTGAAAGGTTTAAACCCAGAAGTCATTTCATAAGTAGGCTGAGCATGATCGTTCGGCTGAGCGTAGTCCTAAATAGGACTGTTGTTGACAGTGACTGACGTTTCGACAACCTCTGCGTTAGTCATCTTCAGAGTCAAAGTGAGTTGTATTACGTCAGTTGATGTTAAAACTTTGGTATTGACCTGATTGTTCAATTAAGTGGCGATGTTATTGGTCGTCTGTCAGTTAAGCATTGATGTTATTGCCTATGAAGACTCAAAATGTCATTGGTGCGTTTCGATCCGTCTGTTGTCAGAGTTTAACGGTCGTTTATTGTTAGTCAAATTGTCGGATGTCCTGTCACTCTCTCGTAGTTAGTTTTGCTTGAGTTCGTCAATAAGTCGTTTGTACGGTGCCGGTAATTGATGACTACGATTGTGTGGTATAGTGTCAACGTCGCCTTATACTTCTCTCTTCAATGATCTCTTAAACGAAATGATTATAGACACCTCTGGCTTCAGCTTTAGACTGTGGTTCAGATGGTTTGAAGTCCTCAGCTCCTTCGTCTACCAGGTTTTCTTCGTCATCTAGAAAATAAAATAAGTAATAAATAAATGAACCAATAAACAAACCTACAGGAAAATAAATCAGCTAACACCTCACACAGAAACTTGAGTTCTAGATCTGGACCGAGTATAAAACAAGTCAACACAATCACATGACCGTACCTGAGTCCCCTCCCAGAATAGCAATACAACCCAGCCGTCCAAATCTTCTGGCCACATCTTTGGGTGTTTCTCCGGCAGAGTTCACAATTCTCACTTTACGTTGATAAAGAGATTCAAAACATCAATAGGTTGACAAAAGATGCAGCATCTTACAGTGGAACCCGGTTAATACGGATACCACGGGGACATCCCATAGTGTCCTTATTATCCTGGTGTCCGTATTAAGCCGGACACACTTTTTATCGATTTAAAGATGCCAAGAAACAGTTATTGAAAGTAAAAGCTAACGAAATGAATCTTTCGTAACAGAAAAAGAAAACTTTATTAAAAGACCACAGTACAAGGGCCAAACACCGGGAGATAGACGGCTTGATCAAAATCCCGAAAAAATCAAACATTTAATGCTATTTAAATAATGATTTGGAGGTAGCACACCCACAAAGTGGTTCTTCGTCTACCTGATTCCTGGTCGAATTGGAATTTGCAAATGTTGGTTGTTCTTTAGACATTACTAGACTTTACAACTTGCTTGTATCTGAAAATATTTCGAAACGTTGAAAGCGAAAGGCCAAGAAAACTGCTAAGACCAAAAGGTTACTATTGATTTATACATTTAACAATTATTCTTTGAAACCGAGGTGAATAGTGGCAAAATATTTACCGAGCCACGAAGTGGCGAGGTAAATATTCCTAAAGCCACTATTCACCGAGATTGAAAAGAATAATTGTTTTAGTATATACACACGAAGTGATCTCAATAAAATCAGAGAGGAAACCATTCAAAAGTACGATTTGATTGACAGATCAGGTCAGCGAGACACGCGACAGTTTAAAAATACATCTTTGTAGAATTTTCAAACATGGCAATTCACAAGCTTATCACTTCGCAAACAACAGCGTAATGACTTCAATGGAACCGCTAAAAGTTTGAATTGTTTCCTTACCTGAGAAGAAAAGAAGAGCTTTGTTGTTTTCTGTTGACTCGCCAAGTTTATAGCCGAGGTTTGCTGTGTCGTTCTTCGCATGAAGTGCTGACAAAAATGGCGATTCGGTTCCTCGAGGTAAGACGTCGTCTTCATGTAGCATTCTTTCTTTTGTTTACTTGAAACGTAGAATTTCTGCAAACATTTGCTTGCAAATTTGTTTGTCATAAATAAACTTCGTTGTTGGGCCAAATTTTTCTTGTCAGGAAACGCTGAGTTCACAAAACGGTCTCTTCTAGGCAAATAAACGGGACTTGTAAACAATCCATCGACCACAAAACTCAACAAGAGTAAGTGGAAAAACGCCGTTTTGAATCCTTCGAAGTCTTTTCTTGGCTAAAAAAAAGTCAACCCTAGGATTCTGTCGACTTTTAAAAGATCTTTCTCTAAGAAAATGGGAAAAAAACGAGCTCACACATTATCCACTCGCTAGGAGGTGAATATTGTTGAATAGTCCGAGATAGCGAACCAATCAGATTGCTTAAATCACCAAGATCACTGAGTGTGTATATACTAAAACTTAATATTTACTTTAATTCTTGGACTAAATTTCTACTTAATAACCGTCAGCCGTCAAAGCTACCACCCCATTGAGACCCTCTAGTATTTATTTTTTCTTTCTTCAGACTGACTGGAACGATACAAAGAAAAGAATGATCAAATATAGACGAACAACGACAATAACATAAGTAAAGGTAATAACTTTTTTAGGCCTTAGGTGAATTTTACATCAAATTCAAATACATTTTCATTTTGAATAAGTAATTAATTCTACAATGATAACATAAAGTCACTACTCACAGTTTGCTCCATTCTCGACAAGCCACTGAAGCACTTGAACGTGACCATTGCCAGCCGCTGTTGACGAAAACGGTACAGGGATGCATCAGTTCAAATAGAAAGAGAAAAACAACGTCCAACTTCAACTTTATTTTTTACACTGTTTACAGGTTATTACTTAGTAATATCAATCATTTAAAAATATATCTGTCCGGATTTGCAAAAAAGGTACATCCAGGACTTTTTAGCACGCAACAGTCTCATTTGAGGCTTGTTCAGTACTAGCCTGCGAGAGCATCCGTTTTCTCGGCTCTAGTTTCCAGTATTTTTCGGAGGAAGAGAAGCGACGACCGGACTAGGGCTCCAGCTCTAGCCATCAATAGCCAATAAGGCAAAAATAAACAGGAAAAAAAAGGCTTGTTTAACTAGGCCGTACCTTTGTGTGCTGGGGTTGATCCTTTGTCGTCCCTCTCATTAACGGACACAACACCAGTCTCTATCAACATTTTAAGCTGGGCTAAATCACCATTGTAAGCAGCGACATGCGCCGGGAAGGCGAGGTCTAGAGAAAAAAAGAAGGAATTGTTCACAAACAAGCACATGGGTGAACTAGCCCCTATGATGCTTCTGTTCCCGTCTAGTCCTTCCCCGCTGCTATCTTGAATCTATGTTATTATATTGTATGTATAGTTAAAATGGGTTGCATTAAAACTAATTAAATTAAAACCATACTTCTGTTGTCCAAGTTTAGCAAAACGAGACAACCAGATAGAAACACGACAACGTTATAGTGGAGAGGTTTTCATTATAGGTTTTGGTTAAAATGCATCCCTGTACTCGACATCAGCACACCAAAATACGTTATGCAACCCTTAAGTAAAAAGCGCACTCCTGTAATTGCTGTAAACAGGAAAAGTCAACGAAAACGAAATTCACTAACTTTCTTCATCCTCAGGGTGAAGCAGATCGTACTCTGAAAGGTAAAATAAAAATGAAATTAATGAATATACTGGCGCATACTTGAATTCAAGAGAAGACGTGCACAAGAAAGGCCACGCGGTCGGAGCTTCCGAACACACTACTGCAACTGCCACAACCTGTTCTACAAGGATTGCCAACCCATCAGTAAAGTAATTCCAGGGTTCGCACCCTTTTTTGAACAAAAAATTCAAGAAGAATTCAAGAACTTTTCAATTGCAAGGACTTTCAAATACACATTCCCCAGTTTTCAAGGTTTCTATTCAGTGCAAAAAAGAACCTTGAGTCTACGTCTCTCTTATTTTTCCACAACATGAGTAATCTTATCCCGAGGGTCTTTCGGTGTTTACTCCTTTTTCTTTGGAGTTCTACTTAAACTATTAAGTTAGCATTGAAATTCAAGGACTTTTTTATTTAAAAATTAAGGACATTTAAGGACATTTAAGGACATTCAAGGTGCGTGCGAACCCTGTAATTCCCGGAAGTTTAGCTTCGAACCCAGCCTGGGTTAACGGAGAAAGTGAGAGCAATCAAGAAAAGAAACCCAACTAACAAACAAACATACAAAACCAAAACACAAACATGTTTGAAAGCAAAGCGCAAAAAGGAAACGTATGGAAGTGTTATTTTCTTACCTACAGCATTCAAGTAATCGATGCAGTCTTTTTTGTAGAATTGTTGACAGAGGTTTTTCGGTGTATCTCCCTTATTAAGAGGGAAAGAAATGCAAAAAAAGAAGTTTAAGCTTATTATTCAGATCGTTCCGTAATGTAGTCAGAACGTTTCACGAGTCTTTGAGCCACAAGCAGAATCAAGGGCGTTACTCGTGTGTATACCTCGTTCTTTAAGCCAAGAAGCCAAAAAAGCGCGTATCACATCGAGTTTTAAACTGAAACTGTGGAACGATCTGACTATATATAAAATGCAACAATCAGACCATAGAGCGAAGTGACTGTAAACCAACGATTTTATCCGGGTAAATTCCTCGGAAAATTATTATCATTCGTCGCGATGCGCCTATGGCATGGTATCAAGGAGGCGTGAGGCGTTTCCGTCTCTATCGTCCATGTTTGCGATTTCAAGTTTCCACGATGGTAATCTTCATACAGTACACAGTGTAAGGGACCGTACGCAATTTTCTAAGAGGCTTGATTTTGAAAATGCACAAACTGTGAGGGGGGTCGAAATATTACGACACAGGGCTGGCCTTCTATGCCGAGTAACTGAAGTTGTCAAACAATATTATGATTTGAATTTTTTCGTATGTAATTATTGGGGGGGGGGGGGGGGTAAAGTTTTGATACACTACACCTTTTTGAACCTCCCCCCCCCCCCGGATATAATAAACGTGCGGTCCCTAATGTTCAGGCAAATGATGAGGCTAATTGGAGGGCGCCATTGAGGATGGAGTCCATTCAAAATATTAGACGATATCTTCTCCTCAATTGAAATTCAAGAAATTTGTTCTCACTAGGTCTTAGGAAACTACAACTGTAATAGTCTTTTACGTTTCTTTTCCTCTCTTTATTATTGTAAGTACTGACATGACGCTAGTAAAACGAGTCTAACAAGTCAAGAACTAATGAAAGAAGTTAGCGAGTTACCCAAAAGGAGGAAGAGAGTTCAGCTGACACATATATATCGGCGAATCAGCAGCTGAGTTTATTCTGAGGCCCTGTTTACACTAATGCGTTTTCGTTTTTATGGAAAACGCATCGATCGATTCGCGTCCACACTACCATTTTGATTGCTTTTCGACTTTCCACACCACCCCATACGGGGGTTTCAATAAGCACCAACGACCGACGAAACTTGTCGGCTACATTGCTCAGAGGAGTCGGCTACTTTTTCCTCCGAAGAAGAAGCAACTAGTTTGAATAATGTCACGGACAAAAATATACTTTGTTCACGCGGAAATGTATGTAACTTAGTATAGTTATCATTTGTTCATTGCTTGCAGGAGTTAATTGTGTGGCTAATAAATCAAAAGTTGACAAAAACCCAAATCTTCCTCTTTTATACCCAGTTTAGTCCCCTAAACGCTGGAAATCGCTTATTAGGGCTTTGCAATTTTAAAAATTTTCTGAGGGAGCATGCCCCCAGACACCCCTTGAAAACGTGGACTGTTGATACAGTTGGTTACTCTGTTCAAATCTGCTGGCTACCCATGACTCTTTTTAAGGGCAAATTAAATTCCGTCATTGAGATGGAAAAACAAGAAGCACTCCGCTGTAATTCTTTCACCGTCTTTTCAAACAAATGGAAATTTTTTTCTTATTTAAATTTGTTGCTTGCAATGGTTACCCTCTAGCTAATCGCTTTGACTTAGCCATGTGTCCTGCAAATTTGAGCCATCCACCGTCCACCGTTCACCGTTCTTCCCTTTTATTGTAAGTAGCCAAGCGAATTCAAGCATAAATGTAATCTCAGCTATTTTTATGTTTGTTTCGTCACGTTGTGATATGTGTACGTTTTGTGTGATGTAAATTTAGCCCAAATAATAAATTAATTAAAAAAAAAAAAAATTCTGCTGGCTACTTCAATTTTTATTGAAACCCCTGCGATAGAATTGCACGTTGTGATGTAAGTTAAACTCTATGCGTATGCTATAAACACACACACGCGCCTGCGATATTATCGATCATCGTTTTCATTTTGATGCGTTTTCGACGGTCGACACCGATACGATATGTAATGGTATGCGTTTTCGTTTTGATCCACTTGAGGTGCGTTTTCGATGAAAACGCTCAGCGTATTACTATGCGTTTTCAAGCGAAAGCGCATTAGTGTGGACGGGGCCTGAGAGTGAAATACTGAGAAATAATTACCTGGTCATTGCGTGCATTAAGGGTGTGGTCAATACTGGCTCCAGCACAGACGATAAACTTGAGACATGGAAGGTGACCTTCACTAGCAGCCAGGTGGGCTGTGAGAATAAAAACAGTTATACACATATGGTAAGTTCATTGAGCAGCTTTCATTTACATGTATCTTTTATTTGAAAATTCGCATGAATATTATTGCAAGAGGGGCATTCAGTGGGAGTAGCTAAATGTATTGCCAGAAGCTCAAAGAGTATCTTTAAAGGCTAACTTTGAATTCTAAAAGAGATTGGTGTAAGGAACACAGTGACTGCAATCCAGAAAAAATGGTGGTGGTGGTGGTGGTGGAGGTGGTGGTGATGATGATGATGATGATGATGATGATGATGATGATGGCCGCCACAGGTCTACTAGTCAGATAATGACTACACTTCAAGCTACCGTTGTCAGGACCCTTTACCCTTCTTTTTTCGATGTGGCGGATAATATTGATGATGATAATGATAACAACCTGGAGTGCTTCCAGAATGATCCACTTCATCTACACTTGCACCCCATCTAGAAAGAAGCTGCAGATGATAAAAAAGAAGAAGGTCAAAAAGTGGAAGCTTTGCAGGGGTATGTTAACGGTAAACTGTACATTGCTCTGACTCCAGTTGTCCAAACAGTGGATAGCATTATTCACCAGGCCCAAGTAGTTCAAAAGCTGGATAGCGCTATCCACCAGATAAATCACTATCCACTGGATAAGTATTAGGGAAACCAATTGTGCTATCCAGTGGATAGAGATTTATGCAGTGGATAGTGCTATCCACCTTTTGAGCAATTGGGCCAGATAAATCCCTATCCAGTGAATAAGTATTAGGGAAACAAATTGCAAAATTCACTAGAGAGATGTCCATTCATCCAGTGGAAATGGTGTTTATATCCACTTTTCAAACTACTGGGTGCTGATCTTAACAATCCATTTATTTACCCTGACTTCAAAAGTGCTAAAGTACCGAGTTCTAGAACCAAACCCATTCAACTCAAGGCATTAACATGAGCACTCAGTCAAGTGCTCAGTATGATATAGCTACCACTGACCTGGAGACAGCCTAGTCTTCCATGGAAAGCTGCACAGTGCACTGGGGTCCAACCCATGTTGTCAGTAGCATTTATGTCCTAAAAAATAGAGTTTGGTCTTTGAAACTGAGTCATTATTTATTAGTAATGCTATAAACCACCATACTGTAAAAATTAATTCCGAAAATAAGCCCTGGGGCTTATATTTTTCAAAGGCCCTTTTTGAGGGGTTTACTTTTGGAGGGACTTATGTATGGAGGGAAATTTGCATTTCAAAATTGATTGGGCTAGTCTTAATCTTGGAAGCAAATTTACCATTTTTCTTTGTTTTACTCTGTATTGAGGGCAATTTTCAAGTACAAGCCCCTGGAGGGGGGGAGGCTTATATTTGGAGGGGCTATTTAACGGAGGGTATTTTGCATTAACTTACGAGTTTTGGGGGGCTTAAATTTGGAGGGGCTTATACATTTCAGAATTTTACGGTATTTAATAATATTACATTGTAAAATATTGTCAAATATTTCATTATGTCTACACTATTTCTAGCTTACCACACCATGTCTCAGTATTGACTGTAAGCAGTATGAGTTGCCGTGGGCAGCAGCAAGATGTGCAGCAGTACATCCTGTCAATCAACAAAAAGGTACAACGTGAACAATCATGATAAATGAATGAAAAGATCAATATACATAATATGTACATGTAGAACCTTACAATACATGGCCGCCTGGAAATACGAAATCTCCCTTGGAATGTTGAAAAACAAATTCAAGTGAAATATTTTTCCACACAAAAATTTCAAATTTTTGTATCCCCAAGTGGCCATGTAATGTTCCATTATTTTTTTAATATATAAACACCAATGAAATAGGTCACACCATTTCACATTAATATATATATTTTTTTGTTGCAAAAGGCACGATTTATAAATTATGCCATAGCAATAGTGACCTTTTCACATGTGAAGATGACATGTTATTTTCAAGTGTGAAGAAGATAACATGTTTTTGCGGTAGAGCAGTATTTCATTGGTGTTTATAATAATAAAGTGGAAACTCCCATTGAGCAACCATTCAAAATGCTAAGTTAAAGATTTAGTAGCTGTTTTCATGAGAAAATCGGTTATTACAACGTAGATTTGAATGACAGCAGATGGGATCCACTCTTCCATCCAAGAAGAGATTCACAAGTCATACACCTACATTCTGCTTATACTGTTTGGAACAGAATTTTTTAGCGCTTAAATCTCTAAGTTATAATGATATAATTGTCTAGTTTCCACTCTGTCACTTAAAATTCTCCCTATGCATGCAGTGAAAGTGCAGATCTAGACTGCAAAACAGTCGTTTTTTTCTTTTTTTCTCAAAATCAGTTTAGTGTTTTCACGCATACTTGAATACGTAAAAATACGGACTGTTTTGCAGTCTAGTGGAGATCAGACCATGAGTCAGGTGGTTGTTTATAAAATGCCAAAAATAATGGAAAATGGTATAAATCAATCACCCCAAATATGGTCATAGTTACTTACAAGAGGTGCTTGTTTATAACAGGTTATCAATACTGGGCTTTTCAATACTGGGCTTTTTGATCTGGTTTTTGGATAGCTGGCTGCCTGTGGGAGGTGGGTGCCTCTGGTAAAGGTGATCACACATACAGGTTTGATTGTAATTATTATCATAATACTACTATATTATCATAATTATTATTAAATGATCATAAATTGTATTATTGACTTGAAATATTGTTATTATTATCAAACTATTACTATTATTATTCTATTATTCTTATTATTTGAAAAAACTTTTTCACCTCGATTATCTTTCTCATTGAGGTCAGCCCCATTTGCTGCCAAAGCCTACATAATAAAAAGAAAAGGAAAAGAGTGTTTCCCACAAAAGTAAAAGTAATTTAATCATTAATTAAACAGCAGATTCTCTCTACGTCTTAAGAGAGGAGAATGTTAATAATATAAAATTATTGTAACACAAAGTATGGAAACAAAAGCTTTTTTCTTTCAATATTTTTAAAATAAGTAGAAGTATACTAATTAACCTGTAAGCAAGCATCTTGACCTCTGATTGCCGTCAGGTGTGCTGGAGTCCAACCTTGGGGTGTCTTGTCCGAGTGATCAGCATCGTGCCACAAAAGCCAGTGTAAACACTGTCAATAATAATATAGATATGAAAGCCCTCATTTACAGTGTCATGACAGCAACCCTGCATCTTCAGAAGGGAATAACTTAATTAACTCTCCTCAAAAATTAATTGTTTGAAATATTTACAGTTATAGCATGCCAGCTAGCTACTTGCAAGTCTAGTGAGAGTAGCTTCACGTAGATATTTAATACCAGCTTACACCAGTGTCCTTGAACCAACATCAGTAATCATGAATCACTCAATGTATACTGCATTCTGTTTTAACACTAAAAGCAGTTAGCCTGAAATTTAAATCTTAAAATCAGTCACAATTGCGTACAGCTGTACAAATGTCATCATTGCAGAGTCATGTGTATATTGATAGCATGACTTCATTTTTGGGGGAAAAATGCTCTTTTTCTCTTGCGATCTTTGTATGAGGTCTACTTGACTTTACAAGCAAAAATTAAGTAATAAAATTACTTTTTCAATTAGCAGTTCAATTGTAGTGGTCCGACCAACACCTTCATTACTGAAGCAAAACAATTATGATTTGACTACCCATGTGGCCACCCCGCAAACCGCCAATATTATTAACAGCATCCCACTTAATTGAGCCAGTAACTTGAAATTTATACTTATACCTATACAACTGTACCAAAGCAGCAACGCATGGGAGTACACTGTATATAGATCTTTAAAGTCCTGCACCAAATATTTTACATATATTATATATGACAGTAAAATACCCACTTTTTGAACCTCCTGGGGAAAAGGAAATCACATCAAATTAACTGCAGTTAAAATTAACCAGATTCCAATAAATGCGATTTAAAATCAATTAATGGTACAGTGTTTGAGACAGTCTTGGTGGTTCAGGAAAGTTTAAAAAGACCGGGATTTCACTTTTGCATATTTTACCTCTAAAGAACCATGGTGAGCTGCCCAGTGTAATGGAGTAAATTTAAACTTGGAATCGGGATCGTTTATCCCTGCACCTCGCTGAACCATACTTTGAAGTTCCAGAACATCGCCATATCGAACGGCTTCGTGTATCGAAGCGAGTCGAACTTTCTCTAAAACACATGGGATGAAAGGCTTAAGAAACAGAAAATATAACACTTGTTTAGAAAAAGAGTCGTCTTGTACTGATCGATTACCTGGCATTCCTTAATTCTAAGGCGAATATCAAACAATTTCAGTTGAAAACAAAGCTTCAAAGATGGCGGTCAAAAACAAGGTTGTTGCCATGCAAAAACCCGCTGTCCGTGAAAACAGCGATCCGGCTCAACTTCCGGTAATTATATTTGCATTTCCCATTGAATAAGCCAATGGCATTGCAATATTTCACGAAGTGTGTTTCAATTGTTGATTTCCGCGCTAATGATTACGAGGCTTCTGGAAGCTCGTATCTGCTGAGAAAGGCAACAACATCTCAACGTAGAGGCGCTTTTTCCATCATTAATTAATCATGGTTAAGTTGTATTATTTTGAAAATCAGCGCTATAGCAAGCTCAAGGCACAGTGTGAAAGAAATGAAAGTTTATTCGTGGACCCCGTATTCCCGCCAGAAACCAAGTCATTGTATTTCAGTCGAGCAACACCTCCAGAGCCAGTCGAATGGAAGAGACCAAAGGTAAAATCAGTCGTAAAATTGAGCTTAATTTCGTAAAGCTTATTTATAAGGCGACCTGTTTTCATTAAATCGGTAATGAGTGCAATGTGTCTTCCATTCAAATGCAATATTGCAACTTTTAGTTGCAGAAACTGAAACTCAGTGTGGGCAAAAATATTTACAACAGACTATTTAGCTTACATGATTGTCATAAGCTTAACGTTTATTCATTTCAAAATTTCAACCACAGAGAACTTTTAAACTATTGGAATATTTGTCCGGATAGTCGGTTACTAGCTTGCGAGGTACAACACTGTTCACTTCTTAGCAAATCAATCGCACTTTGCTGTTAAGTGCTACGTTGTAGGATATAAACTCAAAGATGTAAAGCGGCGCAACTAAGACGTTGATATATTAGACAAGTTGAGGAATATTGCCCGTCAAGATGTTTTAAGGACATCTCTCACCTTGATAGTGCTGTCAGCTAAAAGCGTAGGTAAATTTGTAATATGCTCATAATTTACATAATTAAAATAAAGATTAGCGTTTTTATATATAGGTATATGAATCAAAATAATTTTTCAGCTTATCCGCTTTTAAACGGCATTATCTGCTGTTACTGAAAGTTTTTCATCCTGCAAAGAGTTTTAATGAATAGAAATATTTTTTCTGCTCATTCCTAGAGTTGCCTCATCAGAAATAAGACTGAAAATAGATGACGTAATTCAAACTTAATTATTTTCTGATAAAAATATTTTTCAT
>OZ038000.1:14561562-14594062 GCA_964035705.1 Porites rus | reverse complement strand
AACCTACATTTTCCAGGGTTAGCCTAAACAGGTTCTTACATAAGTGGTGGTTAACATAAATTTAGGCTATCTAGGTTCTTAATTTCTTGCAAAAAATTATGTCGTTGCTAAGAAGATTTTAGTGATCAGCACCCTTAAATTTGTATACCTAATGATTGCTTATATTTTAATATGACCATAATAGAGATCTATCCTCACATGAATTTTAATTTCTTGAGTCAAAACAACTTTATATACATGATTGTACTGTAAAACACAATATTATAAACATTTTCTCAATGACCTCAATCGAACAACATTTATATATTATGTACTAACTTGCCCTTGGCAATTGCAATTAGTAAATATTTTTAAATGATTTTTGAAAATAATTAAGAACCTTTCTCCAAATTTTAGGCTAAAGAGTTTCTTATATAGAGGGGGTCTAAATTGCAAATTTTAGCCTAACAGGGTCTTAAATCTTAGGTTCTTACTCGTGGGTTTTTACTGTATTCTGGACAGGTGGAAGATAAATGGTCTGTTCAATTTTAATGATCTCCATGAGAAACTTCCATAATTTTAAGTTGAATGGAAAACACCAAGTGCAATGTTTGTCCCACCTCATGACAATTAAAGTTTAAATTCCTTCATTCTTTAGGTTATTCCAGAGATGAAACACCAAGAATGGGACCCTGAGAATGTTGGGAATTATCAAGGCTTATTTAGGTTTAGGTTTTACCGTCAGGGCCAGTGGACCGAAGTTGTCATTGATGACCTGTTACCTACGGTTGGTGGCAAGTTGGTTTACATTCATTCCACTGAAAAGAATGAATTTTGGAGTGCTTTGGTCGAGAAAGCTTATGCAAAGTAAGAGTTATGTCAACTGATTTTGATATATTAAACAGATAAGGATTACTGTCTTGTGAAAACGACATTAAATACACTATTATTACTTGTAGCATTCTGCTGGACATATAACCTCACCAAATCATCATGTGTGGCATTTTCACTGTACTTTATACTCAGGGCATTGAAAAAGGGAGGCCATAGACATGCTTTCACCTTGCCACTTGTACAGTGTAATTTCGACATTTTCAATGTACGGCCACATTATTTTGATTTATAGAGAAGACAGAAAAGAATTATTGTTGTATTTTTTTAAGCCAGACAAGGGACAAATTATACCTATTTTAATTTGTCCCTTGTCTCGCTTACCTTTCTGTTTACTCTTCAAACTAATACATCATAAAAATGGAACCCTCTGTTAACCACTTGACCACACCTTTTCGTTACTTAAAACAGGCTAAAAAGTTGACCCTGGGTTCTGTCTCCAAACCAAAATTATTTATAGCAAATGGATTCCTGACAACTGGGCTCGAAAAAAATTCCATTTGGGAGTCCAGGACGAGTGGATTTTCTTGCTGGGGCACTACAAATGTACGATGTACATTGTAACTTTTGAAGCTCACTTGACCAATGGCCAAGGCAGTGTGTTCCCTTTACTGTCTGAGGCAACACTTCTTACCACCTGCAGCCGCTTGAAGGTTTACTAAAATTGAAGAAGTTGTCTTAAAATATCACTGAAAAGTACGCAAGTTGTGATCCGATCTGATTAAGGTAATGAATGAATATATGGAAGTTTACTAAAGTATACACAGCTTTTTTTATGGGCCACACATTTTGGAAAGAGAGCATTGAAGGCATTATTGGAATCAAACTTTGTAAACTGTTGTGTAAAGAAAACAACGGCTGATTTGCGTAAAATAGGTCTTAAAATGAGGGAATGACATTTCAGAGAACGTAGCTCCTAAATTTCGCAGCAAGGTCGAAGCCATGTCTCTCACTCCCAAACCCCCTCCTCTTGCTCCTCCCAGGAAAGTGGGCCTCTGGCACATTGCGTTTGCCTTACGGGCCATGAATGGTCCCTTACCTGCTGAGCTAAAAATTAGGGAGAACACTGCAAGAGTCCAAGAAAGTTCCCCTCTAACTAAAACACGGAAGTAAGGCTGTAGTTGCCCCGTTGAAGCAAGATGTGAGAGATACTTGCCCAAAGGACATGCTGGAATTCAAGTTTTTGTCAAGCCCTGTGTTAACCACTTGACCACAACCTTAATTTACTCCAAAACAGGTTGGCAGGGTCATATGAAGCACTAGAAGCAGGTAATACTGGTGATGCATTGGTAGACTTCACTGGAGGGGTGTGTGAGTCTGTCAACCTTAAAGATGGTGGCTATGCTGACGATACGGAAAAAAGACAAGCCTTGTTTAAGAATATGGAGCGATCAATGAAGGAAAAGTCTCTCATTAGTGCTTCCATAAGGGTGAGTACAGCAGAATGCATTCGATGAGTTTTAGTGTAGTGTGATTGTGATGTACAGAAAAATGCATGCTGAAATAAAGAAATTAATTTTCTGAGACACATCCTGTAGCGTTAAAAACTGTAACATTCCAGTTACTTGTATTACTCTGTATTTGCCAGCTGATCCTCTATTTAACGAGCAAGGATTAGTACTCTTGTAGTCAATTAGTATGATGACTTCTGTGCTGGAGGCTTTGAGTTCAATTCCTCGCTGTGACCTCAAATACTTGCTTTGACCCCGTTCCCTTCCTGGTACTTGTAGCACGCTGTAGTACACTGTGCATCAATGTAGCTTAAAATACATGTGAAATGGAACACTGATGGAGAGAGGGACGATTCGTGCTCACTCTGGTACGGTTTGAAAGATCTCTTCACCCTGCACAAGTTAGCAGACAAAGCTGTCCTTGACCGTTAAAACTGACGATACCACAAGCGGTAGCCGGAAGGGACGAGGATTTGCGAGGGCGGTTAAGAGCGGTCCAGGGACGAATGGGGTAATTGTCATTTGTTTACTTTTTGAAGATCAAAAACAGAGATGAGATGGAAAAGCGTACAGAAACTGGCTTAGTGATGGGTCATGCATACGGGGTAACGGCAGTAAAGAAGGTAAGCCGTATCACAACAAATGCAATTGTGACACTAGTGTGACACTAGTGGCAGATCCTGGAAGAAGGGTTAGCTTAGATACAAAGAAGGGGTGTTTAGAACGCTTTTTTCATGTTTTTCTGTTTAAAGACTAAAGCTTCATTCTCAGTTATTCATGCTCAATTATGTTATCCGTGTCTCATTTTTTCCATTTTCAAAACCTGGTTTATTTTAACATGTTTAGTTGGTGTGAGCGGAGCCCAAGTATGTGCATATATGGTCATTAGATTATTCATAACAACCTGAGGCTCTAAGCGTTGTGTTTCAATTCTAAGCCAGACTATAAAATCAAATTCCTGGCCTTTCGATTGAATAATTTACATTCGTGAATAGCATTTTAAGACATCCGATCCTGTGCTAATTGTGTTTCTCAGATGACTATTGGTGAAGGTCTGTTCAGTTTGTTCAATCGTCAGCATCTGTACATGATTCGTCTAAGGAACCCGTGGGGACAAAAGGAGTGGAATGGGCCGTGGAGTGATGAGTAAGTAAAGAAAAAACCGGAAAGCTACATGTAGCAGACCCTCTAATTTTCACGGTCTGTCTCAACAACGTGCGCGCGTGAAGAAAAAGCCATAGCGCATCCCTGGAGCTGCTGCATGGGAGAGGCCCGAAAGGGCTCTTAACACTAGTTTTCATTAGCAGTATATATAGCCGGTATCGGCGTTGTACTGAATCGGAAGCGCACACTGTAGACTGTTATGATCAAGTGTCAAAAGCGTTCTGATTTCACTTTCGACTCTGTCGCTTGCTACCTAGTGAAATTCATATTGTCGGAGTGGAAAGCATAAAGGGGAGAAATTAACTAATCAAGCTCGTGTTTGGTAAAAAAGAAGCGCACGCGGCAATTTTACCCATAACCTCGTTTGGCATCCAGGGCGAGTTGTTCAAAGCTGGGTTAAGATAACCCAGGGTTAGTGCGAGATTTGAATTCAGATATGAAAGCTTAAAAATCATTTCAGTTTTAATTCTTTTTTGTCTACAAGTTGATTATTGAAGGCTTTAAAAATAACAGAGAAAATTATCCGAGAAAATAAACACAAGAAAAAGAAACCGGGGTTAAATTTAACCTCGGGTTAAGCGCGAATTGGCCTTCGAACAAAGGTGGCTAATGGAATTGCGAAAATTATGTTATGTTTCGACATGAAAGACTGGCATAAGAAAAGGATTCAGAAAGGCTGTTAGGTCGCTGAATGCGATGAAACGTACACAACGTTAGTCAACTTGTAAAAGACACGAACATCAAGCATTGATAGTCGAAGCACATGGGTTTCCAATTCCATGAGTCCAAAGAAGGAACAGGCACGCAAGGCGTACGCAATAGATTATTATGCAATGTTAAAGTTGGGGCTTGATACTGTACCCGTACTCTTCAGATTTTAATTTTGAAATTTTGTTCCTGATCTGCGGGGCTTGCGATACGCTGTGACGGGTCCTAAATCTCTCAAAACGTTTCGATCATTTTTAAATTTGGTTTTCTTCAAGAGTGATAATTGACAGAAAATTTCTTTTAACTTGTTATATTTTCTCACAGCTCGGAAGAGTGGAAGAAACTGAAACAAAGTGACAGAGAAAAGCTTGGAATTGTGTTCGAAAATGATGGGGAATTTTGGTCAGTACATCTATTCTTGCATGATATCATTATAATTATTATTGTCATGATATAACCCTTTAGGTCCCAAGGGTGACCAACATCAATTTTCTCCCAACAACATCAGCAATTGATTACCAAAGGGAGAACACTTTGATCTTAAACCAAATTCTTAAAAGAAATGTATGGAGATCAGTCTGAAGAATTTGTTTGTGGATCTTGGGACTGAAAGGGATAATTAATATGCAAACCCTCGTTGTTGAAGGATTCTGTTAGCGAAGGACGCATCATCTTTTTAGTCGTAGTACCAACTTTTTCGTTTTACCCCGAACAGTCTTTTTATGCAACGTAGTTTCTTTGATAACACTTATTTTTGCTTTTTGGCACGGTAATTGTTACTGTATATAAATTTCGATTCTCGGTTTGGCCTCTTCTTTATTTCGTTATTATGTATTTTATCTTTTCTCGTTAGGATGGCATTTGAAGATTTCTGCACGTACTTCACGAACGCGACCTTGTGTCATGTCCTAAACAAGTCCATCTTATCATTGAGAAAAAGATGGCACGTGTTTAAACATAGCTATCGGTGGACACCCGGTACAAATGCAGGTGGTTGTGTTGAAAACAGGAGCACATTCTTGAAAAATCCACAGGTACGTTAATACTTTTGGGCTTTAATTTCATCCTTGGGAGAAAGTTTAGTGCCTCACATGACCGCAAAAAGGCCACGGAAAATAGGATTTGCACCAATGATTGAACAAAAATATATACACCATCGCAAAATGGGGAAGCTCCCACGTGTGCTGAGCACTCAAAGGGGTTTCGAACAGGAAATAGAGAAGAGAATTGTGACGTGACAAAATTCAAATTTGTGAAATTATGGGATTGGTCGGCGTTCACAAAGGAAAAGAAGGAAAAAGCCCCCTTGCCAAAAATCAGCCTTTTAGTGCAAATTGGCGGGGAGATATAAGCACCTTTATGCTCTGATGACTCAATACAAACCTTCTAAACTTGGCTTGGATCGAAACGTTTACTATCATGAGCTGTTGTTTCCAAAATGCTCTTGAGAATATACAGTCCTCCTAGGAACTTTTAAAAACAATCATTTAAAGGGAATTTTGGGGGGAGGGGAGAATTCAGAGTGTATTATGGGGTTGGAAAAAAAACTTAAAATGAACTTATGTCTCATTAGTCCCTTTATTGAGTTTTGACGTTTTGAATGAAATCTTACTTCTGCCGTCGCTAACAGTAGGGAGCTTTAAGCCTGGTTTTCATATGTCGGGAAAACCCCAGACGATCAGAGATTTTACTTTTTGCCGACCGTCCCAGATTTTGCCGATATATCGGATAATCGCCAGAAGTCTAGAACATCGGGGTTATCTACGATTTAGATTGTCTGGGATGGGCGGGGACAAATCTGGAATGTCGGGAGCGTTTTATTTTCCCAACGCATCCCAGATTTCTGCGATGGTCGGCGATCATTCCCGACAAATGAAAACTCGGGGACGTCGGTGATGGTTTTCGGTCGTTAACCACCTTCTAAATTGTTGGGCTCCAGTCTCCCTATCATACATTTGTGTACAAATTTCAATGTTTGGCGCACTTTCCATTTCGCGCCAAATTCAATATCGGGAGAATCTGAACAGACTTCTGGCGATTATCCGATATATCGGCAAAATCTGGGACTGTCGGCAAAAAGTAAAATCCCTGATCGTCTGGGATTTTCCCGACATATGAAAACCAGGCTTTAGATTAGTAAAACAATAACTTCGCACGTGCCTCACGCTTTTTTGTACATTTCTTTGCCGTCACTGCACGACTACGACGCGGAAATGCCTATTTTCACGTTTTGTGGTAGGACGTGAACACAAGGCAACGACTTTCCTCTTCTTTTTCTTTACTTCGATACAGCCTTTAGAAGTCAACTCCAGAAAAAAATGCCAAGATTTGACGAATTGAATAAAATAATAAGCGCGATAAAATTTGAAGCAGCGCTACTTCACTTTTCAAGTGACGTTTTCGTAGCCGTCGCCGTCGCCGTCGTTGTCGCTTAAGCTCGCTTTGTAGTAAAGCAGGAACATCCTCAACGACCCAGTCATTTTTATATGATCATCTTGCATGTTACGATGTATGATTTGTTGCTTATTCGTGGTTCATTTTCAGTATGCCTTTACAGTCAAAGAAGAAAGTGATGTAATGATTGCTCTGATGCAAGAAGACACGAGAAAAGAAAAGGAAAGAGGAGTAGAGAATCTGACCATCGGCTACTTTGTTATGAAGGTAACTATAGAATGAAGATGATGTGAACTTTGGAAATACAAATTCGTAATGAAGATATGATCGTCGCAGTGGTAATTGCAAATTAAGCAATTGCAAATTAAACCGGATAAAGAATTGAATCATGGCCTAGAATCCCGTCGCTTAAATTGCAATTACCATTGCGACGATCATATCTCAACCGAAAAGCTAAATGGCGAAGTGAAAATCAAAAAGGTAAAAACAAAAATGGAAAACTGAGTGAAAAATAAAAACGAAATCACTATGTGGCCCCCTTCCGCGATTCCTTTCACGGGTTGAGATGAAGTCAACAAATTGACCGGTTCCCAATGTATGGTTTTCATAGCTCAATTTGTAGAGCACTGCAGCGCGCACGCAGAGGCCATGGGTTTGAATCCCGTTGAAGTCCCAGTTTTTTTCATTAATTGCAATTTCTTAAATTGCAATTACCACAGCGACAATCATATCTTTATTTAGAAGGTAAATATAGTCATGAGAGCCGTAAGGCAAGGTTCTTCTTCGATCGTCACCTCTGCATGGTCTGTTTGTCACTTCAGTGTGTCGGGTGGAAAAAACGCATCTTCGCCGTATAGCAGGGCCCGCGGAACAGTTTTCAATGTGCGGGGGAAGGGTGGCCACCTTTTTTAAAGTGAGAGGGAGGGGTAAATTTGACTGTTCTCTGTTTGTGGCTGTTTAGAACCGTCAGATTACTGAACCTTTCTAGAGTCATTGTTGTGCAAAGTCATGTTTAGAAATCAAGCCGCTGAAAAATACCTTTCACCTGCTGAGCCTGATTGCACATGATCTACCACAGGTTCCTGTAACCCCTTCTTTTTGTCTAGTATGTCACCGAAATGCGTCAGAGACTACATCATCAGCCGATATAATTCGTTTAAAGAAACCGTGGTTCGTGGAGTAGTCTTTCAGATTTAATCGCGAATCTTCGTAAAAGAAGACTATTCCGCATTGTTGCAAATGCTACATAGCCTGGCTGGTTTGAAAACGCAGAAGTCTAGGAATAAGTGCTGTTTTGTAACGACAGGCCAGGCGTTTTGAGGCTCACTACGTATCAGACTAACGGTATCGAAACGGACCAATAATAAATGAAACGCTGGAAAATTTTTATTCCAAGAAAGATGCTAGATACCTCTACAACAAAGTCGTCGGGCTAACGAACTATTTTTTTTTGTTTTGTTGTTGTTGTTGTTGTTGTTTTTTTTTTTTGAGTCCAGTTATGGTAAAATATAAAGCAATATGAAAGAGATCCGCGATATAGGTTAACGAACCTCGTTATAACGAACGTATTTTGCCACTCCCTTGGCCCTTCGTAATATCGAGGTTCCACTGTACTTACATTTATTTCTTTATTTTTTAAAAAGTGGCGGGGCCCTGGGACCTCCAGCGCCTCCACCTGCGCGGGCCCTGTTATTGTTCACCCTGCCAGTTGAGCATTTTCTTCGCTTGCTCGGTTTTGGCACACTCGAGAAAACTCTGCGAGATCGAGTAAGATCTTTGTTAAGCATGCGCATCGTGTTGCTAGGATACAGGCCTAATAGCAGTGCGCTTGGTACGGTGGACTCACTTGTGATCATCGGTTTTGTCATAGCTTGGAACTTCCCGGCGCTTGCTGCGCTGGCTACTTTTGTCAATAAACGGATGCTCGCATTCGAAAAAAAAAAGCAGTTTGACGAGACAAAACGAGGTTGACTAGTCCAGAAGTTCGAGCTGCGGCGAATTCAAGGGCTTGACGCGATTTAAACAGAGTCGCCTTTTTTCCACGTCAATGAAGAACGTGAAAGAAGGAGGCTTGTTTTTTTTTGGCAGGGTGCTTATCGTTTTGCTGTCTGCCGTTGATTCCTTTTTAAACATTATTTTAAATATTTTATCCACCAGTTACATTTGTGTTTTTTTCCCGTAGGTGGAAGGAAACCGCAAGTACCGTTTGCATACAATGTTTGAAAAAGCTGGTGATTCTATTTTCATCAACGCCCGAGAAGTAGTGAACAAGTTTCAGTTGAAGCAAGGCCGGTATGTGGTGGTGCCATCTACATACGAAGCAAACAAGACAGGAAGTTTTCTTTTGAGAGTGTTCACCGAAAAGTCTTCGAAAGCAATGTAAGAATTCACATTATTGCCACCGTGGCTGCTTGCGAGCAAGCTCTCCATTTGGGGATATCGTGTAAGTCACGCGCGGGCGGACGTAAAAGAAAATGCGAGAAGCTTCACCGCTCGTTCGTGCGTTCTCGCGCGTTTTACCCCTCGAAATGGAGAAATACTTCGCAGCTTACCATCAGGCTGTACTCCTTTTATTAGGGAGCTTAAGCAAGGCGTTTTTGAGCGACGCACCTCAACCGGAAGTGTGGTCTTTTTCTTTTTAAAATAAATTAACGCTACCAAATTTGTATTTCTTAGTCTCTGTCTCATTATGTCCTCAAATTTGGCCAAAAATACCGCTCAAGAATGAAAAAAGCCCACTTCCGGTTAACCTGCTTGCTCAAAAACGCCTTTGCTTAAGTTCACTATTGTCAGTCCCGTCTTTCGATAAAAGTGCCTATGTATTGATAGAGTGCAGACTAGCTCTTCGTTTCTCACATGCAATTACAGTAAACCGAGGAAATTAATGGTTTAGCTTTACCTCGAGTAAGCTGCTGTCCGACGAAATAGCGGGGTAAAATTAAGAGCCTCTCTCTCCTACATCACCTGTTTTGACTGTTGTTGAAGAATGCTGAAGAATTTTAAACCTTTCAAAGTGCAAATTTGAAACAAAAAAATGCCGAGAAAGAAGTTAACTTATCTAACCCTTCACAATCTTGATTTTTGCGTAAAACTTTATGACGTTGGTGAATTCATACATAGGCTTTTGAGCTCTCTTTAATTTTTCATCAGCCAAAATCACGTTTCGCTCCCAGGTTATCTCTTCCTCCTCTTGGAGCACTTGGGACAGGAAGTGGAAATTACTTCGGAGCGAGGCCGCTCGCACCCTTTGGTGCCTGTCAAGAATAGGCGTTTCCGAGATTGAAAAACTCTCACTTTCAAAACGAGGCTAAGTACAAAACCTTTCTTGTGAAAATGAATTTTATTTGCATGAGAATAAAGAGTCGTTATCATATCAATAGCTTCGCACTTAGCCTCGCTTTGAAACAGAAGCTTGAGGCATCTTGAAAATGGCCTATTCATTTTCTTATGTGCTTGTCTCGACTACTGCGTAAGCCCATAGTTAAAAACCTTTTCCTGTTTATGTAGGTTTTTGGACCAGGAGCATTCGACAGGAAGTAAAATCTGGTGTTGCTTCCCTCAATGCCGCACACCTGTGTGTGTCATGTCCGTTACGGTAAAATCAGCAAGTGGACTGGAGAAGACAAGCCGACTGTCGATGAGTAAGAGAAATTTTAACTTTCTTGCCTATCATTTTGAAGAAGGGTGGTTTTGTTGGTCTGTATTACACGCCGGGGGGAGGGGGGTACTCCCCCCATTGGCATGGTTGTCACAGCAGCTCAGGAAATGTTCAGGGAATAAAAAAATTCTGCAAGGTCAGGGAAAAGTCAGGGAATTTTACTTTAAGTCAGGGAAAATTTAAGTATTTGAAATAAGTCACAGGGAAAAGTGAAATTTCAAGAGTACACGTTTATTCTTTTCCCTCCACTGTTGTTGATTTCTAACATTTAAAATTCTTTTGTAGAATTTACAGACATGAATCATGTTGTTTTGGTAGAATATCGTTCATGAAATTTTGTTAAGGAACTATCAATTTATGTACACTGCACGCTGTGACTTGCTGAAAGCATAAATAAATGGGTTGAGAGGATAGCTGTGAGGAAAGAGTTGAGTCCATTATCAGGACTAATTTTTGAAATTGTTAATTCAGCTGGTCAAAGAAATTTTACATTCGTCAGGAAAAAGTCAGGGAAAAGGTAAAGAATTTCAAAAACCTCTGGTTGTGGCAACCATGTAGGGGTCGGGAGTGCAGGCGAGTTTTAGGCTTCTGATCGAAGGTCAAAACGCATCTTGCGCATGCTCCGACGCTGGCATAGCGCTTTGCTTTAGAAGTGGAAGTTTAAACGAACGCTGGCTACATACGTGCCGACCGTGCGTAATAGCAACCTTTACATGATGAATATATGAATTTCATATATTTGAAATGCGGGATGAAGAAATAAATGCTAAAAAGATCATCGCAGTTAAGTACGCAACTTATCCAGTTGCGAAAAAAGAGCCTGAAAACATTTATAGGCTCGCCTGGATTAAGGCACTAAGCTCTGCGATACTGACCGGTGCAGCGCTCTAACTAATTTAGCTAGCAAGCCAACTAAGAGCCGGTCTTTAAATTGGCTCGTAATAGACCCAGGAAAGATTAAAACGAAATGGCGAATGTGTCAATTCCAAATATTTGAACTGCAGATGAAGAAATAATTGCAAAGATGATCATCACAGTTAATTACGCAACTTATGCATTTGCGGAAAGAAAGTCTGAAAATTTCAGGCTTGCTGGGATTCGAACCCGGACCTCTGCGATACACCGTCAGAGGATTACAAAGCTTGATCCTCTTGTCAATTAGCTTCTAAAGAAGGACTGTTGCCTATCCATTGAGCAGCAATCCTAGAGCTGTAAACCTTGCGAATGAAGTAAACCGAAACTTAACTACAATAAATATGGCCGATGGTCGCCTTCCTTATGACTCAAAAACCCACTGTTTACTAACAGTCGAACCTCCATGTGCGACCACCTGTCGCGAGCTACCACCCCCTCTAAGCGAATACTTATCCAAAACACCAATCGTTTTTCAGTCGAAGCCTTAAAGTTGGAGCCTCTCGTAAACGACCGCCTCCTTTAATAAGCGACCGCGACCACTTTTGGGGGCTTTTTTTCCCCATGTTTTTTTGAACCTCTTATAAGCAACCATTTAATGCATGGTCTTATCTCTACGTTCGCTGTGTATACGTTACCGCTTACAGTATACAAAGAAGTTCTAACAACAACATGAAGCTACAAATATTGTAACTTAAAAAATGCATACAATAATTATCTTCCCTTAAGTAGATGATTCGGACCTCTTCTCGGCAGAGGTCCCTTGTGGTTCGATTCTGGCCGGAACCCGCTCTCATAAGCAACCACTAACTCTTCGCATTTTGGGTGGTCGCTTACAGGAGTTTCGACAGTATTTCAGTTCAAGTTTTCCGATTGCTGATTAAGACAATACTGCTGCGGTGTTATTGTCATTTCAGCACCTGATCCCTATGCCGTGATCTGCTGTGAAGGGCGCAAAGTTAAGAGTCCGGTGGTCAAAAATTCGCTGAATCCAACGTGGAATACCGGCGCCTTATTTTTCGTTAGGAGACCCCAGAAATCTCGCCTGGTCATTCAAGTAAGTATATCGGTAATGATTTTAATTTTAATTTTAAGTCAATACCCTTGGCAGCCTGGTCTTTGAGGCTGTCTCTTGATGTTCTAAGCTTTCTTACTGTTCTTTATTTTTGTATTTTTTTAGGGATTTGTTTGTTGTTCTAATTGTTGTTGATTTGGTTTGTTTGTGTGGATATTTTGACCAGAAAGGGCATGCCTCGTAAATAACAAGTCAAAAGAAAGAAAAGCGGAGTCATGCTGTGTTGCTATAACTTTTGATTCTGTTCTAAAATGTTAGTTAGTGTGGCTATTCACATAAAAGCCGCTGGACGGTTCTTATTTGTGGTTCCTTTTTATTATGCTGTACAAGGTGGTTCCAACGTTTGACTATAGTAATGAAATTCTAAAGTGTGACCATTCATATGAAAGCTATTGAGCAGTTCTTTCTTTCTGCACTGTTTATTATGCTATACAAGATACTTCTAACTTTTGAGTCTATTGACGAAATTCAAAAATATGACCATTCAAATGAAAGCTACTGAACAGTACTTTCTTGTGGTAATTTTTTTATTATGCGTAACAGGGTATTTCTAACTTTAGAGCGTGCGGACGAAATCCTATAGGGTGACCAATCAAATGTAAGTTGCTGGGCAATACTTTCTTGCGGTTCGGTTTTAAGCATGCATTTTGACCTATTATGAATGGTGTGATTTATTTAGGTGTGGGACTGTAACTGGTTCTGGGATACTTTCATGGGCCAGGCCAAAATAAGCATCGACATCAACAACAAAGCTGTTACAGAAACACACAACCTGATGGGCCGCAGACGAAACCACCAAGTCAAGATGCCAGGGGCCGTGACAGTGGAAGTAAAATGTTACCACGATCTTATGGCAATCTAAAAATGACCCAATGTCTAATGGTTAATTCGCTGGGCACAAGTAACGCTGAGAATTCCTTGTGTGCAAAGGAAAGTTTATTTTGACGCCTGCGTGGAAAGCGATTGAAAGGGGGGCGGGGGGGGGGGGGGTGATATATCTGGCGCGGTAGAACTCGATAAGCCTCCTTCGCAGCCGTTCTTTGTGTTGTCACACAACACTCCTCTCCAGAAACGAACCGAAGACCTTGATAAATATTGAGGGAGGAAGGAGGGGAACGCCCTCTCGCGCGCGCGCCTACTATGTTCCTGCTTTCCTTTTCCCTTTTGATTGCCTGCCACGTGGGCTCTAAGTGTAGTTGTCGCTAATGCTAATGTACGCCATGTTAATACGAGTTTGAATAAGTTCGTAAACGCGTTCATAAACGGACTGTGGAAAAAGCTTTAGGCCATTTGCCAATACTGTACCACTTTTTCTCGTGTGAACAGGCCATTTGTACGAAGGCGTCATTTTCCTACTACGACCAGAATTCATTTCCTTTTCTCCTTTCATATTTATATTTGGTATTCTCATGGAGGTTTAATTATCAAAAGCCTTAATTTGCACAAGAAAAACAAAACCCTGAAGGATTCTGGTCGTAGTAGTAGAATGCCGCCATCATGTAAAAGGCCTATACGGTACCTCAAGCTTAGAATATTTAGCAATAGTTACTGAATGAGGCTGAGTATGGTCTGAAGAATTATACAGATCCAGGAGGCTGTTATCGGTCCCTCTTAGATCTGTATTATTCTTCAGATCACACGAAAGCCGAATTCTAATAATTGTAGTATTATCCATTCAAAATAATTCGTACATGCCTACCTCGATAGTTATGGGCTCCTGGTTCCCGTCTTTATTTGCCTGTCCCCTGGGCAGTTCTGGATATTTAACAGTTATTAAATGAGGCTGAGTATTATCCGGAAAATTATGGAGATCGAGGAGGGTGAAATCCGCTGAGGTCTCCATAATTCTTCAACGAATGCGGTAATTGTTTTATTATTCATTCAAAATAATCCCTAGTTTAAAAACAAGCTGAAACATGCTTACTTGCATCGATGTTAAGTTCATCTTCGATAGTGCATTTTTATCGGCAAGTTTAGAAGATAAAAGGTTGTTCAGTTCTACAAATATTCTCCAAATAGTAGATGTCGTCCATCGAGTTGTCTTCTTTCTGTTTTTGCTATATTTTTAGCCAATAGTTCGCCTATTTCTTCCTCGTGAAACGAGTAAAATGTTCCGCCATTTTGTACTCACTATCAAAACAACTCAACCTCGACCCAGGTTTTTTCGGTTAACTGTTCAATAATCTGGCAATTATGCTGCACGATTGACGTCATTTTTCCGAATCGCAAAATTCTTCCAAATTTGGTCGACAATAGCTGGTTATGCTTGGGATTTTAGCCAATCAGAAATGGAGAAATGTTTTGAATGAATGGTAAAACGAAATGTTTAGTGTAGCGGATATTCGTCAAATAACAGTTCTCACCCGTCAAGTGGTATTTTTGCTGTTCTTGCTTCAGCTATGTCGCTAGGCAGAAGTTGGGCTATTTCTTCTTCGCAAAACTTGTGAGATTTTCAGCCATTTTAAACCTTTTCAAGTGAATACTTCAAGCTTTTGGTGACTCACACTTACAAAGCAAGATCTACAAGCTTATTAAGCAACAATTATAATTATTTACAGTCTTAAATAAGAGTCGTGTTGGTGACATTAATTTTGCAAACATTTTGCAAGATCCACATTTGCACAAGCTGAATAACTAGCAGCTATAATCAGAAGCACATATGGGGTTTTATGCTTCTGCTATAATTTATTGACAGTGTTAATTAAGAGTCATGTTTGTGACATTATTTTGGCAAATATTTTGTTAAATGATATTGTGAAGGATCCAGAATTTCGTAAACTAAGAAAACGGTCGCAAAAGAAAATGGAGACTGAGAAGAAAAGAAAAAAAAATGAATTTTAAAAAGGGGTACTGATAAATTCCGCGGTTAAAGCCTTGTTTTTATGAAATAGATGGGTAGGGGCTAGGATTTTAAATGAAAACAGCGAACCGACTGAAAAGGTCCACTCGAGTCTTTAAACTTTGTTTCTGAGTTAAGGGGCTATGTCTCGAGGATATTGCTGCTGCAGGTCAGTTCTTTGCTACAGTCATTGCTTAGTACCTCAACCCATACATAATATGTGCCTGTAGAGTTATGAAGCACACATAAAATAAATTTCATTATGGAGCTTTAACCATTAGAATTTTTGCAGGCATAGCTTTAAAACTTTAAAAAAAAAAAGAAGGAAGAGTCAATCCATGTCTATTATTGCCATCTGTAGCTGCAGATGACAGGAAACAATTTCAATGTCTAAATACCGTAAAATTCCGAAAATAAGCCCCTCCAAATATAAGCCCCTCAGGGGGCTTGTACTTGGAAATTGTCCTCGAGTACAAAGTAAAACAAAGAAAAACGGTAAATTTCCTACCAAGAATAAGGCTAGCTTAATCGATTTTTAAACGCATATTTCCGTCCGTACATAAGCCCCTCCAAAAATAAGCCCCTCAAAAAGGGCCTTTGAAAAATATAAGCCCCGGGGCTTATTTTCGGAATTTTACGGTATACTCGTAATTAACAAAACTGGAAAATTATTTTTGCAATGTAATTTATGCGAAGACACGTTTTAACCTTTTGGCTAGTAATAACCGAAGGTTACGGTTTGCGGGCGACAACGATCGAAGGTCCAACGATGTGCTTTGCGTAAGTTTCACGTGACAGATTGTCAAACCACGAGTGATAGAAAGTCCAAACACGCGTGATCAAATTCCATTCATTCTTAGTGGGAGTTAAACGAATGCTGGCCACATTCATACGACGCATGCGTAATAACAACCTGGAGATAAGGATTGCAGGCTCCTCTTGTCGCCTGCAAAAGGATAGGAAATAGTGCGACATAGTCCCATTAACTAGACTAGGTATGAAATAGATCTTAGATAAGAAGACAAAATGGCTTACTAAAGCTCGTTGACTTTCTCACGAGAGCTATGTACGTCATAAACACATTGAGACGTTCTATTACGCAGCAGGAACCATTGGTATGAAACAAAGGTATTCTTTCCAGTTTTATTAGGATTTTTGGACTATTTTGATATTATCACACTGGTATCGCAGAATGCTGTGCGTAAACACCGCACGCAGATCTAACAAATTTTGTAGCAAACCTAGCGAGATATATATTTGGCTAGTAAAAAGGAACACTTTAACATGGATTTTGCTATATTGAAACTTTAAATCCTTATCACAGATGTAACGAATTTTGTAGCCAAACTTTAGTGATATATTTGGCTAGTAAAATTGAGCACTAAACATGGCGTTTGTGTATTGAAACTTGAGTCCTTGAGTTCTTACTTCATTTCTTGCCTGTTTGTTTCCAATGTTTTGATTTTTGTTTTTGTTTTTGTTTTTTGTTTTTTACAATGAGGCAGAACTGGAAAAACCAACATGTGAGCAAATTGTTAAACCTCCACTTAAATGAATTAGGGGAAGGTAAAGCTGCCCGGAATTTTGATTCCTCACGGAGAAGAAACCGTCATTAAAATTCTTCGATTGCGAGATTCAAAAAGACCTAAGAAAGTATCGATCCGTTTTAAAAAGAAAGGTTGTTCCAAGACAGACTTGAATTCTGGATTCAACACTATTGATTCCAGATTATTTCCATTGGAACTTGGATACCAGAATTCAATCGTAAGTGAAATTTCTTGAGTTGTATTCCAAAGCCCAGGATTCCCGGTTTCCACATTTGTCGGATTCAGGATTCTACAAGCAGAAAATTCAGTTCCCGAATTCTCTTACCTGGGGAGAGAAAAAATAAAAACAGTCAAACATCGTAGATGCGCCTTTCCACATTACCAGTCAGGGGCGGATCTAGGGGGAGGGTGCAGGGGGTGCGCACCCCCCCCCCCCCCCCGAGATGACCTGCGGTTTTCTAATACAACTGGTATTCTGTAAAAACTATGTGGTTGGATTCCAGAATTCAATCGTAAGTGAAATTTCTTGAGTTGTATTCCAAAGCCCAGGAATCCCGGTTTCCACATTTGTCGGATTCAGGATTCTACGAGCAGAAAATTCAGTTCCCGAATTCTCTTACCTGGGGAGAGAAAAAATAAAAACAGTCAAACATCGTAGATGCGCCTTTCCACATTACCAGTCAGGGGCGGATCTAGGGGGAGCGTGCAGGGGGTGCGCACCCCCCCCCCCCCCTGAGATGACCTGCTGTTTTCTAATACAACTGGTATTCTGCAAAAACTATGTGGTTTATTGGTGTTGAAGTAGAGCAAGAGACGAGTGCACCCCCTCCTAAAAAAAATCCTGTATCCGCCCCTGTACCTATACTAAGACAGGATTCTATTCTTTTTTCTTGACCACAACGCAGCAGTTGTCTGTTTTTTATGAAGACTAGTTTAACTGGTTTAATTCAAGTAACCTGAGATAAGGCCCAATTTCAGCGGCTCTGATACATTCTCTCTAACGGCCAGCGCTAAAATTGGGGCTCTCTTTTCGTTCCCGCCATGCCCGCCGGAATGTAATTTTCAAAGCGAAACGAAAATAGAGCCTAATCTCAGGTTAAATTCAAAGGATCAATACGTAAAAAGCAATTAATCCATCTGTGGCGAATTTCATCGGCCTTCTTACTTTACGGATAACTCGTTTCATTACGTCTAATTAACGTTACAGGACGGTATTTTGGCCACTGTTGATTTCCCAGTTCTTAATTTGACTATCTTCATCTCAACACAGAAGCTTCACGAACATGTGAATCATGTCTTCCATAACCCTGATTTAACATTAGCGCTTACGATTTATTTAATCAACGTGTCGATTTGTCTTCACACTGTCTATTACCTATACATGTTCCAAGTATGCGAACTCGACCCAGTCCTTAACCGCTCTTACCTTTCCAACTGAATTATTGAAGGGGTATGATTCGTGCATGAAATATGTTGCATGTTTTGGTTTTAACGTCGTTTGTTCACCGCTGAGGAGTGAATTGGGGAACTCGTGAATTGTGCCATCGGGAAAAGTAAAGCTATGGGAAAGCTTCATTATTTCCTGAATCAACGTTACAGCAAACTGAAGTCACATTGCGAAAAAGAGAAAAAGCTGTTCGTGGATCCAGAATTCCCGGCGGAGAACAAATCGCTGTTTTTTAGCCGTTCACCGACCGAATCAGTAGAGTGGAAAAGGCCTCAGGTATGTTGAAAGTTTACTGCAACGATCATTTCTGAAGGGCTTGTCAAATGGGGAATTATCGTATATTAAAAAGTTTTCAGAACTTTTTAAACTTGTTCTTAGAGAATCTCCTTGTCAACTGATCGGCAATTGAATATTTTTGTAGACCTGCGTGACTGCAAACAAAGACAAAATGAAAGGTTTTTCTTGCAAATGGAATTAGCATATTAGTAATTTGCTGTTGCTAAGATATCATTAAACTACCTAACCAAAAATACTTCGTGATACTTTATAGAACTTTGGCGTCAGGTTTAGTCGATATTTTCAATTGGTTTAATATATGGTTCAAAAACGTTTAGAAGTGCTATCTACCCGTTTCGTTATAACGAGTAGTAAAGTCTGGTTACCACTTCTTAAGAGAGTAAATGATAAATTAAATAAACTAGATATAACCACACCAATAACAAACGATCGACAGGACACAGGTTTTGAATTTTTTTGACAGTTTATTTGCAAAGGACTCCTGATTTTTTTAGAAATGTATATACATGCATGTGTTAACAGTTGGTTTGTTTATTATTTGTGCACTGTTTTGTTTATAGAATCAGAGAGATTGTTTTCAGTTTGAAGCTTTAGATCACCTACATGCTTGCGCGTATGTTTTTAATAAGTTGCCACCAAGCCGTTGCATGAAAAAAGCGTTACCGTTATCGATACTGTTATCAAGAAATATTTCATTCCCAGTCAATTTTAGACTGCTGGGAATATTCAGCGAAAATTGATGCGATTATTATTATGTTTAACAATGATTATTATACATGCATTCTACCGATGCGCGATGAATTCAGACTGTCTGTCTGAATAACGCAAACAACTGATATTCTCGGTGAAGCACGGAAATCTTGTACTGATCTCGCCAGGCAAATTCCCTGTTATTTCCCTTCGATTCCGGCTGTTGACTCTGAGGGGATGGGGGGGGGGGGGGTATGTCCCTCTGAACAAGGTATGTTTTTTAGAGTCGAGACAACTACCAGGATGACAACCAAAATGTTTTCTTTCTTTCTACAGGTGTTTTGGCATCATTGCATAAAAATTAAATTAAATTGCTTAACTAAATTTGGAATTAAATACTAAAATGCAGTATGATCTCGCTTTTTCGGATGCTTCCTCGGATTGTACAAGATTGGGTATTTTTGAAAATCCAGTTGAGAATAAATTGCTAAATTTAGGAACAGTTCAGTGAAACGAATTGGGGCGAATTCTTTTCTTTTACTTTAATTTCTGACAAATCGTCGACTTAATGAAAAACGCCCCCCATTGAGTTGGTTATGATTTCGCTCCATGCAAGGGAATCCTAGACAGTCCTGGATTCTGGATTCTACGTCGTGGATTCCGGATTCCAGTCTTCGTCAGTGCAACTTGGATTCTGAATTCCAAACGTTAGTGGGATTCCGAATTCTTTGAGCTGGATTCCGGATTCCTTGAGCTGGATTCCGAATTTCTTGGGATGGATTCCGGATTCCTTGAGCTGGATTCCGAACTTTTTGAGCTGGATTCCGGATTCCTTGAGCTGGATTCCGAATTCCTTGAGCTGGATTCCGAATTCCTTGAGCTGGATTCCGAATTTCTTGAGCTGGATTCCGAATTCCTTGAGCTGGATTCCGAATTCTTTGAGCTGGATTCCGGATTCCTTGAGCTGGATTCCGAATTCTTTGAGCTGGATTCCGAATTCCTTGAGCTGGATTCCGAATTCTTTGAGCTGGATTCCGAATTCCTTGAGCTGGATTCCAAATTTCTTGAGCTGGATTCCGGATTCCTTGAGCTGGATTCCGAATTCCTTGAGCTGGATTCCGAATTCTTTGAGCTGGATTCCGGATTCCATGAGCTGCATTCCGAATTCTAAGGTCCAGGATTCCGGACACCACGAGCAACAGTTTCCCTTTTTTCAGAATCCCGATTTCCTTAATTGCGGCGATTTGGTTTGAACCGGCGTTGATTCATCTTGAGAAAACTGACAAAAAGTGCTATTTTTTTAACAAAAAAAGGATATGCACGGAATGTTACCAATATCTCTTAAACTATAGAAGATAATGAGTTGAGACTTAAACTATTGTATTTTTCTTAAGTTACTGTTTCAAATTCTTCATTTTTTTGGATTTTTACTGTGCATGACTTAAACCCATTTTGTGAAATTCGCGAATCAAATCGAACAAGTTTTCAATTTTATGTGCACTGTATTTCTGCAAAGTATCATAGTTTCAGGTTACATACTTATGAAGGAGAAGCTTTTGAGAGTTTTGATTTTTTCAATTGGCGACTAGAGAGCCATGTGACAGGTAACCATAGAAACGTTCAATTCAACATATACTTGGAATCAAGTATTGTTGCTTGTATTAATTTTAGTAACATGCCTTTAAAGGAAGCAAAGTTATAGCCCCCAAGAATCACACGTCCGCACGGAATCTGTTGGCCACTCAGTTTGTATGTCTTTCCACAGGAAATCTGTGGACCCGATTCTCCACGCTTATTTGTCGACGGAATGAGCACCCATGACATCACGCAAGGCCGCCTGGGTAATTGTTGGTTTGTTGCGTCGTGTTCGACACTGGCGTTAGAATCATCGCTTCTGAAGAAGGTATGATGAACAAACTGCTAAATTGGTCATTCTTCAAGTTCTAGCCAAGAAGTTAAGATTTCGCTTGTTTTCAAGTCAAGTGCAATCTACACGGCAACGACCACAACTTGACTAAAATCGAGTTATGTTCGAGTTACACTAGCCGTTGTCGAGTAAATAACATGCAAAGGGATATGCTTATGACCGGACTCTGCAGAAGGGCGGAAGAAAGTCTAGTACCCAGACGCAACTTTCGGGTGAAAGCAGAACAGGGAACACAGTTGGGCATCGCTGGGTTCATTGGGTCCTTCGATCCCAGGACCCAACGTCGTCTGAGGAGAAAAAGACCCTGCGACAAGGCATATTTAAAATTCCATTTGACATACTTTTTTTTTTTTCTTTTGTAATGTGGCAAACGATTATTATAAAACTCTAGTGTCTTTCTCCATGTAGTATGAGGCTAAATTGTCTTTAACTCTTAGCTAACCAATGTGGTTTTGTTAAACGCCGCCTTAACTCTGTTTAATAACCGGACGATATAAGCTTTTTTACCTTCTCGTCATTCTCACAATTGCCCCAGACGACAGTCTCAGTGTGAGGCCTCACTAAACAGAGCTTGAAAAATTGTATCTTTGTCTCACCTATCTTTTTGCTACTTCAAGGTTATTCCCGATCTTAAGGAGCAGGAGTGGAATGCGGAAGAAGTCGGCAAATACCAAGGAATATTTAAGTTCCGGTTCTGGCGGAAGGGTCAGTGGACGGAAGTGGTGGTTGACGACTTTCTTCCGACAATTAACGGACAGCTGGTTTATATTCACTCCAAGCAGAGGAATGAATTCTGGGGATCGTTACTAGAGAAGGCCTATGCAAAGTACGTTTAATTGTTTGTTTTTACTGAACAGTGTTTCTTACAATTTTAATTTTATACCTAATATTTCTGTTTAACCTACAACCTTTTAAAAGACCCCTTCTAATAGCACCTAGTCTGAGGTCAAGAAAATTAATAGGTCCCAGGCCTCTATTGTATTCGGCGGTTCAACTTTGAGGGGAACTTAAATGTAACGAGCATTATATAAGCAGTACAACTGTGCGAAACTATTGAAGAAATCCCCTTATTTTGGAAGCTAATTAAAAGTGCTGCGATCATCAAGAGTTTTAGCCTGTTCACAGACCCTCTATTTTCTCTTCAAAGTACTTCGAGCACGCGTGATAAAATATAAACCTCGGGAGATTTATTGACCGCCAGGGCAAGGTTTTCTTTCTCGCGCTCCGCGCTCGTTCTCGTGCGCTCGCGAGCTCGCCGATGTTTATGAACAGAACGAGAAAAAAAAGAAAACGACGTCTGTTTACAGGCTACATGAGTTTGTTCAAAGGTGTGATGCAATTTGCTTGCTGGAAGATGGAAAACTGTAAAATAATTTAAGGCGTTACCTTTATTACACCCATCATTTATTTACAATACATGTACATACACATATAAGCACGTATTGTACGTATTGTACATACACATGTACAATACATTTAAATACATGTAGTCAAAATTAAATAGCAAAAAAGATAAATTCTAAAAAACAAATCCTATGAATTTAACAAACCCGCAGCACACTTTAAAGCAGTTTAAAAAAAATAAATAAAAAATAAGTCTCCAGTTTTGAATCATTAGGAAATAAGGAAACTCCGGCAAAAATACGACGTACGTACCGTTTTTTTTTTTTTTGTATACTATCGCTTGTCTAAGTTTCTCACGGTGAGGCGTGAGAGTGGCGTGTAGTTGCCTTCGCGCTACACGCCAGCATTTCGGCGACATACAAACAAGGCGTGCTGATTTATGAAGCCTAGCCTAACGACAAGACCTTCACTACCCGCGCTCTACCTGGGTGAGCGACATAAGTAATCTAACTTCTCTGAATTTCTTAATTGCACTTTCAGATTAAACGGAAGCTACGAGGCACTGGAAGCAGGGAACATTGCAGATGCACTGGTGGATTTTACGGGAGGAGTGTGCGAGTCTACTAACCTTCAAGAGACGGCCTTCAGCCAAGATGAGGACAGCAGATTGGCTTATTTCAAATCTATGCAAAAAGCTATGGGGCAGAGGTCCTTGATTGGCGCTTCTATATCGGTACTTTACCTTTTGCAACCCGTATTACTTACAATTCCCCCTATTTAAAATACGGTCGAACCCTCTGTTAAGTGAATGCCCAAAATGCCATCATTTATCGGTCGCTTTGGAGAGGCATTCGATAACTTATAGTCTGCCACGAGGCTCCTAAGTGGAGCAAGGCAAAAAAGAAAATCGGCGAGCAAAGCTAGCCGAGCGTGTCATGGGGGAGAAAAAAAGGCGGGGGAGCCTGTAGACTTTGTTTTCAAACCGCCCATCTTGGTATCGTTATCTGATTAGCTGCATTTCCTAACCACGCGCGCACGAACGTTGTTGAAGCCGATGCATTCAAGCGTAAAACAAACATAATTTGACAGGTCTAATTACCTTGATTGATATGTTACTGACACGTGTGTTACAGGATAATTGCAAGTGGAAGGATGGATGGCATGAAAACAAAGTCTACAGGCTCCTCGCCCTTTTTTTCTCACCCAGGCCACGCACAGCTCGCTTCGCTCGCCAATTTTTCTCTTTTGCCTCACTCCACAAGGGAGCCTGTTCGCAAGCTAATCAAGCCTCATCCACTAATTCGAAAATGCCGTTTATTCGCACGTAGTTTCTGAGTTATGACTCATAACTGGTGCGAGCAGTACCACTAAACGAGCCTCGTATACTCTGAGTGGCGTACAGCGAAATAGCCAGGATTGGATATTAGAAAGAAGACGACGCAATGAAAGAACAAAATCCAGTGCTTTCATCAATGGTTCTTTGGCTTCGCATTTATTCAGTATCTCTCCGGTAGGGAAAACCTTTCTGGCTTTAGGTTCAGTACTTAGCATACCCTTTTAATTTTCCAGGTAAAGAACAGAGAAGACATGGAAAGACGCACAGAGACTGGCTTAGTAATGGGGCATGCATACGGTGTCACTGCGATAAGGAAGGTACACTTAGGGTGCTTTCCATTTGTCAGAACTGACCGGCCAGACCATTTTCTTCGTAACGAGAATTTCACTTTTAATCAAAATTATCCAGCCAGGTCAGTCAAATCCTACATAGCATGCAGAAAGGAGATTTTTTTTTTGTTATTTTTTTTTTTTTCAGCAAAAACTCTTGGGAAAGGCCTATTTCATACCTTGGTCAAAATGACTGGTCCGGTCATGGTCCAGCCGGCCAGTTGTGACTTTTGGAAAGCGCCCTTAGACACTTAATGCTTCTTCTCCAAATAGTGGCCAAGTAAAAATCAATTTCTTTTCTACAAAATCCTTAGCAATAGACAGTACAACCCAAAATTTCTGCCAAGGTTACATTTGAAGGATTGATGTCATAGGATTTTGAAATTAAAAAGTTATATTCATTTTAAGAAGTTATATAAACAAAAACACATAATACTCTCGCCGTAAAGTGGTCTAGGACTGGAAAAGTTAAGGACACTGAAATTTGAACCTTAGGTTTAATGGCATTATAAGTAGACATGCATGCAGCTTTCTGTTTCATATTTTAAATCTGAGCAATAAACGAGTCACTAAAAGTTAGCCTTAGAAAACAGCCGACGTTTCGCAAACCTCCCAATGGTTTCCCCCAGTAATGACGTCTGAGAAACGAACGCAGAAATATCACACTATAATGACGTGTCATCACCCAGGTTTGAATAGTGACGCGTCAACAGCGTGGAATTTCTGCGCTCGTTTCTCAGACGTCATTTTCGGGGAAACCAATTTGTAGGGTTGCGAAATATCGGCTGTTTCTTAGGCTAACTAAAAGGTAAGATCCTCATTTTACGTCGGACCGTATCTCGTAACAGTATACATTAGTACCGACAAATCTTAGGCCGACAGTGCGGTCAACCCCACCCCCTCCCCCCTTCCTCTATGTCCATTAGTGCTCCGATCCGTTTTATGTATACCGTATACGGGTATTCAGTAAAGCTGCTACTTAAAGTTGGACAGAATGGAATAAAGTAGTCGAAACAACGATTTAAGTTGACTCCTGGGGAATCGAGCTCGAGTGCCGCGCACTTGCCGACTGAGTGTGTTAATCATTGCTCCTTGATCTTCGTCACTTGGGGAAAGGGTGGACTAAACAGAGTGCCTGGTCACAGGCTACCTCACTCACATTCATTGTCTGTCTTGCGCCTAGGTCACTACTGGCGATGGCTTGTTTAACCTATTTAACAGAGAACATTTGTACTTGATACGGCTGAGAAATCCCTGGGGACACAAGGAATGGAATGGCCCTTGGAGTGACGGGTAAATGAGGAGCGTATTTTACGTGCCTGCATACATCAGCATTAATAAACACTTAAAATCATTGGTCCCGAGGGACAACATTAACTGTTTCCCGAGGGACCAGTATTCAAGTAATTTGTTATATAGCTGGGAATTCATTAAACCTCGCTGTAACGGCGGTCGTCGGTCAACATTCGCGGGTAACAATGCACTGTTACCTCTGACGTCAAAGATTTTGCAATGTTGCCCGCTCAGAGATTTTGGCGGGAAACACTTTCATTGTTAGGTGTCATGTGACCTCGAAGTAACCAACGAGAGCCCACGCTGTTGAGAAAAAATTTCCAGCTGTATAACAATTACAGTTATTACACGCTAAAATAGACAGAGTTCCCCCTAGCGGCTAGCCTCTTTACCCGAGCGAGGCCTGATGCACAACCAGTCATGAAATGAGGCAGCTTGAATTACGTGTGAATAAAAACTTGGGATACGGTTCTTTCGGGCCTCCACAAATCGATATTTTTCCCCTAACTAACCCTTAAAAAGTATATAAATACGAAAAATCCGCACTTCTAGTTGATTGTCGTGAAACCTAAATCCGGGTTTTTAGGCAACATGTTTCTTTAGGCACGGATCCGAAAAGCGCGCACCGGAGTAACCTGTGATTCCCGCCATTTTGCCAGCACATTAAAAGAATCTATTTTGGGATTTTTCGCTCTTTCGCGGCAAAAAAAAAAAAATCCAGTTTTTTTTTAAGAAACATAAGAAAAAAGGACGGGCATCGTGGTCTGGTCTGCGAATGGAAAGCAGAGTAAAACTGAAATTCGGAAATACCAACTTCCATGAAAAGGGAATCGATAGGGCTTGTACAGTTCAATTCCGCAGCCTTTGAAAGTTTCTTTTTACAGGAAGTTTAAACAATGACTCAACAATTGTTAGGCGATACTAAGTTTTTCCAATAAAGGTTATTGATTTATTTCTTTTATTCTGTTATAGATCAGCGGAATGGAAAAACCTCGACGATGATCAAAGAGAAAATCTTGGAATCAAAGTGGACGATGACGGAGAGTTTTGGTTAGCTAATGTCTAAAACTAATATTTCTTTTTTGCTTCAGAATACATTGCACTATAACTTTGTTTGAGAAAGTTTGTGTTACTTAGTGGAAGTCATGTCTGCCATCACCCTGGCTCGACCATTGCGCTTCGCTGTGAACGAAAATAAGGGATCTTAAGCAAAGGAGTTTTTGAGCGACGCACGCAACCGCAAGAGAAATTTTTCCCTTTTAATGTGCCTTGAAACTACCAACTTTATGTGCTTTTATTCATAAAGAGGTGATTTGTAAGAAAATTTTGGCAAAACCACTACCCGATAATGTAAAATATTCACTGACTTCTCGCTGATGTGCGTCGCTTAGAAACGTCCTTGGGATCAATTTAGGTTTCTAGGAAGCTGCCCACCTACCCCTTCCCTAAGCCAACATTAACACTTACTTCTCACTTAGGGCAAAATGATGGCTTAGGGGAGGGGTAGGTGGGCAGTTTCCCAGAACCTAAATTGATCCCGTCCTTGTTTAAGCTCCCTGTTGTACTTGCTCTACTAGTAGTTACACTGTGTTGACAGTGTTATTTATTTGTTATCTTTTCCTTCCTTTTTACTTCCATAAAAGGATGGCCTTTGAAGATTTTTGTCGTCACTTCACCAAGGCTACGATGTGCCATTTGATGAACACGTCAAGATTCTCGTTTTCTAAGCGATGGCATCTCTTTAAACACAACAACGAGTGGAAGCCTGGAATATCGGCAGGCGGATGCGTTACAAACCAAGATACTTTTCTTCAGAACCCACAGGTACAAGAAGCTACGACGCTTAACCATTCCAATAAATACTTTCAACGGATATCTATGCGATCTCATAAAGGAATTCCTCATTTTTCAGCGCAGAAAGGATTAACGCTTTGCCGTCAATGTGTCTTATAAAGGTCCATTTCCCTAAATCTTCATTGTGATTTTTTTTCTTTGCCGGGCCCGCCTAATCATAAAAAAATATTTATTATAATCAAAGTGAAGCTGCCAGCTCAATAACCTGCGCCCGGGACTGATAAGCTCCTGCTTTAATAAGTCACTTGTTGGGCATAAGGAAAATAAATAATAAATAAATAAATAAACAGAAAAATAACCTACCGTCCGTAGCCGGCGCCACAGACGAAACTAAACTCTCGTCAAGTCCGTCTTCGAAACAGCGCCGAAATACTTGTTCTTTGCCCCCATCCGTTTACAAGGATTTGATTTGGCGCCATGACTGGCCTGTTAATTAAGAATCCCATTGTGGATTTACCAATCAAGATGAAAGAAAATTCGTAACGTACTATAGGCAATTCGTTGAGTCCGTGGGGGGCCCAGGACAAGGGTATGGGCGCTGCTTCGCAGACGTTACCAACCGAGGTTAAATTACGTTTGCGACGCAGGCTAACCGTCCGCGGACTTGTAGTCTTTGGAGAGATTAAGAATCAGTTTTACATCAAACGCAATTGTCAAATTTGGCCATGTGACTAAGTATTTCTATTACTTGTCGTTTACTGTCCATTATATTTACATTACAAATTTCTTTGTACATCGGGATAATCCATAAGTATCATTTTGGACAGTTTTTATCTATTCATTTCCTTGAGTCGCCTTGAGACTGGCGTTTGACGTAAACCTAATTTCAAATCTCTCTGTTGTCTCAAGGGACAAGTAAATCCGGCATTTTGACAACCTTCCTCTTCAAAGCGGAAACTTATTCAAGTCCCAAAGCGTCCGCTTACAGGTGGGTGGGGCGGGGGGGGGGGGGGGGTTGCGTTGTAGGGATTGCAGTACTAGGTTTTTTTCTTCTCTTAGTACGCTTTCAGCGTTAAAGACCAAGATGATGGAGAAGTCCTGATTGCTCTTATGCAAGAAGACACCAGGATCGAGAGAGATGAGGGTGGAAGCAATCTCAGCATTGGATACTATATCATGAAAGTACGTCAAGAAATTGTTTTAGAAAAATATCAAGATTAATTTTTTGTCTGTGGTTTTATGCCCAAGAAGCTTCTCATATTCCTGTAGCGCTTCACAATTGGACATTGGTATGAAAATAATGAGTGTTAAATCAAAGGGTAGAGATAACTTTGGAGCCTAATTTGTGCGGTAGTAGATCCTGCTCCGTGGTGGGTGGGTGGGTGGGTGGGTGGGTGGGTGGGTGGGTGGGTGGATGGATGGATGGATGGATGGATGGATGAATGAATGAATGAATGAATGAATGTGGTGCACTAGTCAAAACCGCAGGAGCAATTTGTACACTACGAGTTGAAGAGGAAGATAGAACAGGTTACGTTTTGAGCGCCAACCCCTCGTGTGATGAAGTGCTACAACCTTGGACAAGAAGGGTTTAGAAATTTTGCACTTTCTTACCTACAGAAAGCCTATCCCGCTGATTTGGCACCACTATGACCCCTCCCTTCGCCCCACCCTGGTCAATGTTGTTAAGCCGGGGTGAGAAATGATCCAGCCGGACTTTAAAATTGCTTTGGGGGAGGAGTATTTTTAGTTGTTTCAAGTGCTTTCAATAGGCCCCTCTGCAGCTAGCCATTCACGTGGTACAAAACCACTCACACTGGAGAGCAAAAGTTGCACTCGGACAAGACAAACAAGACATACATAATTTGAAATGGTAATTTTCTTTGTTTGTCTTGTCCCAGTGCGACTTTTGCTCTCCAGTACGGCGGTTTTGTACCACGTGCATGGTTAACTGCAAAGGGCCTATAGCTTTATCTTGAAACTAGACATGGTAACGTCCATTTTTCATAACATTTTTGTCCAAGATTGTAGTGATCGAAACGTCACCATCTCAGTCTCCCTACAGCGACCAGTCTGACTGACGCCAACCCCTTTCTCTCAGCCACCGATGTAACACCACAGCTTCTTTACAAAATAGTCCCTTCATCAAATTCTACACATCCGCCAGATCAGCGAAAACCAAAAATCCGCTTTTAAATTGAAGAATCTAGATTGCGATGACCCCAAGAAGTGCGCCCTTAAATCCACCCAAAAATCCATTGAAAAAAATCTTACAATTATCATATGACGATCTTCCTTCAGGGTGCGAATTCAAACGGGCCAACTTCACTTGCAAAGGAACACTGATTATTAATTGATTGTGAATCGGGTTATCTTATATACAGTATACGATAATTATGCATCATGAAAGACATACCACCCTTATGAGGGAAATGAAGTCAAACATCAACGGGGCTTGCTTGATTTTCCTGGAAATGATACTGTATTTTTTTATAAACTATTCATGGTTTACTTTCTATTTTTCATCTAGGTTGAGGAAAATCGAACTTATCGTATACACACAATGTTTGAAAAGGCTGGTGACTCTATTTTTATAAATACGCGTGAAGTGGTTAACAGATACCAACTGAAGAAAGGGAGATATGTGATTGTGCCATCAACGTACGATCCAAACGAAGCCGGAAAATTTATGATAAGAATATACACTGAAGAGTCTTCTGATGCCATGTAAGTAATATAAACATATTACAGATATGAAATATTTAAGATATAATGAACTTACAACAATGTGCTGGTGGTTACAAAAAATTCTTATCACAGACAGAGCACGAAAAAAGAAAAAAAGACTTCTGTTCTTCTTTTACTCTCGTAGTGGGTGTTTCTCGAATTCAAACTGTCCCAATAAATGATCGAACCCAGAAAGCTATTTTGTGAGGGTAAAGTTCACGTGGAAATGTCAATTTTGTTTTTCACTGCCGTTATCTCACACGCACACAATTTCGGATGGACTTCTTTCTAAAACTCTAAAGTTTTTGCTTGTATTTATCGTCATCTTAATCTTGATCTTTTTTTATCTTGTTTTAATCTTTATCTTCGTCTTTATCACCAAGTTCATCTTCATCTGTATCATTCTCGTTATCGTTATCGTTATCGTTATCGTCGTCACCATCGTTATCGCTACCGTTTGAAACATATCGTTACCGTTATCGTTATCATTCTCGTTATCGTTGTCGCCATCGTTATCGTGACCGTTATCGTTATCGTTACCGTTACCGTGTTCGTTATCGTCTTCTTTATCGTTATCATTAACATTATTTTATATACTTTTTCTACCTGAGAAGGTAGTAGGAACTCTAAAAAAGAATTTTGACCACACACCGGCTTATCAGTGGTTCGAACCGGGTACGACAATGTACGTTTGATATCAGGAACTTTCCAGAAACTGACCCCTGCCCTAATCTGCCATTTCTGTCAAAATCGATATAGATTTTCATTACTCAAAGTTTGTTGATTTTATCCTCTTATTCTCTAAAACTCCTATATTTGTTGAAAATTAAACCCAGGGTTCTGGAGAAGGATCATCCAACAGGAAGCAAGATCTGCTGCTGCATCCCTCGAATGCCTTCGCCCGTGTGTGTATTGTCAGTACTGGTCAAGTCTGCTAATGGTATTAAGAAGAGATCCCCGATATTAAGTAAGAATATACAACGTTTTCATAACCTTTTTGAGACGTTACACATCCCTCAGTAAAACCACCTCACGAGTGTTTAACATACCCAATTTTGATTGAATTTGGAATGCACTACAGGTGTATTCAAAGGGTGAGCGAGCGCTCAGTTAAATTCTCGTGTGTTTTGTCACCGCCCTGGATTCCGAAAGCAGAGAACAAGAAGCTTGAGGAGAGTGAAAGCGCGGGAATGAAGCTAGACAACGGCTATACTAAATAACTGTTTTTCTAACTGGAATGGTAAATCGGCGACAAAATTGTTGAGACACCGTCCTCAAATGCAGTAGATTCGGAGAACAAAACATCCACACCCCTCCTTCCCCTCCATTAAAATTTAGGGTGTTTGTTGCTTCCCACAGGTAGCTCGAGCAGCGGCGCAATATTGCATGGAGGGGCTTGGAGAGGGTAGGCTCAATTTTTCCCTTTTGAAGTCAGCAAAACGTTAGCCAGGCGCAATTAGAGAAATGTGTCTCAGCTTATTTTAGAGCCAATCGACAGATCCAAGTGTTTATATATTATAACACAGAAACTGTGTCTATTCGAAATATTTCAGTTCATTCTTGTTATTTGGTTAAAGGGCTTGATCCTTATGCTCTGGTCACATGTGAAGGAAAAACAGTTAGAACACCAACACTCAGCGACACTGCTAATCCTGAATGGAACTCTGGTGCCTTATTTTTTGTCAGAAGGCCAAAGAACACGCACCTTGTGATACAGGTACTCTGTCGTTGTTTTTACTAATAGTAGGAGAAGAGACTTTTGAATCTTAAGACAAGGACGACGTCGAGGACGAGATTTTCTTAATACTAAGTAGAGCGCTCACGTAAACTATCACCATTCTATAACGGGTTTTTGCGAAAATGTCCTAGTAACAGAAACAAGTTATCAACGGCTAGAATTGGAAGTCTCCAAAGAATTCCACCTAGTTAATGAGCTATAGTGAGTAGATGTAAGAAGTATTTATTAGAGCCAAAAAACGTCGAAACATTTTAGATCATCGAACTACATCTGTGATGCCAAAACAAATAGAAAAGATCGTTAACAATTATTTTTTTCTCGATTTATTTATTATTATTATTATTTTTTATGTAACTCCTTCTGCGAGGAAACGAATTCATTGAGTCATTTTGCAATGGCCGTTTACTTTGCAGATCTGGGATAGCAATGTGTTTTGCGATTCCTTCCTGGGTCAGGCAAAAATGACAGTTGATGTCAACAACAGGACTGTGGTACTGTCGCATCAACTAATGGGCAGAAGACAGAAGGAGAACGAAAAAATGCCTGGTGATGTTACCTTGGAAATTGCATGCTATGAGGACCTCTTAGCTGTGTAGCCATCTAAGGCGCTATGAGGCCCTTTATCCTTTGTCGTCTCTTACCCCGGCCCGCACCAAGTATCAGTGTGACACTGGCTCGCAATTCAGCTGAACATTCACTCACGTGACCAGCTGTACATTGCCCGACGAGGGGGAAGAGGAACTGACTACTCACGTGATCCAATTCAAGCACCTCGCCGAGCGCCTGCAGATAAGACAAAAACACACCATTTGCAAGTGGTGTCTGCTGTTTTTCAGCAGTGATACCATAACGTTTCAAAGTTATTAAACCCCAAGAGTAGAGGAAAAAATTTAAAGTCGTTAGTCGTTAGTTTTGTTAATTCCAAATTGACGATAACAGATGCGTCTGCAGCGCCAAAAT
>OZ038000.1:14461562-14556562 GCA_964035705.1 Porites rus | reverse complement strand
TACCTTTGTCCCAATAAATAATTTTTTTTTTCCTTTCTGGGCACATAACTTCCCTATTGCAATGCCTTACTGGCAAATATTGCGCCTAGTGAATAAATGAGGAAGATTGATACATTCTTTATAATCCCAAAAACAGGAACAAAGAAAGAAACTGAGAGGCATTAACCTTTTTAGAAGCCAGAAAGCTCATTCCCGAAGCAATCTGCTGCGCAAAAGAAAGCAAATCATATGACGTCACTTCCTGTTGGCAGCTCTCTGGGCACGTGTAGTACTTATCTTCCATTCCTCGGCTTTTTCTTAAGTAGCCTAGCAAATCCCCGTATGGTACATATTCCAAGATTAACATCATAGGAGCTAGAAACAAGAAAAGTTATCTATAGTTGGTGAAGCATAAGTTAAACATACAAATGAGATACTCTTTATATAAATACCTCTTTATAAAATAACTACTTAACTACCACTATTATCTATCGACCACCTCTATCAACCAAAGACAAATTGAGCTCGTCTATGTTCTTCGATGATTTCAATAGGCTTATTGAAGATCTATCCATTTCAAATACAAGCTGTCTAATATGTGGCGATTTCAACTTCCACATGGAGGCGTGTAACCCCGAGGCTGAATTTTCCCAGCATTACAAGCTGTGGTGAGAATTTATTTCATTCTACGTTATCCTTCAAAATCACCTCTGATCATGCTTCTGTTACTTAAACTGCATTGCTGCGTGTTTCTACTGACATAATTTTGGCCCTTGATAATCACGGTGACGATTTCCTGGTATTGCTTGACTTATCGTCTGCTTTCGACACTATCGACCATGCTGTTCAGATCAAAAGATTGCACACCCGTTTTGGGTTGAAGAGTTCTGCCCTGGCATACATTGAATCGTATCTGGCTAATCGTTGGCAGTCAATTTGCATCAAAGATGTTGACTTTAGTCCGGCTAACTTAGACTATGGTGTTCCTCAGGGCTCGGTGTTGGGCCCGTTGTTGTTTTCCCTCTTCGTTGCGCCCACTGAAGATAGTATCATCACACATGGCCTGCAGTCTATGATATTTGCTGACGACACGCAAATGTACCTGGTTATGCGGAGATCGGAGCAAACATCCTGTCTGAGTAAGCTGTACGTTCAAGACTTCTTACTTATTTCTGTTATTTTTTGGTTGTTTACGCTCCCAATCCTTTTAGTAGTTGCCCGGTGCTTTCTATAATTTCCCAAAAAAGAGAAACTCTGTCGTCATCCTCCTGGGAGCTCAATTGCTGGGACAAAGTTTATTTATAGTCAAAAGACACAAATGCGTTACCTGACGTGGACACGCATCCCAGGAAGTTGACAATATTTGGGTGTTTGTTCCCATCTAAAGATTTGCCCAGCTCAATTTCCTGCGCTAGTGACTTCTTTTCAACGTCTGAACAGTTTCCTGCGAAGGTTCAAAATACAGTCAAACCTCCTAAACCCTCAATCATCCATTTAGAATGACCAACATGTCAGAAAAAGGAAATAATCAACAAGGTCATGATTGTTAAAAGCTTCTTCTAATTATTAACAGAAAATGTATGGAAAACAGTGTGGAGAAAATGCATGTTGAAACAGGGGTTTTAAGGATTCTTATGGACACGAAACAGGACAGGGCATAGTGTTATTATAGAGGTAAAAAACGGAATGGCTTGAAGTTTAGTATCTCTGGAATGTAATCATGCATAGAAAGCTGGATAGCGCCATCCACCGGAAAAACTACTATCCAGTGGATAGGTATTAGGGAAACCAATTGCGCTATCCAGCGGATAGAGATTTATCCAGTTTTGAAAAATAACCAGTAGTTTCCCTAGCAACCTTTGTGGCATTACAGGTGTGGTATGGAACCCCTAATGAAAGGGTTCCCAAGTCTCCACTAAAAAGGTGGGTAAGTTGGGGAGGGAGAGTGTGTTTAAATGAGGGTGTTGTAGGCATATAAAAACAAATAAAATTGGTTAATAGTTAAATTATTAGAAAAAGCACCAATATTGAGCGACCAAGAACTGCAATGCAGCCACGTCCAACACAAATATACAGCGCAAAGTAAAATGTTAAAAGTTAAAAACACCGATATTAAGCGACCAACAAACTGCAATGCAGCCACGTCCAACACAATACACAGTGCAAAATAAAATAAAAGGAACTGAAGGGTTTGAGGCCCCATTAACATGGAGAAAAGTTGTTCTGGGTAGAAGGGTCACTCCCCTACCCAAGCTACCCTAGATGAGCCAACATTTCATACACTTCCTTGCAAATCGTGGCAAAGCAATTACATGAAAAACATAACTTGGTCAAATATTTTGTAGTTCGTCTGGTTATGCGTCTCTGGAATAAAGACAGGGACAATATGCATTATGCCCCCAGACTAACTACCTTTCGTAGTGCGCCGTTCAAGACGTAATTCGAAGGAAAGTTTGTCCAGACGCATAACCAGACGAAATGCAAATGTTTGCCCAGGTTCGTCTAGATGGATAATGCGTCCTTAGTACAGTAAAAACGGCCAATGTTGGCTCGGCTAAAAGGATGACCCGCCTTAAGCTGGGTCACCTTTTTGTGATAGAAGGGTCACCCTCCTAGCCAGGCCAACCTTTCTCCATATAAATGCTTTGGCTCGTCCTGCAGAGTCAACTCGATCACGGCGAGACAACAAGAGCATGCGCGATCGATGTTTACTCGGACAAAGGTTAGGGACAAGGGGTAGTTATAGAGCGTTTTCAGTCACGCGGCCAGCAGCTATGAAAATTTATTGGAAAAAAAAGCGTTTGCATAAGAAAAGAGTTCAATCCCACAGGATTGGTTTAGGACACCAGCATGGCCGCTGTTTCATTGTTTTGGGAAGCCAAAATTAGACTACGTTTCCCTCGCTCTACCATATATCCCTGAGGAAAAATTGGGACTACTCGTAGTCTACACCAATATGGCCTCCGTGACGTCACGTGAAAACACTCTCTGAAGTTGACTGGTCTTGGTGGTTGACTCTTTTATCCGGGGAAACTTTTCTCCATATAACGCGGCCTGAGGTTTGACTGTCAGTACCGTGAAATTGAAACTTTAGAAAAAGAACATTCTGTTCTGGAAGCTCTTACGTTTCAACTTTTTAACTGCAACAGTTGTCTCGCCAGCAACCCCCTTCAGTCCACTGACAACAGCTTTCCATACTTCACCGAAAGAACCGCTTCCGAGAGTGTGTTGTAAGTCGACTTGTTTTGGCGCCACTTCCCAACATGTAGCTGAGACTGAAAGGTATCTGGGATCACACTCACCGTCACAATCTTCACTGAAAACAAAAAATTATAACCAAAAAAAGACGAGAGACCTTAGATTCGAGGACGAGGATGGTCGACCAAGAGGAGGAAATTTGACTTAAAGTTAGTTTTCTTCGCCGCTTACACCCCAAAAAAGTATCAGCCTCAAAAGCTTAATTTTACTTTTTTCACCAGGAAATTCACCAGCGTTATTTTAGGAGGTTAAGCCTTTTCCCGATTGCAAAATGATAAAGTTTCTAACATTTGATGACTTGTTAATTTCCTTCACTATGCGACATTTTCGCTAAAGCACGTAGTAAGACGGACGACGGCTAGCACGATTTCCAGCCAAACTCGCACACACCACTTTAATTAATAGTATTGAGAAAATCTCGTATTTCTCGTATTCGTCTTCGTCTTCGAATCTTTAAGGTCTCTGTTGTCAACAAGTTTTAGCAATAATTTACCCTGAATTTGAACGGTTTCTAAAAAATATAAATCCAGTAAGGATCTCGGATCATCAAAAGCAACGTGCTGTGCAATAAGTTGCTTCTGCGCGGTTGTAAGTAGCTCAGTTTATCACGGCTTTGTCAGGAAACAAGGGCGGTGCCTAGATAATTTTTGGTACTAAGTGAGAGTTCAAAAGAGCGATAATGGTCATGAAGATGGCAAAAGTGATGCGCTCCATTATTAGTAATGTACCATGCTTTAATGATGGTTGATGTCATAATGATATAGATGTGAATTTTAGTTCTACTAAATTCTTAAGTTGTGACCTTCTTTAATTTTAGTTAGTTAAAAAAATTACCTTTCAAGATTTCTTTCCATTCTTTGCAAAAATTCATTTCTTTGTGCTGGAAAAAAAAAGCAATTCAAGCTATAAATTAATTGAGTTTTTCATAAAAATAAAGATATTAACGTATCTACAAAATCACTTGTGCAACACTTCGTAAATAAAAGCCTTAAAATGTACTTTAAACGGGAAATTATTAATCAATGTACTGCGGTCATTAACCTCAAATAGGAATAACAAATTAGGAAGAAGCCAGTATGATGAGAGAATATCGTGTACATTAATTAAAAGTTTTAGACAGGGGCCTCTGAAGCCCCCAACACTCGGTCTTAATGGTGCCATTTTGTTTTATTTAAAATCACATACCTACAAAACGCCTTCTTTGATAAACTAAGCAAATCCCAGTCACCAGGAATAGAAGGGCAGACAGAACACTCACAGACGCCACTAATGCTGTGCCGTTGCTGCCGCTTGATGTGAAAGATTGTGTCTTCGGAGGCTTTGCTAATTATGCATACAAATAGAAAAAAATTTATATCAACTGCAGTTTCAGTGTCACTTCTACGCTGTACAGTGAATAGTCAAGGGAACAGGGAGCTTAGGCAAATATAACCTGCGAGCAAGCTCTCTTGGAGTTCTCCTGGGGAGCTTCCCTGCCCCTGGCTGTACACCCGGGGGCCCCAGCAGAGCTTGCTCGCAGGCTAAAGCAAATAGTTACGTTTTAAGCCGCGCACGTCAACCGAAAGTTGGCTTTTTGCATCCTTTGGCAGTTGTTTTGCGGCAAATTTTCAGGTAAATAGACACTTTTATTTAAGAAAACGGGACAAAGCAACACAAATTCGGTGGCGTCAACGCATATTTCTTCCGGTTGACGCACGTCGCTCAAAAACGCCTTCCCGATTGAGCTCCCTGGTAACGACGTTTTTGAGCGACGCACGTCAACCGGAAGTGGACTTGAACAACGTTTTGGCAAAACCTCTCTTTTAGAGTAAAGAAACTTAGCAATGCAAATTTGATAGCGTCAAGATAAATGAAAAGAAAAAAACGCTCACTTGCGGTTGACATGCGTCGCTCAAAAACGTTGCTGCTTAAACTCCCTATTATTACCTGGCCACGCCGAGTCAGGAAATTTCTCTTCGAGGGTCGGAAAATATCTCATGAGAGAGCACAGCAAACGCGTATGTGTAATATTTTTTTCAACGCGAAAAGAGAAATTTAGTATCCCTAAGCGGCCATGCAATGTTCTAGTCTTGTTATAGACCACTCGGCGGACTAGTTTAAACACCTGACCAGCCGAGTGCGAGTTTTTGCACAGTTTGCGCGGTAAAAGCTTAGAGCCTAGTTGCCCGCCTTTGATGAAATAAGCCATTCCAATATAATGCTGTCACCGACAAAAAAAATTGTACGGACTCGTGTAAACAGTACTGTAATATAATTTGCACGGTTCCGTGTAAAGGGGTTGCACCAAAAAATTCGTCCGTTCAATAACGTTTCCTGACTCGTCTAAACGGGGTCTGAGGATTTGTTTGCACTATATTGGATAGCTCAGTTTCGTGCCGAAACAAGGCCAGCTACAGGTGAGAGACATCAAAACAATAATAATGATAACAACCACCACAAGTACAATAATATTAATAATAATAATAATAATAATAAGAAGAAGAAGAAGAAGAAGAAGAAGAAGAAGAAGAAGGAGGAGGAGGAGGAGGAGGAGGAGGAGGAGGAGGAGGATGATAATTACCTCTGACTCTTAAGGTATAATAGGCCTTGACGGGTTGTGAGGAATTTAAAATTTCAGCTTGACAAATATATGTTCCCGTTTGATGGAGGGAAACATTATTGATTTTGTGGCGAAGACGGTATTCCCGAAGTTCAAAATCATCGGTGGCTGGTTGAATCGTTTTATTTTCGAGGACAATGTCTCCGGCATGTTTTATCCACTGTGCAAAAATGGGCTTGCTCGTTGCCTTAACTTTACAATCTAGGTCCAGCGTTGCTCCAACATCATAGGTGACGTTTGGTGTTTTGATGATGACTGTTATTTTGGGTATTGTGCCCAAGGTCGTGTTAACTGTAACAAACATAAAGAGAGAATCAAATGATAGACTTCAAAGGACTGTATAGTAGCTCAAGTCGTATTATTAGGCTGCCTGTGGCATGTCCAATTATAAAATGAGCTTTCTACGTCGAAAAAAGTCAAAATGGCGGATGGATCACCCATAAGGCACTGCGTGTCCTAACTTTCATTTGACTTTTGACGGGATTTTCCGATAAACAAGCAAAATGACAGACTTGGAACGAAAACTACATTCTTGGGTGAAGTTATTTCTCCCATAATTACACCCGAAAAACAACCGAGGCCACATATCTTGATTCAGTACCATGCAATGGAGGCTAAGAGAAAGGATTTTTAGAGTTTAGTCCATTATCCTTATTCCGGAAGGGTCTAGATTCGAATTCGTCGCGGCAGCTGAATAGAAGCATTGAAGACCCATTTACACAGGGTTAGCCTCGACCTAAGGTAAATATATTGACAAATTTCAGTCAGAAGAAGACCTGTGTCCAACTGTGTCTATTATTTTAAACTCAAATTCAGGGACCTCCTCGTTGACCGACAATGCTCGCAAGCAACTGTTATAAGGTTAATTGGCGAGTTTTGACGTCCCTACCACCTTTGATTATACAGAAAATTTAATTATTTTATTGTCAATAATAGTACAGATAGATTAGATGTTAATTCATGCGATGGACTTAAATGTCTTAATTTCTCTTAGATGATACACTTTCTGACTGGAAACTCTCAAAACAACTTGTATTCTTTCCAGAAAAGGCGTAGCACAGGAAACTTGAAAGCCGGTTCAAACAACTCTTTAACCCATTCTTCTGTGAACCGCCCGTACCCGCCTGTAAGAATCCAACTCCCTTCTACCACTTGTGACGTGATCAGTTTTAAGGTTCAAGGACAACTCGTGCAGGGTGAAGAGATCTTTTAAACCATACCAGAATGAGCATGATCTGGTCAAGTAGGCAGGAGAAAAAGGCAAGAAACCATGCAACATTGACCCAAAAATTGTCATAAAAATCTTGTTCCGCGACCGGCCTACCTTTCCTTTCATCTAATCCTAAGATCCTAAAAGCTTTCCCTAAAACGTTCCCCCCGAAATGAAGCCTATTAACGCCCAGCAAAAGAAACAAATAACGAGGGGAGAAAAGCGAAAAAAGAAGGGAGGAGAGAAAGCGAAATTTTGCCTTCTGCGCATGCCTGAAGATAATATTTAGCATTTGAATAATGCATGACTATTAGCCCTTTATAGCTAGACAGTGACCAGAATACGACTCTACTAGCTTCACTAAAAGCGATTTTCGGCGAAATTCCCAGTAGCGAATGGGTTAAGCAAAGTACCAAGTTTTTTTTTACGAAAATTCACTTTTGAGCATAAAACAACTCAATCTGGCCATAAAATGCCAATCTGGGTGGAAAAAATCGACAGAAGACGATTTTAAAGGTTTTTCGATTAAGTTACAAAGGGGTTGGGACTGTTTTAGGTAAATGCCCACCCCTTGTATGCCTGGGGGTCGAAAATATTTAAATTGTAGTGTTGAAATATGTTTTCAAGACACGCCTTCAATCACTGTTATATTATTAGTACAAAGCTGCTGTCCAACCAGAAGACTTAATTAATTGTTGGTAGTGTTTACAAGATGTGACTTATATAACAAAAGTGTGTCGAAAATCACAATAACATAAAATGCGTCGTTTTTCGCAATGACAAGAGGTATCCGGCTGATATTAGATCCCGATTTTAATTTTCTTTCTTTTTTAATTAAAACTTGACACTCAAAATTTCATCAGTTTGAAGATAAGGCGTTAGAAAATTAGGGGCATGCCGTGCAAAGACTGAAAAAACTTCAAAAATCCAAATGACTTACTATTGAGCAGCTGCTATTCTGGTGCGGTATTTTTGACATTTTGAAAAAATCTTGTTATAATAATAATTAAGAAAAACACAAAGGAAATCAATGTTTAATGACCGTCTTTAAATCTGATAAAACTAGGCTTTACATTTAGTTTCAAATTCCAAAAGGTTGTAAGACACTCAAAAATAACAAAAATGGCAAACAATGAGAAAGAATATTTAGAAAGAAAAGAAATGGAGGAGAGTGACATTTCACCGCACAAATGTTGTTGGCGATTCCAAGCCATCCAAGTCTTTTAACTAACAGCTGAGCGATCTATCAGATACAATTTGTTTTTCGTAAGAAAAATCACCTGACACACACACATAAGAGTTAAAGAACCCAATCTAAGCCCATCTGATCTGTTCACAGAGACCTTCTATTTTCTCTTAGAAGGCGGCATCGGGTGCTCGAACGAAATTAGAAACCGATTGACTTTTTATTGACAGCTCGAGAAAGGAGGTGTGGCTTTTTCATTTCGTTTACCTCAGGAAAGGCACCGTGTAGCTAGAAAATCTTATAGCTTTTTGTTATTTTGCAATTTTCACTGCCAGCGTATGGCATACTTTAACTTTGATACCCTTGTCTCATCAAGATTTTTTTCGAACTGAGTGATTGACCTTTAGGCCGAATTAACATATATCAGAAAAAGCTTTATTGAGTTTTCGCATATTAAGGGAATAAAATTGTACTATACTTACCTTCTTTGCCCAGACATAGCGATTTTTTGAAAGACCAGATTACAATGAACAAAAATCCGTAAGCAAGCATTGGAGGAGAAACGGAATGGCCTAAAGCCATCTCTTTTCCAACGCCAGTTCAGTAATCAGGCTTGTTCAACGTTTCTGCCTGCATTAGCTTGATGCATTGTCTGATACTTTTTTAATAGTCCTTGGAGGTATAAGCTTTTAAATAATGTGATGCAAATAAAGCTTTTATTCAAAAGGAAAAAATTAATTTGTCGCTTTTAAGTAAACTGTGTTACGACGGCTTTAAAAGGTACACAATGCTTAATCTAATATTTATCAACTGCGAGACCCGATTTTTTTTTTTTTCAAGATAACATTCCCGGCTTTTTGTTAAAATTTGTTTCCCCAGAAAACACCGGCTAGATTTTCAGCCGTAGACTTTTAAGACACTTCTCAAATTTTAATTTTTCAAGAATTATTAATGCGTTGTTATTTTATTATTATTTTTTTTAATGTACGTGTTATTTGTCTAGGTCGAGAGTTAATTTGACATAGAGGACGAATTCATCATATTGTTCTGACAATCTCATTTCCTACCCAAAACAAACGCTCTCGAAAGCTTAAAAGTATTTTTTTTTTACTCTTTTCCCCCTTTTTTTTTTCAGAAAAGACGCTTGCCCTCGCTTAAGCTAGATCATATTAAAATACAAGATAAGATTATAAGTGGTCGTCCAGCATTAAAGGAAGCTTAAGCACCAAGGTCGGCCACGGATACGAAAACGTTACTTAAAAAGCTAGTGAGTTCACGCCGCCTCAAACTTTATCACGCTTATTCTATCTCCTTTAATTTCACATATATTGGCACTTTCTTGGGGTTGAATTCAAAGGACTGTATCAGAGTTCAGGAAAAGAAAAAGAAAGTTGTTGTCGTGTGTTCGACAAAACGTGAACTTAGGCACTTTCACGTTGTAGTAGTGCAACGACAGCAAAGAATTGTACAAAAAGGCGTGATGTACGTGCAAAGTTGTTGTTTCGCTATTATAAACCTATTGCCTTTTTGCCGTTCTCGTTGCCGTCGTCGTCGTCGTTGCTTAAGCTCTTCACAAACTGATACGTGAACACATTTTAAAGCGACCAAATAATATTGGATCCGTGTCGTAAATTGTATTCTGCGAAATATTCAAAGGACAGTTCTGAAAATGTACAAAGATGGCTTACTAATGCTCTGGTTGGCTAGTGTATATTACCTGTTCTATGTTATGGTATTTGATTCGGTCAAGCTGTCCTATTTTTCTTAAATTGGACAGTTTGTCTATTTAAGGTAGTCTTACCTTAAACCATCCAAGTCAATTAAATTAATTAACCATCCCCTTCACGGTTTTTTCAACTTTTGATATAAACCAGTCGGGGAAAAATCCGTCAACACCACTGGAAAGAGTGGCTTAAAATTTGTAAAACTGCCAGATTTGAAAGTTTGGTTTTTTTAGGCATTTTTTTCTTGAATGTCCACTATATTCTGCCTCTAGAACTTATCTGCTCTCCTCTGCTGTTCGCATATTTGCTGACAGGTGGTCATCTATGTGTAAAGCACAAATCATATCATTTTTTTCTGTGTGGATCACCGTTACTGTCTCCAGAGAAAAATAATGATGTATTTTTTCATGTCCAATCTTTTATATAAGATAAGATAAGATAAGATGCTTTATTTTAAGTGGCGTATACTCTTAGCTACATGGGTTCGTTAAAAAAGAAAACTTCACCAGTTAATGCACAGGCATGGCTACTGTAAATGAAATATTAAGGAAGTAAAAGTAATTAAAACACTATAAAAGCTATTTACAATTAAAATTAAGTTATCATACATAAAATACTATTAAGAATTATTTACAAAATTGATGAAAAAGGCGATTCGTTGATACTAAAGTAATGACTCACTTTCTTTAAAATCGAGCGACGCTCTTACGACATCAGGCAAGTTGTTCGTGTTGTGTTGACCTTTGGCACTTTTAAAATGTCCTTTTCTCTCAACGCATATGTTGTTTGCTGTAATAAGATTTACTCATTCAAGCTCTCTGGGTTCATTTTATTATTTACGAGTTTAAAAAGCCGAACAGAGAATGTTACTCAATTAATCTCTGCTCAATCAGGGTTCTTCTACCTAAAAGCTGAAGAAATTCTTCATAGATAGTGTGTTGGTCTCTAAAAACAAACGGAACAGCTCTTTCATTTACTATGTTAATTGTTTGTTGTAATAAGATTTACTCATTCAAGCTCTCCGGGTTCATTTTATTACTTAGGAGTTTAAAAACCGAACAGAGAATTTTACTCAATTAATCTCTGCTTCATCAGGTTCTTCTACCTAAAAGCTTAAGAAGTTCTTCAAATATAGTGTGCTTGTCTCTAAAAACAAACCGAACAGCTCTTTCATTTACTTTCTCCAGTTTTCCAGCCGAACTCTTATTGCAGGAAAGCCAGGTTTGTGGACAGCAATCGAAATGTGGTACAATAAAGGACATGTAAATATTCTTATATCGAAAAGAAAGGGAGTACATTTCTAATGCGCTTTAAAACTGCAACTTGTTGACATACTTTTCTACAGATATTAGCGACTTGCTTATCGAATTTCAACATATCACCAATAGTAAGTCCAAGCATTATGTAATGCATCGTGATTTGGAATGATGTTATTTTCGCAGCTAAATTCCGGATTAACTTTCAACCCATCACCATAGCCTGGTATTTAGAGTGGTTTCTTTTCACGCAATTTTCCAAAAAACGTTTATCTACGTATGATAAGTCAGAGTTTATTGTTTTCCTGGACTATCAAAGGATCCGTATCGGCAAAGAAAATCTGTGTGTCATCTGCATAAGTCGACTGATATGTATATGTTTCTACGTTTTATCACGTAAGCAAGATCGTTCATAAATATGTTGAATAGAACAGGGCCAAGTATGGATATCGATGGATACTTGGGGAGTTCCAGTCGTTGTATCCTGTCATGTAGAATAACGTTTCCAAGTTTCACCCGTTGCCTTCGATTAAAAAGATAGTCCTTTATAAGGGTAATAATTTTGTCGTCAACCTGACATTGTTTTGATTTCAGTACTATCAGACCATGCGGCAGAGTGTCAAAGGCTTTTGATAGATCCATTGACACTGTGCCGGTAACCTTATGAATGTCAAGGTCTTGTTTAGAATCTGAATCAAAGAGATTTTATAAAAGTACCTAAGTAATAAGTAATTTTGTTTATGTAATGTTATTCAAAGCGAGTCCTCTCGATGAGTGTTTTTTGTTTGTTTGTTTGTCTCTCTTAGGGCAAACTTAGTCAGTAAAATACGTTTGAACAAATAAAATCTAAAGTGATACGTCTTAAGCGGCGAAGATATAGCTCCGCCACCACCACTCTACAAACGTCTGTAAATTTTTGCGACTTTGCAAAATTTGAGATGCTATTAGCTTCCGGTTAGTTTTCAACAGATCACTTTCAAACTCGGCATTTTTACTAACTTTAAGGGCGCTCTTTCCAGTAGTGTTGATGGATTTTCCCTAATTTATCCATGTCAAAAATCGAAAAAAAAAAAACGTGGAAAGGACAATATAAGGACAATAGCTATGCTGACAATGTCGGATTAACTGCAAGCTGGAATAATTAATACTAAAATCAGCTTTATATTTTTTGACCATTAGTAATTGCTAAATGTTCTTCGTTTGTATTAATATGGTCTGATTCTCTGGAAGTGAGAATAACACATAATTGTGTAATGTCACAGTAAAACATTTGCATTAATCCACGATTGTGGACAATGTAACTGGAAAAACTAGGCAATCGCAAAAATTAAATTGCTTAATATCCTGCTCATAATATTTGAAAATACCATTCCAGTGGCGGATGAAGACCTTCAGATAAGAGGGAAGGAGGGTGGGGGGGGGGGGGTCTCAGTTTGGTCTAAAAATAAAGGGGGGCGGGACCTCGGGCCCCTCCCTGGATCCGCCACTGAATTCCACCTGAAAGAGTTTCCTTTTCGCTTTGCTTTTGCCTGGATGTACCTCATCCCAGCAACTGTCTCTTCTCAAATTAAAATAAATTCGCATTTTTCTTTCTCGTCATACTCTTTTTGGGGAGTGTTTTGAGTAAGAGCCTGCTGCTGAGCTTATTGTGACTGTTATTGTCTAAGAATATACAGAGAATGCTGGTCTTTCTACTTCTTTCTACTCTCCTGCAGGCTGCTGTCTTTGTTTGAAAATCAGATCTGTATGACCCGTTGTTTACGTTAAAACGTTTTTTACATCCCCTTCCGGTACAGGCCGAGTCATCAAAGAAGCAATTTCCTCCACATTTTTGTACAGGCTTGGCTCGTATTTTTCCAGATCAAGATAATGCTGGGAAAAAATGTACAAAATAGCTTAGTGTTTAGCTAAAATTGATATTGCTGGGTGTAGTATATTTAGAATATTTTTAGTTATTGCTTTCGAGCTCTTTATTTTAGTTCACGCTACAAATGACGAAAAAAACGATATTATAGAATGGAACAATTTCGCCAAAACACATGGCTCCAACGCCGCCGCAGGAGTTGCCAGAATTGCTGAGTACAGCAGCGGATCGCCTTTAAGGGACTCCGACTAGGGATTTGTCCTTGGGGTTTACTCCCGAACGCTGCCTGTGGGCAGAAAAATAGCCACAAGGCGTTGGAGGTTTGAAATCAGGGTTTTCCTTTTCCTCAGGTTGATGAGCCGGCAGGAGCCGTACCCTGAGCGGCTAGTTTTGAACGCGCCAGCTACTCGCCTTTCGCCCATTCTCCTGTCAGTTTAGCTTTGGCCGAGTGAAGGCCGGGAGCTAATCCTGTCGATCTTGACTAAAACACCACACGGGTACATACAGGTAACGTACGAGTAACACTAGGTTACATGCGGCTACATACGAATACATACTACTGGTAACATACGGGCAACATACGTAAAACGTAAAAGTAAACCACGCAAATGTTCATTTCTGACAGTTTTTAACAATTTCTAAACATCTAACCTAAATGAATCATAATCAGATTATCGACAGGTAGCGCGAAAGTTTTTTGTTCTTTTTTTCAATTAAGGTGTGACTGACTCATGCGATCATGTATTCGAAAAGCCAACTACAAAACGTTCATTGAGATCATTTTTAGTCGGAGATGATGGGGAGGGGGTGTTTACATGATTCGCGATCGAGCCCTAACGCCAATTGACAATTTCTTAACCTAGTCAAGGTACTTATATCACTTGATCTGAGATATTTAGCTCTCACAACAGTGCCTGAGTTTAGTTTAGAAATCGATAACGAATAAAGGCACATTTCTCTTCTGTAAAGGGTAGACTGCGTATATATCAGCTACGAACTACCCGTTTGTCATTCGCGTTTATCCGTATGTTACTCATATGTATTCGTATGTTATTCGAATGTATCCGAACGTGTGGGTGTGTATCAGTGGGTTACTCGTTATGTTACCCTGTGTGTACCCGTATGGTGTTTTAGTCAAAATCCTTGGCTCAGCATCTGGGGCATTTAAACAGAGAGTGAGGGCTCATCCTCACTAGCCACTGAAACCCAGTAATAATAATAATAATAATAATAATAATAATAATAATAATAATAATAGTAAACAAAAACGGTCTTGGGATAAGAATCGTTACTTCATTTACCTCTTCCTGCAGGAGTCCAGTTATCGTTTCATGAAGCCTCTTGAATGTTGGGCGATTGTTGGGATCCTCGTCCCAGCATTCTAACATTATCTGGTATCTGCAAATTGTGAAGGAAAATACCGGGTTTTAGTGAATTTTCATTCGTTCTTCCTGACACTAAGCTCTTTGGTTTCAGGGCTAATGGTCCAGTGTTTGTGTTGTTTTTTTTTATTGTATTCTCAATCGGTCTTGTCAGCTGTTCCGAGAGCTTTTAGTCGGCCCGGAATTTATTTGATTGGTTACAATATGTTGCTGTGTACTGTAGGTAGTATGTTTAGAGATTTGCAATGAAAAGTGCTGAAAATGGATTCTACTTAAATCGGGTGGGTCACTGAATTGAGATATTTTTTAGTACATACAGCTCATCACTGATATGTTCCGGTTGACTCATGCGGTGTTTATTGACTTTAATCTCATAAACCACTTTCCATTCATTCCAATCAGGATATGGGGTTCCTCCTACAAGAAAAATAATGTAACAAGTAACAAGTATTGAATAAGGCCGAGTGTGATGTGAATAATTATGTAGATCGAGAGGTGTTATCCCTCGAAACGAACTACGTACCGGAAGGATAGTTGTTTTAACTTCGTGCGCGTGTGACTTTGTCATACTAATTGAGAGTGTTTGATAGACTTAATACTGTCTGGTCCATAAATCCAAACAAAATGACTAACAATTATTTGAAGTATTCCTCAAAATTAACTATGCGCCGTGTCAAGAGTGTGATGGATCAGACGAGCGAGCGCATTCTGGTGCATGAAGTCAGGAGAAACATACCTAAGGTAAAGATCTCGTACAGAACAACTCCATAAGACCAGCTGTTGATACAATTTTGCATATTCAATTATTAATAATAGGAACTAATGTTGGAATTATACACCTATAAAATTATTACGCTGTAGTGACTTGTATTTTCCTTGCTTTTATCACTGCCCTAGTACAACCTTTCGGTTCAAGTGTCCCAACTATTTTTGTCTGAGACTGCAACTTACCAACAATGCTCTCTTCTTATCCTGCAATCACTTGCAAAAAGGTTGGATCATTTTACGTTTCAGTGAGACTGCCCACCTACCCCTCCCTTAAGCCAACATTTTGCTCTGATTAAGAACTAAGTGTTAATGTTGGTTTAGGGGAGGGGTAGGCCGAGGGGTAGGTGGGCCCTAGTTTTATCGAGGTATAGCGCAATACTTTCCTTGGAAGGATGAAAATACTTTTTCACTTTGGTTTGTTGTTGTCATGGTTGTTTTTTTTTTTCTTCACCATTTTCTACCCTGACGAAGGGTTATAGGGTTCCCAAAAATGTCAATCTTTGAAAAATTCAACTGGCATTATTGTTTTAAAGATGCTTATGAACAGGCTACAAACTTACACGTCGCTTTTTTCTGATACTCTCACGTCCTTGTCCTGTGCATCATTAAACAAATGTTCAGGAGCAGTCCATTTGATTGGAAGTCTGCCCTGTCACGTTTGAAACCAAAGGACGTTGAGCAATTTTTACGACTCAAGACATAAATCTCCACCCCCCCGCCACCCTTTGGGGCAGTCCATATGTACCCTCCCCCGGGTAATATAATGCTATACAAAACTTACAAAGCTATTGCATGTAAGGTTCTTATTACTTCCGTCCTTTGTCATGTATGTCATATTTAGAGACTGCATGCTTCGGTTATTAAGTTTTATTGGTTTGGTGTCATAAAGGTCTAAAATTCGGTAAGCTTTGAACCCTCTGGTCCAGCCGGTACACAGACGTTGTTTTCTCACGGACTCGACGATCTCTAAAGAGAAAATAGAGGGTCTGTGATGAACAAGCTACCTTTGGTAGGAAAAAGGAAACCAAATCACTTTCTGGAGGCTGGAAACATGTATGAGCCGACTGCAGGAGCCCATAACCCGGTGCCAGCAACTCCCTTGTGCTCATATCATGCAACGGAGTTTACACAGACCAGTTTATTGTTTGCTCAATTTTCCCGCGAATTTTTAATATCAGATAAATCCTTGGGAAGGACAGCACGGCCGACGTAGAACTTAAAAGAGATAATTTCGTACGCAGGGGTACTTCGTTAATTACCTTTCGTATTGCTGTACAGTAAAGATACTGATATTTGTCTCTTATGAGAGCCAGTCCAAAGTCGGTGATTTTGCAGATCCTACCCACGCCTACTAGAACATTGCGAGCGGCAAGATCTCGATGAATGATCTAGCAATGGTGTCAAAAATGGTTATTATCATCATCATCATCAACAGCATTTTCATCATCATCTTTCTTTTCATCATTACCGGATATATAGTTAAACCTTCTTGATAAAAATAAACCGAGAGGACAGAGCAAAAGCGGTAATCCTGAGTTATCCATAACACAGAGCTTGAAAGGGTATAAAACAAGATTTGCATCTTGGGGCTAAGACAGTTAATAGGCCTCGACTATCAGAAAGAATCGGCATAAACATTAGAACTTTTCCTGTAGCTAGATGAAATAAAACTATCGCATGTGGGGCGTTCTCGTTGCCGTCGCCGTCATGTTAGCGACCTTTAGATTCGAGGACGAGAGCGACTACGGGTACAAGATTTGACTTCAAGTTTTTTCGCGTATTCTCAAATCATAAACACCCGGAAACTGAGCTTCATTGTACTTTTATTTTTATCAAACAAACTAGCACGGTTACCTTTTCGAAAGAGGTTAGGCACTCTCCCGGTCGCAAAACGATAAAACCTCTATTATTTAATAACTTGTTTCTGCCACCACGACATTCTCGCTAAAACTCATAGTAGAGTTGCGACGACTATCACGTTTTCCCGCCAAAATACCGCTGGTTCACGCGCGAGCACTACTAAGTATTGAGAAAATCTCGTACTCGTAGTCGTCCTCGTCTTAGAATCTAAACGCCTCTATTGCCTGATTCCTTAACATGTGACTTGCTTCCTGCAATGCGTTAATGCTTCCTGTGATGTGAAAAGTGATAATAAGGCATGGCAAATATCGAGCTTGGTAAATATATATGAGAATGATGATACATTGTTTATGTCACAGACTGAGAGGTATTAACCTTTTTAGACGCCAGAAAGCTCATGCCGGAAGCAATCTGCTGTGCAAAAGAAAGCAAATCATATGACGTCACTTCCTCCTGCCAACTCTCTGGGCAGTTGTAGAACTTATCTTCCATTCCTCGGCTTTTTCTTAAGTAGCCTAGCAAATCACCGTATGGCACATATTCCAAGATTAACATCATATGAGCTGTAAACAAATTTTAACGAGAAAAATTCACCTTCTGTTAAGTGGAAGCATAGAAATAAAAGCAACTGTGATACTATCTATATGTCTCCATGAATTAATTGCTTATAACAGTGACAAATTACATGTTGTAAGAGTTTGTTACAGTTTGCATGGAATCCCCCATAAACACAGGTACCGCATAGGGTTCAGTGAGCGCGCGTAAAGGACCCATGACGATAAGGATCGTGACCGCTCAGGACAGGGCACCCAACGATGCTTTCCTCCAATTTACATCAGGGGCACCCAACGTCAATTTTCGGAAAAATATCTGTTCGGAGAACGATTTGAGATCTAGAATTTTTGGAACATTTGTTGCAAAATTTCTTGCTTACCTGCCCCTCCTAGGAGGGGCAATGTAAGTTTTGATTCCTATAATTTTCGGATCACTAGACTTTCATCTAGGAAATCCGAACAAATGAAAAATTTTTAGGGGATCAAAATATGCCTATATCTACCGTTTAAATACTAAAATACGTTCAACAGTGCTATTTTTAAGTGGTTTTGAGCTATACTCTCGTTGGGTGCCCCTGATACATTGAAAATGTAACACTTTTTAGCCTATCCAGAGTACTTTTGGATCTCTAGAAATGCATTTTAAGCGACGCTACAACATTTTTATCCGCTCGGTCATCCTAGGGGAACTTACTGATAAGTCTTTTCGAAATTACAAGCTAGGGCTAAATATCAGTCCGAACATTTTAGGGGCAATTTAAGTGAGAATTTTTCTGATTCCTCTCTCCATCACATTTTAGAATCCGAAAATTTTAGGTTTTCGTTTTCTAAGAAAATAGTGTAAACTGGGTTGTAAAAGATGAAAAATTAAACGTCAGAAAATTGTAGGGAATTTATTAGATAAGCTTCGAAAACTGTACATGAATGGAACGTTAATCTAGAAGTTCTTCGCAGTGTCCTCAAGCAAAAGAAATTTCTTGGCGATTTTGGCTTTTCCGATATTTACAGAAAACAGTCGTTGGATTCCCCTGTCAGGAGACTAAAATTATTCTAAAACTAACGCCCTTAGGGTTGTCGTGGTACGTTTAAGCAGCCCTCTACGCTATTGAATCAGAAAATGACGGTAACTGTATGTTACTCAACCAGTCCAGTCTTTATCGCTATTAAAACTTGTCAAAACCAGGAAATTTGTTGTGAAAATAATATATTAATTATAAAGACTTTTTCACGAAATGAGATCCCGGTACCTTTGCTTTCGAACTTTTTCCAATAAGACCCCGTGTTAGGATTACTGAATTACGCTTTTGTGGGGCCAAAGAAAGTAAAACGTCTTACCGGACGTGGACACGCATCCCAGGAAGTTGACGATATTTGGATGTCTGTCCCCATCTAAAGATTTGCCCAGCTCAATTTCCTGCGCAAGTGACTCCTTTTCCAAGTCTGAACAGTTCACTATAAGGTTTCAGAATACATTCAAACCCCCTAAGCTGGTATTTAGCCGTTTTTATTCAGCCTCGATGTCATGTTAAAGATAAAAGGCGCTGTTATAATAGGAGATTAAAGAGGTTCAGTATGAATCTGTCTTTGACCTCGTACGTTTTAGGGATGCACAATTCTGAATGCAATTGTTTGACTGGTTTCACACTGAGTGTTATTTTCGCTCTTTAATGACAATAAGCCTTAATTCAAATTTATTTTGCCTCATCAGCGTTTTAATGCTGATATATAACCACGTAATCTTAACATTGATAATTTTCAGTTTCGATCTACCATTATGTATTTTCCGCTCTTTATCGTATGTCTTTGCTTTAACTGGCCCTCTCGTCGTTACACTGAAACAGTGACAAAAACCGCTCTGTCACAGACATTTCAAAAGGTCACCTCCTGCCTCCATAATACAGATACATCTGTTATTAGTGGACACTTAGCTCTGTTTCTTTGGTCAGTGTGTCCTTAAAGGGCTTGACTGCACCTTCAAAAGTGAAACTTTAAAAATAAAAATTTTTTACTGGAAGCTCTTACCTTTCAACTTCTTAACTGCGACTTTTGTCTCGCCAGAAGACCCTTTTAATCCACTGACAACAGCTTTCCATACTTCACCGAAAGAACCGCTTCCCAGAGTATGTTGTAAGTCGACTTGTTTTGGCGCCACTTCCCAAGCAGAGACTGAAAGGCAGCTGGTGGTATCCAAGGCACACAGCTCTTCACTGAAGAACACAAAATTTCAATTAAAATTCAAGCCACCTACATCATTAAACTTATATATTGGAGTTAAAAAGTTGAACCTGCATAAACGCACGGGTAAGAGGGACCCTATGGCGCTTTGAACTCTTTCAGCATCTTACAAGATTCCTCATTACGTTTTGTTCTTTAACCCTCAACATCAATTTTCTCCTAACAAGATCAGCAGATCATCAAAAGTAAAGGTCATGAGAATTACTAAATGAATTACAAAAGGGAGAACGCTTTGATATTAAACGAAATTCTCTCAACTATTCGTAAAAGAAATGTATGGAGATCAGTCTTAAGAATATGTATGTGGATCTCGACTCGCCCCATGTAAGGGAATCCAAGACAGTCTTGGATTCTGGATTCCACGCCAAGGATTCCTGATTCCATTTAATGGATTCCAGATGTTTGTCAAAGGAACTTGGATTCTGAATCCCAGTAGTCAGTGAGATTCCAGATTCCTTCAGCTGTATTCCTGATTCCAAAGCCAAGGATTCCGAATTCCAAAAGCAAAAATTTCCAGGAATGCGGAATCCGGACAATCATCCGATGTGAAGGTGACAATCATCCTTTTCACGTCAAGTAGAAAGACGTTGTTCAGGTCAGTGTCAACCAATTTTTGCAAAAATTACCTCGAATCTGAGCAGTTTCTAATTAAGTTAAGAGCTCGGATCATCACAAGCAATGCCGGCTGCACAAAAAAAATGCTTCTGCGCAGTTGTAAGTGACTCAGTTCATCGCCACAGTTTAAGGCTTTGTCAAGAAATAGGCCTGGGGCCGGTTGCTCGAAGCCTGGTTAGCGCTAACCGTTGGTTAAGAGGTATCAAAATGTATAGGTTTCCATGGTATTTAACGCTGGTTAGCACTAACCATGCTTCGAGCAACCCGGGCCTGGTGAATAATATTTTTATTTCGGCTCAGTGTGAGTTTAAAGAAAATGAAGCGATGATGATGATGACGACGATAACGATGACGATGACGATGAAAATGACGATGACGGTGATGATGATAATGATGATGATGATGATGATGATGATGATGATAACCATGCTATATGATGCTAGTAATGATTAGAGGAAAGAAGATGAAAAGAGTAAGGGATGATATCGACTAATTGCGTCACAAAAGAAGAGCATACCTTTCAAGATTTATTTCCTTTCTTTGCAAAAGTTCATTTCTTTGTGCTGGGAAACAAATCAAAGATTCACACTTAACCAATTAATTGAATTTCTTTAAAAGAATACATCCACCTACTCGCCTGATAAATCATGTATGTAATACTTAATAATTCAGTGCAATAATACTTATAATATCATAGGTGACGAATTACTCCTTAATTTTGGCGCGAAATTTCAGCGTTAATTTGTAATTTCACATGTGAAATCAGCGTCAAGATGGTGACGAAGTTGTAAAATGTCGTGAATGAAGATGGGCACAAAAAGACGCTTTAGAAAACCTGAACACACAAGAGAACATCAAGAAGGATTCTATCAGGTATTTTGCCGAAAAAGTCTGAAAAAGTCTGAATTTATAAGCCAAATTTAAGGTCTAAACATTTGAGAGAGTAGAGTTCTCGATCGATACGATCCAGGATAAAAATGTCAAAAGTCCAAGATTGCTAACTACATGAGAAAGTACGGCAATTTGATTGGCTTAGAGCAGTGGTATTTCAGCTTAATTTGTAATACCTACATGTAAAAATTACAAAACCTTTGCAGGTAGTAGTATAAACAAATAATAGCATGATTTGTACGTGATATTTGGCATAAATGCCACTCGCGATATTTCAAAATTGTCTCAAATTTCACTCCCCTAACTGCTCGTGAGATTACGTATAACAATTTTGAAATACCACTCGCGGTATTTATGCCAAATATCACTACAAATCATGCCATTACCTATACTAATTCGTCACCCATGATATTAATAGGTAATCAAATGCTATACTCGTGAAATTATAATAATTTATTAGGATATGGACAAAACGAACGAGAAATTATTCCCTAATTTCATTCGTCACCATGTGATTAGTATAGTTAATAGCATGATTTGTAGTGATACTTGGCATAAATACCACGAGTGGTATTTCGAAAATGCTATACGTAATTTCACGAGCCGTTAGGCGAATGAAATTTGAGACAATATTACAAGTGGTTTTTATGCCAAATATCACGTACATCAATCATGCTATTATTTGTTTATACTACTACCCACAAGAGGTGTGTAATTTTCACTTGTAGGTATTTCAAATTAAGCTGAAATACCACTGCTCTAAGCCAATCAAATTGCAGAAATTTCTCATTTAGTAGTATAACACATACTAATCTCAAGTGCTGAGTTATCCATGTACAGTCGGGCCTCTATAATACGGATACCAAATCAAGAGACAAGGCTAAGCGTCCGCATTAAGGACTGAGGTGTCTGCATTATAGAAGTACTCTTTCTCTCTCTCTCTCTCTCTCTCTCTCTCTCTCTCTCTCTCTCTAGAGTTATGTATGGCATCTTTGGAACTTAGAGACTTGTCCGTGAGGTTATCCGTGATATGCAGGGCAATAGTCAGTGGCATAATCTACATACCTGCAAATCGCCTTCTATGATAAACCAAGCAGATTCCAGTAATCAGGCATAAAAGGGCTGACAAAACACTCACAGACACCACTAATGGTGTGTTGTTGCCTCTTGGAATGTATAGTGTTTGCTTTAAGGGTTCTACTAATTGTGCAAACGAAAAGAGCAAAAAGGGTTAGTTACACGTTCATTATTTCCTATGCAGTCTATGATAAACCCTTATCTTCGCTTAAGGTTAAGTGACCAAGGATACAGGTGTCTATCAGCATATTCCCAAAATATCGGTATTTTCAAAAATAAAGAAATAAATCAATAAAATATCCTATGGCGTATATCAAATGTAAATCTTCGAACAGGTAAGAGGGTAAACATATGAGCGCAACATATTTTATAACATGATACTCATTAACGCAATATAGTTTTATTTCTTTACTTGGAAATGATAATTTTCAAGATGGTATCGATTTTTATTCTTCTCCTTTATCCAAAATCACATAGATTGAATTTAAAGAATAAGAAAATAATAACAGTAATGATATCGATGAATAATAGTAATAATAATTTTAATAACATTAAAAAATTACCTCTGACTGCTAAGTGGTAGAAATCTTTCGCGAAATGTGAGGAATTTAAGATTTCAGCTTGACAAACGTATGTTCCTGTTTGATCGAAGGAAACTTTATTGATTGTGTGGCGGAATAAACTGTATTGTGGTCTTGAGTCGTTGGTGGCTGATGGAAATATCGTTTTATTTTCGAGAACAGTAACTGTTTCTCCGTCACGTCTTGTCCACTGTACAAAAGTAGGCTCGCTCGTTGTCCACACTTTGCAATTAAGGACGACTTTTTGTCCAACATCGTATGTGAAGTTTGGTGTCATGATGGTGACTGTTATTATCGAGTTTGCTTCCGTTTGAGGTATTGCGCCCGAGGTCGCCGTAACTACAGCAAACATAAATTGTGATAAGAGATTAAGCAGTCTCTGCAATTGTAAAACAGTTCACGATGAAACTCATTTTTGCTTGGGTGGAGCGCCAAGTAGAGAAATCGAATTCGCGCGATTCTGTTATATGGTTGCTGTCAAAGTTGGAATTGGTTGTTAATGCGCATGTATAAATCTTCGTACCAGCCAAAGTGAGAGTTGCGACCAAACCCTCGCCCTCTCATTTTTCAGTCCTTTCATTGTTTGTCAGTCGTTTTAAGCCCAAGTGAACTGTCTTACGGGGTCTTATTTACTAGCTTTTGCTGGTTTGCAGCAGGCGTCACCACGGTCATGTTGGTTGACAAGACCAAAGGTGTTCCCCTTCGATGGGAACTTATTAAAGTGGCTAGTGTCACGAGGATGATTTTGTTGTTTAATGTATAATTATTCTGTGCTAGTGGCTTAACCCATGCAGAAAATGTTTTTTATGGAGTCACGAAGAAGATATAAAGCAAATTTTATCATAGAGCACTAGCCATATTATTTGTTTGGTGATTTTTGCAAAACATTGCATTAAAAATTGTCCCTGAAAAAAAGGTTTGCAGTTGGCCCAGTTTTTTTCAAGTTTCAATCCATGTTCATTCTTGCATCAGCAAATCGTAGGAAACAGTTTCAATGCCTTAAATAGTCTTCAATAACTAGAAATACGTCTATTGCAACACCTCGCGAAGCTGTGACGGGGCAGAAATATGAATAAATTGAAACCAGCTGGGACTGATGAAGATCGAATCTCCCTTCGCAAGCCAATTATCATATCAACCTACACTGTCAGGACCTTATACCATATCCTGCTTTGGTAGCCTTAATTCCCGCTCCGATAAAAGAAATGTGGTCTGGCGACAAGAACTTGTTGTTCATTCAAAATTCTGCTTCCAGACTTCGACAAGGAGGCTTGGGCTTCCTTTTTGCAAACCGACTTAGTTAAAAGCATCACCGGTACAAAGTACATCTTAGACCGCATCATCTCTGTATCCTTCAAGACTCGCTGGAACAGTGGACTATGCTCCAACAGAATTGGAGGACACAGACGAAAAGGATGTTTTCTCAACACCCATACATCTGACAACATCAAGTGTCATAATGTTTATCTCGTTATCGGAGATCTCAACGCTAAGACATTCATCAAGAAGCTCCAAGAGTAGCCACTCCCTAACTTCTACATGATACCACTAACAAAACAGGAGAGACTCTGGCTTCTTTACTTTTGCCTTTAACTAACCTCTGACATGTTCAATCCAGGTTTCCTCACCCTAGTTCTGGGGCAGTGTACATTTACCCCCGCCCCACCATTGGGCTTTCCTGCCCAACTTGACCATGTTTTGGTCAGTACTTAGAGAGCCAACTAAGGGACTGTAGAGCCTACAATGGTGGACACCAGTCACCGCATACTAAGTGCCATTCTTAAGGGAGCATTAGAACTCCCTAAGGCAAACCTGTTAACTGCAAAAAGTGCAATTGGCAGAGACTCGCAGATCCTGTGATAAAAACATCATTTCAGCTAAAACTTTCGACCCTTTCGCCTCACCCCTAGTTGTTAAGCCAATCACCACCGGGTACAATACAATCAATTAGAAAGAATTACGACTAGCACTATCAAAGAGGTTGTCGGCAAGTGTTTCAAGCGACTCACCAAACTGGCTCTCCAAAGATCAGAAACAGAAGCCCTCTAAAAGTTCGAGATGACGAAGCCGAGAGCAAAGACCTATCCTTAAGACAGTTGCCTCCAGAAAGGTTGAAGGATTTAAAAAACATACTTAATGCATCCTACCGGGTAGATCAGGCCAAGGATCTAAAAGATAAGGTAGAGATCTTAGCAACCGCGGACGAAAAGGGAGAGACAAAATAAAATCTGAGGCATCCATACACATTATGTGTGGTATTAAGAACAGAAAGAGCTCTGTCGCGGTAAAAAGAAGGTACTGTAGTGACCCAAACAGTCAGCAGACAGAATCCGCACATTTGCCATTTTCACCGCTATACGACAATGGCCTTTTTCATACTTGAGGACGCACTGTCCGTCCAGACGGACAATGCGTGTATGGCCGTTTTTATACTAAGGACTCATTATCCGACTGGAACAACTTGGGCAAACATTTGTAATTCTTCTGGTTATGCGTCTCAAGTATAAAGACAGGCACAAGAGGCATTATGCGTCTGGACGAACTTTCCTTCGAAACACGTCTTCAACGACGCACTACGAAAGGTAGTTCGTCTGGACGCATAATGCGCCTTGTGCCCGTCTTTATACTAGAGACGCATAATCCAGGCGAAATACAAAATGTTTGCCCAAGTTCGTCCAGACGGATAATGCGTCCTGAGTATAAAAACGGCCAATGATAAGTCGGATGAATCGGACCTCCTAACTAAAATGGCTCCACACACAATGGAAAAGACGAAGACGGCTAGTCTCTCAGGGGTCTACATTCTGGACCCACGACAAGATTTAGTGCTCACAGTCAATACCTTTGGTCCTAAAACTGTGCTTTTTGAGAGAAACCTGTTTTATCCGTTTTATTGTATGGCAGCGAAACGTGGATCATCACCAAAGACATGGGTGAGAGACTAAATACTATTCTCGCGGCCTGATCGACTAATTTTTTTAAGTTGTTGTTGATAAGAGTAGAGAGTGACATGAATTCTTATTCATGCGAGACGTTTATTTGCCAGACTCTAACTTCAGTTTCTTCACTGTGTACGCTTCCTCAAAGAGAAACAGCTACAATGCTCCCCAGTATTAAAACCTGACACCTACATTTTCAAGAATTTGAGAAAAAGGTAAAGCTGTATTCGAAGAGGGAAATGCAGCTTTAAAAGAACGGTTTGGAAAATCCAAATAATTTATAAAGCAGCTGTTATTATTGTGTATTGATCAAATTTAATTAAAAACATAAAAATAAAGGAAACATAAAAGAAAAATAGGTTGAATTATTGTCTTTAGATCTGATAAAACACAGATTAGCTTTTTTTAGCTCCGAGGGGTAATAAGAAACTCATGATTATTCAAAAAAATGTTAATATGTAGAGAAAGGTTTCTGAGGTCGTTTAATAAACTCGCATTTGGTGTTTTATTCGACTAACGACACTAGCCTGACAGCGCCTTATGTGTCAAAAGTGATGAACACTTGAATGTTTTTTTACCGTCGAAAAGTATTAAGGTCACTTGTCCTTAGTATAGGCATTAGCGAGCTTTAGCACCGACGACGGCAACGGCAGCGAAAATGTCAGTTGTAAAATGAATTCGCTTTTTTTCAATCTTTGTCGCGTTTATTCCAATTTACTGAAAATGGCAAGTGTAGGCGAATTTCCCTGGAGTTGATTTCTTGAGGACCGCACTCTAGAGAGAGAAAAAGAGATTCGTCGCCCCTTGTTTACGTCCTCCATAAATCTTGCGATTAGCCATTTTCACGTCGTAGGCGTGCAAGGACGGAAAAGAAATGTACAAAAAAAGCGTGATGCACGTGCAAAGTTGTTGTTTTGCGCAATAAACCTATTGCTCTTTTGACGTCCTCGTTGCCGTCGCCGTCGCCGTCGTCGTTGCTGCAAATCCCTAATAAAATCCCGGGAGGGGAGAGGGGTTACTTGGGTTAATTTTTGTTTAATTTTTGTTTGTATGTGCCACTGGCCCTCTCAGAACCCCCACCCCATTATAATCTATATTCTGTGGCCAAATATAGACCCTACCTTAGTCACTTTTAGGAAAATGCAATTTTCGCGATCCCAGCTAGGTAACTTTCTGTTTATGCATCCACCTTATAAAGCCTTTTAGCTAGGTCCTCCTGAAATGAATCTTCCCATTTTCCATTTCCCTACCTACCGGAATTTTCTGATCCCCCAAATCCCAAAAACTTGCGATCTCATTCTAGTAACTCTAATTAAAATGCAACCCGGCCCAGACGTGAAATGCGTTTCTATCTATCGGCACATCCGTATTATCCTATTACTAGGACGTAACTCCTGGAGATAAAGTATTGTTTCACTACCTTTCATTTACAAGTAAACAGAATAACTCGTATCCCATTGACCCTTTACTGAGTCACATTTGTTGCATTTAATACTTATGCAAGAAAAAGTCATTATGATATAGCAGACAATTAGCACTCAACTTACTAACAACTCCTCTTATCTAGTACATCATGTATTAAATATATTGTGTACATATATGTACGACTAATCAAACTGGGTCGACTATGTTCAATCCAATTACGTTTCAGGGGCGTTTTTAGACATTTTCTGGCTGCAAGCCTTGATTGTTGTGAGTGCCAGTACCAATACGTAGAAGGCACACTCATCTAGGGGGTCCTTTAAGGTGTATTGTAGTTTTCATTCTAAAGCCAACAGTTTTTGCGGGGAATTGAGAACATTTTGATTTACACCTTAAGAGTAATTTTGAATTTCAGTGGACAAAAATCTTGTGCCAGAATAATTTAAAGCATATTGCATTCTTTCTTGCATTTTTCAAGGGCTAAAGATGTAATAAATCAGACATAGTAACACCAAAAAAATTTCTTATGGGAGCCCGAGAAAATGAATGTCAAATTTCACAAAATTACATCTTACACATGAAATCAATTTTCAGAATTTTACCTTTGTAATCACAATTCTTGTGACATTCATTTTCTCAGACTTTCATGAGAAATTTTGCTTGGTGTTACTACAGATGATTTATTACATCTTTAGCCCTTGAAAAATGTAAAAATTAATGCAATATTGTTTGAATTATTCTGGTACAAGATTTTTGTCCACTGAAAATTAAAATTATTCCATTTCCTGATGGATTCCGTCTTAAAACTTCATGGTCACACTGTAGTAATCTTTTTTCTCTAAATTTTCCCTACAAGCGATCATCAGTTTCAGACTTAGTCAATCGTTCTTGGCTAAAGAAACTTACTTGTAATCAAAAAAAGAAATTACACAGACTATTCAGCTCCGTTTGAAAGCGACTCGTTTACTGCTCTCCATTTGTTTACCTCTACTCTCTTAGAAAAAGTAGAAGGGAGAATGATTTTCTTAAAGGCAGCTACGTGCTTGTGTTTGTTAAATCATTTACGTGTACACGACTACAGGTTTATGTGTACGAAAGAAGTGTTAGAGAGATTTCACTGCCCAAACGTGGTTGATTCTAAACCATCAAAGTCTTTTAATTTCTTACAGAACTAAACTCCAAAGTCAGTCATATTTATTTCTACTTCATAAAAGAAAAGGATGGAGACGCGCAAAGGGGGAGACGAATACAGTGCGCCTTCTATTCTGTTCATAGACCTTCTATATCTTTATAGATCTCTAGAAATCGCCGGGGGCACGCACGAAATAGAAACCACGGAGACCGCAAGCGCAAGGGGGTAGGCGTTCTTGTTTAGTTTACTCCGGGAAATTTTTTTAGGAGGCACTATGTGGCCACTAAATCGTAGCTCTTTTAGTAACTTTGCCAGTCTCGCTAGGGTAGGCTTTACTATACAGCCGATCTCACTTTATGATGTCCTATTGTCTTTCTCTCTCTCATTTTTTTCAAGTAAACGGGCAACGGTGCGCTTATGTCTGGCCGAATTAAGACAGCGTAATGCAGTCGTTGCAAATTAAAGAAAAACAAAAAGGTACTATACTTACCTTCTTGTCCCAGGCTTTGCTTTTTTGTAGAAGACCAAACAATGAACATAAAAACAAGCATCGAAGAAGAAACAGAACGACTTATTATAGCCATCTCGCGTCTATTAGAATCCCCTCTGTCAGTCCAGTAGTTACGTGCGGTTCAACGTTTCTGACTGTATTAGTTCAATACATTATTATGTCAGTTTTTCTTTAAAGCCCCTGGAGGTACGTTAATGTGATGCAAATATGACTCCGATTCAATAGAGAAAGATTAATCAGTCGCAGCACTGTTACGTAAACTGTTTGAATACAGCTCAAGGTGCAATTCTTAATGTAATATTTATCAATTGCAAGAGGGAGTGTTTTATCAAATCACTATTCTCAGCTTTTGTTTATAAATTATTTTTCCCAGAAAATTAGAGCTAGATTTTCAGCCGCGGATTTTTAAAACACTCATCAAATTTTTATTTTTTCCAGAATTATTATTGAGTTTTTTAAATCACAATCTTTGCTTGTATTATTTCTATTTTTCGTTTTAATTTATTTGAAATAGAGGACGACATCATCAGGTTTTTATGACTCTCATTTTTCCAGCCTTTATGTCATAATGACATGCGTCCACAAATAAAGCGACCAAATAAATTCGATCCGTACCGTAAATTGTGATGTGACCAATATCTAATTAAAAAAACGGAACAGTTCTGGCTTGCCTGATGGTGCTTTCACAACCATTTCCTGTTCTTTGTCCTCTCTGCGTATGTTTTCGCATAGTGTGCAAAATTAATTAGAATACTGACTATATAGCTCGGACAAATTTTTGGTTTTATCAACTGATGAGCCGTGATAAGGAAGATTGCATTGCCACCGTGGGTAGATAGAGAAGCTTTTGTTTTATGCGCCAGCACTGCATCAGAGCGAATCACGAAGCGAACGAATCTCGTCACGCTCAGACAAAGAGCTTAACAACCGGTTGTAAAAATGTTAAGACGCTCCAAGGAAAAACCGACCTTTATTACTTCAAATCACTGCTAGTCACACGTCTGTAAGATATAGTACTCACCTCCCTCCTCCCTTCCATTCAAAGTTGTTCCTCCAAGTTTTGAGCATGGTCTTGTATTGCTAGCAACTTGGATAAGGGGTTAGGGGGGATCACGAGCACAAGATAATGGGCAGGCCATTTAAACCAAATGTACAGAGTCTCAAGTATTTTTGTAACCGGTCTTAGCGCTTGAAACCTCAGCTTTTCTATCTTCTTACGCATTTGGCGGCCAATGTACCTTATCGACTCAGTTGATAAATAGAAATCTTTGCATTTCACTCCCACACCGACGCAACTACCGCTCTCATTCACAGTTTCCTTAAAAAGCAGTCAGTTTGCTTACAAGTGAACGCTTACAGCTCATCCACTTGTCCGAAAATGTTAGAAATTCTAAAAATCATTCTCCCTATACTGCTGATTTCCTTCTTTGGCGGATTATTTACATTCACAGTTTTTGCCCTTTTTGGCAGTTGAGAGTTTTAAGACATTAAGTGAAAAAGCTTGAACCGTGTTTGTTTAACCCTCCAGATTGACGCATTGAATTTGTGTCCAGTTACTCGTCTTTTTCTCACAGGTGAGTGTTCTCAGCCTCCTGTGATACAGCTTGACTCATGCCTTCCAATTCCTCCACATTTGAGTACAGGCTCGGTTGATACTTGGTCATATCCAGTTCAAAGTAATGCTGACAAAAAAGAAAGATGAAAGTGGGCAATGGAAAATAAGTTACAATAGATGTTCTTATATTCTAATCTCTCAAGATAAACTTCCGTCCTGACCTTCCTCATGCAGTTTTAACGGCCCTTGTCTCGTCAATATACTAGTTATAGTAATTTCAGATATTTTGTTACGAATGAGACAAAGGTCCGGTAGGTTCTTGTATCCTCAAACTGGATACATTAAAAGAAACTACTTTTACTGAATATTCCATTAATACAATTTTAAAACTTTTTTTATTCTGATAACGGGGGGAGAGGGGATCATTCCGTTCCCCGCCCTTCCCTCTCCGTTTTTTCTACAGCTTTAAAGTTGTCGAAAATAAACTTCGAGTGTCAGGTTGTAATAAAATCGGTCAAACGCTTTCTTTTTCGCACATTCTAGAACTTCTCCTTTGAATCAAAATCTTGTCTAGATTTCATTCGATCTGAGATGGCTTTAATTAGATAGGCCTTCTTTACAGGTTTTAATACTTTCGGCATGTTTCTGAAAAAAAGGAAAATGGGGCTGTTAAAAATTATGGAAAAGAGAAAAAAGATTTACATATTGACAGTTACTATTTAAGGCGGATAGTTAGTAAACAAAACCCTGGTTTTGTGTATACTCTTCTTTTTATTTGTGAAAGGTTTGAACGAAGAAGTCATTTCATAAGTAGACTGAGTAAGATCGTCCGTGAGATCGTAGTCCTGTAAAGGACTATTGCTGGCGGTGACTGACGTTTTGGCCACCTGTTTGATAGTAATTTTCAGAGTCAAAGTGAGTTGTATCACGTCAGTTGTTGATGGTATTAATCTCCGGTTACTTACCTGATTGGTCAATTAAGTCGGGATGTTGGTCGTCTGTCAGTTGAGCGGTGATGTTATTGGCTATGAAGACTTGTAATGTCGTTGGTGTGTTTGGATATGTCTATTGTCAGAGTTAAAAGATTGTCCAGTCATTTTCTCGTAGTTAGTTTTGCGTGAGTCCGTTAATAAGTCGTTTGCACGGTGTCATAACTCTTCTTTTTACCTTATTTTTCTTTCATATTCAATTCAAAGAGGCCCCAGTCCAATAAATTTCAACCAATACCCTCTTAAAACAAATCAAATAATCGCTTAAATGGGTAGAGTTAAACAAGCTTAATCACGAAATTTTGGATGGCTACGCCTATTTTAGTATACAAAGTATAGGGCGCACCGGTTTGGCCTCTTTTATGGGCAGGAATTTCATTAAAAATTAACGCATTAACGCCGATGACGTCATAGCCTTTTATCTCTGTCTCGGAGGAAACTCATTAGATATGGTCGTGTGCTATTTTTAGGTGGTTTAACCGGTTTGACGGGTTTTAGATCGGTGAATATCTTGCTTCTGGAATGGCGGATAAAAAAAACCTAAGAAAAGTATTCATTGGTTGATTCGTCCTGTCGAAAGAATAAGTACTGACTCGCCCGTGGTTTAAAATCACTGAATCGTAACGTAATTATGTATTAAGTTCTTTTTCCTCCCGCTTTCATTAACCATTGTAGAAAACCAATTATTCTAATTGCGGTTCACTGATTCTTGACGCGCAAATCGTGTATATCATGACGTCATCGGCGTTCATGTATGCCTTTCCCTCACTAATGAGATTCCTGCCCAAAAAGAACTAACCGGTGCGTTTTTTACAGCTTATTTTCGTTAACAACGAGCTTAAATAAACTGCAAATTCGTGAAAAAGAAGCTTTTGGTAAAAAAAAAACATCGCCACAAATTAAATATAAGTGAATCACAAGCGTGGTTTGTTCAGCCTCTGTATTTGGTTGAGTTTGTGGTTGGTTCTGTCCCTTACTCAGACAGGTTTTTCTCCAGGGACTCCGGCTTTCCCCTCTCCTCAAAAACCAACATTTCCACTGATCTGAAACGCTCGGACACGTTTGAACTAGTTCCTGAGAACTCTTAAGTGATTCGTGGGTAAACAAATAATTGCAAATTGACGATTTAATTAGGCCAATCAATAAGTTTTTTAAGCTGAATGCATTCTTTAATTTTTTTCAATATGACAGACCACAATAACCGTTACATTGATTAAAGATTGTCCTACCTCTTCTTGAATAAATTCTGTTGTTATTTCACGCAGTCGGTTAAATGTTGGACGATTATTGGGATCTTCATTCCAGCATTGTAACAATATTTGATATCTGTTGAAATAAATTAGCATTTTCTTGGCTACCATAATATTCATTCATTCATATAGAGACAACTAATTATTACAATTATTGTCATAGTAAATTATGATGCATGTCTTATTTTTGAGACAAAATAACGCAATCTTCACACCACAACGGATAGCTTTTCGTGTTTTCGGTACAGTATAACAGTAAATGCCACAAACTGGACAAAGTTGTTCACTCAGATCCGACATCGTGTCGGAGCGGTTTGCCAAGAGGGTTTGGTGGACCAAATCCCAGTCCTAACTCCTGAAAAATATTTACTTACGTCTTAGTAGATTCCAGTCCACGTTCCCACTTATGTTTTATTTACTTCAGGCTCGGTCCGAATATCTGTTCACACTGCACCAAAGTGTGGCACAGATCGTATCCGACATGTGATGCACCACTTTCGAGATCGGCGCGGCGTAGCTTCGCTCCGTGCAGAAATCGCTCCAAAATCACCGTTCTTAAGTGTGAACAAAAGCTCTTAACAGTGTGGTTTGTGTGCCGACGCAAAAGCTATCCGGATCCGGTATAGTCTAAGCATCGTTCTGAGTCATGCATAACTTTTATATAGTTTGTCTATCTATTTAATCAATAATTTTATTCACGTGAATTTTAATAACTTTCAGGCTCGAACAATAGAGCTTTTTCTTTAACACGAGATGAAGGTGGAAAAGCTTTTTTTTTTTTACAACGAAAGGAGGTGCCTTACGGCCAGCAAGCATAGTGGAAGATATGGAAAGCATGATCTGAAAAGGACAAAAAACAAGGTTTCAGATAACTGTAATTTTGGTGGTTAAATAGTCATTTGATCAGGGTATCCCTGTTTACTCTTGAAAAATGTAAAAATTGAAACCACGTGGGTTTGGGTAAACACTTACAGCTCATCGCTGACGTGCTCTGGCTGACTCATTCGATATTTGTTCACCTTCAGTTCATACACAACTTTCCATTCATTCCATCCGGGGTATGGCATTCCACCTTAGAAAAGCAAACAAACGAGCGACTTGCGTAAACGAAAGCCCTTAACGGAACCATGGGATGACACCGACGTTCACTTTCTTTTCAAGCCTTAAATTTCCATCCTATCCTGACAGAATTTCCATATAGCAGCCACCATTTTGGATCATGCTGAGCAGCCTGGCCTCTATGCTTTACAGCTATTCATGGGGGCCTTTTACAGCTTCCTCCGCTCGAGATAATTTTAAAACCGTTCAAGCTAAGACCTCTAAACTGAGCGGTTTTTCCTAACAATTATCTGGGAACATCTAAAAGTATTGTGACCTGTACGTCAACCTTGACGTTCCCATGGACAACCAAGTTTTGACAGCCATGTTTTTCAAACTTTAATTGACTCAAAATGTTGGATCCAAAATGGTGGATGGTTTCAGCTCCTTTAATAAATGACTTCATCGTGACATCATTGCTATTGTTAAAGATTATTGTGTTGGCCAACTTCTTGATTTTACTGCAGACACCTTACTTTTTAACTTTATTTAGCTTTATGCCTACTTTGAAGGGAATTTTGATTTTGCCGTTAAATTCAGCAGTATGACGTCATGATGACGTCAAAATACGTTATTGTGTTAATCAAGTCAATTACTTATTTCTAGATGATGGAAATGATCAGTGCATTATCCTGTACCATTTTGTTGGCCGTATCACGTTATAGAAGCGGGCCCTCCGAAGCCCCTCACTTCGGTCGCTGGAAGCAAAAAAAAGGCCGGTCCTGAATAGGGTTAAGTCATCTTGTCCAAGATAAAATTGGTGAGCGGAAAGCTGCCACGATAAGCTTAGTAAAACAGTTGCTCAACCAGCTTTGGTCATGCCAACAGAACGATTATTCTTTCTTGGCGTGACCAAAATGGCGGTCAAAAAAAAATCCCTTTTTCTATCTCTTTTTTCTCACAATCTTTAAAGATGAGTTATGTTAGGACCTAAAAGACATTCAAGGGTCAGAAATCGGTGATCAAACTAAACAGATTGTTATCTTTTTATTTGTCTTTGGAAAGATATTAAAAGTCCTCTCTGGAGTAACCTTTTCTATTACAAAAGCTCGTCGACTTCACCTTGGTGAATGATACCTGACGACTTACCTAAGGTGAAGATCTCATAAAGAACAACACCATAGGACCACCTGAAAAAGTAATTAGAAATTGGAAAAGTGAATAGCAATGATAGATCTCACTCAAGGAACATTAGTATGATTTTCAAAGCAGCTTCAGCTTTGTTTGCTGCGAACTCCAACGATCTGTCTGAAATGAAACATAATCTGATCCGCCCATTGCATTGACAGTTACCGTGACTGTTTATGAATACACTGGGAAAAGGAGAGAAATAATAGCTTAAATCGATTGGCTAATTTCCTTCGAGGAGTGCTTTAGTTTCGACAGACTGGACAGTCTTCGCTCATGAATAATTCTTCAAATCATTCTCAGCCTTAAAGCTGGTCGTTCACGTAGAACAAAACAGCCATGCTGAGAGCAAAGGACGCATTGGGACAAGACAAGCAAAGAGCTCACATCATTTAAAATGGTAATCCTCTTTGTTTGTCTTCTCCAAGTGCGTCTGTTGCTCTCCAACATGGCGGTTTTGTACCACGTGACTGACCAGCTGCAAAGGGGCTATTAGGGAACTTAAGATGGAGACGTTTCGGGGCGACGGCAACTTCAACCGGACGTCATGATTTGTACAATGTTGCGCATGCTTTTGCTCACCACATTGCCGTCGTGCTTCCGTCGGCGACGTGAAACTAGTCTCTTTGGCGTTGTGGCGAGAACGTGAGTATTTAACTTTCATTTCGATCAGGTTTGTTGCGTTTAGCAACCAGAATTTTGCAGATTATCTTTCTTAAATTGTCCTTGTTTTCTTTGAGTCACATTTCAAGCTCGATTTCCAAGCTCTGTTATTTAAACTTACATCTTTATAATGTTTCTATGTTTCATGTTACAGAGTCAAGATCCAATCTGATCCAATATGGCAAACAGCAAACCGTAAGTGAGCTTTACATGGACAAAATTGTCCTATGAGCCAAATGAAAGTATCCAGACAAAAAGTATGAACTCCAATATTTTAATTGTGTGTTTTTAGCTCACTTTTTTCGTTAGAGTATCGTATAAATGAAACGTATTGAAAATTGTTTAGAATAGTAGGTAATACCACGTTAGTGAATACTGAAATAAAGTTGTTGTTGTTGTTGCATGCAAGCAAATAAGCATTAATTCTCTTAATTCTTTATGTCAAGCCATATTTTCCTCTTCGGTAGTCTTCCAAGGCGCCGTCCTCCTGAGTTCACTGCGATCTGAACGTTCGAATTTTGGAGGGGAGCGACGAGTGCCTCTGTTCCAGGCTTGCTCTGCCAGTCCGGTCGCCGTTGCCCCGAAAACGTCTCTATCTTAAGTTCCCTATTATCTCAAACGTACACGTCACTTTTTTCTGATACTCTCATGTCCTGGTCCTGTGAGTCATTAAATAAATGTTCTGGGGCAGTCCATTTGATTGGCAATCGGCCCTGTCAAATAAATCAAGAGGCGAAAACAAATAAGAAACAGTCTAACCGAATAAAAAAATATGCCAGTACTACGTTCTTTTACTATATAGAGCCCTAATTTAATGTATAACTTCCTTTTCAAGATGTTTTGCAAAGCACACCCACACACACATCTCTATGAATACGGCCACTGTCCTCTGACAATGTCGGATGCCTACCTTTCGCATCGCCGTGCAGTACAGATACTGATATTTATCCCTGATAAGAGCCAGTCCAAAGTCTGCGATTTTACAAATCATACCTTTGCCAACAAGCACATTTCGGGCAGCCAAATCACGGTGAAGAATCTAATGGTCGCAAAACACAAGACAACGCTTACAACCATAATACGTTTGCCGGGCGTGCAAATGACCCCTGGGGTTCAGATAGGTGTGTGCAGCTTAGGGTCTGAAACCCTGGCCCTATTTAAAGGTTGGGACAAACAAGCGTGTTGGGATGACCTATTTAAAGGCCAAACCTAAAAAATGAGACCCAGTTTAAGCAATGTCAAGGAAAAATAGAACTAAGAGTCTAAAGAAAACACACAAATCTTTCTTAAAAAGCTTTCATAATACTGTAACAAGAAGATGATGATTTGTTTGTCACGTAGCATTTACGCACTCCAATTGTCAAATTGTAGCTGATATTATAATAATAACGGTACCCTATCTAAGGGTCACACCGGGAATACAACACTAACAAGGGCGTAAAGGATGGAGACCCTCAAAAACAATACTCTATCAGGGGGCACATGCCTTTCTAGCCGATATATGAGAATACCCCCCGCCCTAGTTTGGTCACAAACCTAGAGCAGACTTAGCTTTGAAAAAATTAATCAGAAAACCTAAGGAAATCATAGCTCTGAAACACGTACGTTTTTAGATGCTAGGAAGCTCATGCCAGATGCAATCTGCTGCGCGAAAGAGAGCAAATCGTATGACGTCACTTCCTTCTGGCAGCACTCTGGACTATTGTAGTACTTGTCCTCCATTCCTCGGCTATTCCTTAGATAACCAAGTAAATCTCCGTATGGTACGTACTCAAGAATTAACATCATTGGACCTTAAAATAACATACATACACATAGAGATTGCAGAGTCATTGGTGAATTAAGGTTGACTTAAATTTTAAGCTTCAGGTCTCTTGGATTGCAATTGTCGCCTTTTTCAATACTGAATTACTCCGAAATTATTGAACATTTTCAGCTTGTATTTACGTCGTGTCTGCCAAATAACTTTTTTTTGTAGTAAACTGTTATGACATAGTAGTAGTGATACATTTTTGGACATAACATAGCTTATATAGTATGGTCGAAAATACACCAAGAAGTATCGATCCGGGAACCTTTTGATAGCTGCCTTCATCAGAGGATAAAAGAAGTCTTAATTGTAAAATCTAACACAGTTGCTTGAATCAGCTTTGTAAACTGTAAATTAAGTAGGAAAATGAAATTTTAGTAAGTATACCTAACGGCCGGCTACCATAAATAAGCCTTCAAAAATAGAGATGTAAAGGAAACAGAACAGCACATTGGAATGTCATTTTTAATTTATCCCAAGTCCATGGGGTCATTTAATATAAGCCATCATATCACGTGACAAACTCTTCACGATAATTTTCTTACCGAAATTTGACACATGTCCCAGAAAGTTGACAATGTTCGGATGCCTATCTCCTCCCAAAGATATTCCCAGCTCGATTTCTTTCTCTAATGATTCTCTCTCTGTGCCAGAACTGTTATCTGAAATTAAATGACACGATATTAATATAACATGACAATGATAACGATAACGAAAATGATAACGATAATGATAACATTATTATAATAACAATGATAATGATGATAAAACGGGCAAAAGTGATTTCTGCCTGTATCTGGCAACAGCTTTTTTCCCACATACTCTCAGTACGTTTAGAGGTCACTCTGAATGATGAAACCTGATAAATCAAGAAAGATGGGTCATGGAATATTACCTACAAAATTACAAAATGGGGATTTTTTTTTGTTTTTGATGATCGACCAGTTCTTTCGGCAATGTGTTGTTAGAGCTAATAAAACTTAATGGAATTAAATGTGGCCCAGAAATAGTAAAAAGTTTAAGACAGGATTAGACTCAAATTCGTCCCCAGGCTTAGACTAGTACTGCATACTTTTTCTCTATGAAAGACTTAGCAGGACGTTTTTTAACTTGACAAACAAAACTACAGATTCACCAGAAATAAAAAACCTTTATGATTCTTTCGCTGCGTTTTATCAGCCTCCTCCTCAGACACTTCGTTTTTCGCATAGTAGAGGCGAGCTGGAAACGCGAGTGACTGGTGATGAACCGCAAGGGAACGTGGGAAGGGTATAGGCGGCAGGTGAAGCGCCAGACATCTCGACCGTTGTCTCCTTCCTGTCTTCCTTTGCGCGCACATTTTCATCGATAGAAAGACGTCTGGGTACGAGGCAGGCGTTTTATTGTATGAAGTGCTCTTGTAAAAAGTGAGCTAAATTCCACAGGAGACAGATTGGAAATAATGTCTTACGTTTTAATTTCTTTACAGCCACTGTTGTCGCACCAGGGATTCCTTTTAATCCAGTAGCCCTGGCTTTCCACACTTCACCGAATGAACCACTTCCAAGGATGTTTTGTAGATCAATTTGCTTTGAGGACACTTCCCAACGCGATGGAGTCACCGAGAGGTATCTATTAGTATTGTTTGAGCCATTTACCGTGCTAAGGAAAAACAAAAAATTAATTGTTGGTTTTCACATGACGTCACTAAAATTCAAACTACAAAAACTATCGATCGTACTGAGATTTTACTTTCATGGTGTATTAGAGCAGCTAAAAAAAGTATTACTTTAATGTTTATGAGTTCCTCTAGGAGTAAATTCACGGTTTTGTAGCAAAACTCGGTAACAGATATTTCTGTCGGTTTCCGTCCGCCATGTTAGAGCTCATCCGGATGAACTCCAGCATGGCGTCTCCATACAAACGTCTATAAATTTGGGTAAAACATTTCCACGGATATCTCGTATACAAATTATTCCTTCGACCCAAATCTTGGCGAGGGTCTTTGTATATTTACCTCCTTTCATTTCTCAGATTCTGGACTTTATCTGTCGAATGGTTTTGATTTTTGTTTTGATCTATTTTGAATGGCGTGACACTGAAAACCAGCAATAAGCAACAACAATGACCAAGTAGTAAAATAATCTCCTTAGTGATTGTTACCTCACTACTGGCTGATACCCAGTCGTCTCTCGTACCCTCTTCCTAGTGGCACAGGGGTGTGATGGGAAGGAGAAAATTAAAGCGAGGGAGAGTATCTTTCTCTCCTCTCCCTTCCCATTACCCCCTGCTCCCGCCGTGCGCGTTACACAAAGACGACTGGGGACGAGTCAGACCTTCTTATTAAATGTCCAGCTGCTTCAAATAGAAAGGTATAGTATACATTTTAGTAAAGAGAGAAGGGGAGAAAAAGGCTAAATAGAACTCGACTGCATATTGTTAAGATAGTTGATCGTTATTACTTAATAACCTAGCTCTTTATTTGCATTTGTTCGGATTTAGTCGAGTTCACCATGATAGGGACTACACCTGAATGGTTTCTATCAGCTTAATTTAACATCAAATACCGACAAAGGTCCTCTTTGACCGTGAATATATGATTTACATATCTTTTGTTTCTGAAGTTTATTTATCCAGCAGAACGGTGGTCTGATGTATTTCAAGGTTTGTTTCGTTTTCATGACAACCATCTTTAGTTTGATATACATTGATCTTCAGGACGGCATTTAGCTAAAGTCCTGTCGTAACTTTCACACCACATAAACTCCACATATTCGCGCCAACTATCTAAGCGCGTCAGATTATTTTAACGACCTTTTAAGTCTCAAAATTTCAGGTTCTCAAGATTTTGGCTTCCGTGCTAACGGAGAAACTTGGAAAGAGGACAAAATCCCACCTTCGCTGTTCCACAACTACATAAGCTCAGCCTCGTTCCAGTCTTTTTTGGCAAGGGTTTGGGTGTGACGTCACTCGTCAAATTTATTGGGAAATTTTTGGGCTTGGTGCCAGGCCTCCTCCGCTCACTCTCATCCCGGGAATTGGCCTAGGAAGAGGTTAGTAGTAATCTTTCTAAGTTTAGAGAAAATCCTATTTGGACTATGCTTACCTTTCAAGTTGAAGGTTGTCTGGAAGTCCTCGTAAGCCGCCGTTAACTTGAGCTTTTAAATGGATCATAGACGTAATACTTAAGTACAATGGCAGTGAAAAGGATATTCAAGATTTTTTATGAAGGCGTTCGAGGTCAAAGCCTAGACGAAATTTATAGATGTTATTGCAAAAATTGTAACAGTTACCCTTAAGGTCCCGCCCAATAGTATCCCTGTTTTAGATTGTAGGAGTTGGAGACAACCAAGCGCCGAAGGATATTCAAAATTTTATGAAGGCGTTCGAGGGCAAAGTTTGGACAAAATTTATAGCTGTCATTGCAAAAATTGTAACAGTTGCCTTTAAGGTTCCGCCCAATGCATGGTATCCCTGCTTTAGACTGAAGGAGACAAGACGCAACAATCTTTATTGTGCTCTTGATACAAAAAGTGTAAAGACATTGAAAAGAAATAATTGTGAAAAAAAGAGATCACAGCCACTCAGAAACAGCAAAAGCTCATCACGCTGAGTGGCTGGGCCATGCGGAGAAGTAACTAGATATCAAAGTTGTTCTAAAAAAACAAATGCACACAAAGACACACAAAGAAGAAATATATAAGCTGTAATAAATAAACAAATACACAAACGAATAAACAAAGAAGCAAACCAAAACAACGGCTTTGCACACAATTAGCTGCATATAAAGTACACCAATCAATATTTGGAGATGACAGATTCTTTTAAAAGCTTTTTAAAGCGAAAACGACTCGCTGATTTTAGATCTTCTTTAATAGCGTTTCAGAATTTAGCCCCACTGAAACGGATATTAAATTTTCTATAATTTGTCCTTACTTTCGGTAAGTAATAAGACTTCTTAGAGGCCAGTCTGGTGGCATATTGATGTACTTTATTAATGCATTTAATCTTAACTAATTGTTCAATTTAGTACCATAAAGTGTGATTTGTATAATTCATACCATTCTGTCAATTGTGTATGCGCACATGAAAACGTACCTGCAACCCGTCTCTTGTGCACGTGGTAAAGCAGTAATGCTACCAAACAGAGGATTAACACTGCTGCTACAACACCCAGTGATATAGTTACGGCTGTTGTACTGGAGCTTTTGTCTTTACTTTCTTCATTACTGTTGCCATCGAAGGATTTATCTGCAAGCGTAATAACGTTCGCACCTTAATTACAAAACTAGTCTGAGTTTGAATAGCATGATTAGTACTATGAATTAAAAATCAGAATTATTTTTGTCGACTCTTTGTTTTTGCTAAATGTTCTTTTGAAATATGGCTACGCTTTTCAAGGCGACTTTTGTCGAGGACTGATTCTTCGGAAGTGAGAATAACCAACCAATGATAAATCACGAGCTCTGAGTGCTTTGAACAGTTTTAAAAACATCTCCGGAGTATTTCATCTTAATAATGTATTTTTCGCTTTAAAACGTGTTGATTGACAAAGTCAAACAAAAACAGCACTAAAAAACAAATGTTAGGCAGAAATACTTGAACAAATGTACTATGCAACTGAAGTAAACAGTTTAACAGTAAGTTTAAGGGTCTACTTGCCTTCGCAATACGGCTATCCAAATGAAAGAAATTTCACAGTTAACCGGCTGAACAAGAGGAAAAAATTGCTCGAATAGAGTGTCGCTAAATCTAAGTGCAACGCTACGTAATGAACGATGATAATTTTTACGGAATTGCAAACTGGTATGGTAAGTATTAAATTTTGTTTACTTGTGACTCATTTCGCCCAGTCCTTCTTGTTAAATGATAACATGGACCGCGGTTTGGTCCTTTTTTGATTAGAAAACTTCCTATTTCGTTTCATAATAAGTTCTCACCGGTCAACGGTTTTTTGCTCGGTTAAGGAAGAATTTTTTGTAACTTTTTCTTGAAGATAAATTTTGTCATATTTTTTACTTTTCATTTATTTGATAATTAGGAGGACTGTCAATATAAAATTTCATGTTTATTAGTATTCTTTCTGTTAAATGTTCATCCTAATCAGGTTATCATTGTGCAGTCGTTCAACCCCGTATTTCCCCTAAGGCTGAATTCAAATAGCTCCCCCGAGGGAAGCAGGGAAGCGTCGACTTGAACATCATTTTCGCATCGTAAAACAACTTCCATTTCACTTCGGACCGCAGCAGATTCAAGAATAGAACAAAACAGGTGAGATTTTATCTCTTATTTAATTTCCATTTGCAGATTACAAATAAGAGCGTGGGTCACCTGTGGTATCGTCCATTGTCATGAATTTCGACAAACGCAAGTAGAATTAATTCGTTCGTTCGTTCGTTCGTTCGTTACATTTCATTCATTCACGTAGCCTGAATTTCAGACATTCCTTCGAGTCGTATACTCCTCTGAAGAGTATTCAACTCGAAGGAATGTCTGAGATTCAATCATTCATTCTTTCTTTATCTGATCTGTCTCTTTTTTCATCCTTTAATTCATTCATTCATTCTTTCTTTTTTTCATTCTTTCTTTCAGCGCTACCTCATTAATACACAAAGTACTCACTGGATGATGATTTATCTTCGCATATAACAATGGCTTTCTTAACGTTGCAGGTTGGTAAGATCGTCGGAAGGTTATAACAGTCCGTCTTGTTAGCATCTTCGTTCTCGGAACACTTGTCACGATCACTTTCCTCCAAGTCAAGGACTCCGGGAAAACCATTGACGCAGCATACTTCCTGAGCAAATTTAATATCCCATGTTGGGTGGCAAAATGGTCTCCATCCATTTGACGTGTTAACTTTAAGGGACAATTTGGTACCGGAAGGATTTTTCTCAAGAAGACTTTTGATCGTGTAGCCTTGAAAGGGAAAATCAAGTTATGATAAATGGGGGTCACTCAGGCTACTTAAAGGCATGACTACCTAGTTAAATATAATGCATCATATTTTGTTAAATGCTATTTAGAACGGTTTGCTTTCATCAGTGATCCTGAAAAGTGAACTACAAATATGGCTCAACGAAAAAAATACGCGAAATGTGATTTAGAACAACAAGTGACATTGCTTCGTCAACGACGTCACAAAACACCTTTTCCGTAATGGGAAGGGTTGCAAACCTTAATCTTAAGAATTTTCACAACCAAAATGTTATATGAACAGTGTAAATCGTAAATCTACCTTGTATGATTGGAAATTTTATTTATCCTCTTAGCTATTAAACTAATTAATAAGTCACGTGACCCTTTTCCCTTTTAACGATTTAACGATTCCTATATAACGCAATCACACATACAAGGAGAATTTTTCAGAACATTTTTAATAGCCTCTCAAATGTACCTAAAAGAACTTGTTGTTCTTTCATTATCCTTTTCCCATTTTAGAGTAAATATTTTGACCGTTAATTCTCAATTATCAGTCACGTGACGAACATTTGAGCTTCTAAAACTGCGGTCTCATATTGCTAAGGCCATTAAGCTACATTTGAAGTTCAATTTTCAGGATCATTGATAGAAGCAAACCGTTCTCAATAGCACTTTATCAAAATATGCATATTTAATTAGATATTCATGCCTTAGGTGACTTTTCAATTTTATACTACTACATGAGAAATTTCTGCAGTTTGATCGGCTTAAAGTAGTGATATTTCAGCTTAATTTGAAATACCTATGTGTGAAAATTACAAAACTTTTGCCGGTAGTAGTCTAAACAAATAATAGCATGATTTGTACGTGCTATTTGGCATAAATACTACTCGTGACATTTCAAAATTGTCTCAAATTTCACTCACCTAACGGCTCGTGAAATCACGTATAACAATTTCGATATATCACTCGTGGTATTTATGCCAAATATCACTACAAATTATGCTATTACCTTTACAAATTCACTAGCTTTCAGCACCCCAGCCATTTCCCCCTTTGTGTAAGACTTCCTTTAAAGTATTTCTTTAAGAGGTGTATCCACCTTTAAAGTGTATATGACACGAAAAATTTTATACATTGATCTTTGTCTTTAGTTAAGTTTAATTAACAACTGTGAACTTCAACAATATGTCGCCCAAAGAAATTTCTTGAATTTTAGTCATCTAAACACTCCTTTTTTCCCTCCTGAAAATGTCCCGAGACTGGGAACGAGTAAAGGATTACAGAAAGACAGATGACGTCATGTGACCTCAGTTAGTCTACTCAGCCTCTTTCTCTTCTGATTCTGGTCGTTGCTTCGTGTTTTATGGAGTTAAGTTATACTGACACTCAATGGTTGTCAAAAAATGTTGGAGATGCTATACAACCCTGCAGTGCTTAACAGAGGAGACTGTTTATGAAAGGTGGCAAACATCAAAGATAAAACCAAAGGTGTAACAGTTAAGCAATAGAAACATTTTCCGTGCTTGCATAGCCTGATATAAACACGAGAGGGGTTGGGAGAATTCGAGACAGTTATGCAAACCCGAGACGAAGTCGAGGGTTTGCATAACCGTCGAGAATTCTCCCAACGCCTCTCGTGTTTATATCAGGCTAGATATGAAATTTATCGTCTAGTGTTCAACTCGTTCACTGCGCTCACTCACGAGATCGATATAGAGGCGGAACACGAGAAGACAAATTTCATATCTCCAAGCTCCCATGTATTATTCTATTTATTATATAAATTTAGATCAATTATTTCAAAAGGTGAATATTCCAATAGAGATCAGAACACATGTGTTCTCGTACGATATTTCTTAGTGGCCAAAATCCCTATAACACACTGTAGTTTATACAATAAATATCGATACTTCACTTGAAGATCATAATAGGTCACTTACTCCTGCAGTCATTATGGACATCGCCAACTGGACATGCTCTCATCTCTAGCTTTTTCTCATTGCACCTATCTTCACACTTCCTTATTTGAAACTTGACGCTGCATTTACCAAGACAATGGCCCCAGTTTCCCCACGGCGGGTGGGCTGCAAATATAGGAGGTAAAAACAACCCAGCTATCGTCAGCGACCACCTCTTACATTTACTCAAGACACTTAATTTTTTTCATTCACAGCATTATTAAGATTGGAAATCTTAATCAGTAGAGTAGGGTAAGGTAAGGTAACGCCTTTATTTAAAGTGGGTAAACACGTGACAGTTATGATAACACTGATAAACTTGTGGACCTCTATAAAACATAAAATCAAAATTGATATTCAAATAATTTTACACTGTCATAAAAAGCTAAGATAAAAATTAGCATCAATAGATACAATTCAAAAAACAAGCCCCATGTGCGACCACCATGTGCGATCACCTCTCGTAAGGGACCACCTCCAGGAAGCAAGCACTTTTCCAAAACAAAAGAACTTTCCTAGTCAAAACAATATAGTGCAAACCTGTGGTAAGCGATCGCTACCAGTTTTTGGGGCTTACGGTTTTATATTTTTCAATTACTTATAACCTCTTGTAAGCGACCGCTTAAGTCATAGTCAATGTGTGTACTACGCTACTCAGAGTATACGAAGACCCATGGCACTACAAATATTGTAGTGTCAGCTTGTTTCATTGTTTTAACACCTTTTGGGGGCAAATAATCAATAATCAAGAAAGAATTATAAAACAGATATATGATTATAGTAATAATAATAATAATAATAATAATAATAATAATAATAATAATAATAATAATAATAATAATAATGATAATGATAATGATGATGATGATTTCATAATAATAATTAAAGAAAAACTGCAAATCCCCAAAAGGGCAAGTGCAAACGGGACCCTAAACCCATGCAAACAACCGCCCTGATATTAAATAACTTATGGTTTACTCTAGAAGAAAATAGAATTGAATTCCTAGAGGAGAGAATACAACTCTCGTAATGTCACCTTCTCCACAAATCTTGACTTTTGGGGTGGTTGCTTACGAGATCAGTGTTTCTATTTATTTGATACGATAGATAATGTACGTACATTTAACTATTTTGAAAAGCGTGTTAGAGTCGCATTATTTTAATGACGATAAATTATGTGCCTGTTAATTAAGTCCATGTAGCTCATGATCATTATTATCGTGTCTTCTTTTAGGACACGCCGATCGGCTTTAACGTACTCATGGACAGCTCCTACGAGTTTCGTGCATTAGTTTACCCACCAATAGTTAATTATACACCGACATCAAGAGAGAATGAGGCGTTCTCTCTTGTCGATTTGAAGCAGGTGATTTTTCACATCATGGTTATTAAGCTCTGTACAAATGCAACAGCAGATAAGGCTCTCCACAGATTTTAAACTATACGTCAGTAAATAATTGTAAAGAATGAAATACACTTTTATGCTGTCTTTCTGCCTCTGGAAGACGTAGAATAGCCTGGGCCATTTTTCAGATTTTACCGACCACAATCATGTCAAAGAGGAGGTGAATTTAACTTTCTTTGCTACAATTGTTCATAAATTAGAGAGATTATTAAAGCACCCTTTTTTCCCGCGAACGGCAGAGAGGGACAGGTTAACTGACTTTCCCCGCATCTGATGTTTGCTACCCTGCAAGCAGAGGCCCTTCGATCTCGAAGGGCCTCTGCTCACAGGGTAGCTGTTTGCCAGCCGCTGTTTCAACGCGAGGTGCAAATTGTTCCCGTTCAGATGAAACGCGAAAACGTGAGTATTTCTAAAGCCTATTTGCACCGATTTCTACATTTTGATCGCTTGTTTGATAGCTACATATGCATCTTTTATCATTTTTCCTCTACAGTCAGGTAAACTGTTTGTAAGCTATTTGTAAATAGTTTCAAATTCGAGCGAAGAAAAGATAGCAACGATCTATATAAGCTTATCTTGTCCCGCCATAGTGAATGGCGATCGAGAACACTTGCCGTGTATCATACGTATTTCACTTAGCTTAAAAGAAAAGTTAAGAAATAAGGAAACATTTAGTTAATTCCAACAGCCATGGTTAGTACCTAGTTAATTTTCAAATATTTGAGACTATCGTAGCACATATTGCCACTAGTTTCCAGTTCTGCCGTGTCAACGGAAGCTTAAACTAACAAACACCGCGGCGGATGGAACGGCAAACGACACTGTGACGGCTAGCGGACCTTCGGCTTACGCAGTTAGTGCGGAACTTAATCTAACTCTTGTCTGATGTCTGCACCGTACAGCTAAACACAAAATTTTTGCGTCGATTGGCGACGGGGACTAGCAGGTCCTAGTTTTTTTTTTTGTTTGTTCGCTTGTTTTATAAAGAATTCGAGACACTTTAATACTTCGAGACGAAAAGTATACTGCTGCTTCGAAAACAAGCCAAATAAACAAGAGGTCATTGGTGCCATACATGTGTATACCTGCTTGGATCGTGGTCGGTGTCGATGAATGTTCATCCGTTTGTCCATGAACGATCGAAAAACCAGCAGAAAGCATAAGCACACGAAGTGAAAGTCTCCAGAACATTTGCGTCTGTACATGTAAAACCTTCAAGCCTGTTAGTCCGTTGTTCATGATACGCATGCAAGCAATTCATTAAAAGTGCCTGCTTTCAAGTTTCGGCGAACTCGAAAAAGTCTGCAATGGGCATTGTTTGAAAACCAAAGGAAAATCAAAACAATAATGAAAAAGGGGCGTCAAATAAACAAACCTAATAAATAACTTCAAGTTCTTATCAATTATTTATAATCATTATTTATTGCAAATTTTTATTATGTTATTTTGTTGGTTTTTTTTTTAGAAAAATTTTGTTTTCTTGCTTCCGAACGGAGTAAGATGTATTTAAGCTCACTTTTTGCAAGCGACGCACCGATCTTAAAATATACTTTTCTTCGGCTTTTCAGATATCAACACTGTTTGATTCTTTTATAAATAAAAATAATAATACAAACACCTGGGTAAAAAATTAGTTTTACGAAAAAGTCTTTACCTAAATAAATCATGAGACACCCCAAGGAAATTAGAAACAGCCTGTATTTACAATAATACAGTTAGGAAGACTAGATTAGTAAAATGAAATTACATGTACATATATAAGATAGAAACTTCCAATCATATACTAAGGAAGACCACATTATGAAATTAAAATACATTTAAGATAGAGAGACTGCAAAGGTCTTTAATTAATGTTTGCGCTACATGACTGTTTTTTAATGAAAATTTTTAATACATTCTCACGAAAGGTTTTAATATAAAATTTATTTACTTAAATAAAAATCTGACAAACTGCTTTACTTCGTATGTCACAAATGTTACTCTCCTATCGATAAGCTAGAGATGACAAATATCATTAATCATTAAAGTTTAAAAGATGTGGTTACTAAATTGGAAATCGCTATGTTTAGGTCTCTTGTGTATATATCAATGTAGTTTTTCGTATCCTAAAAACTATATATGTTCTCAATGACGATGTTATAACCAGTTTCACTTTTGACATCGCCATTGTTGTATTTTGATGGCCTTTAACTGATCTTATTATTCATTCAAAAGATTTCCCCGATTCTGATTGGCAAAAGCACACGCATAATTCACCATAACCAGTTACTGATGACCAAATTTGGAAGAATTTTGCACGATGAAATGACGTCAAAAATGCAGCCCACTACAGGTTAAGGCACCGTTACCGAGAGGACCTGGGGACGAGGTTAAGTTTTTTTGGTTGTGAAAACAAAAAATGGCAGACACTTCACTCGTTTCAAGAGTAAGAACTACAGCTGGAACTGGTTGAAATAATAGCAAAAAACATAGCAAGAACACAACTCGGAGGGCGACATATGCTATGTGGAGAATATTTTGCGGAGCTGGACAAACCTAAACGTATACTATAGAAGATGAACTTAATATCGATGCAGGTAAACGTGTTTTAGCTATGTTTTTGAACTAGGAATTATTTTGAATGAATAATAAAGTAATTAATGAATTCGGCTTTCGTAGGGTATGAAGAATCAAGCAGACCTCGGAGGGCGTTATCCACATCGGATAACACCCTCCTCGATCTGCCTTATTCTTCATACCCTACTAAGTCTCTTTCGTTAATTGCTAAATTAACTCTTCCTATCCTTTTAACGATAATGCAAAAGTTAATTGTTGTTTTGACAACATGACAACACTTCTTTAGTTTTCATCAACACTTTTTTTTGATATTTTTGTTTTCATTTTTCATATTTATTATTTTTTCTCCCATTGTCAAGTTTTTAAAAGTTAAACCAAACCCTAACGTCCAATTAAGCAATAGAAAACGTTTTCCGTGTTTGCATAGCCTGATATAAACACGAGAGGGGTTAGGAGAATTCGAGACAGTTATGCAAACCGGAGACGAAGTCGAGGGTTTGCATAAATGTCGAGAATGCTCCCAACCACTCGAGTGTTTATGTCAGGAAATACAAACACAGGAAAAAAGTTTTCTATTGCTTTTATAAAATGACTTTCTCTTTTGTTTAGAGAACTGATTGAAAGAGAAATTCTTACCAGTCGCGAAGTCTTGTACACGAAGTTGTACGCGTAATCAGTCCTTGTTTTGCAAAAACGATGCTTTCCAAACTACGGGTTTTTCTCGCCAAAAATGTCAGCTCAAGCAAAAAAAAATGACACAGCATGATTCTAAAGATTTTTCAAGTTTCAGTCGACGAGGAAATGGGTAAATAAAGTAAACTTGTTAAGTTTTTTAACTCATAACCTTTATCAAATTCGTGCTTCCGTGATTAGCGCGCGAAAAGCAAAACATCTTGACGTCATCACCATGTTTACATACTCTCATGCAAACACGCCTCTCGGCCAATCAGAGCGCGCGCACTATCTTAGTTATTTTATAAACGGTAACAGTAAAAAGGTGTCCTCCTGATGTATCAACCTGTTACTGATTCTGACCTTATAATGAGGCATTGATGGAGTTGCCTAAAGAACGGAGGCAGGCTAAAACTCCCGTTGTAAATAACCTCTTGATGACAACTGCCAGCATAATTCCTTAGAATTGAAGTAAATAGTGTGTATGTGCAAGTAAGATCTGAAATGTTATTTTAATCTTGACTAGAAAATCTATATATATATATATATATGCTTACGTGTAGTAAAGTGGCTAAAGCCGTTAAACAGTGCTCAATACACTATTTAAGTGTAGAGCTTTGACGAAGAGACAAAATTCTCTGTTACTCCGAGTTTCGTGCTCACGCACTCATCAGACAGTATTTAATGGAGAATAAACCTATCAAGTTATATATATACACGCGTCTATTGATTACAAAAAGCAGGGCAGTGCGTTTCTAATTACAATTAGGTGTGAGGAAAAACTAATAGAGTGTTTTTTTGAGTCAATTGTTCCTAAGGTAAAACTTGTTTTCGTGGCGGCACTTGGAAATCAGTTCTGATCTTTTATTTAGGATTCTGTCGTGTATATATATAACTTGATAGGTTTATTCTCCATTAAATACTGTCTGATGAGTGCGTGAGCACGAAACTCGGAGTAACAGAGAATTTTGTCTCTTCGTTATATCTTCTTGTATATATGCTTAAAAGCGAATTTAGAAAAAGACACGAACTCTGGTTAGTAGTTTTCAAATGACGTTATCGTCAAAAGGGATTAGTTAAAAACTGTTAATAATATATAAAGGAAAACCTGTATGTAACATCTCATCATTATTAATTCTATTTGATAAAGTAGGTTTAAAAAAAGGCAGCTTAAAAGCTGATGTGGACCTGCTACAGTTTTTACGAGGAATGTTGCGGAGCCTAGGCTTATTATTCTCATCCGAAAAGACTAGAATATCGAAACATTTACAATTGTCAGGACAAAGGTACACATGTAGCACACACTCTCCAGTTATTTTAAGACCTTGACTAGGTTGGCCCAGCCGGTTTTTGAACCCACAATAGGCTGATTGAGCGTTAGTTGACGACGGCGCGTGCAAATCAAACAGCTGGCATGGCAAATTGGGCACCGGAAGTTGAGTTTAGTCCTTTCCGCGCGCTTTCCCGTCGTCAAATTATGTTCCCGGTCTGTTGCTAAATGAGCCTAATATGCCGCTGAGCAGACGGCGGTGATTATCCATTTGAGTTAATAGCGGTTTAAAAGGACACCTTCGGGATTAACCGAACTAATGTCCCCTTAACAGAGGTGTCTGCTTAGGAAAAGGTTGTTTTAGAAGTAAATGAAATGATTGTGCCAGTATATGGAGTCCAAATTTCAACATGTTCACTGAATTACACTGGTAAGGTATTACTAAAAAACTGCTTATACTTGGGAAAACTTTGGCAAAATACTCGAAATACTCCTTCTTGAACATGTATCGATTAATATATAATAATTGGTGTGGGCTAATAAATCCTAAAGGATAAGATACTGTGCATATTAGCAACACCAGAATTAATCCTTTACTTTGTCGTTACTCAGGAGTGAAAAGGCTTATAAAAGGGCTGCAAAAAATGAGAAAATTTTATCGTACTAAAGGGATATGGGTAGAAATGACAGGATTTCGACATGTTTTATGGAAACTGGATTCTCAGTTTTTAAAGTTGAAGTACCAGGTCCTCTGAACTCGGATGCCGGCAGAGGTACCGAATTTTATACTGCAAAATGTAGGGGAATAAGCTACTTTCTAACTAAATTTGTACTGGACAGGCCTCAGTTTCATTGTGTGATCTAAAAGTTAAAAGTTTTTGAACCCCGACAAAAGGGAGCCCTAGTTCTCCTGACCAGTGCCACAGACTGATTCAGAAGCCAATGATACAACTGTATCTCTTCCGTTGTTAAAAGAGTATTTCTTGACTTGTGAGTAGAACGCCTTGCGAGTATTTTGCTCGGGTTTGCAAAGAACCACGTAAATTTTCGGGCCAAACATACAGATCAGCAACCCATAAGAGCTCAAAACGGTTGTAGCACACTTTAGATTCGTTGCGTGCGACCCATCAAGACCAATGTCAACTGGGAAATAACCCACGCTAGACAGCAACAAAATGTACATGGAGAACACAATATAACGTCCCTCGTTGAAGTTTTCCGGGAGGCTTCTTGCTTTAAAGGCATAAAATGTGCAAACTATTGCGAGAAATGACACGTAAACGATCATGGCGATCTGACATATCTGTCCAATTTGTAAGTGATACAGAGAACACGACAAATGAATTATTCCTTCTACTGGTTTTACGATTCGTTTTTGACTTGGAGGATCCAAGATAATCCACAGCAAAACTAGTATAAGCTGAACAGAAATCAGCGCCAGAACAAGTAGTGTCTGGCTTTTAGCCATCAAAATGAATTTCTTGAACCTCTCTGCGACCACGTTCACTCTGAATGCGCTGAGTATCTTCATTGTCTTAATTATCAGAATGGCGATAAATGTAGCTAACACAGACGAACTGAAACACACTCCTATAGTACACGTGAAGTTGGTCCGCTTAGCAAGTGTAAAAACCGACATGGAAAAAGACAAGGCGATTGTGATCATCAGAATGCAACTCAATTCGCGATTGGCTGCTTTCACTATAGGTGTATTTCGATGCTTGTAAAGAATTGTGCTGCAAATAGTCACGACTGCAAGTCCAACAAATGCAAACAAGAGGACTAGGATATTAGCGAGCCTTGTCCAAACCACCTCAGCTTCAGGGAGATGAATGCAATTTGACCCTTTTTCATTGGGCTTCTGTCCTTCAGGACATTCCTTACAGATGACACTGTTTGTTCTGGTACTGATCATTCCAGTTGGACATTTTAAACATTCCCAGCAGCAAGGAGTTGTTAGGGACTGAAATGTTCCTGGCAGACAATCGTCACGGCAGAACGACTTCGGTATAGATTTTCCACTGGTCTTTGTATTCCAGTCAATGTCTGTGTCATTAAATAGCAGCTTCGGGTTCCTTCTCTTTTCCCATGAGCCAATGACTGTCTTGAATGGTTGACGTTTTTCTGCTGATGCATGAAAGTGAACAATGTCGTATGAGGACGATACTGGATCTCCTGAGGAATCAAAGCTAACCCTTCCGGTCAATCCTAGAAAGTCAACTTTGCGGAGGTAGCTCTCCACTTCCTGTGGATTTATTAATGGTGAAGTATCTGGACAAACGACTTCTTGGGCTGTGTGAGGTTTTGAACAGTTTAACGCAAGATGCAAAGCATGTCCAACAGCAAACACGGCATCTACTACATAGGGGACATAAGTGTCGTAGATCAAGTGAAACAGAACTTCCTGGCAATGGGCTCCCAGACTTGAGGAACAGTTAGTAGTAATTTGACTCTGCCAAAGCTCTTCCCACCAAGGAACTCTATTTCGTTTTGAAAAACCTGTTGTTTTTTCCATCACAAATTCCTCAAAATACTTGTGATCTAAATATCGAGGCTGAATTCCAAGAGATCCATGAAGAATCTTTTGATCAGTGTTTTTCAGTTCCGGGAAAATATCGTCTTCTGATGCCAAAGCATCGCTCAGGATCCAAGTACGGTCATCCAGCTGCCATTTCTCTGCTTCGTTAAGAAAGCGCCGCCCGTAACTTCCGAAAAGCCACAACACGACTACTTTCGCGTTTGGGAAGTTTTTTATCCTGTTTACAGCTCTACGTAGTTTTGAGCTATACTCTTGACGTGGAATATATTCTGCGAAAGCAATACAAAAGGTCTTCCTTCGCTCGGCTTCCTTTTCTAACTCCCATGCTCCACCACGACCATAAGAATCATCCATTGCCACAACGGCAACATAGCTCCAGTTGAAATACTGTATAACATCAGCCATTGCATTTGCCTGTTGGCTATCTGGAGATGCAGTGCGGAAGAAATGACGGTAAAGGGGTGAGCTTAACTCTTTGCTAGTTGCCGAGTGGCTAATGGCAGGAATTCCAGCTACTTCCAAAAGACTGCCCACAACAACTGCACTTCCTGAATCTGTGGGACCGATCACTGCTGCTATTGGATTACGTTCGTCCGTCTGGTTTGTTTTATCAGCGCACGAACAATGATCACTCTTGGGTTTGAAAGCAATTTCATTTCTTCTAACAAAATTGTACGTGTGTTTCATCGCCATGGCAGGGCTTTCACAGTGATCCCGAATGTCATAACCAAGAGTTATGTTAGGAAGTAGTTTTGAGTTATCGTTTATCTTGTTGATGGCGAATATCATTGCTTCCACATGACCAAGACCTATTGGGAAAAGTTCGCCACATTTACCATCTTCTGTTGTGTAATGTATGAGGAAAAGGCCTCCGAGTGTAATATCACCAGACTGGTAGGAACGTCTATCCTCTTTTGTATTTGAAAATGCAGCTACACTAAGGCCAACCGAAAGGAAGAGCACTAGATATGTACACATTGCGTAAGGGTCCTTTGCACCTGGAAGATAAGAAACATAGATCAGGTCTCCTAACATGATCAATACGATTCTCTGGTTACAGACGCTTGTAGAAGATGGCCTTCAGAAATGTAATACATTAAGTGCAATAATTACATACAATGGCACCTGTCCTGAATAATCACAATGGAAAGCAAAAACTAAAAAAAAGGATTTTGTGACTTGGTGTCTTCATGAAAATCCGTGTCGCAAGGGGATTTGAGTTTGACAAAATCCTTACTGGAATGCGCTCGGTTAGGATCGAACCTCGATTTAGGTTTTGAGGATGGATATTGAAATTTGTTCTTTAAAATTTTCTTCATTATGTACTCAATGAAAAGCTGTACTGTAAACTTTCATACGCAGAGGAGCGAAGGATATTTTTTTTTCACCCGAGAGAAAAATATTTCGTCTAATGAGAATCGTGAACAATGTTTTTCCACGTGAGACAAAACATGGTCGCCCAACTGTGGCTCTTTGCTCGACTTGATCACGTGATCATTTTCGGTAAATACGAAAACAGCCCAATTTTGCTAGCACAAGCTGAAAGAGCATATTAAAATTAGGTAACCTGAAAATTTTTAGCCGTACGTCTCAAAAGTAGCGATTGCAACGCCCGCCGAAAGTTGGAAGCATTTGTATAGGAAAAATAACTTTGCCATCAAGTCACCCTTGCATGGATTTCCATACAAATCCTTGTAATTTCGAAATTTTCAAACCTATCATGAAACATTCCCTAAGCATTACAGAGCTCAAATCTCCTTTTTATTCATAACAGGCAGTTTGAGCCCTTAAATGCGTAAGGGAAAGATTTAACAACAGTGTAAAAATTTTAGAATTTTCAAGGATTTGTATGGAAAACCATGCAAGCGTGACTGGATGGCAAAAGTGGTTTTTCTCATACAAATGCTTCTAACTTTTGGGGGCCTTTGCAATCGCTACTTTTGAGATATACGGCTGAAAACGCTCAGGTTACGTAATTTTAGTATGCTCTTTCAGCTTGTGCTAACAAAATTTTTCAAAAAAAGAACTATTTTCTTGTTTACCGAAATTTGATCACGTGATCACAGTCATGCAAAGGGCTTGAGCTTTGCGCCAAGTCAAGTTCCTGGCTCGTAAAGGTAATGTTACGCGAGACGACTCGCAACAACAATTTTTAGCGGAACACAGCGTTGCAACATTGTTGCGACATAGTTTCGAATGGTTACAACATTGTTTCAACATATTGCAACGCTGTGTTGCGCCAGAAATCGTCGTTGCGAATCGTCGCGTGGGATCTGCGGTACCTTCACTTTCCGTCTTTCTTTTCGGTCATACCACGATTAAACTATTGCAGATAATTTGTTAAGATTGTATGAAAGAGGATTTTTTTTGTCCGTAATTAAATTTCATTGTCACAGATCAAAGTTGTATGTAACCCAGAATGTTTTTTTCCACTCACTTTTAACTATAGTTAAAGAAAAAGAGATTCTTAGCGATTCAAGTATTAACTTTAGTATCCTATAGTCATAACAAATTTTTACTATAATTAGTTTTTGAACGTTTACTTCGTTTTCCTTATCAATCCATGATGCTAAGCGGCAAATTTTACCATTTTATTATTTCGGAATAATAATTTAAAATTAAAGGCAATGGAAGAATGATGAAGTTCTTCTTTTGTATAAAATAAACTCAAAATTACATGGAACGTGCTTTTTTATCAACAGAAACCTCACCAGTTCAATTTTTGATACCTCAACAATTTATGCAAAATACTGTACGCGCGCACTTTCCTTGAAGGATTCTATACGTCGGCCAGGGGCAAAAAACAGAATATTTGAGAGAATAGGCGACACAAAGATTGATCAACAAAGGTCTCACAAACGCTGCCGGGTCCACGTGGCCTAAAACTGTATAAATTATAGAGCCAGGCATAATTCATGCCTAGTTCTATTATTCAAGCAGTTTAAACAGACAAGTTTTATGACATATAGAACTTGTTTAGAATCGACAGGTAACGAGGACAATGAAGTTTCAAACATTTTAAGGGGAAAAGTTTTGTGTATTCTTGTTTACCTCTAGCATGTTTCGGCGCTATCGTGGCTTTTCTCAACCAGTGTCAATAACTTCCAAAAAGTTTCGAAAACGGGTCTCACAAAACTCTTGTTTAAACAAAAGAAAGCAATGACCGCGTGCAATTTTAAGTGGTATTGTCTGTTAGCCATATATTTCCCGGTTTACGTAAAATCACTCTAGTGAGGACCTGGACGAACTTATTTGTTTGGCGATTTGAGCCAGGAAACGTTCTTAGTGATCTTAAATTACTTGCTGAGATATTTCGATAAAAAAAATATGATTAAAAACTGCATTGTTCTTGTTAATCGCGACGGAATACAATAAGGCTAAGTATTTTTTTTGTTGTATTCAGGTATTTGTTGGATCCAAATGAATTCTCCGATGATTCACATCAGAGAGTTACGTTCTACTATCAATTACTTTTCATTAGTTTACGCACGTGTTGTTGTATTCTAATTGCGCTAAGGCGGCACATGTTGGCGCCCAAAAAGAGCTTTAGACTGTTTGCAGGCCACTGTACACAATATACTGTATTTCTAAGGGTATCTGTTGACACTATACTGGACAGGTTCTCGTGCAAAAAGCTATCTAACAGTATGAACATATTCTGATATGTGACGCTCCCCTTTAGACTTCGGCCCCCCTTTCAGAAATCGCGCCGAAATCACTATTATTATGTGTGAACAGAAGCCGTATCGATCCGGTCTGGTTTTTCTGCCGGCGCAAAAGCTACCCGGCATAGTGTAAACATGTAAACATAGCCTTCGTTAAGCATATCACTTTACTCACCGTAAGGAAGGTAGCAATGTCAAGACGTCGGTAGAGTTCTGTCGAACAACCCGTACAACGTAGCATATAAAGCAGCCGTTTTTACATTTTTATCCGCTGTGAGTGTATCCCGGATGAAACAATGAAAGCGAGGCATATTAGTTGAAGCCGAGGCATTTTTCTTCCGGATTGAAATCCTGAAATCTCAAATCGATCTGATGTCAGGATTAATCTTTTGCCCATGCTCAGAAAGAGCTTCAACTGGCCGCTCTAGCCTCAAATAGGTTTGTGTACCACGTGAAGTGTAAGGAAGAATTCTTACCTTATGGCCTTGAAACAGCATTAATTATAGAACCAGGCATAAATATTCGCTACTTTACGGAGCCATATATTTTCTCGCTTAAGACATGTCATTTTCAAACTTGGCAAATTTACTAATTTTAAGGTGCTCTATCTAGTGGTCTCGACGGATTTTCCATAACTTGTCTATGTCAAAAGTTGAAAAAAACCGTGGAAGGGTCGATCAATTTATCAAACTATTGCTTCTTGACAGAAGATGGAGTGCTGCGAGTTGAATTCATCGCTTTCAATCCTTTCAGCATTTCTGTGTTTTACTGATCATTATTTTTGCTATCATGATCATTTTGAATTGATCGAGTATAATTTCTCATTTTTTTTCGAAATTTTTATGTTTGCGGGGCCTTAGTGCTTTGAGGTGTGCCAGGTCTATAGAATGAGGATGGCGTATTTTACTACGTGTATATTGCTAATACCATGAGTTAATTTTACCACGTGTGAAGTTAAACTCTTATTTTGGCGTGAAGTTTTAGCCTTCAAATCTACAATTTCACATGTAAAATTGCAAAATGTCTGTAGCAACGTTCCGTATGTCTCAGGACCATTTGGGCGACCAGTTTTAAAGATGTTAGAAAGGAAGATGTCAGAGCATTAAAAGATGCCGTAGAAAAGATAAAAACACCAAAGAGCAGAATATTTAACGAAAAGAGAATTTCTAAAGAGTATCTGGTCAAAATTTCAGAAAATTGTGAACTTGGAGGGGCGTTTTTTAAACTTAACACTGCTTCGAGAGTCTAGGAGTAAAAAACAAGTCAAATAAAATATAAAACTCACGATTATGAGCGCATTTTGTCGTCCATGATCTGATCAGACGGGTCAAATGGCATACCCGTAAAATGAGCCTAAAGGCTCGGGTAATTTAAAAAAAAATTGACGAAATGCGCCTTAAATATCTTGTTCCCTAATTTCACACACCATTTGATTTATACACATACAAATGTGACCCGTAGCGAAGAGAAAAAACGATAAAACATTAACCGTTTATTCTTTTCTAGCTAATTCACGCCTTGTTTAACGCTGAATCTATCAATCAGTATATATGAGCTTTTCAAAAGAGAATACCTTCTGAGGCTAGAATGCAAATGCCTTGACTACAATATACTATGAGTCCTGGCATAAAAACGCATCTAAAAACACGTGGTTATGAGTGGCACTGCTTTCACGTAAAGATGGGATTACATTAATATTAAACATTTCTTGACACATTGCTTAAATCTACACTGGTTTACTCTTTCTAATTTTTTTCGCTTAAAATTATTATGGATTTGGGAAATCGTTAATGACACTGAAGTTCATGATTTTTATATAATTTTTAGTGTTATATAGTGCTTTTGTTTCAATTCAAATATAATATCGCTGTAAACTATGTACATATTTTCACAAAGTTAAATAAACATCTCGTTCTATTTAAATAAAAAGCAATATTATTATTATCCCAGCTTGGATTGAGAAAATTCAGTGATTTTATAAAATTTTCCAGCCAACACTTGCCCTAAATAAATTGTCAGGTTGCAGGTGGAAACGAGGCTCGAGTTGACCTTGTTTCGAAACAACCTTCCTGCTTTATCATGCTAATCACTTCTTTCATACGCTAACGAGTATTCTTTAAGCCCGATTCCCATAAGAAAAGGAAGGAGGTTTGTATCAAAACAGGGCCAACCTCAGTCTCATATTCACTCAAGGGTTAGGATACTAAGCTCACGACTGTAAAATGGTCTATTTTACTATTTGTATTCGTGTGCTCACTGCAGCGGAATGCAGGAAATGTCACCTCTGCAAGTATTTTACGGGGCTATGTTAGCCGCTATTTACCATCTCTTTTTAAAAAGCTAAAACTTGTCTTTGCATCAATTGAATTTCAAAAATAATGCTGCAGTTTTGTTATTTATGACTATATTTAGGCACTGCAACTGATTCCTGTCGTCTGTTGCAACAGATATCAAGGATGGAAACGAATTGAAACTTCCCAACTTTTTCAAGTTTTAAAGCTCTCCCTGAAAAATCACCAAAAACAATTATGGTTTTGAAAATAGTATGGTGGAGACGTGCGTGGTCGAGCGGTCAACACCTTAAACTCTTGATCTGGAGGTCAGGGGGTCAAGCCTCGCCCGACGCGTTGTTTCCTTAGACAAGGAACTTTTCTCCATCCACTTTGTCTCTCTTCACCCAGTTGTATAAATGGGTACCGGCGACATACCACTTGGGTAGCCCTACAATGGACTTAAGTTCCGACCACGGGGGAGTACCAATACTCCTAGGCATGCTTGATGCCAAGGTAATAAGGTATAAGCTCCAGCCTTTTGGGCCCTTGGTTCATGTGCGCCTTTACCTTTATTGTTCCCTGATGAAATTTGTTTTAAATCTTCTTCAAAACTCAATAGGAGCATTTTGTGTATGAGTAAATTAAAAGGCACAAAGTAAAGTAATGAATTAAGCACAGAATTGATCTCAAACCGTAATATCCTTGTTACATAGCCCATTTAACGAAGATTGTCACACTCTCTGCCCGCTCAGCTTATCAGTTAAACTTAATGTCTTAATTCAAGTTCTCCACACTAGTATGACAGCTCTTTCTAACTGAAACTAACGGTGCAACGGCTACTCTGCTTCTTATGCCGCTGCTGAAAGAAAATTCTGCGACTTGTGAGCAGAAAGCTTCGTGTGTATTTTGCTCGGGTTTGCACAGAACCAAGTAAATTTTGGGGCCAAACATACAGACCAGCAACCCATAAGAACTCAAAAGGGTCGAAGCACATGTTAGACTCGTTTCCAGTGACCCGGTCAGACCAATGTCAACTGGGTAATACCCGATGCTGGAGAGTAATAGAATATACATAGATAACACAATATAACGACCTTCGCTAAAGTTCTCCGGAAGGTTCCTTGCTTTAAAGGCATAAAATGTGCAAACTACTGAGAGAAAGGACACGTAAATAATCATAAGGATCTGCAATATCTGTCCAATTTGTGATTGATACAAAGAACACGACAGATGAATTTTTCCGTCTACTGGTTTTATGATTCGTCGTTGACTTGGAGGATCCAAGATAATCCACAGCAAGACAAGTATAAGCTGAACAGAAATCATTGCCACAACAATTAGTGTCTGGCTTTTAGCCATCAAAATGAATTTCTTAAACTTTTCTGCTACCACGTTCACTCTGAACGCGCTGAGTATCTTCATGGTCTTAATTATTAGGATGGCGATAAATGTAGCCAGGACAGAAGATCGCCAACACGCTCCAAATCGACATGTAAAGTTGGTCCGCTTAGCAAGTTCGAAAATGGACATGGAAAAAGACAACGCAATGGTGATCATCAGAATGCAACTCAGTTCGCGATTTGCTGCTTTCACGACAGGTGTATTTCGATGCTTGTAAAATACGATGCTGCACATTGCCACTGATGCTATTCCAATGGATGAAAACAGCAGGACAAGGATATTAGCAAGGCTTGTCCAAACCACCTCAGCCTGTGACAGATCTATGCAACTAGACCCTCTTTCGTTAGGCTTTTGCCCTTTGGGACATTCCTGACATTTTGCACTGTTTATTGTGCTACTTATCAGTCCAACAGAACATTTCGTACATTTCCAGCAGCAAGGAGTTGTTGGTGACCTAAACGTTCCTGGGAGACAATCATCCTGGCAGAACGACCTCGGTATGGAATTTCCACTGGCCTGAGCATTCCATGTAATTTGTGTGTCGTTTAACAGCAGCTTTGGGTTTCTGCTCCTTTCCCACGAACCAATGACAATCTTGACTGGTTGACGTTGTTCTTCTGATGTATAAAAGTGGACAATGTCGTAGAAGGAAGATACTGGATCTCCTGAGGAATCAAAGCTCACCCTTCCGGTCAATCCAAAAAAATTAACTGTGCGGAGGTATCTCTCGACTTCCTGTAGGTCTACTGATAGTGGACTATCTCGACAAACGACTTCATGGGTCACATGATCGGAACAATTTAACATGAGATGCAAAGCATATCCAACAGCAAATACGGCATCTACTACATAGGGGATATAAGTGTCGTAAATCAAGCGGAACAGCATATCCTGGCAATCTCCCAGACGCGACGAACAATTAACTTTACTTCGACTCTGCCAAAGCTCTTCCCACCAGGGAACTCTGTTTCTCGAAGAAAAACCGTTTGTTTCTGCGATCACAAATTCCTTAAAATGTTGGTTATCTAAATGCCGAGGTTGAATTCCAAGAGATCCATGAATAATTTTTTGTTCAGTGTACTTAAGCCCCACAAATACGTCGTCTTCTGTTGCCAAAGCATCGCTCAAAATCCAAGTCCGGTCCTTCAGTTTCTGCTGCACTGCCTCGTTCAGGAAACGACGTCCGTAACTGCCAAAAAGCCACAACACGACTACTTTGGCGTTTGGATAGCTTTTTATCTTATTCACAGCTCTACGTAGTTTTGAGCTATACTCTTTACGTGGAATGTATTCTGCGAAAGCAATACAAAAGGTCTTCCTTCGTTCGGCTTCCTTTTCTAACTCCCATGCTCCACCACGACCATAAGAATCATCCATTGCCACAACGATGACAAAACTCCAGTTGAAACGCTGTATAACATCAGCCATTGCATTTGCCTGTTGGCTATCTGGAGATGCAGTGCGGAAGAAATGACGGTAAAGGGGTGAGCTTAACTCATTGCTAGTTGCCGAGTGGCTAATTACAGGAATTCCAGCTACTTCCAAAAGACTGCCCACAACAACTGCACTTCCTGAATCTGTGGGACCGATCACTGCTGCCATTGGATTACAATCGTTTTCCGTCCGGTTTGTGTTATTAGAACAAGAGCAATAGTCAACCATGGATTTAAAAGCAATTTCATTACGACGAACAAAACTGTACGTGTGTTTCATCGCCTTGGTAATGCTTTCGCAGTAATCCCTAATGTCATATCCCAATGTTATGTTAGGAAGCAATTTGGGGTTATTGTTTATTTTGTCAATGGCGAATAGCATTGCTTCCACATGACCAAGACCTGTTGGGAATAACTCACCACATTTCCCATCTTCTGTTGTGTAATGTAAGAGAAAAAGGCCTCCGAGTGTAATATCACCAGATTGATAGGATCTGTTATTTCCTTTTGCATTTGAAAGAATTGCTGCGCAGCGACCAGCCGCAATCAAGAGCAAAATATATGTAAACATTACCATGGCAACCGTGGCACCTGCAATAAGTAAAATAGAAAGATGGAAAAAAAATAGCTGAGATTCCATAATTGCAATCGAGCATTACTAGTTTTTTGCCGGAAATATTACTTTCATCCTTTCTATCGACTTTAAAGTTGGCCTTCAGTACTTTGATGGATTAAGCGCCATATAGTGGCACCAAAAATCGGACGTTTCGAGAGCTGGCCATCATCAGAGCACATCATTTCCTTAACTGTCGACACTATACTTGAATCATTAAAAGGGACATAAAATCAGTATTTTTATAATCTCTTAATGGAGGGTTCAGTGAATTGTTTCCGAGAGTCCGTAATACAATCGAACCTACTGTAGACCCGTAAGTAACCTCACAAAATGTGAGGACCTTGTGGCCGCTCACGGGAGGTGGTCCCAAATAGGGTCGTTCCCGAGAAGATGTCCGCACATTACTTGATAGAAGATATGCGTAGGTCCATGTTTTTGCTAAAAAATCTTCGTACAGTATATTCTAAGTAGCATAGTACACACAGCGAACTTAGAGATCAGACAATGCGTAAAGTCAGGGTAGCTTACAAGAGGTCAAATCAGTGGAAAATCATTAAACCGTCAGCCCTCAAAAGTGATCTCGGTCGCTTACAGGACGTGATCGTTGACGGTGAGAGTTTCCAACTGTAAGGCTTTGACTGAGAAAATTTTGCGGTGTTTTGGATAGGTGGTCGCTTATGAGAGGTGTTCGCATATGTAGGTTCGACTGAAGTAAAATTCCTATTTCAAGTACTTTCTCGCATAGTTTTTCCTTCTCTTTTTTGTTCTAAAAGAAAATGTTTTTTTAGATTTTAGATGAAGGTTAAGTTTTTTCTTTTTTCATTCGCCAATCTTGTAATAATTTAAAAAGCCGTATGTTATATTAATAAAGTACGCTAGCTTAAAACGAATGAGAAAAAAAGGTCTTATCAGTATCGATATCAGGTGATATATACGAAATTGTCCGGAAACGCACGCGTATCGTGATCATCATCTCTTCTTTTGTCTTTTGGTGATATGACTGTTTCAGCCTGTTTCAGTTTATCGCAACTTTAAATCCTCTTCCATATGTTAATAACCTTACAAAAATAACCTTTCAAGGTCTTTATTTAACAAAATTAATATACATGTCCACCTCATTATTTTAACGATACATAACTTGGTGAATTTGAAGTCCTCCCTATGGGCAAATTTTCATAGATTCTTCGATTTTTTTTAAACTTTTGATAGAGAGTAGCAATTAAACGACTATCCATCGACATTGCTATAAAGAGGCTTAAAAGGTAACTCACGGACCCAATTTAAAGGTGATTCGTCCAAAGAGAGGTAGCATATCGCTGCACAAAGTTGAGAACTTTTACAGACTATTTGTATGGTGGGGGGCGAGGGGGGGGGGGGGGGGGTAACAAGTTCTTGCCCCTCAAGCATACAAACGTTTGTAGTTAAATAATTCTGCCACTGCGAGGAGCTTTGTCTTCGCTTTCAATCTTGGCAACGTAACTGATTTTAACGCTTTCTTTCCTGCCGTGGTAACGGATTTTTCCTAACTTGTCCCAGTCAAAAACTGTGGTTAAAACCGTGAAAGGGTCGATTGAGTATGTCCTTGTTATAGTAAATGTTTCCCCTGTTGGTGGCCTTTTATATATACAAATCGACTTTTTGTGTGTATCAGGATAAGTACACTTTGTGCTCTGACTCATTCAGCATGCATGCGTGAGCACATGGCAAAAATATATAGCTCACTTCAATTGGTACAGGCTACTGCTACTGGTAAACTTATAAGTCAAGGTGTTGATGACAAAACATTGTAATTATAAATCGAGTCTTTTTTTTTTCTTCTTTTTTTCTTTTGTCAGGCTACTTCTGAGCTTTTTTTCTAATTTAATTCTGCGGGACGCATTATGTTCTGAAATTATATTCTAAATAAACTATTCCAATAAAATGTTGAGCACAAAGAAAACGCATTTTTCTTTTCACCAAATATTGGCATTTGCCACTGTAGTCAACCTTGTTCAGTTAGAATGTGTATTTGCTTGACCAGGGGCTGAATTTTTTCACGCCCGCAAGTATGAAATAGTTAGGGTGACGTAAAACAGAAAAGGTCCGAAGGACCGCTTAGGTTGATCTTGTGACACTTATTGTACCGCGGCATACTTCGATACTTTTTTAGGTTTTACGCGTGTTCAGTAACGTTCTGGTCATCAAAGCTTTTTCAAAACAGCTGCTTCACAGAATGGTTGATTCGGAAACGATTTGCCGCACATAAATTTCTTTGGGGGAATAATACTCCACAAACAAGAAATTTTCCTTACGCTCCGAATGAATCAACGGCTAGCTTATCTCAAGGATGAATTAATTTGCGTAGCGAGTATGTGAGAAAAAATTCCTACCTTCTGTTCAATCTCCTTTGGGTACGCGACTTGGCCAGAGACTTTGAACTAAGTGAGTTTTCACTGTTAGTAAAAAGTTGTTTTTTTAATAATTCGCACTTGTTTGCTTTGCGCCGGAGGTGAACTGACGGTGCCACAAGAAATGAGCATCCGACGGTGTCATCTTGAAAGGTAGATAAACACTTAAAAACCTCATAAACTTTAGTTTAAACATTAATATCTAATATAATAGTCAAAGTAAACAGCCACTGAAAATGGCAATAATGATATCACAAAGCGGATCTGCTACGTTTTCGTTTTATAATGCCAAACAATTGCAGGCCACTGTATTTCATCTTCCTTTTTTTTCGTAATATACGTACAGAGGCCGCTATACTTGAGTGACATGAGGTTACATTCAGTGTACATTCATCCCGAGTGGTACTCAACAAAGCCTTCAGTATATAGGGAGGCTCCACCCCGAAGTCCAACCGCTTACTTATTTTTGGCAGAAAAGGTACCCCTTTCATGTGCCTTTTACATGTATTGACAAAAGGTACCCCATCCGACGTACCTAGTTTTAAACTTTAACCCCCCTTTTAACTGCTATAAATTCACTGCCTTTTAAATTTGAATTTGAATAAATCACAAAACCAGAGCCGCTTTCTCGATTATTTCAGATGCATCTGTTAGCCCTTTTGAGCCTTTTTACGGACCCAAATGACAGACTTCCCTACCCTTTCATATACTTCAACTAATGAAATCGCTACTCTATCATATCAGTAGTCCAGTAACTCACATGAACCTCTAATTTCAGTGGTCGACTAAAACAATATTGCCTTTTGTCAGGGATAGGGATGATTGTTATGTCACCGTTTCTATTGTTTTCACAGCCAATTGTGTGAGCCGTTCAGTGAGGTGCTACTTGTATCATATACCTGAAGCCTGAAAGAGGTACCGCTTTCGGCGAGTAACTCAGTTGTTTGTACTATTGCAAACCTTTCGGGACAGCCATTTTGTCTTTTTTCGACATTATACACCTCAGAACTTAAGAGGCTGTCCGCGTAAGAACCGATAAGGCAAATTTCGGTCTATCACAGATTGCCCTGGTTTTCCCAGTGGAAGATAACTATCCTATCCCATGAAGAAATATCACATTTATTTGGACCAACTCAATTTTTTCTCTATATTACAAGAAGATTTTCTCGGTCACCTAAAACTGGCCAGTTTGCCTTCGGAATTGGTGCGATTTTTTGTGAAACTTTAGGGTTCTGTCAAACCTACCTTACAAAGCCGAATAAGCTGATTATTTTACACACAAAAGTTTTAACTCTGGTTAATAGTTTCAACGTTTAATGGTTGCATTCTGTGAAAAGTTGGCTGAGATATAATTTTTTTAAAATGATCTTTAATTTGCTCAGAAGGAAAAGTAATTTGCATAACTAGAGTTGAACGGTAATTTCGCAAAAGTGGCACCTGACCCAGACTCAAGTCTATGATAAAACAGAAGTACTAAGACCAGTCTACTTCTTAATGTAATAAAATTTGTGGGCACTCTTCTTTGCGTGCTGTACAAAGTTCCGTTAATGTTCCAAAATTCGCCATTTTGACAGAAAAGCTAGAATTGTAACGGTCTGCATCTGGTCGACTAATTTCCACAACTTTAACGTTTCTAGTTATCACTAACTGTCATTAGACCCTTTAAATGTTGGACTTTCGAAAACATGTGGAGAAAACTTAGTAATCGTTTTTTCTTGGGTTTTTTTCTTGTCGACGATGAACTTGACTCCATTCTCCGTATGCAAATTAGCCTTAGATGCGTCGTTTCAACGAATTGACAGGAAATATGATACTTGTATTTTGTATTTTAAAGGGAAAAGTATTTCTTCTTTTCACGGAAAAACACGAACGATATATGACTTAGAATACCCTTAGGTCTGTTTCTTTTACGAGGAAGAAGCAGCAGAAGAAGATATGTTTACGCGAATTAATTAATTACTGTGGCCCGTCACGCATTCCCCCAGAGTGACCGTATATCGATCAGTTCTTTTATCTTATTATATCTTTTTTGAAGTGATAGTTATTGATAATCATACAATTTAATCACTGTTAATTCCGATTCTTTACTGGGTGCTAGGTTTTTTGTAACGGGGGGCATTATCGCGAGTGCCGAAGGCACGAGCCTTGTAGGTGAGTCTGGGGTTATCCTCCCCCAAAGAATTTTCAAATTTGGAGGCTCCGAAATGCTATTTTCAGCACTTGTCATGAGATATGTCTCCGAAAAATAGACCTCGAAGATGAAAATGCAAACGATTGCAAATCACTATAATAAAAATAACTGAGTCTAAAGAAAACAAATCCATCTACCACGTTGAACTGACTAGATTGATCTTCCTTTGACATACACATAAGGTTGAAAACTTCTAATTGAGGGTGTTGTTATCTCAATTACTCTTCAGCGATTCCTGCAACAGAATTTTGCCTTTCGAACACCTTGTCTTCTTGCAGCAGATCTCTATGGTCAAGTTCAATTTATATTCAAGTTCATTACATTGGTTATTCCGTCCATTGCCTGTAATTACACTTAAATCTATGTTTAGGTGTTGACACAAACGGGCCTAGAGTCCAACATGGGCTGGCAATAGGTGAGCACGGAATTGGAACGGTGGTGGGGGGAACTCCCTATGATGGCCTATACGGGGAGGCTCCGCCCGAAACGGGTATCTTTTTCAGGCTTCAGGTATATGAAAGGGTAGACATTTCACTAGATGAAGTATATGAAAGGGAGAGTGCGCTTATTGCAGCCTTAGCAGCATCTTTGGCGGTTCTTAAAGAAAAAGGAACAAAGTTTAAGAATTTAAGGAAAAAGTAGAAGGACGCAATTTTTCAGAAATTAATATACACAGGAGAAATTTCACCCCTTTAAGTATAAATGCTTGTAAAAGTACAGGTGGAACCGGGGGGAGAGAGGGTGGATGGTAAAGTAGGTTAAAAATGGAGAGATGGGAGGAGCACTTTGATGGAGCACATTGTTCAAGAGGGTATAAATACAAAAAAAAAACCAGCAATCTGGAGGCATTTTTGAAGACTTAACAAAAACGTTATCAAAACAAGAAAAACAGAAAAATCTTGTCCAATAAACCTCTCCGGCAAAGGTGTGGACATGGTTGCTGACTGCTCAATCGTACTCTTCTCGACCCTTTGGCGTCAAGTTTTTTCACGTTTCTTGCGACAGGATGAGCAAATCGGCTATATAAAGTTGAACTGAACATTCTGTTACTTTTAAGTCTCACTAACTGTTACAAAACCAGAGACATGTTTTAAACACTGTTTATTAGGCCATCCCAATAAAATGTTTCGTTTCCCATCGCCCTCCTTCTCGTGAAGGTGGGTCGGTCGGTCGGTCGGGCAAAAAAAAAACAAAAAGCAAAAACAAACAAAAACAAACAAAAAAAAAGAATCAACACATGATTGCATATTAAATCTCACGTTTAGTCTGCAAGATAAAATCAGATCGTAAAAGATGTATATTAACAGGACTACCAAATGTCTCAAAAGGCTACAAAAAAGAAGTATCGATGATAATTTCAGATAATGGGTGTTAATAAGACAAGATCGTGCGCTCGTACTTTAAAGTACTTGCTTCTTTACAAGTGATTCTGGAATTTTTTTTTTTTTTTTTCGTTTTTCCAAACAAATGGGTCGGTCGGGCGATGGGAAACGAAGCATTAAATTGGGATGGCCTTCAGTTCAAAAAAAATTTTATTGCAAGAATGAAATACTTTTTATACACGTCCCCAGGACATTCCTCTTAGAAAATGGCAGGGGCGGGAAAGCCCTGAGGATGAGGTTGAACCCTGACTCCGAGTAGAAAGTTCTTTCTTTTTTTCCCATTTATAATGCTCTTCAAACAATCACCAGAAAACTATCTTTTACAACACACGGATTAACCTTTATGTAGAGTATTTTTAAGGTAAGAATTGATTAGGGCAAGATACACGGCTGTCAAAAAACAGAAATAAATAAACTATCTTTGCAAGCTCAAATAAACTGGAAACGAACATCAGAAAACATCGCAAGATAAAATGTTAAATAGAGAAATCAGAATATCTCTGTACGTTTGGAAATTTTTTGCATGAAGAAGAAAAAAGAATGATACTTACATGATGCAGCAAAACTTTGAATTATTTCTCTCAGTAGTTATTATTTCCACAGTAGTTTTTTTCGCCAGTATGATCCAGAGTGTGACCGGGGTATTGACAAGACCTTAGGCTCGATTTCCGCCGTCTCCAGGTCCCTTGCGGGCTCATTTTCCAGCACAGCGGCCTACAATTGAGCCTAACAAGACCTTGGCGCTCGCAAAAAACCTGCCAAGTAGGTGTCTGTGCCTTGGGCAGATTGTCATTTTAGTGTTAGCCTGTGTACACAGCGCCCCCCACCCCTTCGGAGAAGGGGCCCCTTCTCCGATTTTTCCTGACGGGGGGGGGGGGGTCTGTACAATTTCAGTTCCGAATACCTACCAAACCTCTACTCTCGCTAAAATGAATTCATTCAGTCTTTGACTTTGCTACACTTAGACAAGTGACAGCTGGCTAAGTGAGACGTAATATCATTTATGCACTCTGCGACCAACACATTTCCCTCCACACCCCTAATGGGACCACACGGAAAGAACAGCTTGATCATGCGAAATAGACGAATAAGCCATTTTTCACAATTGATCTCTTCGGCGATTTGATTGACATAATTATATTTGAAACTGGCACCTGTTGCATTATAATTCAATTAGATTGAAACCAAAACAAGATCATCTTGGGAATACGGATGTTATACCCCAACAAACACTAAAAACTGAGATAATCCCTTTTGCCAGGAGCTCCTGCTTTTGCGTATATTCACTGAAAAAAGAAACTATTTTTCTCGTTTCATTCTGCTACCGATAAACGCTTTAAAGATCTTTGAATGAATCTGAAATTTACAGCTAATTTGCCTTTTGCAAAGCTATACATGGATTTTCTCTTTAAAACAAACTTTTTAAGATAGAAAAAGTGTGGGGCATTTTTTTTTTTATCATAGTGCCGTGTACAAAGATCTGATAAGCAAAAAAGAGTGCCCACAAATTTTATTGTGCTGACAAGAGGACTTACCTTGCAAGTTAACCATGTTAACTCTTATCTTTTATTATTATCAATAACTATCATTTTAAAAAAGATGATAATATAATAAAATTGATACAACGCTATTGTTTTCTAATCGACCGCCCCTCTTTAGGAATGCGTGACAGGCCACAGTAATTGGATTATTTTAAGCCACGCAAACATGTATCGATCATGATATATTATTCAGCTGCTTCTTCCTCGTTAAAAAAAAAAAAAAAAACAGACCTTAAGGGGATTCTAAGTGATGGTTCGTGTGTTTCTATGGAAAGGAGAGTTATTTTTCCCCTTAGAAATGTGAAATGTAAGGATTATGTTTCATGTCAAGTTGTTGAAACGACGCATCTAAGGCTAATTTGCATACGGAAAGTGAAGTCACGTTCATCGTCGACAAGAAAAAAACCCAAGAAAAAACGATTACTAAGTTTTCTCCACATGTTTTCGAAAGTCCAACATTTAAAGGGTCTAATGACAGTTAGTGATAACTAGAAACGTTAAAGTTGTGGAAATTAGTCGACCAGATGCAGACCGTTACAATTCTAGCTTTTCTGTCAAAATGGCGAATTTTGGAACATTAACGGAACTTTGTACAGCACGCAAAGAAGAGTGCCCACAAATTTTATTACATTAAGAAGTAGACTGGTCTTAGTACTTCTGTTTTATCATAGACTTGAGTCTGGGTCAGGTGCCACTTTTGCGAAATTACCGTTCAACTCTAGTTATGCAAATTACTTTTCCTTCTGAGCAAATTAAAGATCATTTTAAAAAAATTATATCTCAGCCAACTTTTCACAGAATGCAACCATTAAACGTTGAAACTATTAACCAGAGTTAAAACTTTTTTGTGTAAAATAATCAGCTTATTCGGCTTTGTAAGGTAGGTTTGACAGAACCCTAAAGTTTCACAAAAAATCGCACCAATTCCGAAGGCAAACTGGCCAGTTTTAGGTGACCGAGAAAATCTTCTTGTAATATAGAGAAAAAATTGAGTTGGTCCAAATAAATGTGATATTTCTTCATGGGATAGGATAGTTATCTTCCACTGGGAAAACCAGGGCAATCTGTGATAGACCGAAATTTGCCTTATCGGTTCTTACGCGGACAGCCTCTTAAGTTCTGAGGTGTATAATGTCGAAAAAAGACAAAATGGCTGTCCCGAAAGGTTTGCAATAGTACAAACAACTGAGTTACTCGCCGAAAGCGGTACCTCTTTCAGGCTTCAGGTATATGATACAAGTAGCACCTCACTGAACGGCTCACACAATTGGCTGTGAAAACAATAGAAACGGTGACATAACAATCATCCCTATCCCTGACAAAAGGCAATATTGTTTTAGTCGACCACTGAAATTAGAGGTTCATGTGAGTTACTGGACTACTGATATGATAGAGTAGCGATTTCATTAGTTGAAGTATATGAAAGGGTAGGGAAGTCTGTCATTTGGGTGCATTAAGAAGTAGACTGGTCTTAGTACTTCTGCTTTATCATAGACTTGAGTCTGGGTCAGGTGCCACTTTTGCGAAATTACCGTTCAACTCTAGTTATGCAAATTAATTTTCCCGATAAGCAAATTAAAGGTCATTTTAAAAAAATCATATCTCAGCTAAATTTCCACAGAATGCAACCATTAAACCTTGAAACTATTAACCAGAGTTAAAACTTTTGTGTGTAAAATAATCAGCTTATTCGGCTCTGTAAGGTAGGTTTTCAAGAGCCCTAAAGTTTCACCAAAAATCGCACCACTTCCGACTGCAAACTGGCTAGTTTTAGGTGACCTAGAAAATCTCTCTGTAAAATAGAGAAAAAATTGGGTTAGTCCGAATAAATGTGATATTTCTTCATGGGATAGGATAGTTATCTTCCACTGAAAAAATCAGGGCAATCCGTGATAGACCAAAATTTGCCTTATCGGTTCTTACGCGGACAGCCTCTTAATTGCGTGTTGCCTACAGCTGCCCAATAATTAAAAATGTTTCCAGCACGAAATTTTGATACCGATGCACGATGTGTCTGTACTATTTGCTTGCTGGTTTTCTCAATTTTAAAATTCAGCTCCTTCCTGTCCCTTTGTTTTCGCTCGCCTGGGCTCGTCTGGGTGAGAGGCCTGGAACAGAGTGTTTTTGAGCCGCCGCACAGCCTATCTTTATCTTTATCAGCGGCCATTCGTACAATTCAAGATGGCGTCCGTGGAAGCGTTCGAATGTGATCCTGATTTCTGTCCTCGCTGCGGCTCTATCCTCCCTCTCCCCGGCTTACTGGAAGTGGTTTCCTGTACCCTTTGCAACTTTCAGAAAGATACCTCCGGTAAGAGTATAAAAAAATTTCGTGATTCAAATTAAAGCAATGAGTTGAATCAGTCTTTCCAACATGCATGTGCAGCGAGTTGAATCAGTCGACAGAGTTCAAAACACCCGGAAAACCAGGCTGGTTCCCACTAAACCAATGGCTTGCTAATTTCAGATTACTCTCATCAACAGGTTTCGAAATGAAGGTTTTCTTTTAAAAAATGACACCTTACTTATCTTTCTTATGCATCCGCAGCTATCAATGTTGTGGTAAGGTATGATAATGAGTTTAAAGCATAGGGAAATAAAATTTGAACCAAGTATAAAATTGACCCACAACACAAACATAGCATAATCAAAAGAAAAGGTTACTTGTGTGATAATTATTAGAATGATTATCAAAGGAAAAATGCTTCATGATCTTTTATCAAAGTGCCCCAACTAATTCTTTAAGGATATGTATCAAAACAAGTCTGGTGTCGTTGGATATTGCATCGTGAAGGCAGATGTTCATCCTTGGTGCTTTGCAGTTGTTGTCATTGTTTTGAGACTTCCCTATTGTCCTTTCCAAAAATCTCACTGGCTAACAGTGGTAATCTCAAAGGGGTGTAAATCCTACATACAAGCTGACTGAAAGCCTGAATATTTCATTTTGTTTATCTTATGACCCTTTGAGGTTTCCTAGAGTTGGTCAAGGTTTGACTGTAGAAGTGTTCTTGTCTAAGGAAGCAAATTAATTAAGTCAATCTTTCCAAATAATTTCTTCCTGCCGCATGAGGTGATCGACACGGCAAAGAATTGTTTACAATTATTGACCACATTGTATCCGGAAAATCGGCAAATGAATGACCTTTGAGATTTCTTGTTGTTATTATTCAACTCAGCTCTGCAGTGAGACAAGCAGCTTCAAGTTTAATTACATATATTCCAGAAGCCTCATTTCAGAGTTGCTCATAAAACCTTGGAAATCTATTTGACCACAAATATAGCTTGTGTTCGAACATGGATGTCCTTATGAAGGATTTACAAGTAAAGCATTAATATGAACTCAGCTCTGATTCAGATGCTGAACTTTTCATGTGCCGAACCCGATGCATAAATTGTTATGATGTATTTTACATGAAATGAGGCTGGAATTAGCATTAGCATCTGATTCAATTCAGCTGATCTAAATAATTTTTAAAAGTTTTGCCTCTGAACTGGGCCTGAACTTGTTGTTAAACTTTGATAAACTTTATCTTTAACTGTTACTTACATGTAAGTCAATTATACATGTATATATTTTTTTCTTATGAATGCAGACTTTGAGGGTATAGAGGTTCACTCACGAACGGTTTTTAATACTGTCAAAGAAAAGACAACGGCAACAAAACAAGCAGATGAGTCAGTAGGACCAATGGTAAGTAGTAAAATTGCAGAATTCTTCTCTGTGCATAGGCAAATATCACTGAAAACAAAACTCAAAAGAACCAAGTCTCACCTGGACTTTTCTGTTTTGTTCTGTTTTGTCTTTTGTTTTAGTAATACGGCTGTAAGTATCTGTCATTATCATTATCATTGTCATCTCCATCGTCGTCGTCATCATCATCATCATCCTCATTCCCTTGGGCCTCCTCCTCCTCAGACTAACTTCTTTCCTCACCACAGTATCACCATAATAATATGCAGGTCCTGGACCCCAATTCCAGTGCCTTTATTGTGTTAATTGATGTCAGAAAAGGTTTTACTGGGAAGTGGCTTGGTTTCCACAAGTGTAGTCAGGGTATAGTTCCTCCTCTGGCGCAGTAACAGTGCCCTGCACAGTATACCCTTCTAAGGTTGCTTGCTGGCTATTTAAGCCAGCCATCCATTAAATAATTTTCTTCAGCTTTTCAACCTTATCCATTCAAAAATTTCTTTAGCTGCTTAGCTAGTCCACCTCATTGGTTCAAAAAAATTTGTAAAGGACAGCCATTCAGCTAATTAACCTCATCTGTTTAAAAATTTCCTTTATAGCTGTTCAACCATTCAGCCCTTTTGTTTTGAACAGCTCAGCTATCCATTTGTTATCTGTTCATTTGCTGTTTGTTTGGCATGTTTATGAATACCATTTTAGGAATGTTTTCCCATGAGATGTCACACATTATGAAACGATTGTGAGTCAAGATTCAGATTCATCATTTACTTTTAAAATCTTCTAAAATGATTGTATGTTGGGCTTTTAGGTTGACAGGAAGTGTCCAAACTGTGGTCATGAAGGTATGACATACACCACAAGACAAACCAGATCAGCTGATGAGGGACAGACAGTTTTCTATGGCTGTCCACAATGCAAGTAAGAAAACCACTAATTAATCTAAAAGGCCTCTATAATTGTCCATCTGCAAGTCAAAATAAATGAACAAGGGAAACAAATGATTTTAATACAAGATCTATGATTACCAAGTGTAGTTTCCTGAGGGTTCCCAATACGTTTTTTTGCGGAACTTGGAATTTGCCCTGTTTAAAGGCCGGGAGTCAGGAGTTTAAAGGAAAATGGGGCCGAGATTTGGGGTTGAAAGTACAGTATATTATTATTATTATTATTATTATTATTATTATTATTATTATTATTATTACTATTATTATTATTATTATTATTATTGTTATTATTATTATAATTATTATAATTATTATTATATATTATATATTTTAATATTCATATTCTTGAATCTGTAAATAGTCAATTTTTTTGAATCTATGAATAAAGCTATTTAAATTATTATTATTATTATTATTACTATTATTGTTATTATTATTATTATTATTATTATTATTATTATTATTATTATTATTATTATTATTATTATTGTATAAGATATACTAGTGTAATTGCAAGTGATTTTCTCTCTCAACATCCAAGTCCAAACCATGGACCTTGGGAGGCAAAGAGGGTTTCTACTTGATCGAGAGGGCCCGCCTGAGAAGGTGGGCTTCAGAAAGGAGAGTTATTTTGTGGAGTTCATGAATGTTGATGTTGCCAGGGATTTTGTTGGTGTAGTTTCATTATTATTATTATCAAAAGGTTGAATTTGATCGTCTGGGTGAATGTAGTCCTGAGTAGGACTGTTGTTGTTGACAGTGACTGACGTTTCGACAACCTGTGCGGTAGTCATCTTCAGAGTCAAAGTGAGTTGTGTCATGTCAGTTGATGGTATTATACTCTGGTTATTGATCTGATTGGTCAATTATGTTGCGATGTTATTGGTCGTCTGTCAGTTAAGCCGTAATGTTATTGGCTATGAAGACTCGTAATCAGTGATTGGTGCGTTTTAATCCGTTTATTGTCACAGTTAAACAGTTGTCTATTGTTAGTCAAATTGTCAGTTCTCCAGTTGTTCTCTCATAATTAGTTTTGCATGATCTCATCAATAAGTCGTTTGTACGGCGCTGGTAACTGTTGGCTACGATTCAGTGGCGTTTGTTCTAAGTTAGTAGAGTGGTTTTCGTTTGAGTGTCGTAAAACCAAAACCAAAGTAATTACTCTGGCCAATCACATAGGACACAGACAATACATTGAACCAATCAAAACTCGAAGTAATTACATGTGGCTGACGCAAAGCACGGGAAAATGCATGCGAGCGCGTCACAATTGGCTTTGGTTTTACTTCTGATTGGATGAAAAGGTGGCGCGAATCTTTTAAGCCAATCGCATCTTGTAGAAAGTGCAAAACCAATTACTTTTCGACACTCAAATGAAAACCGCTCTAAACCAGCTTTCTAAGGTAAGACGTCTTACGAGAGAACAACTGGAGAACTGACAATTTGACTAACAATAGATGACTGTTTAACCGTGACAATAGACGGATCGAAATGCACCAATCACTGATTACGAGTCTTCATAGCCAATAACATCATGGCTTAACTGACAGACGACCAATAACATCGCGACATAATTGACCAATCAGATCAATAACCAGAGTACAATACCATCAACTGACGTGATGCAACTCACTTTGACTCTGAAGATGACTACCGCACAGGTTGTCGAAACGTCAGTCACTGTCAACAACAACAGTCGTATTCAGGACTACGTTCACCCAGACGATCAAACTCAACCTACTTTTGAAATGACTCCTGGGTTCAAACCTTTCACAGTATTATTATTATCATCATCATCATCATCGTTATTATTATTATTAGTTCAGTTATGAATTACAAAGGATTAAAACTTACACAACATGACCTTGCAGTTGTTTGTTTGTTTTTTTTTTTTTCCATACTATGCTTAAGACATTAATATCCATCAACTATTGAAATCGACGCATATTCAATCTACAGTAGTCGACAGAATTACTACAGGTTGAATTTATCTTACTGCCACAGTAGGGCTCTAATATGTGTATGTTTTTTTCCTTTTCTGACAGGTTCCAAGAAACAGAATATTCGTAGAAATAGTAATTATTTTTGTATAGTGTACCTTGTATTTATTTTTCTTTTTGGCAGCAAAATAAAAACAATTTTAAAAACACTGTTAATTGATAAATGAAGATTCTAAAAACATCAAATTTATAAATAAGTGTCACCATTGCACCATAGTCAAAGCTTGATTCTCCAGTTTTACTCTTTTGAGAGCAACTCCAAAGGGAAAGGAATCGGCTCCTCCTTCTCCTTTTTCAGGTGTTGTTTCTGACTTTCTTCCCTTGAGGAAATAATTTATTTCAAAATGGTGGTCATTTACAAGTGAAACGTGGAGAGAGAGAACGCGCGTGCAAGCCCCCTACTCTCGCGTCCGCTTTCGCGTGCCTCTCGCGCGTGACTTCTCACGATATCTCCCAGTTGGAGAGCTTGCTCGCAATGTAATCTTTCTGCTTTCCTACAGTCGGTTTTACAGTTGGTGTTAGTAAGATTAAAGCGCTTACCATTTGTATGGAAAACCTGGTAATTCAGGAGAGAATCCAAATGGAACGTTTCATCCCTGTGAAATGTTTTCGGAAATAAGGGACTGAATTACCTTTTTCTCGCTTTTACCGGAACGACCGACATTTTCTGTACGCCTTATTTGGATTAATACTGGTACTAGCCCTCTCCTGTCGAGGGTCACCTCACCACCGCTCAAATTCCTTTGTCAAATTTTGAGCATGGTGAAGGATGAACCAGCGAACATCTCAGTACGCGCTGAATGAGCCCCCTACAAAAGAAGACCCCCAGGGAGACCGTGACTAGTCCAGATTGTGCTCGGTAACGTTAGAGCAACTTTTGGCGTTTGGAGCAACTTTTTACAGTTTTAGCAACCTCGAGTAAGTTTTGCCTTTCTGAGCAATTTTTGAGCAAAATATAGGTTAGGAGCATATATCAAACACGAAAAAGAAAACGAATTATTAGAAACTTCAATTCAAGCGAGTTTCTTGAATGCCTATCAACCTTTTGAACACATAACCTTTCACTGACAGCGTTTTGCAGGCCTTAAAAGACATTTTATATGTGCCTAGAAGGCCTGATAAGCAGTCAGCACATAAGTAGTAAAGGTAAGCTCGATGTGCATTTTGCTGATTTACAGAGCAAAAAATGATATATTCCCACATAACGTCTTACAAATTTGTTTGGCGATACATACACGTGTACTTGAAAGTTGCTCCCTCCAGGTTACGCTTAATCCCCCATTCCTGCTTTCGGTGCGAAAACAATACCATTACCAGTGGTGGAAAATTTTCACCAAAATTTTCTTAGAAATGGCATCATCTTAACCGCCTGAATCCTCTCTCCTCCGAAAAGGCTCCCGCTGGGTACCCCAGTGCCAAAAGTAGCAAAAACCGAGAAACTGCAATCGTACGGGGGACGATCATAAAAAAAGACGGAAAATGCGTGAACTCCTCTCTTTCCCCTTCCCATCGTCCCACTCACGCTTTCTTTTCCCCTCCTTCCAGCCTCCCTACGATACAAAGGAGAGAGGCCCGAATCGTCTTAAAATGTTTTGAGACCGGCCAGCCGAGGCGGGAGATCCCGAGTTCGATGGCCATATCCAGCGTTCTTTAATACGACAGCACGTAGTGAATCCTACTTGGCCACTTCTTTGTTGTCATTAATATAGATAAAACAATAGCCCATAACCCTTACTGGGCTCTTAGGTAAAATATTATTTTTACATTACGCTGGCCCAGTCCCAGAGAGTCAAGACTTTTTAAAATCCAGGTTAAATAATTATATCCTTCGTGGCATGCATGCGCGTGGTGGTAATAAGCATATAAGAAAAAGAACAAGGCGCGTGTCTTCACCGCGCGCCTCGTTTTTTTTTTTTTTTTTTGCGCCCGTACAACGCCTGCAACTCAGGATAGTTTGACCTCACCTCTGTCTCCGCCACGCCTACCCCACCCCTACTCCCCTCCCACCCCTCCTCTGTTTGCATTTATCTGACGCAAGGCGCGGCTCCCCAGTCTGTTATTGCAGGTTCTGTGTTGCACGAAGTGTGAAGTGTTTGCACCGGTCAAAAAAGGTAAGTTTCTTTCTACACACTTTTATTATTTCACCAGAAGTACTTATCTTGTAACACAATTCATGTGGTATTATGGATAATTTGTGTCCAGTGTTAATAAAGATCAAAACCGAAAGTTCGAAAACAAGCGAACGAGTAATCAATTGCATCCAGTCCAATTTCAATCGTTCGATGGATTTTGATAAGGATCGACAATCAAACACAATTGAACTTATACGTGTTATGAGTTCGATTACGGTTGTTGGAAAGAGACTTGATTTCGACTCTCACTGCTTTGGCTATTGCACTTAATATCCGTACCACGCAGTGGAGGACTTGCCCTTTCTTCTTACCCCTAAAGATTAGATAAATTTGCATAAATCCCTGAAGACTTCCATAAAATATGGGTCTACCCCTGAAGAATGCAGGTCGTACCCCCGAAGAATATAGGTCCTACCCCTGAAGAATATGGGTCTACCCCTGAACATTATTGGTCTACACCTGAAGAATTTTGTGAAAGTTAACCTTTCATCCTCAAACAATTCAACATTGTTTTACTCTACCATTAAAGAAATCCTTAATGTTCTTAATTTTTTCCTGAAGAATTCCATTGGTGCTTAACTTGGAGAGGGGCAGGGGTACAGTTATCAAATGCAACAGCCCCAGTTAAAAGCTGAGCCAAGGCACTATCAACGTACATGTATCTCACTAGGGCAGACTGGGGCAGCTTTTTTGTAAGCAAGGGTTCCAACAGATTTCATAATTCCTTTATTATTGCATCAGATGTGACATGTAGAATTTTTAACTAGTCTAGTGCCAAGACTGCTCATTTGGAACTTCAGTTTTCTGGTAACCTGCCCCTTCCCATTTGAATATTGTAAGTTATTCTATTCTGCTAGTCTCGGACAAAAGTATTTTGAAGGGTTGTACAACTTAATAGTAGTTTCTTTCTGGCATAGTTTGCAGCATTTTTTTCTTAACAAAGTCATTTGCATTGCTGACATTATTTTTTGTAGTTGGCTTGTTTACTTTCTTTAAAGGGTGTAAACAAGCCAACTACGTGAATGTCAGTAGTGCGAATGACTCCACTCATGCTAAAGGTTGAAAAATTATGATTTGTTCAGGAAGAACTGTACAGCCCCCGAAATGATCCCCAAATCAACCCCGAAATAATACTGACCCTGAAATGATCCCCATTTCTCTTTGCATACATTAGTAATTATTACTAAGGTAATTATAGAGAAAACTGCATGGATGTTAAATTCTAAAAATGGTGTTTATAAAACTGCATGGATGTTGAATTTAAAAATCGTGTTTTAACACTTTTTAAAACTTTAAAATGGTATTGAAAATACAAAAGTAGACTTAAAAACGATTAGATGACCAAAGTGCTAAAAAATCACAAACTGTTGTGAAATGTTAAATGCGATTTAAGAACGTTGCAACAGACTTCTACTAATTTTGTAGCAGAATACCATTCCACTCCAAGAATTAATTGGGGATCATTTACGGGGTTGATGTGAAAACAATGGGGATCATTTCAGATGGGGTCAGTATCATTTCAGGGTTGGGGGTCATTTCAGGGGCTGTACTGAACTAAACATATTTTATGGTACACCTGCATGATTCAAGCTGTATGAATATTTCACCCTATATGTTTAGATTTTGGTGCTAATTTTCTATCCTGCGAAAATAGCCATCTCTCCTAGTCCTTGCTCCCTGTCACTAGGGATATTTCACCGGGAGAGACGTATGTACCTCAGCAACAGAAATTCCATACTGATGACGTAAAACCCAAGGCTGTGCTCTAAGGAAAATTGAAGGGAGCACAGTGCTCTGAAACTAAAATCTAGGGTGCCCAGCATTTGACTTGTATGAAAAATCTGAGATTTTCTAGTCGCCCAAGGGCAAAAGTTAGGCGCCAGGGGCCACCGGGCTCTGCTAGAGCACAGCCCTGAAACCTGTCTGGAATCTGGTCAGGAGCTCTGACTGGTCTCCATCGTAGTTAGTATATTGTTTTAGCTGTTGTTTACAAATGACAGACAAAAGACAAAAGGCCACAAGGGTTAAAAGTAAACGCGATGAATCTATAACAAAACAGGCAAGATTCCTGGAATATACTCTTTTAGAATATGCTTTTGAGTTTTGTAAAAGCACATTCGCAAAAGAACTCAAAACTTTCTTAAAATCGACCGGGAGAAATTTGGAATCCAAATCTGAAAATCAGACAAATTTACTTTTTGAACCGTTTGACTACCAAGTTGATTATGTGACCATTGATATACGTCATCAGTATGGAATTTCTGTGGCTGAGGCAAAGACATCTCTCCCGGCGAAATGTCCCTAGCAGGGAAGAGCAAAGAGAGATGGCTGTTTTTGCAGGCTACTAATTTTTTGTTATTCTCAATTAGATGTCATTCTTTCAAGTCTAATAAATAGCTAATGACCATGTTTTTTCTTTCAGATCAACGTATGAACCTCTCATTTGCAGGCTGCGGTTTTCTTGGAGTTTATCACCTTGGCGTAGCAACTTGTCTTACATCTCATGCACCTCAGTTTCTCAAGAACATAACAGCTTTTGCAGGCGCCTCAGCAGGGTCACTTGTTGCCGCGGTGTTAGCAACATCAGCTCCCTTAAACAAGTGCTCTGATTTTGTGATTGAACTCACTGATGAAGCCCGAAAACACCCACTTGGTCCATTCAACCCAGGATTTGACCTGGTGGGAAACATCAGAAAAGGACTTGAACTTCATCTACCATCAAATTCTCACAAGGTTGCCTCAGGAAGGCTTTTTATTTCAGTAACAAGTTTAAAAGAAAGGAAAAATGTTATCATATCGGAATTTGAGTCAAAGGAAGACTTGATCCAAGTAAGAGGCTATCCAATTCTTCTTCCAGCCTTAAGTTGTAGTGTGTTATAGGGGAAAGGACTAGTAGAGGGCTATTTTTTTAATGCTCCAAGTATATTTATTTTAATTTCCTTACAGTATAAATGCAGTGATGACAAATTAATAACAGTAGAGGCATACACTTTGTCTGAAATTATTGGGTTTTTTTCTGAAGTAGTTAGGACAGCACTTGTTGAAATGATGCACATAATTTTTTCTTAAAGGGTTTACATAATTACACTGTATTTCCTTGACTAATAGCCAGGGGCGATTACTTTTTTTGAACAAAAAGGGGGCAATTATTCAAGGGAGATGATTATTTCAAATATTACTTACTTGAAGATGGCTCTAAATATTTTCCTTTTATTATCCCTTTAAACCAAAATTGATCACCTCAAGTACACTGAACATGGGCCTTTTAAGTGTTCCAAATTTGGTTCGTTGATTAAATTCAAATAATGTCAATATCCTCTGCGTCCGAGCTTCATTTGTCACAAATTAGTTTTGCTGGATCAGACTCCACTTCAACTTGACAGTGAGGGTATAAAAGAAAGAAAAGATGGCGAAAGGGGTGGGGGGAGTATTCGAGGGAGGCGATTATTTTAAATACTTCATTTTTATTATTCGGGGTCTGAGGCAATTAATCAAGGGACTGCTATTATTTGAGGAAATCGGCTATTCATGGGTCAAAATAAAAATTTGATCACCGAGACCATAGACGACGAACATACTGTACTAGGGTAAGTGGTGAGTGCATTTAAAGCATAAATATGATCTTAAATTTTTCTTCTGTTTTCAAGGTTTTACTGGCAAGCTGTTACATTCCCTTCTATGCTGGGCTGAAGTTTCCACAATTTAAAGGGCAGGTATGTGGTTGATACTTAAGCTTCAATGCTTATCGTTATTGTACATAATTACCATATCAGTCCACAGGTGTACGCGAAAATGATATCTAATTTTGTGTTTTAAAGTTTTCTTTGTCGCAAAAATTTTCAAGCCGATTGACAACTGGATTGTCATAATTTATTTCTATTTATTCTTTAATTGCTCAGAGAGTATTTATGTGAGAGTGCAATGTGTGTTCATCTGACATACTGTACATGTAATATGATTCAAGTTGCGGTTGTTAGTTAGCCCGCAAATGACTTGACCATCACTCAAATTCTCAGTTGCTCAGTGGTTAGAGCATCTGACTGGTGTCTGGAAGACTGGGGGTCCAATTCTCATCTGGAACTCAGAAATTGTTTCTAAGTTCTTTTCACCACAGTTTTAGTTATTATGGATTGAATTACGCATTTGTTTTTCAGTTCATGTTCTTTGGCTATTTTATTTTTTAAAATAAAATTATATAAGAGAGTAAACATGAATGATGAGTAAGACGCAGCACAAGGTTGTTCTCCGGAATTTGGAAATGTTGTTTTTGGAGGAGAGGAGAAAACTATTGATCGCCCCCAGAACTCAACCCCCATATGGTATCACATTCGGGATTTGAAGCTGAGCCATACCGTTGGTTTGGCAAGCCCGCAAGGATGCGCCACCCTAGCGTACCTTTGTAACAAGGGTGAGCAAGGGTGGAGTATGTATGATAAAACAATAATTGTAATACTTACATGTACCTCAAACTCTATTGTTTCCTCCAATTCTTTGTTTATTACTTATTTGTATTGTTTTCGGAAAATTGGTGATCAGAAGCAGAAGCGGTAATAAATAACCAATCACAACGTTCTCAGTTCTCAGTTCTCAATCTCAACGTTCTCAGTTGTTGCGATTGGTTGGTTTAGTCCTTGCTTTTCTGATAAGAGGAAGCTTAAGCAACGACAACGATGACGGCATTGAAAACGAGGGAAGAAAAATGAATTTGCGTCCATTCATACTTATCTCGTGTATTTGTACCCGCCCAAATTGTCAAATGTAGGCCTGCGATTTCTCCTGGAGTTGAATTCTTAAGAACATTATCCAGGTTCAAAAAGAGGAAGGAAAATTGTCGTCGTACGTTCACTTTCTCCATAAAACGTCGCGTTACGAGGTTTCACATCGTTGTGCAGTGAATGTCAAAGAATTTTACTGAAAAGCGTGATACACATGCAGAGCTGTTGTTTTGTTCCACGGTTTTTTCCACATTTGACTGGGACCAGCAAGCAAAAATGCGTTAACCCGGATAAAAAGGGCGCCTTAAAATTTGTAAAGATGCGAAGTCTGATCATGATTTGTTGAAAACTAACGAAGAAATACAGCTGTAGCTGCGCAGTCGCCGAATTTTACAGGCGCTTGTAAGGGGGGAGGCACGTTCGTGCCCCCCAACCATACAAACTTCTATTAAATTTCGCGACTATGTGGAGCAGTATCTTCGCTTACTTTTAACGTGTCACCTTTAAATTTGTTAATTTTGCCAATTTTAAGGCGTTTTTTTTTTTTTCAACAGTCTCAATGGATATTCGCTAACTGGTCTTTATTAAACTTGAAAAGAAAAAATCGGGGGAGGGTCTAGTTGTTGTTGCCGCTGTTTTCGTCGTCGTGGTCGTCGTGGTTGGTTAAGCTCCAAAGTGACTCCAACTCCGATTCTGCCGCTAATTAAAAACCAGTATTAGGTTTTAGTACATCTCTGTGATTCTGTTGACAGAAATGGGTTGATGGCGGATTGAGTGATAATTTACCACGACTCCAGTTTGGCCGAACTATTCGTATTTCTCCATTCAGCGGTAAAGACAACGATATCTGCCCTCAGGACGAGTCACAGGGTTTTACTGATATCACTTTCCATAATATGAATATTTATGTGAACAGAGAAAATCTCCAAAGAGAACTGCAAATATTTGTCCCCCCTCGAAAGGAAGGCATAGAGAGTATAGTGCAATTAGGCTATGACGACACACTTCGATTTTTACAAGAAGAGAATTTATGTAACTACCCCGTTATCACCCGATCCTCTGCTTTGCCCGTAGAAAGTCGTCGAGATTAGTAGTGCGTTTGATTTGCAAGGAAAAACTGGAAACAATGGTCAGAAAATGAGGTGGCTCACGCTCTTTTGTTTGGTCAGGTTCTTAAAGTTTGGGCTGCCATTTAAGGTGATACAGTTTTCCTACTTTTTTCTGGTCTCTTCGGCTTTCATTGGTCAAATTTTGTAACTGGTCCATTCCTTCCAACGACTCCCCAACCCAAACTCTCCCCAACGCTCAGTTAAATAGGTGAATGTTTATGCATGAAACTTTTAAACTAAATCTTTTTGTAATGGTAAGCAACTAGGTATTTGTGTACGTTGAAATAAAAGATGCACCTCTCAGCGCGGTAATCAGTTATATAAGCATGCGGATATTCTAGTTTTGAGGACTCTTGAGAAGCACAAGTTGTAAGCTGGCGCGTCTCGCACTTCTTGAGTGTTCTTAATAAATATGATATAAAAATGTACTGGTTATAGTAAAAGGTAAAAATGTTTCACCAGCTGCAGTGGTTATTAAATACTGACTCGATGAACGTGTATAGTACATGTATTGCGTCCAGTGTTTCCTTAGACAGTAATGGGGACTTAACGAGACTATTGTGAGGTTTGGGGGACCCAGCTTCCCGCGCATCCTCTCTATAGACATTAAGGACCCAAGGTCCGATTACGACGACGGCAAGGATCGCAGAACGTCAAAAAAGCAATAGGTTTGATAAGCTAAACAACAACTTTGCACTTGCAGCACATTTTGTACATTTCTTAGCCGTCTCTGTACGACTAGAATATGACGTGAAATGTCTAAATTTTCTTTCTCTTTCTGAATTTGGATATGGGGTTTTGGTTCTTAGGAATTCAACTCCAGGACAGTTTGCCTACTTTTGGCAATGTAGGTGAGTTGAAATTATCGCGATGAAGATTGAATAATAATAATAATAATAATAATAATAATAATAATAATAATAATAATAATATTGCATGGCCAGTATCCAAAGATCCTAGAGAAGCCTCATGTAGACACAGTCACTACCAACAAATGGTTGTCAAGTAATTTGAAAGGAGAAACAGAGGGACTATTTGTTGCAGCTCAAGACCAGGCAATAAACACCAGAAACTACCAGAAAGTAATATGTGGCCAGCAAGTGGAGAGCAAATGCAGATTGTGTTCGCAACATGAAGAGACAGTGGACCATATTGTATCTGGATGTGAGGTATTAGCCAAAACAGAGTACATCTCCAGGCACAATAATGCTGCAGCATATCTCCATTGAAGCATATGTAAAGATCATGATATAGAGATTGCAGACAAATGGTACGAACACGAACCAGAGACCGTGATACACAATAAAGATAACAACATCACCATCATGTGGGACATGCCAGTGAATACTGATAGAACTATAATAGCGAACAGACCAGATATCATCGTTAAAGATTCAGTGAATTCCACCTGCAAACTTATTGATATGACTGTTCCATCAGATAGAAACATCGCACTGAAGGAAACTGAAAAAAAATGCAAGTACAAAGACCTAGAACTAGAAATACAGAGAATGTGGCATATGAAAACCGTAGTGATCCCCGTGGTTGTTGGTGCGCTTGGTACAGTGAAGAAGGGTATGGTAGAAAACATCAAGAAAGTATCAGAGAGAGCTAGTATGACAGAGATTCAAAAGATCTGCATGCTGGGATCTGCACGAATCCTTAGAAAGGTGCTCAGTGTATGAACAGAATGATTGACTTGAGTGACTGACACTTTAGGTGCATGGTTTGCGCCCGGCTGATGCGCAAAAAGAACACCAGCAAAGACTGTGATAATAGAGACAATAATAATAATAATGATAATAGGTGATGATGATAATGATGATGATGATGATATTAGCAAATGAATAAGGTAGAATCAAAATCGAAATGGCCAATAACGCTTTACTTAAAAACGTATAAGAAATAAAGTAAAGCAATATAAAATCACAGAAAAAAATCTGGCTAAAAATTTAAAAGAGGAAAGAATTCATGAATGTAAAGCTTGCTCAAAAGGTGCCTTTTAAAAATGATTTAAAAGCGTCTATCCATTTTGCTTGTCTTATGTGAGCCATTAGAGAGTTCCACAGCATGAGGATCATCGTGCACAGCTCTCCAATCCATATTGCGGGATATATAATTCTTGACTTCAGTCTTTAACCCTTTGATGGGTCGTAAACTATTAGGGTGTCTAGTAAATAAGGAGGTGTCAATTTACTCAACTGTTTGAATGTTTCTGCCTGTTTGAAAACTGAAATTGGTTTGAACTGTCTGTGCCATTTTTTCTTCAACATGATTGTACCCGCGCGCAAAATATTATCAAAGAAAAAGGAGCTCGCTGTTTTAAGAAAAACTCAAGGAAAGTGGCGGACTTTATAACTTATTCTTTTATACTTCCTTGCCTATTTTTCCGCGTAATAGTAAAAAAATCACACTAAAGGAACCAAAAACTGCCAAAGACGTTTGACCACTATGGATTCCTAACCGCTCTCAGCTAAAAATGGTTTTCCTGTACTATTTTTGGTAACTTTGAACAAGACTAGCCACCTCTCAGAGATTTCCTTTGACAAAAACGTATCACTTTCAAAATATCAAGAAGCACACAATCGTGGTGACACTGGTCTCCTCCCATGAGGCTGTGAATTATTGATTCCAATAAAAACATTTTTTCTCAACTGTGATAAGGAAAGTAACTTTTCTTTCAAACCCTAGTTTACCGGGAAAGAGTCCGATCTTGCTCTTGCCGGTATTGTTCTGAAAAAGGGCAGATCTATTCTTACCGTTGAATGGAGTTTTTTTAGGTCTAGAAAATCAAACCCTTTCGCCTTTCAAGTCCGAGGCGAGTGTGAATTTGAAAAACGGTTTTTGGGTCGTTTGTATTTTCAAAGGCTTTTGTGCTGTCTGAAAAAGTTACAGCAATTTCAAGAAGCCGATACTGGACAAAATTTGTTCCCCCTTGTCTGCCCGAAAGCTCATCCAATTGGGCCAGGCTTTTACTCAGGTCAATAGGAACGGGAAATTTCGTAGAAATAGGTTAAATTATGGGTAAACCAAGAAGACAGACCTATTCAAAAAGAACAAGATTAGAAAATGGCCATGTAATCAGCATGTAATTTACAGGGTTCGTACAGGTCATGGAAAACCTGGAAAGTCATGGAATTTAAGATTTCACTTTCCAGGCCTGGAAAGTCATGGAATTTAATTGTCGGTCCTTGAAAGTCATGGAAAGTGAAAGTTCTGTTTGGTAGTTTAGTTACTGCAGATGACAAAGCAAGGACAATGTGACATAGAGAGGAGTAATTAAACAGCGCAAACGGCACTCATTTTGGTGGACACCAGAATTTGTGTCTGATGAACTTTTTAATGTTCAAAAATACCCCAAAACGAGGAAAATGTTGAAAATTATTGAAAGTGACAACTAAACCTAAGGTCTTGTAAAGGTCATGGAAAAAGTCATGGAATTTGAAGGGCTCAAAAGAGTACGAACCCTGAATTTACCTCTGTAAACATAACTGAGGCTTTGTTCACGCAATACCGGGCAGAATTTGCGCCGGCGCGAAAACCATACCGGATAGGGCTTCTGTTCACACGTAAGGTCTGTGATTTTGGCGCGATTTCTGTAACAGAGCGAAGCTGCGCAGCGCTGATCTCGAAAGTGGAGCATCACATATCGGATAGCTTCTGTGCCACACCAGCGCCACACTTTGGTTTAGTGTGAACAGGTATTCGGAATGTAGCGGGAGTGAATAAATAGCAGAGAGGACTGGAATACTAAGACGGAAGTAAATATTTTAGGAGTGAAGACTGGGATATAGTACACCAAACCTTCTTGGCCAACCGCTGCTGCACGATGTTCGATGTGTGTGGACGACTTGTTCTAGTTCTATGCCGTTGCTGTTCATGCTATACCAGATGTGTCTGATATCAGGTATAGCGTGAACATAGCCTGATATTGTTGTTTGCTTTAAATAAGGTAAAAATAGAAACACTGGCGCCAGAAAGTCTTTACCCAAATGTTACTCCCAAAAAAAGTAGCCTGAGAAAACAGCGGACATTTCGCGACGTCTCTGGTGGTTTCCCGCCCCAGGGGGGGTACTCGGGATTTCAAGTGACGGGGATGATCGAATGGAGCCAAAAGTCAAGACCCAAAAAAATCCCTACGGCTTTCAGCAAAACCCAAAAAAATCCCTGGACCAAAAATTAACCCCAAAAAAATCCCATGCCGATTTGGTGGCCCTTAAGCAAAAGGGAATTCCAGTAACGGTAAAGCCAATTGACTGAATTGAAGCGGTTAAAGTCTTGTACACGACCGGGCACCACGGGACAATGCAGACTATTGTATAACACGTGCGATGTAAAGCGACACCATAGTTAACTATTAAACAACAGCAAAACACGTTTGTTTGTACTTTATTCCCAGAACTACGCAGCCAGGGCACTACCGATTCTTTTTAATACCCCCAAAAAATCCCTACTCAAATCAAGCTACCCAAGCCAAATTTTGCTACCCAAAAAAATCCTTCGATCATTCCCGTCACTTGAAGTCCCGAGTACCCCCCCCCCCCCACCCTCTCCCCCGGGTTTCCCTCGAAATGACGTCTGAGAAACGAGCACAGAAATTCCATACTGATGACGTGCCACTACCCGGATCTGGGTAGTGCTTCTTATTGGTTGGAAATCTGCTTCATCCAGTCAGAAGCACTACTCAGATCTGGGTAGTGACACGTCATCAGTATGGAATTTTTCCGCTCGTTCTCAGACGTCATTTCGCACGTCAACCACCTGTGGGGGGGTCCCGAAATGTCAGCTGTTATCTCAGGCTACAGAAAAGGTCGCCACAAAAATTCTAACTCCAGGGCAGAAAAGAACCTCACACCCCCTTCTTACTTTCCTGATACTTGATTACGCCCACTAACCTGAGGGACACGCCATTATAATTATTTTCAGTCATGATCTTTCGTCTAATTTATTACGCATTTAATATGCTCATGCATCCTACGCATTTACTATACTTATCTTAATAGACCAAAGCGTCAGTCACACGTGCTTAACCCCTAAGGGGAAAACATAAATCGCTTCTTAAATTTATACACGTATATATAGAAGTCACAATCCATAGTTCATTATGATTAGATTCTACCATAATTTTGACTGAGAAACCATCATTAAAACAATAATCCCTTTCAAAAGGACTCTGAAGTCAACGAGTCGTTTTCCGTGGAATAGGATGTTCTGTGCGCTCGAATTTCCTGAGCTTTATCCTTGTTCTTTCACCTTCTTTTCCACAGACCTGGTTTGATGGTGGATTTACTGACAACCTCCCTATTCCCCCATCGGGAATTACCATTAGAGTGTCTCCTTTCAGCGGGAATAATGAAATCTGCCCGCAGGATAATTCCCGATCCTTTTCCGAGATTTATTGGAGGAATATGCACGTGTACGTTAACAGAGAAAACATGCGAAGAGCGACAAATATTTTGTACCCGCCCAGGAAGCGTCTTCTTCGTAAGATATACGGTAAAGGGTACGACGACGCCTTGGATTATGTCAAGAAAAATCAGTTGTCTTAAGTGTATAGTAAGATTGTTATTGAAAAAGGATGAAAAACACGATTTGATGCGCCAAGGTTTTCGCCTGATTCCTGTAAAGCATTTTTGCATTTCTTCCGCACCTTACAGTGTTCTGAACAGTTGTTCAAAAAAACAAAATCGCTGAGTATGTAGCGCCATTGGTTTAAATTAGGTTTGCACCAGAACAAAGGGAAAAGAAGCAGAAGTTGACTTAATGTTTCTGTTTCTGTCTACTCCTCCGTCGTTTCAGTCCCAGGTGCTTAGGGAGTAGAAACAGCGACGGCAGCGAAAATGTCATCATCAACTTGAATTCGCGTTTCTTCAAACTTAATCTCGATTATTCCAACTCGCTTGAAGTGCAAAAATGTATATGAATTTCCGTGCAGATGATTTATTAGACACCGGACCTAAGGCGTTGCATAAAGAAATTAATAAACTTCGTGGTCAGTGCAGCACAATGACGTGAAAAAAAATGGACTTAAAATTGCGATCCTTGCGCAAAGTTGTTGTTTTGCTTGTTAGACCAATAGCTTTTTGGTTGTTTTCGTTACATTTGCCGTCCTTGTTGGTAAAACTTTCAATTCTAATCAGGTCTTTCTTTGTTTCTTGACTGACACAAACTCTTCAACCGCTGCTTCCACCTCCGCTTTTGCTTTCAATTAGTTGTTAGTGTAAACCTAACTTTAAAACTGGTAGACTAGATTTCAGTAGTTAGGTACACATTAAGAGTGTCCTCATTACGATTCAAACCAGCCTTGAGTAACTTTATGTGGATTCCTGCTTTGAATCGTACTAAAGGTTGGGACATCAACGATGTGTATCAGTGCACCTACTCGGATGGAATGGGGAAAGGGAGAACCCGTGATGACATTTAGCCTCGTTTCATGTTGGCCCTAGTTCTCAAGGTCAAGGTAGCCAATTAGTAAGTCTACGGGTGGAGCTCAGACATATCAGACGGGTCTTAGAAGAACCTAACCTTGAGAGATATTTGTTGCGGCCCGCACGGGGCAGCTACCGAATTTTGTCTTGAAAGCTTCTGAGAACTGGATTTGTCGAGTAGTTTGTTTGGAAGTTCGTCTCGCTGTTTTAGCAGTTCCCAGTCCCCGCCGCCTAGCATCCTATCCAGCATGCTAGCAAACTAAAATGGCGGCGAAAACGTTTTATCCGAGAATTTTGTGAGCGCTAGAAAGTGGAAATCTATGATTCTTTCTAAACACTCTTTAAAAGGAAATGGCGATAAACTTGTTAAAGAGTTTCTTAGCACTCTTGAATCTGCAACCTCTTGGTTAGACATCCGTATGAGGTTGGTAGTCGAGACTCGGACGCGATTGCGAGGGACAGTTTAATATTTTCTGTAACGCAGCCGGTATGTTACTCATTTGCTTGTCATGTCAGTTGTAAAGTTAAGTATTTTGGGAAGGTAGCGATCGTTTAAGTGAGGATTCGAGGGGGAGACAACGTTCTTTCATTTTCGCATCACTTTTCCTTCCATGAGCCCAACCAGTTATTAGCTGTGGATCATTGTGGATCACGAACACAATCGATGAAATCTTGTCACGAGGAGACAATTAGTTTTACAGCGCCCTAAACAATCACATCAGTAGAATCGTTTTTACCAGATAACCTTCCTGTTGTAGTTCATTACTTTTTATAAGTAGGTGAATGGTGCAACGAGGCGAACAAACAGAATTACAATTGAGGTCATAAGTTGCCCCAGCAAAGAGGCGAATAAAACAAGGGATTTGCTTACCGAGGTGGGCAAACTCTGCAAACTGAATTCCAGTTTTCCTTTTCATTTAAAATACTTATTACTTATTTGTATTGATCTCAAATGAATGCAACAGAAACGAATATGTACAGTTCAGTGATGATTTACTAAATCGAATGGAATATGCCTTTATTGGGTTCTTGTCAGTAACAATCTGAACTGATTTTGGAGTATTTATTTTATATACAACCTTTCATTAGACAGCGTTTGTTTTAAAAACATACGGATAATATATTAGTGAGATATAATATATAGATTTAGCCAGGGCTAAAAGCGAAGCTCCCATTAATAAATTTATAATTTAAATCAAACAATAAACTTGTAATCCACAAATCAGTTTACTTTAAGGGAAAGCTAAGGCTAAGTGATTTTAGAGTGAAAAAAAATCTTACATCGAATTGATAGCCGTATATATACACCCAAAAAGTAGCAATTATCTTCGATCACATTTTAGAGCCATAAGGGCTCTTGATCACAGTAGATTAGGCCTGGAAAACGAATTTTTGGAAAACAAATCAGGCCGAATTTTTTTTGCGTTCGACAAGTTTACTTAACAAATTCTTGCCAACAACTCTGGGAGCGTGTAAACCAACATTTCATACTTTTTATACATCACATCTGAAACAGTAATATGAGGCGTTGTTTTTATCATATAGACCTCAGACAAAATGCAGTATTTCACAATTTTTCAAGACAAATTGCACTCATTCAATATTCAGAACCGTACGAAGCACGCGTGGGCTTTTAACAAAACCGTTCAAAAAATTTCAAAAATCACCTATACGGGCAGCCGGTTCTCACTTTGGACAAGCGCCAAATTTTCAGTGAACATTAAAAGAGTTACGCTTCAACATAACTAAAGAATTTATTGTGTTTATTTTTTTTATTAAACGGTTTTATAACGATGTGTAATCTTAAAAAGCGTTTGATACGAGCAGCATTTTGAGTACTCCTGCAAGCGTTGTTTATGAACGACTGAAAACAAACGGCAAAGCGATTAAAATTGTAAGAGACTACTAACAATCAATAAAAGAAATGTAATTCGGTGAAACATTTACAGAGACAACAATTTTCATTCACGAAGACAAGTATTAAAGCGTCTCTAAAAATCCTGAGTCTTTAAGCTTAAGCTTAAAGCTTTTAGCCGGCTTCCTGGTGTTTACTATTTTCAAAGATGAACTCGAGGCAAGAAAATCGCTCAAAGCTTTCTTTCTACAGCCAAAATTATAACTAAATACTCTTCGCAACGTTTTTTCGTTCTATATGCGGAGAGAAAATATCGACTAAAGGCTTTTTAAAGTTCTGTAAGCTTATATATACTAGATCAGATCATTGTCTCAGATCTTAATACAAAAATGCATAAATTAGCCTCATAAACTGCGCTCGACTTCATGAAATTAGATATAAAAAAACAAACATACACTGTATACAATAATTACTTAGGCTTACCATTCGAGATGCAGCTCTTGAAAGGTATAAAGTAAGGCCAGAATCGCTTGAGGGACTTTTCAACCCGCATCCAGCAAGGTGAAAACGAAAGCGATGCATCCGAAATCGGATTTCCAACTTTGGCAACCGGCGCATTTCCCGACCAAAAATTCAATAAACAAACCAGCCATGAATCAAAGAAGACTGTTGATAGCAGCTGTATTTCATTTTAAGCATCCAGTGGAAAAAGACAGTAGAAAACATCACAAGTTGACAAAATACTCTGTCAGCTTCAGCTGTCAAACTGAAAGTAAACAAGGTTCAAGATGCTGTGTAAATTTTCTGTATGAACTCACCTGTCAAATTTTGACCAATCAGAGCATAAAAAATGGACGGTCGTAGAGCGTGATCAACGCGTGACTATGGTGAGAAAAGTGAAAAGCCTCTGTCTTCCCTGCTTGTATTTTTAAATGACTGGCTGAATTTTCGAGTCCGCGATCAGTTTGAAATCAAAATGTTAATAGCGCGGGGCCATAGTGACATAAACACAACACTTTCTGTCATCATGTCATTATTTTGCTGCCGTTCTCTTTGCCTTTGTATTTCTCTTTCGCGTTTCCTTTGTCTGTTCATTTTAGCTCTGTCTAGTTCTGCTTGCCTGCTTCACTATAATTTTCTCTCCTTCTTCTCGCTCTGACTCTTTCTACTTGCTTTCTTTTTTCCAAAACCAGTTACGCGATATAATTGTGTCAATAACAAAATGCTTGAATATGATTGGTTCTTAACAGCCCATATTTATAGCTTAATTTTGCTATGTAACTCCAAAACTGTCCGATTTGACCTGTCCGATTACCAGAAGCTTGTAATCGGACAGGTCAAATCGGACAGTTAAAGAACCAATGAAAATCAAGTAGCAAATGCCACTAGCCAATGAAATTTCA
>OZ038000.1:14399062-14456562 GCA_964035705.1 Porites rus | reverse complement strand
AACGTAGTCCTGAATAGGACTGTTGTTGTTGACAGTGACTGACGTTTCGACAAACTGTGCGGCAGTCATCTTCGGAGTCAAAGTGAGTTGTATCACGTCATTTGATGGTATTATACTCTGGTTATTGATTTGATTGGTCAATTACGTCGTAATGTTATTGGTCGTCTGTCAGTTAAGCCGTGATGTTATTGGCTATGAAGACTCGTAATCAGTAATTGGTGCATTTCGATCCGTCTATTGTCACAGTTATACAGTCGTCTAATGTTAGTCAAATTGTCATTCTCTCGTAGTTAGTTTTGCTTGATCTCGTCAATAAGTCGTTTGTACGGCGCTGGTAACTGTTGGCTACGATTCAGTGGCGTTTGTTCTAAGTTTGTAAACCGGCTTTCTAAAGTAAGACGTTGATAGTAGTCAGTAGAATACGTTATACATGTCGCAGAGTCCCAGTCAATTTGATGTTTCGTCTTTAAATGTTGCTTAGCAATGTGATTGTTGACGTCACTGTTCTTCGTGGCTCGTTTGTGTTCGGTCAGAAGCGTGTTTAGGTTTCTGCCGGTTTCACCAATGTAAGAAGCCTGGCAGTCGCAGCATTTGATCTTGTATACTGCTCCCTGTCTGTCCTCCGCTTTGTCTTTGTCCTTGACATTAGTAAGCAGTCGCTGTAAAGTGGTTATCGGTTTGTGTGCAACACGTATATTGTAAGGTCGTAATATACGTGCAATAGTTTCAGAGGTGCCTCTGATGTACGGTATAGTCGTTGTCGTAACAGGGCCAGAGTTGGTTCTTCAAAAACGTAGCATTTGGTTCTTCAAAAACGTAGCACTATGTGGAGGAGACCTGCACTACAATGAAAATATCACCAAGTACAAGCAAACTAAATTAAGATTGCAAAAAACAATTTTCGAACGACGAGCAAAACTGCTGCCTACCTGCGTTCTCCAGATGTTTGGCGCCTGATCAGGCTAAAAGTCCCAACTTTATTCGTTTCACGACGTGTAAATCGCTTGCAAAATTTCAACGGACGCAATTTTTAACCCTCTTCTGCTCGTTTCGTTATTGTTCAAAAGCAAGTTCTCAAACTAATGTGGGAAAAGGCCTGATTTCGAAGCGCACAAGCGAGTTAAGAAATGACCGTGTATTGTTACCCTTGGTGTGGGCGCCTTTTGATAAGTTGGGTGACGTCATTTATCCAGTTTTGGTTATGGCCCGAACTCTGTTTGCATACTGTATGTAAAGGGAGGATATAAAACAAATATTCACAGAAGGAAAAAAAAAAGACAGTTAAGATGAAAAGAAGAGGAACTGTTTATTGAATAAATCAACAACCTGTAAACAATATAAAGGTTATACAAATGTGATAAAATCTACAAACAATCCTTAGCACTAAGATACATCAAAGTTTTAATTGATCTTTTTTTTATCAATTATAAACAGAGCTGTGATGTGCCTATTTTTAAGATCTGAGTAACCCCTAAGTGACTTTGACTTTGGGTTCGTCCTCGCGCTTTTGCCAGTGGAATGGAATCTTAGCTATCATTGGATTAGCCTGTTGCAGGCTCCTAGATAGTAATGTGAAGACAGCGAAGAAAGGAATTGGAAAAATAGGATAGAAAAATGAGATTTGGTAACCTCCGCGTCCTTTCCAGGGGCCTTATATAACTGTTCGTTCCACCTACTTTGTCTGTTGTGTCTCTTCTACTATAAAAATGACGTCTATTTGTAACGGTTTTGACCTTTAAGAATATAGAAAGGGGTACATTCCGTTTTTACAGTTCTACTTTCTCTCCCATCCTTTAAAAACTTGAACTGCCCGTATTTTGATTTTCGAGACACTAAAAAAGTCAAACATCTTCTTCTTACTACGATTGAAGCTCACAAAGCTAACCTATCCTTGCATGGGCGGGTTCAACTAACCGCCGGAAATATTAATGCCGAGACCGTTGTCAGGTCTTTTGTAGTCATTCTTGAAGTCACTGTTTCGTTGGATATGATTCATGGTTGTGGCAGACATTTCCCGTGTACGTCACTTTGACGTATTTTCCCCTCTCCTCTTCAATGACCATTTTGAATTTCATGTTGCACTCACGGCGCTTGCAGTTTCCAGATCCTCTGAAGAACGGTGCTGAAATGATCTTTCGAGAGTTTTCCTTTCGAACGTGATTATTCTTTAGGCGCAAGTTGCACCAGGGATTGCTTTCGTGTAAACCACGCTTAAAAATCGTAGTCCAGGCACCACCTAACAAACGACCTCCACCTGGGAAATGGGCGATCTCCATTAATTCCCAATCTTTTTCTGTCAGCTTAAATCTCGTCTCCAGACCATCGGTATTAGCTCGAAGGAAACGCTTTCCGTCTTTAGTATCTTTCCAGACTTTTTCCTATCGCAAGGGAAAAAATTAACTCAGACTTTGTTCGGAGGGCATTTACGACGCTTAAGTTTGCAAACAGACACAAATTGAGTGGACATCATATTTACTCATTATTAAAAGACTATGTTCACACGATTTCTTCTAATCTTGTAAATGCAAGGAAACGTAATTGGCTTCCAGGCACGTATGAACCGATGCAAAAGTTCACCGTGACTGGTTCAGTTTGCAAAACATTTTAGCCTCTGATGTACAGGGAGGGGGAGACAACTTCATACGGTTTAAGCCTTATTTGTTTAAAACAAGTTTGAGGCAGAACCTGTTATCCTAACACATTTTAACGAAGTTGGTGACATTCAGTTGCTGTTTGTCATAAATGTCATGATGTTACTACGACAACATCCTTAGTTTCTCTGCTATCTGCAAAAATCTGAATTTTCGGTGAAGAGAAGATGGTGGTCAGGATGTCGGCCATTCAATAACGTCATAGGTCTAAACCAGCACTTTTCTGGTCATGTAGAGTTCATCAACGGCAAATTAACATAACTCAGCAACAACCCAAGAAAGGTAAAAATTTATGCACTCTCTCTAAGTTATAAAGAACACGAATGCATTTTTATGCGCGTAGACGCGCACTATACGTATAAAAATCCTGCTCTCGAACAATAATCTTCTCTAAATCTGACTTTCTCGTTCTCGGGGCCTCTCCACCCATAGGATGGGAACAAGAGAATCCTGAAAAACGTTGTTGTGAATCTGATTACTTTCTTTTGTTGATATCCTCAATGACTATCTCATACTTGGTGGCGAAAGTCGGGTGAAATAGGGAAAAAACTTAATGACCATAAAACCAATTTTATTAGAGTTTATCTTGATCGTCATGCGTACCGCTCTGAGCGGCGTTGACTGTAGCCAGTGTGCCCCCATCGACAAATAAGGAATAAGTCAAAGCAGACAGACTGGATAAATAATAATTTCTCCTGCAAATATCTTAATGCAGTAACTGTCCATAAGTGCGATGCCAAAAGTGCATAAATTCCACAACTGGTTGTAGCTCCAACTGGTCATTAAACAGCCTCCGCCTTAATGTATGCCATTACTGGTTTGTTTAAAGGACACTTATTCGATTTGCCGTCCTATTGATTTCTTGAAATGCGATACATCAAGAGAGAATAATGGGACAGTTGTGGGGGGGGGGGGGGGGGTCTTAGGTCGTTGGCCGGGGTATGGAAATTTCACTTAAGTTACTTTTAGAGGCCGTATTTGAACGGAAGTCTAATTCCTAGGACGTCCGCACATTTTCATCGATTGTTTGAAACGAAATCATGTTCACGCGCGGCTGCCTCAAATCAAACAATGAGAATATTTTAATGACGACTGTCAAGAGAGAATAATTCTCTCTCGGGACTGTAGAATTCTCTCTTTACAACTGACCAGGAAGGCTGCTGACAGCAATGAATAAACGATGCGGACCTCGCCGGAAAGAAATGTTAGATTAATTTCGAGCGTTTACCGTCGGATGCATCTAAACGTGTACACGTGACGAAAAACATGTTCTAATTGAGGGCAAACATCACATCATTTACCGCCAGGCATTCGAAGTTTGGGATGGCCTTAATTATAAACGAATGTTCACGTGCAAAGTAGACGGCTGTTTGTCGACTTGATTTGTTTTTACTGAAGAAAATATTCATCGCAAGTATTATAAACATTGCGAAGAATTTCTGGAGTTGTAAACACCAAAGAGTTATTCTTAGATGCAAGTGTGCTGTTTCTGAGAGAGAAATATTCCTAAAAGTTGAGAAAAATAAAAGATGAGCGGAACACCCTGTTCAAAAGCATACAAACAACTTAAGCCTTTGGCGCGACAGTTTTGTCTGGCACCTTAATAGAGCATGATTTTTTGCCGCGTGTCTATGCTTAGAAACAACCGACTGTAATCGGTCAAAAAAATAACTTTGGGCTGGATTAGGCGTTTCATTCTGTTTCATTGTTCTCTCTTGGACACGCTTACCACCCTTTTGTTGCTTTCTTTCTCGGGAATGACATCCATAGTCTCGTTGCATTCTTGTTCCTCCTGCTGAAAGAGGCATAAAAGTTGCTTACAATATGCACTCACCATGTATGGTAAACGTTGGCTAGGTAAGTGGTTTTTTGCGTCCTCTGTTTCAACCGACAGTTTATGTACATATCATCATCACTAGGCATGAATAGAAAAGTTGCTTCACAATATACCCAAAGGTAGCTCTAAAGTTGCTCAAATATCAAAAAGTTGCCACCAAAATTTAGAAAAGTTGCTTGCTCTCTAGAGTCGTTTTGTTTTAGATAAATACTCAAAACGTGTCTGTTTGTTTGTTGCCATTTAAACATTTTCATTAAATATTCTTACAATCATTAAAAGAGGCCAAAAGCCATTGTTATATGACAAATATAAATACTATGAAATAAAATCAGTTTAAAAAAAAACAAAAAAACATAAAAAAAACATAAAATCAGTTTTGATAAAACCAGTTTTAATAAAATCCTTCGAAATGTAACGACCTTTTATGGTTTGGATCGGTTTTATATCAATTTGTTGCTCAAAAGTTGCCAAGGAAGGCAAAAGTTGCCCTAGGTTGCTGGTACTACAAAGAGTTGCTCAAAACGCTAAAAGTTCCTCAAAAGTTGCCGAGCACAATCTATTTATGCCTAATCATCACCATTATCAGGCATTATCACCATCACCAACATTCACTGTGTCTTTTTAACGTAATGCCAGGACAAACGAGCAGTTAAATATCTTGCAATCAAGAAAGAGAGAGATGAAGGCGAGCGTGGAGTGCTCAAGCTTAAGGCATGATGGTTAATGAGTTTGAAGCTGGGAAAGTCAGTTATCAGAAAGCCTTTGCCGCCTTCAAGTATTTCAAGAATGCAGGAGGCCCACTTAAATGTCTTCCGTCTTAATTTTCTCTTTTTGAGCTGTAACTGGACATTCAATACCCTTTACTATAAAGAATCATTAAATCTGTGGTAGAGAAAATAAATGCCTACGACGAACGGACAACCATGATGAAAACGACAACGATCAGTACCTAAACTAACGACGATGACGCCACACACCCTTGCACTAGCATAGCGCTTACAGAGTTTCGAGAAAAAGCGAGACTGCTCGCCGTCTAAGCAAAACTTATAAAGCTTACGTTTCATGAGAATAGATCAACTATAATGAAACTAATTGGCAAAATATTTGATAAATGGTGAAATAAAACCCCCCCTGGGTGGAAGATGTGTGGTGTATAACGAGACAACGAAGAACCACAGGTACCCCAAGCTCACTAGTGAGACTCGTTCTTGCGTAATAACACTTTGCTGGAACGGACAAAGATGCTAAGAAAACACCATAAATTTAGACAAGGACACAAGGATAGAAATTCTGATGTATCTTTACTTCTGTGTTTGTCCCCTAAATAACGATCGCTTAAATCTCCATACAAACCCGTATAATATTTATGTTACGCAACAACGAGTCTCACTCGTGAGCTTGGGGTACATGTGCAAAAACAGCATCGTCGTGTCTTTTTTCACCACTATCAAACTGCGTAGAACGAACAACGTTGTAAGCAGTCTTTAAAGCGCCATTTTACATTTAAATGATGTTCTGTGATGTTATTCAAGAAATGCGTCATGAAGAAACGGCTGAAAATAGCGTTTCGTAGTTTCTAGATCTTGAAATGTACATACCCTTAGAACGCTCTTGTCTTTAGCGCTCTCAGATTTTGCCTCGAACAAAAGACACAACATAAACACTTACGCTTATAACGACGTCCTGATTTGGAACGATATGGAAGGGCATTTCAAGGTTTTCTCCAATCTGGTTAATCTGGTTAAAGAACCACAGAAGAATAACTTAGCCATTCGTTTTCTTTTGTTAAAGTTTTTTTTTTTTTTTTTCACTACAGAAGGTCAAGATAACCTTTGTGAAAAATGCTTCAAGTGGCGTCCCTCCATCAAAGATTGTCTGTCAAAGCAAATGTATTTGTCTACAGAATAAGAAGTAAAAACACGAACCCCAAGTCAAGGAAGAGGAATAAAGAAAAAAAAGTTAAAAAACATATCAAAAGAGTTCCCTGCCGTTTAAAAAGATCGCCATCAAGGTTTTACTTTCATATTCGTGGGCAAGCAACTGGACATCCCACACAGCCTCACCAACAATAAATGACGATTTTCACTGAGCGATTTGCTAGGCATTCAAACTATGATTCTGCGACTTGCTGTGGGTTTAGTTATGGGAAGATTTCAAATTGAGGGTGGAGGGTACATCATCAAGTAGAACATCGTTCGTTCTGTATTTTGACACCACCAATTGTAAACCGAACGATAAACAGTGCACGTGGACAAGTGTTGTATAAACTTTCATGCAGGCGTTTTTCTTGCACTGTTTACCCGCGAGGACTGACTCGGGATATTCATAACCGCCATGATGAATTTCAAACGGAAACTCATGACTCCAGATCGTCTCCCCGATCTTCTTTGTTTTCAGAATCCTAGGGGTCGGCAAAGCGAATCCGAAAAATGAGTTTTGCCTGCACAGCGGGCAAGGCCTGTATACCCCTAGTCTTCTCAAGGAAGGCATCGTTTAATATTTGCTTAAGCAAAGGCTTTTTGGAGCCACGGACGGCAACAGGAAGTGTGGCCTTTTCTCTTTTAATAAACCTTGACGCTACCAAATTTGGGCAAAATCACTGCCCGAGGATGAAAAAAAAAGCAACAACAACAAATTCCGGTAGCCGTCCGTCGCTAAAAACGGCTTTGCTTAAGCTCTCTTGTTGAGCGACGCACGTCAACCGTGCCTTTTTGCGTGCCTTTACGCTAACAAATTTGTATTGCTAAGTTTCTCTTCCCTTATTAAGATGATTTGCCCGAGAGTTTCAACCAAACTACTGCCCAATGATGCAAAAAGTTCACTTCCAGTTGACTTCCGTCGCTCTAAAACGCTGTTGATTAAGCACCCTAAAGTACCTGTACGTACCTTAAGAGGAGCGTGTGTACATGATTCACTTGTTGCTTTGCGGCGTCTAGCCACAGGAGTCATGATCACAGAGGGGCGCCTCTGATTAAAGGAAGCGCATGGAGCTGGTACATGGCAAACACAGGGACATTTGTCAGGACAACCCTGAGTCACAGAAAAGGAGCTGCCATCGTTGCCGTGGTTGAACGTTGTATTGGTAGTGGCGGTTTCAGCTTGAATATCAAATGCAGTTTCTAGCAGGCCGCTCAAACTTATTAGCTGGGATCCATCTCCATGGCAACAGCTTTGGTCCAATGCTGCCTCTTCCTTGATGGGTAGTAGATGATACAATGGTATTGTCTCGGAGGAGACACTTAAAAGATCATCATGCTGAGAAGCTAGATGTGGAGCAGTTTGGTAATTCATCTAAATGGAATTTAAAAACGTATACATGTCAAAGAATTGTAAAGTTCTTGTGGTAAAAACATAATGGTGATTACGATACCGTATTCGTTTCAGGTAAGCTTGGGCAATGTTAATAGAGGGGATGGCTATGAACTCATTTTTTATCTGATTTTGTGGATTTAACCGACCAATAAAACTCATCGGATCAATTCATTCAGTCATAATTTGTGAACAAAAAACAGTGGATTGTACGCCATCAGGGAGGTCCAAAAATACACTACAGCTCCGTTTTTTATATATTTGATCTTTCATAACCAGTCTCCCCTACTATCCATATATAGCTTAGGTAAAGACTTCCGCAAACAGTTGGACTTTCTAGTCTTCTCGGGTAAGGACGACAAACCGTAGGCCCCGTCTCACAACCTTTGCACATTTACATTCTGTGGGACCTTAAAGAACCCACATACCGTTCGTAAAGAGTAGGGGAAGTAGTCCCCGGTGTGGTGGTCTGTCTCTTATAGGGGGAGGGGCTGTTCAAGCCAGCGTAGCGGCGCCACGAGCGATCGCGGTGACCCTGCCGAGAATCAGCGAAACTAAAGATCACGCGTAAACGTAAAATTGAACGAGCGCGTACGCACGTTAACATTTCGTGACAGTGGAAATCCTCCAATCATTGAAATGGAACCTTCAAAATAAGGGCAGGTCTCAAAGGCCCGTCACTTATCTTTCCCCCTCCCTCTTCCGCCGAATACGAGAAAGGTAGACTGTACACCATCCCTCTGAAATCGTACCCGAATGAAAATATTTGTCAGTAGCGTATTTTATGTTCTGATCATTATTATGATTAGCGCGGCGTTGGCCTCAAATGATAGGTACCACTATGCTAGCTAGTCTCAACCTTTAGTCCTTTGTTTCATTTCATTTATTTTTCCCTAGTCACTTTTCATAAGTACGTCCAGCTCTTTAAACCGGTCTACTAACGATACATCTGTATTGATTTTATCAATCTACTTAACATCGTATCCTGGTTACTGCTAAATCAATTTCCAATTATTAAAACGAAGGGCTAGCGCGTGAAAAGTTTGCTTTTCTATCCCCTTACGATGGCTAGTCTACCTTATCAATTTAGTTGATAACGCCGAATCTTACTTTAACTCCCCACCATTGTTCTTAAACTTAGGGGCCGTGTAAATGATTCCGTAATGACTTTCATTCCGAAGTGAGTTTCGTTCCAGAGTAAAGTTCGTACTGCATTCACATGCTACAATCAAACGGCTCAGCCTAAGGTGTTGACGCTTGTGTGGTTCTCGCGCCAGATCGGATACCCATGCGCCATTCACCCCAGACTACAGTTGACTCCCGATAACTCGAACCTTCTAGGGAAATCGAAAAATGGTTCGAGTTAACGGGAGTTCGAGTTATCGGAGTTCGAAGAAAATAGCCGAGAGTAAGGTAAAAAACAGTTTTTACTGCACAGTGAACATTTTAATCACATTTAATTGTAGAAATGTCAAGTGAAAATTAAAAGGTACTTCTAGATTATAAATCAGAACCTAACGTAACAAAACATAGCCTAAATAGAGCATGCGTTTTACTGTTTTGAGAAGAAAAGCTTCTTCACGTTAGCCTGTGACAATCAACATCAGTCCACTAGTAAACTATACTCCTACAACATGTCAATACGAAATCCAAAATTCAATGTTTCGAACGCCCGTAGACGGCTTTTTTCCCGACTTTTTAAGGGCTCAAAACATGGTTCGAGTAATCGAAGGTAAAATTATATAGAAAATGACCTGAGAGGAAACGAAAGTTGGTTCGAGTTAGCGGGAGTTCGAGTTATCGAGGTTTCGAGTTACCGAGGGTAAAATTACAGTGAACGTATGACGGAAATCCAGGGGAAATCGATTTTGGTTCGAGTTAGCGAGGGTTCGAGTTATCGGGAGTCGACTGTACTTGATTTGCAATGTTCAATCTGAAACGAAGTTCGTTTTCAGTTTACATGATACCAGAATAAAATTTCGTACCCAGAAACCCTGCTACCAGGACGGGAATTTTATTCGGAATGAAAACTGGAATGAACTCATTCTGGAATGACTTGTATGGGAAAAAATGTCGTTTCGGTATCATGTAAACAATTACAGAGAAATATATGGAGATGGAATGAACTCGTTACAGAATGAAAGTCATTTTGGTATCATGTGAATAGGCTCAAACCTTCATTTACATAGAGATAACTCATTTCTTCGAGGTTATCACCCGCGTCTACTCTGTTACCTTCTCTTGGTAGTGCTCAGGGTAGCCTGCAGATCAGGCGTAATTTTTGCCTTTTTCAGGTGAGCTTCTCGCTCTCTACGCACACCTCGTGCCTCCCTATGCTCACTTGAAAGACGTCAAAAATAACTTTTTCTGTAGGTTATTTTCAAAGCAGAATTGTATGTCCCAATAGGCCAGTTTATCGCTGGTCATCGCTAGAGCTGCGCAAGAAATGTGGAAAGCAACGTGAAAATTTTGGCATTTGGGGGGGGGGGGGGGCACGTTTTAGAGCATCTTAGGCATAGCCCTATTTCAGTGACCCATTCAGAAAAGGAGAGATATTGGAATAAATAATAAAACCAGGTACCTATTCATAGCCTGCTTGGCAAGCGTTTAAAGGAAAAGGGGTAAATAAGGTGGCCAGAACGCATGCGCTCCGTTTTACCAGTCTCCGTTTTGCCAGTAAGAGTTTAACCCCTTGGGCACGGATCGAGTCAGTTTGGGTCAAGAAGAACTATGCTGAACAAACTTATCTTTAAGTTTAATTAATTAAGTTAAGTGAGCAACGAGTTCAGAAAGTATAGATCTTTGCACAGATATCTCATTTTGAAAATTCTGACCAATCCTGCAAGAGTCACACACAAAAACCTACTAACATGTTTGGGGGAAACCCCACTGCCAATTTCGCTGTTCACCCGCTTCTTTGTCTTGAAAGCTACAGTCTTTCTATAGGAATGTTGTTTTTCCGACCCAGGCTGGATATTGTTATTTTTCCGCCGATTTTAGGCTGAAAATATTCTTGTATTATTCTTGTATTATATTTTAAAAAGAAAGAATTTACCGTATACTTTTTGCAGTTTGTTAATTTCTTTTGTGCTGTATGCTATAGATATGTATTTCATGTACCGTTCATCGAACTGTCTTTAGCATTAAACATTTGGCTATAGTTACTGTTGGTTTCTTCCGGTTTTTTGGGGTAGTTTTGTCGTTGACGGAAAGAAATGATTTTATTCGGTTAAGTTAAAAACATGTAATTCAGATTTTCAACACAAAATATTATGACCTATTATATCCTTTTCAAAATTATTCTTCAAATTTCTCAATCTTCAGCCTCGATATTCTTATAGAAGGTATTCTCACAAGAAAAAAAAACCAGCCAGCCATAATTCTATATAGGAAAGAAAGACGATAAAGAAGGCAACAAAACCAGATACAGTATATAGAAAAGAAGGGAAAAGGAAGGACGGAGAGAAAGAAAAAAGGATCGAAACAAGGACAAAAAAAATCATAAACAAAAACTCAGTTCTCTCCAAATTTTGGCTTATGCGCATGCCTCAAAAAACAAAATGAAGCTTAATCAAGTTTAAAAAACTGGTTGGTAGGAAATGTATTTCTCCGCTTCTAGAATTCCGTATTCCAAAGGTTAACCTGTTCGTTTTAAAAAGTTCGAATTAGACCATATTCCATGTTTTAAAGGTCCTCCTTTTACCAGTCCATACCAGTCCGTTTCTTAAGCTGTGATGCAAAATGACATATACGTCAAAATGATTTTTCCACACTTCACTGGCAATTGGTTAAGCCTGTGAAACAAGATGCGTCTAGTATGTGAGTCACCCTTGTTTGTCACCCAGATAAGGCGCATTATGTATGTAGAACCACTTTATCGGAGATAAATGCCGAAATTTCAACTTTGCTTGGATTAATTTTGTGGCGTAAGTACAGTCAACATTAAGGCAAACAGCGTAGTATAACACTGGTTTGAAAGAAACCTTGAAAACTAGCTTGGTTTAGTGGTTATATCGAGGATTGTCAGGCATAACCTCTTGTTTAGGTTTATGACGCATTTCATAAACGCACATTTGAATGGTTTGACTTTCAGGGTTCACGTCCTGTAAACCAGAGGAATTATCCGTTCACTCATTTTTTAAAGGCCTTCGGCTTCAGGTATGAACTAGTTGTCCTGTTTCGCTCAAGAGTCTACTCTACAGCCACTATTCTAGCAGTTATGACTTTAGGTGAATGTACCATTTATTGATCTTACCATTTAGGCGTCTACGCAAGGATATAAACGTTGGCCTCAAAATTCATGTGAAAATATCAACTCAACGAGCTGGCAAAAAGGGGTTTTGTGATAATTGCCTAGTTATTTTGGGGTTATACACGTGTGACCGCATGACAGAAGCAAGCACAAGCAGATGAGCATTGACCGACCAAGGGGGGTGGGGGATGAAAATCTCTGATCCCCTCCCAATACAACTCTCATTGAAAGAATTTTTTGTACATTTGATACTTGTTGATTTTAACCCGAGATATTTACTATTGGAGATCATATGTAGACGAGATTTCTGGAATCAATGTGTAATAAGGCAAGCTGGGGTGAAATTGGTTGAGTGTAAAACAGGCTCAATAGTTCGAGCAACGTTGATTCCTCCTTCCCCGGTTTCCATGGAAAACGTTTCTAGATAGACTCTTGAAGAGAATGGAATTCACTTCAATTTCGTCAGTGTTTGTTAAAATGCTTGCGTCATTGTGTCCGGTGAGAGCAAACCGAGTTGGTGTAAGCCAAAACGAGAGTGCAAAATACCATAATATTCCCGTGTCCTGTTCCTTTCGCTGATTCTTTGAGTTATTCATGAACCCCCCAAGAAAACACTTATAAAAAAGTAAACTGGACACGGTTTATATTAGGTTTTGTCCCGCGTTTAGTTTTTCTCACCAAAGAGATTGATGTAATTGAGGATCAAATAAATGATATTTATCCCTGTCACGTCCATGAAAAGTGGCCCCGAAATCAAAATTCATCGAAACTTCCAAATTTCATTTTGTTAAATGCTGAAAAATTAAAAACAGGAGAAAGTAGTGCTTAAAAGGTTTGGATGGTTACTCCTTAGTACAATAACCCTTTAAGTCCCGATAGTGACCAACAGCAACTTTCTCCTAACAATGTCCATACATTGTCAAGAGATAAGGTTATGAGAATATAAAAAATTATCACGAAAGAGAAACTGCCTTGATGTTTTATTAAACTCTCTCAACCAATTCTTAAAGGAAATGTATGGAGATCAGTTTGGAGAATTTGTATGTGGATACTGGGGCTTAAAGGGATAAGCGAGCTACTACACTCAGGGAACAAACTCTCCTTTTCGATTGGTTTTTGGCTGATATAATTTAGGTACATGAAACACAATGCCAGAATCGGCAAAAATGATCCCCTGTTTAAGGGTCGAGACTCTCAAAAATTATACCGTATCGGTAAGCACATACCTATCTAGCCAATATTTAAAACCCCCGCCGGGGTGCGACCATTCAAATGAAACCTCTTGAGCAGTACTTTCACATGGTACTATTAATTATCTATGTAGATTTTAAGTCTGTGGATGAAGTCCTATTAAATTCTGAAAAAAACTGGGGTATATAAAAAGGTAAAGGTTGGACCTTAGGGCGGAGCCTCACCTTATAAAACTGTTTTGAGTATCCCCCGGGACTTGATGCAGTAAAAATACCCTAGATTTAACCCCCGGACGTACATACAGGGGGGGGGGGGGTAGCCACCCCCCTAAGGTTTTTCTGATTTTTTTCCTAGACGATAAAACATCAGCACCTGAAGTTTGCTGTAGCGGTTCGTTTATCCCTCGCGCGCACTTTGAAATACGTTTAGTGATGGTCAGTTACTATGGTTACGAGATATGACGTCATAAGTGTGCGGTGGTCAAGCAATTTTTGAGTGAAAATGCATGTTTTTCAACTTTTTTTCAACAATAAAAGTAAAACTTGTGGATGTGTTATTTTACAAGTTAAGGGCAAAAAAATTACTAATTCTCTCTGTTTTTATTACCTGATTTCTAGTTCTTGATAAAATCCAAGATGGCGACCATGTTTGGTGACGTCACAGACCTCAAGCAGCGCCACCACCCATAAAATATACTTGATCTTGTAGAGAAGATCAAAGGCTTTCCACTGAAGGCAAAATCGTTTCAAAATATTGCAACATATCAAAAACTCAAGGGGGGGTCCGTCACCCCCCCCCCCCCCCCCGTTGTACGCCACGGTGGGGGTAAGACTTTGCGTGTACATTGTACGTCTGAGGGTTAAGGGAGCTGCAGTTGTTACGTAACATCGTTCTCCTCACTCGTACCGCACGGGAAGGAAGCTTTGACCTGTGACCTATCTCTGTTATATAATTTTTCGACATGCGTTCAGCACAAGAACTGAACTGTTGTCTTCTTCTTTTCTTTATTCAGAGTTACACATCTGGTTTTTAAGAATTTTCATCCAGTGTTGGTCATGAGGTACCGTCCTTTTATTTCTCTACTGAGATAAATCCTAGTTTTCATAACTGTTTGTCATCGGAGGGTCTGTGAAACTGTATTACTGAGATGAGTTGAATCTCGAATTACTCAAGCTACTACTTCTTGATTCTGGGACACGATTATTTATGGTGGATCCCAGGTTGACTGATAGCAATAATTTTCGAGGCATTTATCTTGGTTTCACTTATACAACCATTTGACTAAACTTATTGAGTAACTGTAGCTGAGATAAAGAATTAAGCTTACCAACATTGTACTAAATCGGGTCTGTGACAATTTGGCTAGCAATGGGAGATAAACAACTATGCCGCTGTTACATGTGTAAGACTGCCATTTAAGATTAACTCATTTTTGGTTCTATTTTGCTTTACGGAGTAAATATCAATCTAAAGACTGTACCAAGACATTTAGTTTGCAGTGTCCCTCGGCGGCCTTGGCCATGTTTGGCCGGAAATAGTCCTAGCCTGAAAACCTCGACAGATTTTTAAGCCAAGTTAGGTTTTGAGCCTGAACATTTACCACTTGGTTTTAAAAGAAGCAAAATCTGCCACACTTAAGGAATATTTAGGTAGAAAGTCCGTCGACATTTCATGGATTTGCTTTACAATACTGCCCATAATAAAAGGGTTTGTCTTCTTATAACATTGTTGGATCGTTTATTGAGTAGGGAGTGATTCGAAGTCAGTGATTAGGAAAGGTCTAAGAAACCTAGTACACTGATTTCTCAGTACAGTAAAACATCGCGTATAAGTCATGCATTGTGTAGAGGCTCTGATTATATCCTATAGCTAGCTAGTCAACACAAAAAGCCGATGCATTCGTCAGCTTTTCTAAAACTAGGCTTCCAAAGATACACGAAGAAAGCGCCATGTGTCGAAAAGTGGATAATCGCAACGAAGTTTAAGAGCATTGTCATGATGGCTTAATATTTTAAAATAACACAGTTTCCTGGCTAGATTGAAAAACTGGTCTTGTAGTTTTACTCGTAGTTAGTACCATCCCGATTTTCTTGCTTCTTCGTTGACAAGTTTACGTCCAAAAAAAATTTGTTTACGTCCAAAGACGATACCATTTGAAATTCACAATCGACAAAATTATAAGGTGCTTGGTCAATTGTCGTTATCAGACCGCCATTTACCAAAGAAATGATCAATTGAAGCACAGGTACGTATACTTATTCGATTTTTGAACGCTTTTTCTAACAACGGGATAGCTTAAAATCCTACTCTAAGGTACAGCGCTTGATTTTTGTCAAACGACATACAAACGTCTACATCGATGTTAACATGGAACACAGATCGTACAAGTAAATGATCTAACGAGGTTCCATGCATATACATACACTGTTACGAAATCTAAGAAAACAGCGCCTGTACTGAGTTTCTTCAACAAATAAAGATCGATTCTAAACGAATTTATTTTCCTCAACTGCTTGCAAAAGAACGATTTGTTCATCCCAGCAGCGGCAGACGTGGACAGTCCGTCCATGCAGCCATTGCACTCTCGATTAATTGTTCAAATATACCAGGTGACTGCAAAAGCTTAATATCCTGGCATTCAACATGTATCAATAACCCTTCTTTTTTACCATTACCTCGTGGCTAAATCGGCTCCGACAACGTGCAAACTGACCACGCTAAAACTGGTTGATATGTATACGTTAAAATAGAAGAAAGTAGTTCGTATCCTAACTCGAAAACCTGATTGTTCTCAAGACGGCGATAAGTTTAGTCAATGAACGTTCGATAACCAGCCCTTATAACAATGTACATTTTTGAATTGCCATGTCTATAGATCAGGTGTTGCATACTAACAAAGCTGTGGCAAAAAATTAATAATTTAGGTGATAATGTTATTATGGACAAAGAAATAAATTATCAGGGAGCGGTTTTAGCCAGTCGAGCAGTGAACAATAATTTACGAAGGCTTAAGCTTTTCCTTCGGAATGCGTTGAAGATAAAACAACCTATGTTATTTAAAAAGAAATAGTTTTTATCTGTTGTACTGAAATTAACAAAGTAGGATATTTCGAAGAAATACTATCGCACTTTTGTGGAGAGTGCCTGCATTCGAAAGTCAGGTTTTATATCAGACTTTAGGCTCAATCATAGTTGCCCGGGGTTTTGGGAGAAACTGTTTGCTTGCTTCAATTATTATTTCTATAAAAAGTCGCTAGCTCTTGCATGTTTTGAATCAGTTCATACTCAGTGCATTTTAGACTCTTAATCAATTGCAACCCGTTCAAAGTTCTTGCGCAACAGTTTAAGAATCTTACTGACCTGTTTTTCGAATTCTTGTTGGTTCTAAAATATTTAAAATTGGTTTTCCTCGTTTATAAGGTGCCATGTACGTGGCTGCAAGCCCAACCTTGCCTGAAAATAGAACTTAGCTTCCCGGTGCAGTTTGTTTGAGAGCTTACTAAGGAGTTCTACTTTGCAAAACTGCAGCATGAAAAATTACACGAAAGAAAAGAAAATTATTATTTTCCCTCATTTTTCAAGTTGTGCCTTTTTGGTTCCTCTATTTAATTTCTTTGCTTGCGCGATAAAATATCAGGACTAGAAAAAGTTCGAAACTCCCTGACGTAGAGTATAAAACAGAAATAGAGGAATTTTTTATAACTCAAACCTGTGAATAATCCTGGAAGCCATTTCTTGCATACGTAGGACGTAAAGCCCGTCCAATTGATTTTTTATGCTCATTAAAGGCAGGTTATGACGCGTGACAAGAATGACAGGAGCCCATTTGCACAGGCACGTGATAGAAAGAGTCAGTCATAACACTTACTATGTTTCATTTTTGTCAATCTCTCTAATCACTGAATTTATTGGAAGAAGGTATGGCTATCTTACCTCCCTACTGATGACGTTGATGAACACTTTTAATAGACTGCTGTACTATGCATGTGTGTTTCAAGTATAAAAAACTAGATTTGTTTCTGCAACAAGAACTTCTCTGATCTCGGAAACCAAAGAGTTCAGTTCAGATGATCCGAAATTTCACTAATGCTCTTCGTGAAAAGTTATACAATTCTCCTCATACCTTGGTGGATTTTGAGTGATTTGCACAACGCGAAATGTTCACGTTTGTGGAGCGTTAAATTCATGTCAGTTAGTATTGTGTTTTCATTTTACTCGAAAGCTGGAACCTATAGCATTTGTTGTACAGTGAACGGAAGCTGTAACTTGTTTTACAGTGAAGGATCATGATTCAAACATGACAGTAATTTGGAATAGAATACACGATTGACCTTTCTGGTTGACTTGTCTCAGTAGACGGAGGCCTCAGCCCCCCCCCCCCCCCCCTCCCTTCGTCCCCCCGAGGAAGGGGAGGTACTCCCTTATTTGACTTAGACGGCTGAACCGGGTATGGGTTTCAGGGAGGTACACAATTTCACTGTTTACCGTCTTTGAAAAAGCGTGTCTTTGGACCGGAAGCCAACAGCGTCAGGGTTTGAAGCCAAACCCCCCCCCCCCCCAACCCCCACCTTAAAGCCTCAGCTTAAATAAGTATTACCACGCTACGCTTTCCAAATAACACAGGCAAGAGATCTGTTTGCATGATCAAACTTAGGAGCCAGTCTACTGCAGGCGTTAAAGGCTTTGTCTTTACGGGCAAAATTTCTGTTTCTCTTTGGGTATGGTTGTTTCTTGTGTTCATCACCGATTGTTAATGATTTTGAAGGTACATCCAGTGTTAGTGTTGTTGTTTCTTAACAAGAGCGAAGAGCGACAAAACCGGAAAATAGTTTCTTTTGTTTTTATTTTTATGGCGTCCATGAACTTATAGCTGTATTTTTGTAAAAACATGTAGCTTTACCAGATGAACTAGTGTTCCTGGCCACAGAATATAAATTTTGTCTCCGACTGTCTTAGTATATTCTATTTTATTAGGGACTGAAAATCATTCCTTCCTCTTAATTATCTTGCTTTCTAATTGAAATATGCTATATTGTGGTTTTAGATTGAAGGGTTTTTGTTCTAAACAGATTAAATTTAACATTCGCGTAGAAGAATTATTTTCATAGTGCATGAATCCCAGCGAAGTGGAAGGCAGCTTCTCTCCTTCAAGTTACTACAAAAAAGTTGTTTCTCAGGGAGGCATGTTTCATTTAATATCATCGCCAGACACCAAGAAGGATAGGTCCGGCTTATTGTATGGGAAAACAGGGGTTTCAAAGAAATATTTCTCTATGCCGAGCTTTGGCTCTACTTGATTTGCATGACTTCCGACTTCATCATGCAGACATAACTTAATACTCGTAATCATTGAGACCTGTATTTTACCCGTTTCTATACGATAGCGCGGTTTTTACTGCCCGAAATACTTCATTGAGGACTTACAGAGGGCCAATTAGAACAAAAAAGCATGCATGCTTAATCAACAGAAGATAACTTCTCAGTTATAATTGGAGTCTTAAACTGATTGGGCTGATATTTGCATTTCAAGTTTCTTAGCAAATTCTGTCTAACTGAATTCAACAGGCAATTTAACTTGCACCCAATGTATTTATGCCAAAGAAAGCAAAGGGAAAAACAAAGGTTGACAATTGTATGATTATACGCTCTTGCCATTTTATTTGAATGTTGACACTTCTTAGGTTCAGTTCTGGTCAGTCCTCTTACCACAAATACTTGACCATAAGATATAACAAGATATAATTCTCTCACTTAGCTAGACTGAACGATGTTTGCTGTTTGGGTTTTTGCATCACTCAGCTCACAATGATTCTGTATGGTTCTGTTTAGGTTTATTATCGGACAAAGCATCAGTGAAATACAATCCTATTTTTAAGTAGTGTGTATGATTGAATTGAAACGTAACTGAACATGATCAAAGCAGCAAACAAGTATAACCTTTTCAGGCAAGAAGGCTTCCTTTGTTTGTGTAGCAGATGTCATAAATTATTCAAAGTCTTCTTACCCTGGCCAAGGTAAAAATTTGACAAAAATTTTCAAATCAAATTTGTAAAAATGCTGGGGAAAAAAAATTGCATTGTGAATGTATTACTGGAGAAGTTTCATTTGGACACTGATTTAGACCACATGAAATCCTTGCATCGTTCACTTTGAAAGCAAAAGAGTTATCATACTGTTACTGTGAACAGTCCTTATCCAAAATTAGTTTTCCCTTCATGGCTCATATAAGGAACCTGTCATAATTTTTGCTCAGTACGGTGGAAGGGCCAGTTGTCTGTGATTTGACACAAGCCTCCTGCACAGTACATCGCGCAACTACAGCTTAGTTGTGGTTGTTGTAGGATTCGCTTTACGGAGTTAGTTTGTTTGAAGATGAACCGAAGCATTTGACTCTTGTGGACCTGGACAATTCTTGAGCAAGCTTGCTCGGAAGCTTCAATAGATTATCAGTCTCGACATTAACAAAGAAGGTTTGAAGCCTTAAGTCAACCATTCCTTCTTGGTATTAAGAAACGTAAATTTGCCGCCAAATTGTTAGCATTTAACTGGAAATTATTTCAAGTTTTTTCATTTAGTTGATTAATGTGCTGGTTGGTGAGAAAGGTGTGCGTATTTGAACTTCATTGCTGGGAATCAGAGAGTATAATTTTAATATTTGATAGTTGATAGCGTAAAATTGCTCGTAGTTGAAATAGATTTTGTGCAACCAGCAGATTCTTGACTGATTCTCTTTTTAAAAGTCTCACAGCCTGCCACTCGCGGCAGTAACCATGCGTTTTCACATCTTTTCTAATATGATTATGTTGAACATATCGAAGGAGCTAAAGATGGCAAATAAAACACAGTCGATGCGGTTACCCAGGCAGACAAAACAAGAATATAGTACAGTGAGAAACTATGCAATGGTATAATAAAAGGTCGCTATTTTAACAAGCGCCGTGAACGTTTAAGCTCGATAAGCCAGTGACTAGATCAATAAAGAGTTTACTTCAATTACCGAAGGTGCTTTGGAAGTTGATGCGAAGAAATTACACCCCACAAGACCAACCTTTTCACCCTCCAACATAAAGTGGTGAAATTAGTGCGTATATTTAAAATGTTACGGGTGGCACTAAAGCGCGTTCCACTGCAATCAGTTCAGTGCAAACGTCTTCGGCGTTCCTTGTTTTATTTGATGAGCTTTCACGCAGTGGAAACATGAACAAGGATATATAAAATCATCAGTTAACTATCTTTGCCCTTTTTTCCAAAGTTATGAGCTTCTTCTTCTTCGAAAACACTTCGCAGACCCAGATGAAAAAATTTTGACAAATAAGTGAACACATGAGTAGAACAGCACATTTTTAATATATTAGACTTTAAACAGTAAAGTGCCAACCTTGCATGAAGTATTTTGCTTTAATTAGCTTTCGCGAAATTTTCTCGTTGGACTACAGTGAAGAAGTGTCAGACAAATAATATCTAAGTAGTAACATTTCGTCTAGTCAGGCAGATTCACGATCATTGATTTCCAAGAAAAAAATATATATTTTAACTATAAAAAAGCCATACACTGCCATGGTTGTCCACGCCGAATTATGATTTACTATCAACAATTTTATTTACCCGATTGCAGATGAAAAAAAAGTCTTGCACATACCTCGCAGCACGTTCGTTACTAAACGGCCATTGAAAGACCCTGAAGCCTACCTCGACAAGCCTACATCCTCCGAGACAAAACGTAAATTCTCCACGAGCTTTCAGTTGTAACCTCTTCTTTCTTACCACTCTGTTGCCCAGCCAACTCTGATAACACGGAATTGATTCCGCTTAAGCTTGTCAGGTTAGAGAAGTGGATATAAGGGAGAAGTAGTTTTTGTTCTTGAGTAATAAGACCTTCACCAAGACTTTCAAAAATGCTGGAGAACAGAAAAGCATTGTCTTTCCAGATGAGGGAGAAACCGTCTTGATTCACGCTACCGACGGGTGTATATCTTTTAAAGATTCTTGTTCAAATGTGTTCGAAGTTCTTAAAACACGCCAAAGCTTATGAATCAGTTAGTTCAGTTTGTTGAATTCACATCTTGAGTCTCAATTGTATGTAAGCATTTTCCTCTTTTGTCAGCTGTGTATAAGTAAACCGAAATCTCTTTTCTCTGGAAATGGAGCTCAGTTTGCAAATACGGCCAGTATAGTCTCCAAGCTTTCAAGTGATATTGCATTGGAAGGAGAGAGTTTTTGGATTGCAGGATTGCAAGAATTAGTGTTTAATACTAACAGCGGCGTGACAAAATTCCCCCCAAAAAATCATCGAGTTTCCTTCTTTGTCATTTAGTGCAAGTGGTTTATTGCTTTGATCTTTATTTTTCTGCTTGTAGGACGCAAACCACCGACCAAGAAAACGTATTTTGCTAGGCCTTTGAGACAGATCGGGAATACATTGTCTATTTATTCTAACCTGAATAATGCTGATGGCTGTGCTTGTATACTGCGTAAAGCTCTTTTGTTTGAATGCCATTGCGCATGCGTTGTTTCTTGGGCAGTGCCATGCCGATGGCAAGTAGTCCCACGTGATAAAAAGATGATACGCTTCAGGTTTTTCAATCAAGTTAGACTCTCCTGTGTTTTAGTCACTCAAATGTGTCTTGTAACCCCGCGACAGGCGCCGTGTAATTTCGGGTAGCAATGCTTCTTTTGCGTTTTTACCCATTTTAGAACAACACCTGATTCGTTTGTTCTCTGAAATGTTATACGCCTGGTTTGTCTGTTCTTCAATGCAGTGATGGGGATAAAATGCTGCGGAATACCTTTGTGGACTGAGAACATTCTCCTTGTATTCGTATGTGAGTGTCCCTTTTACTTGATTTGCACAAATCGAAATGCTCGCGTTTGTCGAAGCAATGGTTGCTTATTTTTGTAGTTCGGAACCTAGCAGCTGACATGTATTGCACGAAAAGATTATGACGATGATTATTATTATGATGATAATAAGTTATCTTTGAAAATAGTATATTTTATAGTTTTTAGTTGTAGATTCTATATTTGTAATTTGTTTTGAGGGACACAGAGTCATCAGTGTCTTAGGACTACTGTTAAGTGTTTTACCCTCTTTAAATAAAGCCTATTATTATTATAAGTATTAACGATTATATTGTATTTCGGTTGCGAAAAACGAAATAGGTGATTGACTTTTCTGGATGAGGCTTGTCGCCTTCAGAAAGGGCCTCTGTGTCTGTGGTTGTGTAATATGATTTTACCACGAGATGCTACGTTCATAACTTGAGAAACCCTTGGAGATTTGAAAGATCGAACTTAAAATCGAGTACGCCTTTGTAGCGTTGTCTGTCTGCATGCAACCTCAAAAGGGTACATTTTAATGTTGTGCCGGCACTATGCTTTCAGTTATATATTTAAAATAACAGTTTCCTGTTCATGATGTCCGCAAAATTGTGGTTTTGACTATGCCGGCGTCTGTCTCGGCTTATGGAAGATGTTGTATTTCTGTTCTGATAACGGTGGGTGAACGTAAAACTATATTTCAGTATGGATAGAGTCATGTTGCTTTTATTAATAGCAGTTCCGGTGCTTCTGTCCACAGAGAGCAATGGTCGAATTCTACTTCTTAGCATATCTCGGTTATCGTTTTTGGCCTTTATTATTGCCCTATTCAGTTGAGATTCAAAACTTTTCTCTTTTCTTTTGATGTCTTGCTTTCTTAAATGCATTACTAGTACTGGATCTGAGTAGTTTCTATTATAGACATAATTTCTGTGATTTGATTGTATCTACGAGGAGAAATTGTCACCACTGAAAAACAAAATAATGTCGACAGGCATCACTTGTAGACACCACAGAAGGTTTCATCAGTGCATAGTCCAGTTAGAAGTTTACTTTACTTTAGACCGAAAGTTAAGCGTTATGACTTTAATTTCTTTCTTTTGTGTGGTATGAACAATTCTTGGGCAAGCTTTGAAGGTATTCCTATCATCATTCTATTGACAAAGTTGAGAGGTTTTGAGTCTTTAGAGGAAGGTAACCCTGCCGCCTTGAAGTAAACGGCATTGAAAATCTATATCACAAAATCTTTCAAATTCTATCGAGATTTAGTTAATAATAGTGTGGATGACAATTTAGAGGAAACGTTCTTTACAGCTTGCAGCGGAAGATCAGAAATATCAGTGATACAGTTTGGGAGACACAACAATACATTCCCCTCATTAGCCGCATAGATTCAGTGTACGAGGCAGACCCTAGTTTGCCTCCATGTGCAGTTACCGCTTCTTTCTCCTTTCCTTTTTTTATTTTGTTTCTTTTATTTGTTCTGAACATGAACAACCAGAGCTGATCAACTGCACATGTCAGGTTGCAGTTCAGTTTGCCTTCACAACTTTGAGCCTTTTTCATCCTGAAATGTCGCCATCCGCGGGCTAACTGCCCCTTTTCAAGAGCTAAAAGTGTCATAATCGGTGAATGTATTGAGTGTATACTTGTAGCTGGTGAGCTAGATGTATTGCATGGTGTTCCATGAGAAATCTTGGGAAATTTCTGCGGCATGTACCCTTAGAGAAGGTTAGACATGCATGGAACACCGCCGCTATTTTCTGACCACATTTTCAAAGTGCATGGCTTCAAGACTATCCGTTTATCTCGCTGTACGACGGCAGGATTATTTTATTCACAATGAAAGTTGAAAGAATAACTAACCAGTTAGTGGTCAAGCTTTGTAGTGCTTAATCGAATTGAAAGGTTTTTTAGGAAAGCAATTCGCATTCTTCACCAACACAGTGAAAGCGCGTGTTCTGGTTTATTGAATTCATGTCTGCTATAGACCTATATTCAATTACTCCATACAATTACTTAAAAAATGACAATCATGGAATGAAATATTCATGTTGCTAATAAATCTTCCCAGCGGAATGGCTGAAAAGAACATATACTGAAAATAGCTGACTAGCGAAGAGGGGTTGTGGAAAGACGCCAACAAGAAGATCTGTCGATGTTAGGCACGGTGTTATTAATCGCTCGAATGTCTACTCAGTGTCTTAGAGCTCCGGGTTTAACTTTTGCAATTTTAAAAGCTTATCACAACAAATCATTTCTTTGGGAGAGTTCTTGTTATGCTTCAACGCTATATAGTTAATGGCCTTTTTAGTTGCACTCACAGTCAGATAATAGATGTAGTTATCACTTACCGTAGCTTTTAGTCCTTAGACTGACAAGGACTGAATCCCTATATGATTATAACGATACGATCATTCAAATGAAACAATTTACGCGTAGGCAATACTTTCGTTGGCTTGAAACAAAGCAGTACTTTCACATGGTGCTGTTTATTTAGCTTGTAGTTCTAACTTTTGATTATGTGATGAAATCTTATTGTGTAACCATTCAAATGAAACCTCTTCGTGAGTAATTTCACTGGTACTATTTATCTAGTTTGAAGTTCTTACTTTTGATTCTGTAGATGAATTCTTATTGAGGGACCATTCAAATGAACCTCTTCAGCAGTACTTTCACATGGTACCATATTTAGTATGAAGTTCTAACTTTTGAGTCTGTGGATGAAATCCCATGGTGATACGATTCAAATGAACCGCTCTTCAGCAGTACTTTCACATGGTACTATTTATTTAGTTTGAAATTCTAACTTTTGAGTCTGTGGATGAAATCCTATGGTGTTACCATTCAAATGAACCGCTCTTCAGCAGTACTTTCACATGGTACTATTTATTTAGTTTGAAATTCTAACTTTTGAGTCTGTGGATGAAATCCTATGGTGTTACCATTCAAATGAACCGCTCTTCAGCAGTACTTTCACATGGTACTATTTATTTAGTTTGAAATTCTAACTTTTGAGTCTGTACATGAAATCCTATGGTGTTACTGTTCAAATGGAACCTCTTCAGCAGTACTTTCACATGGTACTATTTATTTAGTTTGAAATTCTAACTTTTGAGTCTGTACATGAAATCCTATATGGAGTTCGTTCAAATGCAACGTCTTGGCTGACTATTTCCTCATGAAAGGGCTCTTTCGGTTTTCAAGGCACTTAACAAATTAGATAAAATCACAATGATATCAGCGTTGGCATTTTCTGTAGGCTCTTCGACATATATGGATTTGTACGAGAAAAAACTGATTGGGTTTGAAATCAAACTGAGAAGACCGCAGTATGTTACGTTTTTCTTGTATAGTCCCTGATCTGATTTATGGGCATTTGAAGGTTTCTGCGGGAACCTCCTTTATTTCTCCATACGTCCTTTCCCCAACCCTCCTCAGTCTTGCTGCTTGCTGGCACGTTCTCTCAAGTCGCTTAGCTCGCCCCTTGAAAGCCAGCTAACTTCTAAACTCTTCCCCGCACCTCGTAACGAAAAGGTAAAGCATAGCTAAGCGACGTTGCGTAGGTCGATTGAACCTCTATACTACAGCCAATTGACTTTCTTTATGTTCCAAGTTGAGGGAATACCTTGAGGCAGCGTGATTGATATGGACAATTTTAGACTCCTAAACTTACAGAGATTTCAACTGATTCGCGCTTAGAATTAGAGTAGTCTTCCAGTGTCCATGTTAGAGTATCAAGCTATAAGGCATTTCAAGGGCCAGCGCGCAAGGCATCAGGTGCCAAGAATTACTGAGCTCGCTTCTTGGAGTTGTTCCCATCCAGTGTAGCATTTTCTTCTCTAGATAGCTATGAAGGTAAAGGAACTTCGTTTTCCCTCTGAACGAACTTTGTTAGCAAATATTGGATTCGGTCTCCAGCACTTAATTACATTTTATGCAGCAGATTTATTTTGCGAGATTTGCTATCCGATAGCGCGACAAAATCCCAAAGAAATAGTGTCTTTCTTTGCCATTTTGTGTGCTTTATTGTTTCTAATGTCTCTCACTCTATTTTCTGCTTATCGAACGCAAATCACCAGTCATTAAGTTGGGTATCACACCGGACTGCATGAAATATGAACGCTAACCTGTGAATGATGCTGTAAGGTTTTTCTTCAGTGTACTCGTGAAGAAGCTTACTTGTTTGAATGTTAATGCTCATGCGTTGTCTGACCTCTAAATAGCAGTTATTCGCACGTGATCGAAAAAGAGTTTGTCTATTCGAAAGAGGTTTCGTGCCCCCCTCCGATGACCCAAACTAAGACAGCTGTGTATTTCCAGTAAAATTGCTTATTCTTCATTTTTATCTCATTAAGCAGAAAAGTCAGAAATTGCTTTTCACTGCTCTGCATACGCTTCGTCGCAGTTTCTGAACTAAAACGATTGTTTTGGGCGTTCGAACTTTTTTCACGTTGGGTACAGGCGGCCAATATAGCCTTCTAGTACGATCTATCTAGGGGGTACGGGAGAGGAAAGGAGTTAAGGAACCCGTACCCCCGGGAGAGCTTGCTCGCAGTCTAGCGGCCAAGGTTACATTTGCTGGATTCTTCCTATTTGAAAACGCACTTTTCATAAACTCGGCACAAGCCAGATAAGCACTTCGACACTTGTTGTCCCTGAATAAGCTTAACCATCGATGGTGGTCTTAACGTTGAGGAGGAAAAGAGGGAGGAACGAACTCGATTGGAAATTAATTTCTCCCTCTATAGCCTAGAAAAATTCGGACACAAATGTATTTAAAAAGCTAATCATTTTTCCATTTACATTCCTATTTTCTTTAGTGTCTTTTTGTACTTGTTTTGTTTGTTCTTTTTGTTTTTATCTTAGGATTGTTTTCCCGGTCTGTATGTTTTGTTTTTGTTGTTGATTTTTAAGTTTTGTTTTGTTTTGTTTTGTTTTGTGTTTTTGGTTTAATTCCTTTTCAGTTTCGAATAGACTTTTTTAAACTTGCGGTTTGTTTGATACACATTTCAAACCAAGTGGAGGTGGTGTCCAGAAAGGAATTTTTTCCCTAGCTTATTATATTAATTAAGTCCAGTGCAGATTCCGAATTCCGTAATCCCATATTTCTAATTTTCCAACTTACCAGGTTGAGAACTTTCATACTAGACATAGTAAGACGAGATGACATTTGACCGAAAAGAAGTATCATTTTCACTTCATATTGTTTGACAGCCTCTTCAGTTTGCGGGGATGTTTTTCCCTGGGCATTACCTTTTACAAAAAGACATTGTCTTTGTACGGATGACTAACTCAGGAATTTCCTGCTTCAACCGCGATTTAGTCGTACAGGTGCCGCCCATTAATAAAATTGGCCGCTTGTTTACACACATTAGCTCACGTACGCACGCTAAAACAAACGCTAAACTATGAGAAGCTCCGAAACTGGGGTATTCATTAATGCTTTAGGTTAAAAATTCTGGATTAGTTTATCGACATACGGTAATAATAGATCTATGGAATGCATGATTTGTCCGAAGAAGTAAATGAAACATGTGCGCCTGTGGGCATCCTAATTGCCATAATTCTTTCGATTCTTATCCGGACTGCATACCTCTCGCCTGCTAAATGACCTGAGCTCCCAATAACAGTTCGTTTTAATCGTACGAATTTTGTTACGAATTTTGTACGTCTAGTTTCTGCCAGACCGCAGTTAATTTCAAAGTGATTTGTTTTGTTTTTGTATTGTTTTTTCGTGATTTTCGATTTTTTTTCTCTGCCTGTCAGATGCAAATCACAGGTCAAAGTAGGTCTCCCAGTCTGTCCCGTAAAAATGCCGCAGTTGAGTGTCAATAGGATATTTGCACGTGAGGGCTTGCGTGCAAGAAGACAAAGTGTTTTTTGAAAATGATCATGAATGATGAATCTTTGGAAAGTTTTGTTTGGCAATCGACTATGTGCTATTAGACTCTTTTGTTTGTCAATCGACTATGTGCTATCAGACTCTTTAGTTTATTTGAAAAAGTTAAAAAACAAAAGTTTAAAGTTTCCAAGATAACCCCGATGACTCTTAAAGTACTCGTAATAAACTGAAGCATCTCGGTTTTCGTTTTATTAGCCGTAAAAATCTGCTCAGGAATTTTGCTGTTGCATGGTCTGCCCTTTGTCTTAAAAAGGCGACTAGCACCCGTCATAGTAACGCTTTTTATATCCATATGATGAACTTTTGTTTTGAATCGGTTTTAGAGCCATTTAAAAAGAGGAACTCGCTTGCTTCTAGGTATCTTGCAAAAGAGGTCTCCATTCCAAGACAAATAATGTCGGTTTGCAACCACACACGTAGACTGCGTTCCCAGCCAGTTTTCATGATAAGGTCGGTGGGATGATGACCCTACAAACGTCACCCCCTCCCCCCCCCCCCCCCGCCTCCCGAGAACTTTGGCTCCCCTTTTTTACTGGTTTCTCACAATGGTGCTCAAGCATAGAGGAGAGACAAATCTTCCACGGACGTAGAGGGAGGGTGAGTTGCTGGTGTTCAATTAACGAGTCGGCGGTAGTTTGGCAAAATGAAGAGAGACTTCCGCTTCCTGTCGGGACCCTTCCGGTGGACACGTGACCCTATCTATTTATTATGTCACATTTTTGCAATCTGGCGGGAAAACCATACAAGCGAGATCAAGGTTTTCAAGCGACTTATGAGTTCCTCTGTTGACGAAGTAAAGGAAAAATAGATTTTGGCAATGTTCTTTGTTTGGAGAATTACTGTTTTGCAGTTCACAAAGGAGACGGGAAAGGCTAACTGATTTGATCCACAAATATCTTTCTTTGAATTCGGCCTCGTTCATTTAAACATAAACAATATAGGGGAATAATTGTTATTCAGTGTATACTATCTGTAATAAATCGCCATTTCCAGGTCAAAACTGAAAATCAGAACTACTAGACCTCGGGCTGATTCAGCAATATTTATAGCTCGGGTTGCGCTTAAGATCCCTTGCCCTTACAAGTATACCATAGAGATGCTGTTTTTTAGTAAGCGATCTAACCGCATTTTTCTACACTGGTCCCAAAGGTCCGTTCGTAGGAATTAGGTAAGAAAAAAAATCCCCTGGCACCCAGGGTAACACTGATTTTTCATGAATTAAAGGAACGCAATTGAGAATTTTCATTGACGGGTCCGATGGTTTGAATTTTAAGAAATACACACGCTGAATACAAAATACCAGATAGGAGAGAGCGTTTGAGATCTAGCCTAGAACTAAATTTTACTAATTTCCCGCTGTACGGGGCTTTTAAAAAATTACTTGGCTCGGGGAGCGGGGAAATTAGCGGTGTTTTAACACCCGGGACTAGAGCAGGTCGTTCACACACATCGAACTTCGTGCCTGAGCGGACTTGGCCGAGAGGTTTTGTAGCCCGCGAGTAAGCACACCATTCAGGGTAGTCGCGAAAAGTCACGCTGGAGCCGGACGTATTCTCTCGCGCCCAAGCGAGTCTCGCCTCGCTCTGCTCGCCATAATTGGAGAGCTTGCTTGAAGGCTAAGAGGTTTTAGTGCACTTAAGACGGAATCCACCAGGAAATTGAGTAATTTTAATTTTAATTTTCAGTGGACAAAAACCTTGTACCAAAATAATTTAAAGCATGTTGCATTCTTGTTTACATTTTTCAAGGGCTAAAGGTGTAATTAGTTATCTGTAATAACACCAAAGAAAATTTCTTATGGTAGCCAGAAAATGAATGTCAAATTTCACAAAATGATATCATACACATGAAATTTTCCGAATTTTAGCTGTGTTTTTACAATTCTTGTAAAATTTGACATTTATTTTCTCGGGTCCCTATGAGAAATATTCCTCGGTGTTATTACAGATAACTAATTATATCTATAGCCCTTGGAAAATGTAAAAAAGAATGGGATTTTTTAAAAATTATTCTGGTACAAAATTTTTATCCTCTGAAAATCAAAATTACTCAATTTCCTGATGGATTCCGTCTTAATTCCAGTCTTCACTCTTGAACATTTAGTTCCGTCTCAGTGGTCACCAGTCCTCACTCCTACTGATTCACTTCCGCCACTGTCCGAATACCTGTTCACACTACACCAAAGTCTGGCACAGAACCTATCCGACATGTGACGCTCCACTTTGAACATCGGCGCAGCGTAGCTGCTCTCCGTTGCAGAAATTATAGCGCCAAAATCACCGTTCTTGTGCGAGAACAGAAGCTTTATCTTATATGGTTTCGCGCCTGCGCAAGAGCTATCCGGTATAGAGTGTTTTCACATGACGTCATGGCGGCCATATTGATGTCCCAAAACAATGAAACGGCGGCCATGTTGGTGTCCCAAACCAATCCTCTGGGAGTTGAACTCTTTTCTTATGCAAACACTTTCTTTTGTTCCAATAAATTTGCATAGATGCTAGCCACGTGAGTGAAAACACTCTATAGTGTGAACATTGCCTCAGAGCGCGTGTTTCTTCTATTGTTAAGTCCAACAATTTGTCTTGTTTGAAAAGTAAACCGTAGGTTGAAATGAAACTTAATAATCATTTGAAGATGATATTTACTAGAGTATGTCTTTGTTTGCCCACTCTTCTTAGTGAGAAAATTGGGAATTCAGAAGAATCACTCTGTCTGACGGCAAGGAGGAAACTGAAATAACAGATATGTGATTAAGGTAAATGGTTTTGCTCAAAAAGAGCGGGAAGCGCTCGCCACGTGCGGGCGAGTGTCAGCGGCTACTTATAAAAGCCTCGCTGTACAGCACATGCGCAGACAGAATGCCCCTCTGTTCAGACATGTAATTAAGGTAAATGCATTGTTCACCCAAGGTACGCTCTCTTCCGCAGAGGCTCCGATGGGTACAGTATATCTCAATAAAAATAGCAATAATCGAAAAATAGAAAGCGCGCGGGGGAACGATGGGAAGAGGGAAAAGGCTTTCAGTTTTCCATCGTCCCCCGCGCGCCGTCTTTTTCTGTCTCCCCAGCCTCCCTGCAACACAAAGAGGCCTCTGAGGAGTTGATGGCTCAAGGTACGATAAAACGGGCAACAAATACATACAACTTGATTTGCAACATGATTGTGACGCAAAACGAGTGAGTTGAAAGCAATGTCGGTCTTTTTACCACCCACGTACTGCAAACCTGTCTTGCAACAAATCAGGTTGCTGCAAGTCACCAAAAAATCGAGCTATGGTCCTCTTCATACAGTGCAACTCCCGTTAATACGGTCACCAATGGGCCGAAAAAATTTGGCCGTGATAACGAGCTGACCGTATTTACGAGGGTTTCTTTACAAGAAAATGTATGGTTGTTTTTGCCGTGTGACCATAAAAAAGTGGCCGTAATAACGAGGTGACCATATTACCGAGGTAGCTGTAAGGCGGGGTTCCACTGTATCTCAAACGGAGCATTTTGTGCATGGTTAAGTGCACTAAACGGAATGAACCTACATCTGCAAATTCCCTGTGACATAGCCCCTGTACCGATCCAGACCCTGCGATAAGGGGGGGCGGGGGGGGGGGCTGGGCAGACCCTTAGATAAGTGGGGGGGTCCGGTCTCCAAAAAGCTTTTTTTTCGCCCTTTTGGGCCTCTGTTTGGTCTAAAAGTCAGGGGGGGCGGACCCCCCGGCCCCTACCCTGGATCCGCCACTGCCTTTTACCGTGTTGTGTCAGCTACGTAGGCCGATTAATCACAAGCACCGGATGTTAACACAAGAAACGATGGGTCCAAGAGGTCGGTTTTACTAGCTTATGTTTGGCAGATCAGTTATTTAAACTATGGGTGTAAAAACTGAAGTATGCAACAAGAGTGCCAAGTACGTGCCTTTGCAATTTGCTAGTATATCCATGTAACTGAAACGTGCTTAAACATTGGCCTGCCTCCTAAACAAGCTATATCTAAAGTCCTTACCAGGTTCTCATATAGTTTTTGCGGCTTGGCAGCGTAAAGCATTTCAGATCTCTCTAAAGTGCTTAATATCTTTCATATAATGGAACAGGAGTCAAGTAAGATTCCTCTCTCCAGAAGGTGCTTCAAGTGGGAGCGCATTCGCACTTTGTTATGCTTTGCTGTGGTTACCTGCCTCTTAACGTGCATCGCTTTCCAGTTTATCTTCCTCGTCTCAGTGCATAGGAAACTTGAAGACGTTGAGACCCAGCTCAGGGAAAAGGAACGTCGACTCGCGACGATTGAAAGTGAACTTAGAGTGGTTCAGGATAAAGAACGTAAACCGCGCAGTCAATGGGAAGGACGACTCACTATTGCTGAAAACAAGATAAAAGCAATTTCCCAAACACTGAAGTATGGGAAGTGGGAGCAAACGAAAAATCATGCTCGACAGAAGAGGACGACTAACCCGCGGGTTAATTTGTCAGACCTTGGTAAGAGGGTCATTGCAGTGGAGAGCAGGTACTATTGCAAGCTGTTAATTCAATTTCGATTTGTTTTAGCCCCTTGAGTCCCAAATAGGAGGCCTTTTTCGTGAGTGAAATTCAGCAGTGTCTCATTAGGGAATTATTTACTCTCGGTATAAGAGTCAAGGTAGTCTGATTTGTATGACTAATATGGACTAACGACCGACGGGCTGCGATGAGTGCCAGAGTGTGAATAGGGCAATTTCGGTTCAAAGAAATCAATCGAATGGCTCCACGAGAGCTAGTGACAATAAGACTTGAAGTCTGCTGAGTTAAATCGCCACTTAGGGATTAAAGCACTTTTTTCCTGTCTCTACCGACTTTACAAAAGCACCACTCCTGTCACGCGCGCGCTAATGCAGGGTGAAAAAAGGTGTTTTCCTTTGAGATTATCCGGATCAGGATCAGTGGCCCGAGAACACTCGGATTATAATGCATCAAAGGGATCTATAAATCCACTCTGCACAAGGATTCATCGCTTTCGTTGGTGCAATAAATCCGATTGATCTCGGAGACTGATCCTGATCCGGATGCACCCTAAAAGGACGCATGCGCGCGCACGGCAAACGTCTCATCCACGTTGACAATTTCTAAAATTAGACAATGAAAAGATCGCAACTGCCAAAATAATTCTGTGGATAAACCTGACGTGAAACTATTTTTTTGGCTAATTACTCATTAATTTTAACTTCAAGTATAGGGAAAACTCGGTCACGTGGTACAAATTGGCGTTTGCTGTGAACGGGATTATAAATCTCTCTAATACCAAGCGACGTCAGTATTCACGTACTGTACCTCTGTCAGTAACGTTCAGTCCAATGTGTCTCTACGACACCACTCACTAAACGTTCGCTCGCGAAATATGCCTATGATCTGTAGCAATAACCAATCAAGGTGGCCACAAAATTCAGCACTTGCTGTCTGTTTTTAGTTTGTAAGAGTAGCTCTTGGTCGTTGTTGTCTCGAACCGCACCATGTGGTTGTTTTAAGGGGGAAAACGTCACCAAGTTTCCCTTGAGCTTCGAAATGGTAAATAAAAATAGTTAATAAAAACAGTCTGTTTGAGCATTTCCAAACAACACCGACCCTTCAGTCTAAATCACAAGAGTGTGTTCAAGTCCAAAACTATTCTTCCGCGATTTTTGTACTTACTTAGCCATGAGTCATCCAAACAAGTCGTTAGGCGAAGAAAATAGCCTACGTGGCAGGCGTTTGAAAGCAAAGGGGAAGGAGAGAGGAAGGGGAATTCGGGCGCGCGAGGAAAAGGGGAAGGGTAGGGAACAGCTAGACGTTTAGGGTTGCCTTACTTTTGCATACATAACAAGTTGATAGGATGGAGAAAATAATGGCGCCCTTGGAAAAGTCTCCCTCCTCTCTTCTCCCTCGCGAGCGGTTTCGCGCCCAAATTCCGTTCCCCTTTCCTTTTGAACGCTGACCATGCAGGCTACGAATAAAATGTAAAATACGTTTGAAAATACCATTGAAAATTTTCCTAACCTAGGTTTACGCGTCGAGATGATCAGTTCGCTCGTTAGGACGTTGCCTGTCGTATCTCGTGGCTGATGGACGCTATAATATTTCAGGGGATGTGGTTCCATATCAAAGGGGTCTTAGGAACGAGCGCGGGCCGTAACGTATACGTAACGGAGAGAAAATAAGCCAGCAAAATATAAATCTTTACCCGTAAATGCGCATGCCATCAGACCTTTAAGACCCTTGTTTGTAATTTTTATCTTTTATTCGTATTTCAGAATTGTTGAACTCTCTAAGGACCTGAGCCTGCGGTCCTCTTTTCGAGGTAAATAGCCACTGAGCCCATACTCCCTGGTTACGTTTTTGAAGCCATAAAGGCCGATACACACGAGGGGTTTTGCTCCCGGAGCATGCTCCAGGATCATTTTGCACGTGTCAGTACACACGAGGGAGCGTCATTTGCCCCGGGAGCTTGCTCCCAAATATTTAACCGGTTAAATATCGTGGAGCATTTTGGGGGGTGGAAATTCTGCTCCCGAGGATGAAGTATACCCATGAAATCGTTGGTACACAAGGAGGAACTTTGCTCCTGGAGCGTGCCCCTGGAGCAAAATCCCTCGTGTGTATCGGCCTTAAGACACTAACAGCACGTGTTTCAAAGTGTTTGAAACATGTCGCGCGTTGCCCTCGACTTTCTTTTTTTAATCCCTCTGACGTACATGCAAACTGGTACGTCCATCGTGGTACAAGAGGGAGTGGTGGTTGGAACCCCTAGCATTTTCTTTACGATATTTTATTCACGATATTTTGCGATAGTTTGAAAAGTTTCTGCCCTTGATAGATAGCGTGCTATGATAGAATACATATAGAAAAAGCTCTCCTGGGGGCATTTGAGGTCATCCAATATGGCGGTCTTTTTTAGATTTTCACTTTTTCCACTATGGTTTTGTTGTTGTCTAGAAAATTAATGACAAAAATGAGCGTTTAGTCTTGCAATCATGTGTTGTTTTTTTTTTACCTTTTAGGTCGAGACGGACGGGATGGTATGCCAGGACCACCCGGACCTGCTGGTAATAAATACTCAGTGGACGTTCGAAACGTTCCCTCATCCCGCTTTTTTTTAAAATTTATATTTTCATTATCATTGTCATTGTTAACAGTCGAAAGCCATAACATGTAGCTATTGCTAGTTAAGGGACTCAGCTGGGACAGGACCCCATTTAAAGGACTTTCACAGCAAGTCAATTAAGTGTCTAGGTTACTCAGTCAAAAAGAGAAACCCCTCCAACGAACAACAAAGACTGGGATACAGGAGGTTCCCACTAAACTGCTTCACTCTCTTATGGAAGGTTTGACAGCATTCTTAGCTTCTCTTATAAGGACATTCTCCATCCATGTTTCATCTTCTAAGAGTGATAGTTGACTTATTGTGAGGCATGCTTAATACACAGAATGAGAGTTTCGTGAAGTTTGCGTCCTCAGGAAGGTTTCTTACCTCTTAGGACGAGACGGTAGAGACGGGAGACAAGGACCCGCGGGACCACGAGGACTTACGGGACCAAAAGGTAGCCGGATACCAGATAAATCTAAAGGGGTAGTGTGCTTTATAGAATTCTCTTCGCGAGTAGTTGCTAACTCATCAGGGACGGTGGAGCCGGGGGGCTTACATTATGGGGGCTTAAGACTTTTACGTGGAACGTCTCCTCAGGCTCCTTACTTCGAGTCACTAATCAGCCCCCCGCTCCTTACCACCCCCCTTACCCTTAAAAAATATATTCCGCTGCCTCTGCTAATACCGTCATACTACCATAGTAGGGGTTGTTATATGATAACAACTGGTCATTACAGGTCGAAGCTCAAAGCAAAATAGGTTAGGAGTACTTTAACCGAGATCTTTAAACGAAGCAATTAACATCACTAACCCAGACAAACGTGAGATTATTGTAGGAGTGATTACATGGGTCCCCACTAACGTTCTGGGCACTACCCACTAACGCAATTGGCAGTTTTTTTGTTTTGTAGCAAACACGTTCCCGCGCGAGCAAGCAAGGGCCAAAAGTTTAGGCACGAGCAAAACAATTGAGGACATCTTGTATCTAGCTTGCAGGGGAACGCTTGCTAAGTTGCTTGTTTATTGATTTAGATCTCCTAGCATTCTTCATGTAATGAACATGTAACATGTATACGCCACTTGACATCTCCCATAATGCACCTTATTTCCCCCCCAAAATTTTGCATAACCTTTGTTTTTCATTTCTGTTTTACAGCCGTCCCAAAAGAAACTGAAAACAACGGTTATGCAAAATTTTAGGGGGCAAATAAGGTACATTATGAGATATATACAAGTGGTGTATGCTAGAAATAATTTATAATCTGAATCCGAATAATAAACCACCTGACTTATTTTCTCGCGAAACGTCGCTAATATAATACTATGAACTGTTATCATCGGATATCTGATTCAAAAAAGTGAGATCTAGCAGAAACGCCCGGTTAACAAAAACGAAACTTCACAATAATAGTTATTTCAGGAAAAGAGAATAGATTAAACCGGTCCTACTGCCTGCGGAAGTCAGTTATAAATAAAGCTCGCAAATGCAAATTCACTCTGGAAACGCTTGGAAAAGGATAAACTATGTGCAAAACATAGTGCTTCCGTTTTCGATGAAAGCGCATATGTGGTCTTTTTTAGCTTCTACATCGATAACCATCAATAATGCTCTCAATTAAACTGATAGTAACAAGTTTAGTCTCAACTTAACATTAAACCACAACTAGCAGAATTTGGAATTGATTGGCGGATGAACTATATTTGAGCTCATCGACCTTAGCTTCCTTTAAATCGGTTATTTTTAATTATTTTAAGTCTGCGTTAGCTGTTTTCCTATGATTGTGAAGACCCACGTTCGTTCAAGTCTATCTGTTTAAAATGTAATAGTGCTCGTCCCTTGTCTCGTCCAATAACTTGTTGTACGTAGCTGTAGTTTTTCTTGTATCACTTTGTTTTTTAATATTTCTTGTTTTTTTTATTATTATTTGTAGTAGTAGTATCCGGGCCCGCTGTAATTGGCCACAGCTGTTGCGGCGTCCCCGCCAACGTTCTTTCTGTTTGTTTGTTTTTTTTCAGCGAAGCTAATAAAATAAAATAACTTGTCCAACATACTTTTTAATGGCCGTAATAATGTTCGTCCCGGATTATTTAGACGCTATTTTCCTAGAAACACAGTGTAATGTATTTTTTCCCGCGCTTTATAGGGAACGAAGGTCCAACGGGGATTCCTGGACCTGTGGGTCCTTCTGGGCCTAAAGGAGATAGAGGAGCTGAAGGACAGACGCTGTCAGGTGTAACGTATAACCGATGGGGACGAGCTAACTGCTCAGGAGATGCCTCAGTTGTGTACACTGGTATGAGGATTACAAGTATATATATTTATAAAAAGATAGAAAACAAAAAGACTTGGAAGTTTATGCAGCTAAATCAGTACTATCTACTCAGAGACAGGGAGCCCATTACCAGGAGCGCTCACGTACACCTTGCGTAAGAGCCTCGCCCATAATCCGGAGCGAGCAACTCCCATATTGGGCCTGTGAAATGGCGTTTTTACGGACTGGTTTATTTTGAGAGCAATCATTCTCGTGAAAAGAAGCTTCGTTCTTGAGTTTAATCAAAGTATAAAGAAAACTAAACATACGTAATTTTTCAGTCTGCAGGTTTTGCTTACTACCAAAGTCGTTAAGTAAACGGGTCGGTAAAAACGCCGTGACGCTATTCATGGAAATTGCTCGCTCCGGGTATTGGGCTTCTGCCTTCCATGTATTCGTGTCACAGCCCTACCAAGATTTCCTTCCTTGCCAATTCGGGACAAATAGAGTATTTGCCATCTTTGCCCCCTAAATTTATTTTTTCATAATTGCTTATCCCAGGAGCCTATCTCCTACTTATCCTGGTTCCAGGGGGGTACTCTGGGATCTGGATTTCAGTTGACGGGGATGATCGAATTGGGGTAAAAATCAAAACCAAAAAATCGCTAAGGCTTCCAACTAAACCAATAAAAATCCCTGGGCTAAAAGCTAACTCCCAAAAAATCTCATGCCGATTTTTAGAACCTAGAAAGCATCAAATGATATACAAATAAAATTTAAAAAAAATTAGAAATTGAATGTTTGTCTTTACATCGAACATTAGATTGTTTTGAATACCTGAAAAAAATCCCTAGTTAAATCTAGCCACTCAAAAAAATACTTGCCAGATTTTCCTACCCAAAAAAATCCCGGAAAATCGAAAAATTTATCCCCATCACTTGAAATCCGGATTAATCAATCCCCTCCTCCCCACACACATTCCACCCCAACCCTAGGATCCTGGTAATTCAACTTGTTCATATTAACTGCTTTATTCCGGGGATTACCATAATTTAACCACAGTCAAATGTAATACCTTTTATGACAGACACACTTTGAAATGCCATTTTGCTCGCGTTTTGACAGGTGTGATGGGCAGCGGTTATTATAATCACCCCGGTGGAGGCTCTAATTTTATTTGTCTTCCCGACAACCCTATCTATGACAAATACATCCAAGGCTGGCAGGGAACCGGAGCGATATACGGCACAGAGTATCAGCCAGGGAATTTCCCAGGCTTTAGCAAAAATCTTAATAACCAGGATGCTCCTTGCGCCGTGTGTTACGTCAGGTCACGTGGTTCCCAAATGATGATCCCTGCAACCAACAAGTGTCCCTCGGGATGGACCAGAGAGTACCACGGGTACTTGATGACATCTCACTATAGCCACAAGCATACCAGCGAATTTGTGTGCATTGATGTCGATGCTGAGGCCGTCCCGGGTGGCCATCGTGACACAAATGGAGCATTGTTATACCTAGTGCAAGTTGATTGCGGTCACGGTATACAGTGCGTTTCTTATGTTCAAGAGAAAGAACTGACATGTGTAGTTTGTACCAAATAGACTTAAAGACGCGTGTAGTCGAACCTCTTCGGGCCACCCTCGAGGAAGAGAACACTGGCCTCCAAATCGAGTTCAAGGGAGGGTGTGGTAGGGTTTTGATTTCTTTTAGTATAACCACGAACGCCATATAATTGATACTGAAAATAACACCATTTCGGTGTAAAAAATTTACTGGCTCCGGGGCTTGAAGGGATTAAACAAAAGAAATGTGTTGTTCATCCTTGACCCTCAAGATTATTTCTTTTGTCTGATGTTCCCAGGCCTCAGAATTAAGCATGAATGTTAACATATCCAAATTGGTCTGTTGCTGGTCTGGCCTAAGATGTGATTGTTTTAAATTTCTTCCCGTGTAAACATAGCCTGTTCCAGGTTCTAAGTTATTAGTGTAGTCGTGCAGTCATGAAAAGTGATGCGACAAACACGTGGGGGCTGGGGAGAGAAACGGCTGTGGATCTCTCTCTCCTATCTTTTTTCCCGCAACCGCCCCCTTTCCCAGATCGCGCGCGTCTTATTTTCGCCTCGCTTGTTTTATCTTCGCGACGTCCTGTTGTCCGAGAGCCTGGCACACACACGCTAGAGTAAAAGTTGTACTTTTCACTACTTTTGTTCCTTTTTTTCTTTTTTTGTTTTATGTCTTGACTGCCTAAAAAAGCTAAAGTTAACTCTTCTAGCCCGTTAAAAAGATGTATGAGAAAATACAGAAATAAATTGCTTGGACGGTACTAAGGCGCCGTTGAATATAGGTCTTGCTTGTAGTAATTTTATCGCCATTTTTTTAGACTCTGGTACTGGGGTTGGTATCGCAATTACAAAACAGATGGGAAACCGCTGAACAGGTTCGCTTGTATAACTCTTAACTTGTAGCGCATGATCTCTTTTTAAATCTTCATTCGGAATATTTCGCCGTTTCTGATTGGCTACAATACCTGATAACTAACTGGCGCTTACCACAGTTCAAAGATGCGAGTAAAACACCAATGATTCGATGGTATATTTGCTTCGAAGCGATGTTGATCAATGGTATATTTGCCTGGAAGACTACGCTTTTTGAGTGTAATAGTGACCTTAAAAAATGGCGTTCACGGCTATCCAAAGACGAAATAGGTTATGTCTGACTAAAACAAAGAAAGAAATAGAAAGAAAAGGCAGGAAATGTAAGAGTACGCAAAAAATATTACTCGATGGATGTTATCTATTTGTTGAAAAGTATCTACAAGAAAAAAAAAGCATCCTTTTAGGGGTAGGTGGGCAGTTTCCCAGAAACCTAGTATAAATTGATCCAAGAAACGAAGCCCCTATTTCCCCTTTTTTTGACCCCATTTCAGACCAAAAAATGTTGTTTTCCACACCCGTTTTCAGACCAGACCTCTAAAATCCATATACGGCCATTTTCAGACCTGGCCCCGGTTGTTCAAAAGTTGGATAGCACTATATCAATCGGATAAAAATCTATCCAGTGGATAGCACAATTGGTTTCCCTAATACTTATCCGCTGGATAGTGATTTATCCGGTGGATATCGCTATCCAACGTTTGAACAACCGAGGCCTGGCTTTATGCAGAAATTATGTTATCATTACTTAGATTAGAGTGTAAAAAAAAAATTCTTCAAATCCACGTGGAACTCGCATATATTTCTTTCTTTCTTACTCATTTGAAATTGAAACAATAAACACCTTCATACACGTCCTGAGCTCTCTCAAAACCCATACCCGATTCCAGACCAAAATTGGCAAAGTGTAAACACGTTTCCAGACCAAAACGGCGCAAAAACCCTATACCCGATGAGGCGGCACATACCTATATAGCTTATTTAATGGAGTACCCCCCAGGGATTTTAGTTTTGCTCTAGTTTGCTCTTACCCAGTTTGATTTATGCCAATTAAGGGGATGTTCCATTTTGGTGCATCCCCGCGATAACATAGTTCTTTAATGCTGTCTAATGAGAGTCATTTTTGAAAGATGACAAAGTCTTGTTTGGGATGCGCACTTTGTTCAGTTTAATATTTTTTGGACCTCAATTTGGCCCTTCAAATTCGTCCATATTTTCCAGGCAATGACTACCTTACTTATTTTTAACCATTTTAGGCCTGTTTTCATGACTTTTCACCCGAATTCATGGCAGTGGATAACTTTAATTACAGGTGTTTTTGTAGGCAAACAACTATTGTTCTAAATTCTGCCTTGTACTATGAACCTCAATGACGCCATCAGATCATTAAGTTCTTCACGCTCTCCCTCTGACGTCGTGCCTAGTTAATTAAACTCCCAGTGTTTTAAAGACATTTTTGGCTCGACGTTGAAGCGTAAGTCAACGTTTTAATATAGCAGCTCGGTAGAACAGATGTTGATTGATCAGCTTGGATCCTTTAAAGATTTTCGGCTACATTGTCCAGGCGCTACGAATTCTTTAGTAACCCATTCCCCATCCCCATAAAAATCCGCTTCAAAAGAGATAGGAAATAATTAACATAAAGTAGCTGCTGAAATTCCTTTTTTCTCCCAGCTAAATACAAAAATTGACTTGCTTTCAAGTTGATAAATGAAATCAGTACTCTCAGTATCTTTCATTGTTATTTCTAATCGGTATGTCCAAGTTGAAAAAGGAAACGTAAAAAAAATTATTTTCAGTATATTATTTACTCTATGAAAAGGAAGGAGAAATTTGAGAATCATAGGCTAATTTTGTTGCTTATCGATTTTTTTTATCGATTATATTCAAATCTTTTGTTTTTTTAAAATCGAAAAAGAAATGAAAATTGAACCGGCATTTTCTTTTCCACTTTTTAACTTTCAACTCCCAAGAGAGAAATTGAAAACAATGCTTGTGCACAATTTTGGGGGGCAAATAAGCTGCATTGTGGGACTATGTGGAAGTGGCGATTTGCTACATTGTACCTTTAATAAGGCCAATTTGCAAATAAAACCTTCATACACTGTCGGACACGCACCGATTTTCCCCTGAAAATCAAAGCGTTGAAATACCAAATGCAAAGTAAACCATTACCAAAAGCACTTCTAAAACTGTTTAAAAAGATAAATAATAGAGTTACTTCTGTTTGATCTATCTATAATTACCACTAACCTTGCAAAGTAGATGAAAAACGAGAAAAACCAACCATGCCTTCCTCCCGCCATCTTTGAATGAGTGTTGGTTTCCAGGGTCCGAAGACGTCCACAATGCGCGGCATCTTTGCTCTGAGGGAAAATAGGGCCCCAGACCCCAGTGGGGGCATGTGTTTGCACAGGCAGCCCAAGCTCTGTGTGAGCTCGTTGAACTTTGAATTTATAAGAGACTGTGTGAAAATAAACAAAATATGACCTAAATTCCATTTCTTCGACAAAAAACGAACAACGAACTCCCTCTGAGTTTGGGCTGCCTTTGGCGTTTGCTTCTAAAAAAAAAGATTTTCTTTGTTTTTAGCGACTTCGTGGCTCAAATTTGAAAGAAAAAATTCCGTTAATAAATGGGGATAAACTTTTTGCAGAATCAGTTTGACATAAACTACTGAAATACGTGGACTGCAATAGCAGAAAAAGGTAGGAAATAATGACCGCTTGTTCGCTCTGATTTTTCTTTCTTTCTTTCTTTTTTGTTTTTTTTTTCTGGATTTAATTAGAACTGCGAATTAGCTGCGTCAATTACGGTAAAAACCTTTAATTTTTTTGTCTTAATTCAACTTGGCATCTCATTGTTGTAGATGCCGCTGTTAAACTAGTGATTGAATCCTTCAAATTCATATCTTTAGAGATTCTGTCATTCTAGCCTGCTAAGCAAGCGTTTCCAATCGAGTCATTGCGCGACGAACTCGCGCGGAAACGCTTGCGACGCAGGCTATGTCATTTCAGTCTGTTTTTCTTCTGCTTTTTACCTTTTGTTGTACCATAACGAACTTGAATAAGTGCCCCGGCGCTAATTGAACTTTTCACGCCTCAAAAGCGTCGCTTATAGAGGCGGGTATTCGGGGCGCTTATTCGAGTAAATACGACATTTTAGGTTTGGTTGAGTGAGATTGTAGTTTTCCATGTTGCAATTATAATTTACTTTGAATGTCATTCGTCTACGCTTTTTGCTGGTGCGCTCAGTGCAGGGGTAAACCGTATTCCCTGGAATAAGTGCCCTGGCGGTTATTGGAAGGAGGGCCCTGAGGGCGTTTAATCGAGGGGAGCGCTTATCACGCTTCCCTTTAAAGAAAATAGAGAGTGATCTAGTTGTTCCTGGGAAATTTACCGCGTTTACAAAGAGCGCGGCAATAGGAAAAACATTAAAAGAAGAGATAACGCATTTTTTGATAATACTAATGGGTGTTGGCGCTTATTTGGAGGAGGGCGCTTATTTGAAGAAATACGGCATTCCTAAATTAAACCCGAGTGAATTTTACTGCTCGCTGCGTTTTCTAGCGTCTCCTAACTATCAGTTTTAACACCAGTTGATAGGAAGAAATGAATGAATGGTGATGGTATCCCTAGAGAGATTTGCTGTCGATATTACTTTCAATCTTGCGCAGATATTCACCGCCTGGCGGGAGAAAATGTGCGTTTTTCTACATGTACCACAACAAACAACTGATATAACGTTTTCTAACCAGTTAAAAATGAAATCAACCACATGACTTTATTTCACGTTACTTGCTGTACTTGTACAAAATATTTTTTCCTTGCGCGCGCAGAAAGTTACTTTTCCTCCCGGACGATTGATTGGAAACTGAATCTAACAGGCTATATATTATCAGCGCGCGAATTCATTCTCCATTATTACATCATGAAAAAGCTACTTCAGTTGTAAAGAAAATTTGACCTGCTTTGATGGCGGTTCGTACACCTTGGCATATTGTATGCATTAAAAGAAGAAAGAAGAAAAACAGGCAATCATAGAGGGTTTCAAGAGCATTTCTACAAGAATTACTTAAATTTTTTACATCGGAAGTCTCTCCTTTTTGAGTGCAAATCGATGGATATTTCATGTCCTATGTGATCGTTTCAAAGGAATTTTCTTCTGTTGAAGCAACAACGCACAAAGGAGTGATAATATTTTCCTTGGCTTTTTTTGTATCGTTAATGTTAACAAAGCGCCTTACCATTGATTACCAGAACAGATGATAGACCCGCGTTGCCTGTCATTAAAAATGTTGTTAGCTGTTTTTTCCTTTCAAGCAATTGTACTGCTATATACAAAAAAAAGCTTGAATTCACTTTTTTAGAGACGTTTTAGCCACCGTCTTCAATACGTTTAATTTTCCCTGCCTTTAATAGCAGTTCTTTTGCTAATTTGCAGGACAATTAACAATTACTGGACGAGGTTGAGCAATGCTGAGGCAAATAATTGATCTGCGAGACACTGACAAATCACGATATTTTGCGATAACCGAATTCAATAATTGTTTTATCATTCGATCACCGAGTGAACGGGCAAGGGCCAATTCCAAAACACAAAACGTGAACTCACAATCAGCAAATGTTTTACTATTACCAAACCAAAAACAAAGTAAATTCCTACAAAGAGCGAAAAAATAATAGTTACAATACAGAAAAACTACTTAAAGCGACTGCAAAATGAAATTAATGAAAAAACGATGAAAACGAAGCTGCTTACCAAATGCTGAGGATAACAGAGTCGGTGGTCAGGGCCACCGAGGAAAAAGATAATCTACTTCGAACGAATGTTGTTACACTAATAGACACGTAAAAACTGGTATTAAATAGGGGCGAGATAACAAACTATAACGAAATTTACATATAGCACGTAACAAAGGAGCGTAATTAACAAAATACCGGAGAGCGAAAAGAAAAAGAATACACGATAACAAGTAAGTGAGAAAACGAAAAACAAAAGGAAAAAAAAATTGCCCCAACACCGAGTTTGTTTATTTAATGAATATCCTCGGGAAGCGAAGCGATCTGCCATTTTCACACAAGAAGGAGAAAAGCACGGTTTCCTTTACTCATGTGCAGAATATTATTTGCAGCCAGACACAGTTGGACGGCATTGCGCATGAGCAGACCATTATTTGTAGGCAGTTATTTGCAGGTGACGTGGTGGGCTCTCAGCCAATGAAAAGAAAGAAAAATTTGCTTCGAATGATAATTGCATTTAGCTTTAGTATGAATAAAGTTTTGTTTGTTGTTGTTGTTCTTTACGTTAACTAAAAAAGCCTTTCTCATGCAAAAGTTAATAATGTAGATGGAAGCCTTAAATTGGTTGTCGCCTGCCTTTAAAAACATTATGTCCATAAGTTTTTTAAAGGCAGTTGTTATCAACTGAAAAAAAAGCCGACCTCTAAAAATAATCCGTTCAATATATAAATGACGCAAAACGCCTGGACTGTCGATACCACCTTTGACAACTGTTCTCACCTGCTTATCAATCAATTAGCGATATTGTTTGGTTAAATATGTTCTATGGCATTTCTATTTCGTATCGATAAATTTGGAAGGCTTTATGGTACATTCGGCATTCAGCATGCGGCGTTTTTATGTCGTTCCAGCTACGAGCAACTCGTCTTCGTATTTGGGCAGTTGGGCTTCCTGAGAAAGCAACCATCATTATTCATTTCTTTGTCACGATTTCTACAGAATTTATATGGAAATTAGCCTTAAGTTCGTTTCACCAGGGCGAAAAAGAAGATGATAAATTTGATAGCTGCCCTCTTTATCAATAATAAGTTGTTTTACACTTTAGACTATTCTTTAATAATTCAGTCACACCTGGACTGAGCTAAACTAATTTGCGCGAAAAGATTACAAAACCACTACATTTCCACTGATGAGTCTTACTCACAAGGAAATTATTTCATACTACGAGAAAAACTAACACTAAATCCCTCAGTTCGGCTCAGTAAATTCTAGGAATCTACCGCCATTAACAGAGTTGATTACGAAGGTTATTGATCTGAAAGTAAGGAGCAAAATGGAAGCTCTGCCTGAAATCGCGTCAAGCCTTTGAAGTCGCCGAACCCCGAATTTCTGTTAACTAGTCAATCTTGTTTTCTCCTGTTAAACTGGTATTCAGAGTGCGAGCATCCGTGTTTATTGCCAATGGACCGAAGGTCATCACCGATAAGCCCGCTGTATCAAGCGAACGGCTGTTAAGCCTGGTTTTCGAAACTGTATCCAAGCACCAAGCGGCACATGCTCAACAAAGATTTTACTCTATTCATGCAGAGCCTTATCTTTGAGTACGCAAAACTCCAGCATGCGCAAGTGAAACAGAGGTTTTACTAGTGGGATGTGAACACGAACTTATTATACTGTCACGATGTGAAACTAAAACATTCAATCCAATGAGAACTTTTGTGTCCCATATCATCACAGTGAACATTGATCTTAGGTTCTTTCCCTCCGTATTCTCCTAGGGTCTCTCCTCATACGCCATTTTTTTTCCAAATTTCAGTTCGCTTTGAGTCCAAGAGTCACAGATTTATCAGTCTTCGCTCAAGCCTTTCAAACTCGTTCATATATTAAGAATGCGGAGTTACGCACGTAAAGTGGTAGGCGTCAGTTAACTTTGTTATTTTCTTTAAAAGCAGCGCTGACAATTCTTTTAAACTCTCTTTTTATATCTCTTTTCAAAAAGGCATAGGCCAGCGGGTTAATGGCCGAGTTTAAAACCAAGACAGGAATTTTGTAGTTTTCATCATTGCATGGCGATGAGGTAGTGTGGAATAGTATTAAAAAACTACAGCGCAGATACATCCCATAGCAAACAAGAAACACTCCTATCACAATACCCATCATTATTACTGCAGACTTCTCGTGATGGGTTTTAAACGACACCTGATGGTTAAAACGTAACTGTTTTGCGACGATGCGTGCTGACCGATCATGCTTGTGTACGTGAAATATCATTGATGCAAAGCAGGATATTAATACAACACATGGAAGGAACTCGAAGAAAATTATAATCAGCCAAATAAAGATAACACGAATTTTTCTGAAATAAAACATATAGAGGGTAACTTTTAGCACATTAAAACTAACTGTTAGAAGCCAAGAGAAAAAAATAACTTGGGTAATTCGGCGGCGATTCATAAATGTAATGTATTTTAGAGGATGGACGATGGCAATAAAACGATCCAGTACTAAGACGCATAAGTTTACAACAGATGCATTACTAAACAACCATCTTGTAAAATTCACCCAAGACAGCCAACGTCGAGGCCATTCGCAGAAGTTGTCGCAGAAGAACATTGAGGGAATAACGCTCAAACCAACAAAGAAATCTGCCACGGCGAGTGAAAGAATAAACGCGTTGGTTTTGGTGCGGAGATTTCGTCTGCTGCAGATGAGGAAGATTGTAAATAAATTTCCAGTGATGGTCAGAAATGAAAGAACTCAGCCGAGAATCCAAAACCAGGTCTCCATCTTAACAGTAAAAGGGAGTTCTTCTCAACAATAAATATGCAGATCAGTTCGTTATTTGTTATAATGCTGCTAGTTACTGTCAACTAATTAAATATATCAGTGTTAACTAGTGGTTCTTAATGGAAGGCTAAATGGTGCAAGCAGGTTCTTTAAAGTAATAAGCATCATATTTCAGGCAAATATACCTTTTACAGGTGAGAGCAGCTGTAAGGTGAGAGAACTGTGGTAGTAATTAACAAATGGTTCTAGACGGTTCGGCATGTAGAAGGATGTTTTTCTTTGAATAAGCCTTTGCTGTTATGTTTCACCATGTTCTACTTTGAAAAGGAGGCTTTTTTGAGTATAAAAATTAAAATGGCACTTTAACATAGACGGGAAATTTGCATTTTCCAAAGGGGTTAACCAATGATTTTGATACAAAATTACCAATTTCTCCCAAAGTTGTTTTTCTTTGAATTAGCCTTTAATGTTTTGTTTTACGCTGTTTTAGTTTAAAAGGGAGGCTGGGGAAAACTTTTAGTACACTTTCCTTGGTCAAGATCTAGTACCTGTAACTTCCGCCAAGGACCTCGGCGTCACACTTGAATGACCGTATCGCTTCACTAACCGCCTCTCCTTTGTGAACATTAGTTTAAGGTGATTCCATAGTAAAAGAACCTAACATAGATTGTAGCTAACTTGGTGCACTGATGTAACAAGTCAAGAATATGACAAAAAAAAGTAATAAAAAGTGGGGGTCACCGTGCTCGTTTTGACGTCACAGTGCTGACAAATACGGCTATTTAGGACCCTTTTACAAAAACCGCGGGCAGCCCAAAACTGGACAAAAAGGAGAGATTTTTTCGATGATGCATGTGGCATCAAACAGAATTTGACTTTAATGTATTGTTTATCCACTCACGTACCAGAAAAATGCCTTTTAATGCCCTTGTTTTTACTTTACGCTCCAAAGTAGAATTAAATTGGACGCGAGCTTTTCGACCTGTGATGGCTCAATCCGTACAATTTAGTAAAATTGCCCAAAAAAACTGAACATAGATTTGTGCCAATTTTTTTCTCATCGAAAGGAAGCACTGTCCTTATTAAAATCATGAAATAAAAAATGGGGGTCACCGTACTCGTTTTTGCGGTAGAGCTGCAGAAAGTGCGCACCAAACGCATTTTCTCCAATTTTTGAGAGAGGACTGAGGCGAGTTTCAAAATAGAATGTACGTGAAAGGGGGAAGGAAGTATTAAAAATCCGTTTTTACAGAATTTACATCGAGATATCACATTTAGGACACAATGTGATAAAGAAAGTGTTTAAATGAAAGTCAAAGTGAGTAAGCACAAGTTAAACAGCCACTATCGAGGTTCTCTGAGAGGAGGTCGAACTCAGCAACACGCGTACTGCTTACGTTATGCACATTCCCAACACATTGAGTCTCACCTCGGCAAGAAACAACAGCAAGCAAAAATTCCAAAAGCGTTTCTCTTCAGTCAACTTCATTTTAATAATATTACTTCACATGCTCTTTTTTACGGCGGCCATCTTGTTATGCGCAGTAAGAGATGCGCAGTGCAAAACTAGGGAATCACCTTAAATAAATAGGGTACGAAACTTTTTCTCTAAAGACGCACTGAACATAATCCTACATTCCCTGATTGGCATTTAGCAAACTGTTCTATTGCTTCACCGTATGGTCTGGAACTTCTAAAGAAAACGTCCATAAACTACAACTTATGCAAAACTTTGCCGTCGGTCCGCCGTATACTTGCTAATACAAAAAAGTTTGATCACATTACACCACTGCAGTCTTACATCAACTTGGTTGGCTCACCATTGAAGAGCTACGCTTGCGTGAAACTGAACCATGATCTAAAATGATACCCGTATTTTGTTGATCTTTTTCAATTAATTGTTTATTAGCTTTTTAAATTCAAATTCAATTGTAACTTAAGTTTGTCTTCTATACACGTAATTTTTAGTTATTTCGAAACCACTTAGACTAATGAGTCCTGTAAATTCATTCTGGAAAACTCAACTGGAAGAAATACTGCGCTTTTCACAAACATGCGAATTCTGAAGTTCAAAAGCCAACTGACGATTGCGTTTTTCGCTGCCGTCAATCATCTTAACGGACCTCTTAGGAAACAATACTTTACTTTAATGGGTTCAAAAGGTCAAGGTTTGTGATTTGTGATTGGTAGATTTCGATCCATTTTGTGTGTTTCTGTGTTTCAAGGTTCGTTGCTTGTGGTCGTAATTATGATTGATGGCAGCGAAAAACGCAATTGTGAAGGCGGCCTTTGAACTTAAGAGTTCGTATGTTTGTGAAAAGCGCAGTAATAAAATGTATTGTATGGCTTATGTTCCTATGAGAAATTTCGTCTCAGCCCCGGACCGCTGTAAACCGTGGGCTTGATTCTTACAGTTCCGTTATTAATCGTTTTTCTAATACAATATCTGCCACGAATATCATGATCTTAACTTTCCGGAAATCTTCCACTGAACTATTTATAAAATCATATCTACGTATAACTCTTCAAATCAGCTTCCGTGTTGTTAGCTCGAATCATTTTCATTACCTTCAATGCGTTTAAATTTTCCTGTCTCTAATAGCAGTTTTTTTGCCAATTTGCAGGGCAATTGCATTTAGCTTTAGTGTGAATAAAGTTTTGTTTGTTGTTGTTGTTCTTTACGTTAACTAAAAAGACCTTTCTCAAATAAAAGTTAATACTGTAGATGGAAGAAGAAGAAGAAGAAGAAGAACCTTTATTAATTTATACCGCTCAGGGTAGCCCCTTCAGACGCAAAAAGTTGTCTGTTATCAATGGGAGCCCTGAGCAACAACGCACAAAAACTCACTAAACATATAAACATTACACTAATACAGGTAATAATATAAATAGAAAACTATTTTCAGTTAAAAGATAAAAGATGTAAAACACGAAATATCATTAAGATAATTCGTTAAAAAGACTGCAACCATAATAATAGAAGGATCTTTTTGCAATTTCAGTTCTCACAGCAGGCGGATGTAAGAGGTTGCTTTGTCTAGTAGCGCGCGCATGGATTGTATTATTACGTTTAAAATATTGTTTAAAATACTGGGGACATTGAACTTGCAGGCATTTTCTTAACGAGTTTAAAAACAGATTGACGTCGGCGCTCCTCCAAGGTGGGCCATTTCAGAACGTCCAATGCCTGCTTGCTGCGCACAGTACAAGCCACTATCCTAGCAGGCCGGTTTTGGAGGGCTTCAAGGTCTTGTTTACGACCTTCCCCGCAACAGCCCCACACACTTACACAGTATTCTAAAATTGGCCTAATTAGACTACAGTACACTACATTTGCACTCTCTCTAGTGAGGCTTCTGCTAAGCCTGCCGAGCATTCCTACGCGTTTTCCCGCCTTCGAAATTAGGTACTTTGTTTGCTCGTTCCAGCTAAGGCGGTCGTCAAAAACTATACCTAGATAAGTGAAGTGAAAAACCCGCTTAATTACATTGTTATTTAAGGTAATAGAAAAAGAGTTTACAGCAGATAATCTAGGGGCGGTTCCGAAAAGCATAGCTTCGGTTTTTATTACATTAACAAACAGACTATTAAAAGAAAGCCAGTGATCAATCTTAGACAGTTCGGCATTCAGCTTGTCTTGAATGACAGAGGCTTGAGAGGATGAACAGTATAAAACAGTGTCATCAGGGTACATCAGAATATTGCAATCGGACACTACTTCAGGTAAATCATTAATGTGTAGAATAAACAATAATGGTCCGAGGATAGAGCCCTGAGGCACACCAGTAGAGACGGCTTCCGAAGCAGAAGTCACCCCTTGAAACTCTACAACTTGGGTGCGGTTCGACAGGTAATCCGTAAACCAGCCATGCTCTTTATCCAAAATCCCCAAATTGGAAAGCTTGTCCAGAAGTACCGCATGATCCACAGTGTCGAAAGCTTTGCGAAGGTCAATAAACACAGCACCAGTTAATTGACCTTGGTCCATGTTCCTACGAATATTATCAGAAAAACTAAGAGCAGCGAATTCTGTCGAGTGACACTTCCGAAACCCGCACTGATAAGGGCTCAAGATCTTGTTTTGCTGGAGATATTTGTAGAGTTGGATATGTACAGCCCGTTCTAAAACCTTAGATAGAACAGGTAAAATGGAAATCGGGCGATAATTGTCCATCTCATCAGCCTTTCCCTTCTTAAAGAGTGGAATGACCCGTACGGATTTCCAATCACTGGGAACTTGGGCAGTACGTAAAGAAGCCTTTAATTGGTTGTCGCCTGCCTTTAAAAACATAATGTCGGTAAGTTTTTTAAAGGCAGTTGTTATCAATTGAAAAGATTGTTTATAATCCGTTCAATACATCATAGGGCGCAAAACGCCTGGACTGTCGATACCACCTTTAACAACTGTTCTCAACTGTTCTCAATCAATTAGCGATATTGCTTGGTTAAATTTGTTCTATGGCATTTTTATTTCGTATCGATAAATTTGGAAGGCTTTATCGTACATTCGGCATTCAACATGCGGCGTTTTTATGTCGTTCCAACTACGAGCAACTCGTCTTCGCTTTTGCGCAGTTGGGCTTCCTGAGAAAGCAACCATCATTATTCATTTCTTTGTCACGATTTCTACAGAATTTAAATGGAAATTAGCCTTAAGTTCGTTTCACCAGGGCGAAAAAGAAGATGATAAATTTGATAGCTGCTTTTCTTTACCCATAATCAGGGCCGTACCTAGGATTTTTTGTCTGGGGGGCAATCTCCGCACACCGTCACAGGGGTCTCCCGTATACAGACAGGGTTTCTAGTTGGACGTTTTGTTTTCACCCCTACACAGAAGGTTGCCTCTAAGACATTTAAGGAAACAAACCACACTGACACTTTTCTTTTCAATTGTCATGATTTATTATGGCATAAACACCTTGTTTGGTTTGAAATTGCCCCCGAGGTCACTGCTAGACAAAGATGATTTATATACCATCTTTAACTCAAGCTATACTGTGAACAGAAGTTTAACACTTTGTATGGATGGTTTCAAAAATGGGTTGAAAGCCTTCGTTAGTTTGAACAGATATTGGCTCGAAGGAACTGAGCTAAAATTGCAGGTTTCGGTATTAGAATACTAAGTCTCAAAAACGAGTCTATATTAGGCTGTTCTAGACTCTTCTCCACTTTGACTTCATGTCATAGATCTCTTTTGGAGTGGGAACGAAGTCCGTTCTGCGATGAATTAACAGCATAGCAAGGCCACTTAATCGATTTTCTGTCATTGATGACCGAGTCTGTAACTTTAGACGGCGTAGGGCTGAGAAGGAGCGTCCGCAACTGACGCTTCCGACAGGCGTGGTTAGAAAGATCGACAGACCTTCTGAATGGCAGGAAATTCTTGCGGACTACAATCAGGCATTGCTTTCTCTTGTTCTGACTCTGGCTCCATCGCGTGTTTCATCCCCCACCTTGCCAGCTCTGCGTCAAAATTAGACTTCTCCGAGAAATCTAGATGCTTGTTGAAGTAGTTCTTGATCTTCCGAAATGCCTGTCAGTTAACTTGGGCAAGTACAAAGGGAACAGGTTTTGAGCGGTAATCAGGCCTTCGTGCTGGACTGAAAATCTCGTTGCAAGTTCACCGACAACGTGATCTATAAATGGATAGAACACATTAATCCTGTAGTAGTCTGGTGGCTGATCGTTGTGTGCGTCGTTTGCTCGATGGCGTTGAACGGTCGTTGTACGAGGCTTTATCAGGGTGACGTTGATAGGGTCAGCTACCTGGCTGATTTGACTCAACACCTTCTGCCAGGATTCATCTCCTCTTGCTGATTTAATGCATTCTTTGGCAACAGTTACGCTTTGGTATGCATCGCCAAGGGTACAGCTCTTAGCTTGTAGGGACTTTGTTACTTGGGCTAAAAATGACAGAACAAACTGAGATACTGTCAAAGCAACTATGAATTCAGAGTCTTGGAGAAGACGTGAATAAGCTGAAGCATCACTGTTAGCATCGCCACTGCTTGATGACGAAATTTCATCCAGAGCTAGAAGTACAGAGCCATATTTAGCAAGAAGAGCAGAGAGGGTAGTAGCTTTTGCACTCCAACGAGTAGCACAGAATTTCGGTACAGTCTGTCGCTTGCTTCCTTCCTCCAGTGTTTTGGCGGATTCATCTTCTTCGTCTTCATCAGCACATGCAACTAGAGCGCTCAACAGTTCACTGTCATCGGAGGCCGCGGCCGTCTGAAGAAATATTTCTTTCCTTTTGGCGCTGCCACTAAGAAACCACGTTATTTTGCTGACGTTATCAAACAGATTCTGAATGGATCGCACAGCTTTGCAACCACTCGAGATTGCAAGGTTCAAAACGTGGGACCTGCAGTGAACGTACGTGGCATTAGGGTACTTCTCTGCAACTTTAGCTTGCACCCCATTCCTACTTGAACTCATGAAGCTTGCTCCATCATATCCTTGGCCAACTAGGCCGGACATATTTAAGCCCCATTCTTGTAGTGCGTGTAACAAGGTATCCGTAATGGTCTGGGCATCCAATTTTTCAAGCCTTACGAATCCAATAAATTCTTCACAGACTTCATTTTTACTGCTCAGATATCGCACGCATATACTGAGTTGTTCAGTTGTAGAACAATCTTGCGTTTCGTCGGCCTTTACACTCCAATACTTTGGTATTGATGCCCGGACACGGTTTCTAATGAAACTGTCGCACAAATTGATTATTTCGTTCTGAATCCTCGGAGACATGTACTTAGCATTACCGGAAGCATGATCCAAATGGTGTTTGAGTTCTGGATCATACTTGGATTTCCAGTCAACAAAGAAGGAGAAATTCCCATCTTCATTTCTTTTATAGGGATCCCAATTGCCTCTTAATGGAATGCCCCTCTGTCCTAATGCAATGACTACATCAATAATAGACACGACGCCTTTAATTGTGCGATGCTGTTGCTCGGCTGCCTGTCTTTGTAGTCTTGCACTGATTTCATTGCCTGGGCGGCGTGTCTTAAGGAAGTTAGTCATCTTTCCCTCTGAAAGTTGGTGTTCTTCACTGCGGGCATGGGTGTCAAGGCGCTCATCACCTGCTTTCTTCCAGTTTTTGAAGCCCTTTGAGATAAATGGCGATTCATTTGGAACAGTATTGTTGGAAAAACATATACAATAGATACAGTGAGCTGTGTCATTTCTAATGCTGTAACGCAGCCATGGCTGCTTCTCCATCCATGATAGTTGGAAACGCCTTCCGGCTGTTGTCGGAAACTTGAATCCGTGCGGAAAGCTAAACTTTACGGTTAGAAGCTCAAGCTTTTGGTCGTCTGATAAAGTTTTACCTGTATAATTAGTTGGGACATTAGGATCTCTAACACATGGACTTGGGTCTGCAAATAAGTTAATAAAATAAACGCGAGCTGCGACTGACTGTTTATTAAAAACAAGAGCTGTCATATATATATTTTTTCATTAACACTTTCTTTGTTCAGCCATTTCTCATAGCACCTATTACACATGAGTCTCTACTCATTCTACTTCATCATCATACAAAAATCCCGGGAGGTTTACTCGTTTGAAGTGATCTAACAGATCCTCCCCAAACTCTACATGTTTAAAATCTTGTACAAATTCTTCCCACAAGTTAGGAGGCCCCCAACATGGTGAAAATGAAAACGCCAGCAATTTGCACTGCTGCAAAACATCGCGGGCTTGTTCTACTGTTATTGAGCCACACCAATTGGCAACTACGTTACTTACGTCAGGCAGACTCCTGATTATGGAAACGAGTGAATTTCAATCTATCTGAAAACAATTCTCCATTTTTAAAACCTGCAGTCCTCTCTTGTTTTTAAGGGATAGTGTTAAACTACTTTCCTTCACATTTTGGCAGCTTGTTATGTCAAGGTATCTTAAAAATGGCATGCTTTGTATAAAAAACAAAGTTAAAATTGACGTATTGTACGCCAGGTCTAAGTGGACAAGATTAACACAATCGTTCAGAGCATTTTCTATCAGATTTCTGCACCCTAATTGTCGTTGAGAATAACGAAAACCGAGATGCGTTAATGTATGTTTAGCGTGCCCAAAAACAGAATGAAATGAAGAAAGTGTAAATTCTGAATTAGTATCAACTATCCTCAAAAACTTTGGTGTATGGACGGCTTGGTGAAAGAGTTTGCACACTGGTGTCAGTTGCTTGAGTCGTTCCTCTATTGAAAAGCACTTGAAAATTTCCACCAGAACTTCAATGGGCCAGGGGTTTTCTTCTATCATTATTCCACCTAAGTGGAAAATACTTATGAAAATACTTATACATGTAAAAGAAAATTAATCGCTACGTAACCATTACAAATAGATTATGCAACTTAGCTTCTTCAGTCAATCATATCAATAAGTCCTCCAAAAATCAGAGTACCGTTGACGCTATTTCGCACAACGCTGCCGATGGTTTGCGAACACCGAATCTAAAGTCAAATGATAAATTCTTTCAATTGTATTAAACGTACCTTCCGTGCTAGTCGATTCCTCACTTGTTTGGTTCTCATCATTGTTCTCATCATTGTCCTCATCACTGGAGCTATCGAATTTTGAAAAGTTAAGCTTAATTTCATAGAGTATTCAATCGCTGGACGGTTAAATCGCCATGTTGTTTTGTCCAATCTACAAACAGTGAAGTGGCCCACCGATTTTCATACTACAACGAGCTAAGAATGAACACAACAACCAAGGCAACTATTAGATGTATTAAATAACACACGTTGTAGTTTGATCCTTCCCTTTTTTTGGCGTCAAAGAAGTCCATTATACCTCGTTGAGCGGGAGCAGGGCGCTTTCTTTCCGACATTTTCCCAGCGGATTGAGAGAGAAACGTTTTGGGAACGTTGGCAAGAAACATGCGTCAACTGTTTCCCGCCAAATACTAAACCACAGGCAGCCCAAATTACATAATCATTATTGTCATAACTCGTACTGGCTTTTGCCTCGAAAGATTTTCCCAAATAATTATTTGGAATTTACATTGAAGGACGATTTTTCAGTCAATTAGTGGGTTTTCTTGAGATTTCGGACCAATATAGCTACAAGAAATAGCGCAACAAAATCAAACGCTATTTTAGAAAAAACAATCATTTAGTTTTCCTGGCGGGGGCAACTGCCCCCCTACCCCTTCCCTGTCCCCCTGCTATGTACAGCCCTGTTGATGTTACCCTAGCTATTTTCCAGACGATGGAAATTGAACATCATGACCAGTGCGGAGCGATTCATTGCCAAGGCAAGTTAGACTCTGAGAAATTTTGGGTGCTGCTAGTTTTCGTACCTTCGCTGTAATTCCGTCACGTCTTGTCCTTTTGGCTTGATCGAGTTCCTTGAGAGCTTTAAAGACTTCGTGTTCATTACGTAATGTAAAGTTATATTATATAACGGTGCGTTCGAGTACACATCGTACGGACATTCGTTTGACAATTTATTACAAACGGTAACTTTCCTTGAACACAGATTATTATTTTGAGTTGTTATTCTTCTCTAACCAGTCCGCTACAAATTCTTGAGATTTGCCCAGGAAATAAACAGTCTTGGCGTTCTTCTCCACGCTGTCCGGTGCCATCATGTAAACCGAGAAACGACGATCGTCAAAAGAACAACTGGAAGCTATTTTCGATTTGCACCGCCTCCTATGGCCGAAACAGGAGACAGGACCGCTTCAAAAACAATTCCCTACCCCCGGATCCGAAGGGCTTGTCTTGTCCCTTGGGGCTGCCCGGGGATGGATAGTACTAGGTAAAATTGAACCATGGATTATCAACACGTTGCGTTATTGAGTAACAGTTGTTAAAGAGTTAGAGTACAAAAAAACGGTTAAGCAGGTCAAGTAGAGTGATATTTGACCTGGCTCTTTTTAGCACTTCGAAGGAGAAGAGGCAAATGCCGAACAAGTCACCAGTTGGGGAATGGGCAAGATTAAGACATTATTCACGTTACCCGCCATCTTTGTGCGCGCGTTAGGATAGATGTGATAAAAGTAATGCCACGTGATATTTCGGGGGAAAACAAGTGATCAAACTTGACGACGAAACTTGACGATTTTAGTCACGCAAAATGTACAGTTCGAGTTTCGTTAAGTTTTATATCATTATTCCTTGTTGTGAGCACATCTACGGTACTACTCTTACCAAGAGAAACTTAAAACGATCACTTTCACTCATAATTTGTCACTATCATCTTTAAGATAAATTGCTCTCCATTTTCAGT
>OZ038000.1:14319062-14394062 GCA_964035705.1 Porites rus | reverse complement strand
GGAAGAAAGAAAAAAATTGGCGTGGGCGAAAAAAATCGGCGAGCGAAGCGAGCCGAGAGGTAGCCTGGGAAGGGGAAAGGGTGGCGGCACCTTTCTCCCCCCTGGCCCCACCACTGCGGAACCTGGTCCCATGCGAGGAGAGGGGCGAATCCACTTTCTATCCGGAACTTTTTTTTTTTCTCCACGGCACCAAAGAAGCAACAACTGCGGTCTTTGGCAAAAACATCCCAATTCCTGGCCTTGCAGTTGACTGTGGGTAGTTCCTTGAGAATTTTCTTAACAGTACCAAAGCCCGTGAGGGTTACTCAACAAATTTTTATATGGGGAGGCTCCGCCCCGAGGTCCAACCCCTTACCCTTTTATAAACCATTTTTCACGAAAAAGGTAACCCTTTCGTATACCTTCTATTGACAGATGGTTCTCCTTTCACATACCTTGTTCAGAACTTTGCATTCCTTTTAACTGCTGTAAATGCACTAGACACACTGAATTCTGCAAAGCTGATCGTACTACGTGAAAATTAACTTCGCAAGACATCAACACGACACCGAAAGAATGCACTGCCGTCTAAATAGGAATCAATCACAAAAATAGAACGGTTTCTCGACTTTATAAAGCCATAAAATTCATCTGTTAGCCCTTTGGGCCCTTTCACAGACCCAAATGACAGATTTCCCTACCCTTTCGAATACTTCAGCGAGCAAAATCCCTACCTTTCTATATATCTGAAGCCTGAAAAAGGTACTCCTTCCTGGCGGGAGCCTCTCCGTATAGGCCATTATAGGGAGACCCCCCCCCCCCCCCGGGTACCAAAGAGGGCCCTGCTAATGGTTTTTTTGAATAAGGGATGACATGGAAATAATCATTGGGTTGAGGGGTAATTCACTTATTTATTTACTTGTTTATTTAACAACAACAAAGAAAAACAAAAAAATAAACAAAAAGGACGATACCTGAAAATGGCTAGTCCGCTGTACAGCTGTTTTTAGTGGCTAGAAGAGGCGGGTTTGGGGACAAAGGGCCCTACCGTTAATTTCCGTTCATTTTTGCACGGGGATTTAGGAGAGCTTATAAACGGAGACCTTAAATCCGGCAGGGCTTATAACCGGACTAAAAAAACCGTTTCAAAACAAAACAGTCGTCCAGAGGAGGAAAAGAAGACAATTTCCACGCAAAATTTTGGGAGGCAATTATAAGGCGTATCATGGGAGATGTGCAAATGGCGAATTCATTAAGTACTGTCAAATTGTAATTCATGTTGACTATTATTATATTAGTATAGGTAATACCATGATTTGTAGTGATATTTGGCATAAATACCACAAGTGATATTTCGAAATTGATAAACGTAATTTCACGAGCCGTTAGGCGAGTGAAATTTGAGACAATTTTGAAATATCACGAGTGGTATTTTTGCCAAATATCACGTACAAATCATGCTATTATTTGTTTATACTACTACCTGCAAAAGGTTTGTAATTTTCACATGTAGGTATTTCAAATTAAGCTGAAATACCAGTGCTCTAAGCCAACCAAATTGCAGTAATTTTTCATGTAGTAGTATAATGATTGGTATGTTGCTGTTAGAGTTTGAAGAACAGTTTACTTCTAACTGTCATGCATTAAAATTTAGAACGTTTTCCCCTCGGGGCTCCTGTAATCATTGAACACCAAGGCAAATTAAAAGGATAAAAGTTCTTCTCGATAATTCACTCAAAAGCTTCTTTAAATTTCGTCAATTAATAACGGGTGGCAAAACAATATATGGTACTTTTCCGTTCATGACCGCAATTGAATGACAAGTACCACTAGGTAAACAGGTGCTACACACTATAATCACTGTTTTAAGTGACTATCGATTTGGATGGGCGTTTGCTGTTTAGTGTTGTTTCCCTTGTATTTTACTTTTCAGTATTTGGAGAGTTACCGCTCAAGAAAAAATAGTCATCATCGTAAGTTGTTATGCTATAAGAAAATCATTCATAGAAACTGAAAAGGGGCCAAAAATTTTATTTTTAATTTTTACTGAGGCAAATCTGTTAGAGTTGAAAAGAAACGTCGAAAAAACGAAAGAAAGAGACAGTGTAGTGTTAGTGTTGATAACGGAGCTAAATATGCAAAATAAAACGAAGACTTCATGATTAAGGGCTTAACATCACAGTCCATTTTGTGAGGTAATAACAAGACATTGAACCAATGAGCTATCTAAATTTTGTCTGAGAATTTTTATTAAGTTCCAAGTAAATTATTGGCTACAGCAAAACATAAAATGAATATTTATTTTCTTTCTCTCACAGACTCGCTCACAGTATTTTTGCTACATGCGTGCATGTGTGCACTTTGCATTTATTCCTCGCTAATCGCAAACTAACGTGCACATGGCTTTTAAAGGAAACATTCGTCGTTTACTAAATGCGACGTTCAACGAAGAATGTGAGAGTTGTGACTTAGATAACTGTGACTATGGATTAAGTGAAATATCATCAAGTGTGTTCATTTTTCTATCCATTGTTTGCGGGATTTTTGCGATTGGAGGAAACTCGGCTCTTCTTCTGGCTCTCACTCGTACAGATGCACTGCGTAGCCGTGTAAATTGCTCGTTTATCTTTTCGCTGGCTCTTGCCGATTTAATGGTAGGCTTAACTATGACACCATTGTACGTGTGCTACGCTGTCGGCTATGAACCTTACTGGCTTATCAAGCTGGAGGGGTTTCTCTGGATTTTGACAGTCACAGCAACAACGTACAGCCTCAGTGCTGTAAGCTTGGACAGGTTGGTATCGGTTGTTTATCCTCTGCTTTATCATCAGATAGTAACTGAAAAACGATGCCGTGTGGTCTTATGTCTAATTTGGACTGGATCCATTATCTTTGGTTTTCCAAGACTGGTCCTAGATGACTTTGTTAAACTAGAAAAGCTATGGATAGCTTGCTCTGTAACCACGGTGGCAATTCCATTGCTAATCATGCTTCTTTCCTATACTAAAATCCTTTTAATTGTTCAAAAGACAAATCGATCTGTTGCAGATCAAAGTGTGTCGCGTGCGTGTGTTAGCGTTGGAAACAAAAAGGCTGTAATAACGATCGGCATAATCGTTATCCTATTTATTTTAACATTTATTCCAACTACCGTCGTTTACTTTATGCTTTTATTTGAGGAGGACCTTTGCAAAGAACTCACGCTAAACGACGTTTGGTTGTGGGTTGCACTTGTATCATTTTCTCACTCCTCGGTCAATCCTTGGGTCTACGGACTCAGGTATCGTGAATTAAGACAAGCGCTAAAAGACTCTTTAAAATGTGAATAGAATTTGATATAATGAAATACGTATAATAAAAGTTGAAGTTAAAGTTTAAAATCTTAAGTTAGACCCTCCCTATATATCAACTTCGTATTCATTGTATGTCACGATATTAAGCACCAGAAATAAATACATTTTCACGGCGTCAGCCCTAATCTTCAATAGTTGTCATTTTACATGGTGTCAGAAGTACGATTATAATTGTAAATGACTTATTTTGTACTTTGAATTGACATGTCAAGTTGATTTGACTTCTCTGACATAAACCGATCCACAACACCAATCTATTTAGCAAATCTCCTAGATTAGTGGTTTAGCTCTCTAGGATACCACTTAATTGATTATTAAAATGTTGACTGAAGTCTATCCAACAAAAGTAAGTATTCTTGACGTTTAAGTTTCTTTGACAGAGTACACGCAGCTGCCAATCTCTAGCCTGCGAACAAAGAGAGTTTCCTGAAGAGTTAATAGACAAGTGTAACTTAAAGGTCGTTAGGAGGACAGACGAAGAGCTCATTTGGGATGTTTGATGGATATTTGGAAGGGCGTATACATGGAGGGGCTTATTTTCGGAATTTTACGGTATTTTAACATGAGTTCTCAAATAGAAAAGTGTCAGTGATAAATTGCTCTCAACGGCACAGATAAGCAAACCAGACATTGATTTCATATAAAACCACAGGAAGCAATCGCAAACTGATTAAAATTTTATAGCATGTTATTGCTCATTTTTCAAGTTTATCTTGGATTACATCGTAACGGTGGGAGCCCAGCGGGGGCTGGCAGTCAACTACAGCATTATCTCAGCTTTATCGGTCGGTCAATTTAATGGCAACTATAGCGTTTTCGAATTTATCAGGAAGTCTTATTCTTTGCCCAGAATTATTGGAAGCTTAATAAAGGTTTAAGAAAACGAGAGATTTTCTCATACCCCTCCCTGTTACTTGTTTACGAAACAGAAAATTTTAGATCGATTTAGGTGTCCTTTGTTACGAATAATACATGTTAATCAAAATACGAGAAATGAAATGCAAAAAAAGCTTCTAGAACCTTGGGGAAAGGAAGTCTCGATGGAATTAACAACCATGCAGAAATGTTTTAATTTCTGTGAGCTACAATAATATTATTAATTTTTTTTTGATTTGAGACATTTCAGACCGTGAAAGCAGTAGTTGATTGCTGCTGACTGTGTTCGATATTGCCACTCAGTATAACCAGGTCCAGACAGTTTACAGTTATTGGAAGCAAATTTCTTGCTCCAAATGATAATCGGCAGGATCGTTTATATAGATAGTACTTATTGATCTTTTTTATTTTGGATGTATTTTCGCCTCACACTCGGTTGCATGAAAATGATTGGCTAATTGGGCCTGGGGTTAATAACATTGCGACCGAGAAAATAGTTTTTCTCAGGTGAGGACAAAACATGGACCAGGGGTCCATGGACCCCTCTTTGGACCGGGTCCATGGACCACTTTCATGGACCGGGTCCATGGACCCCCTTTCATGGACCAGGTCCATAGACAGTTTTTTTTTATTTTTATACGAAGGTCAATGGAGCCTCAAAAACACAAATGTAGTGCCAAAAAAAGATTTGACGAGACGCTGTCGACCAATGCTCACGATTGATCACAAATATTTAGTTGTGCTTACAAGACGTACACTCTGCTTGCACATGTGCAGTCGCAAGACTGTTAAATTAAGTTAATTCAAAAGTTATCACCAAGGGAGGAATTACACGCTCCGGTACAAAGACTCGCATCACCCTGGAGCCGGAGTTAAGAATTCATTGCTTTTAGAGCAATCATGACTGAGTCACATCGCAATTCTCCATAGTTGATGTAGCTTCAGTTTAAGTTACAATCCATGCCACTTCTTCTTCTTCTTGATCTGGATCTGTAAATCACTATCTGTGAGAATTTATAATCGTCCTGCTAAAAGTGCTAAGGAGCTGGACCCAGCGTGACAAAACATTGCAGGAAAAAGTGACATTCATGGACAAAAAGAAAGTGGCTTAGAATTATTCAGATCCAGGATGCACTTTGGAGGAATTAAACAACCTAAAACCCTTTTAATCAGCAGCAATAAACAGCTTTACATTTAAAAGAGGTAGAAAATCAATATGTGTGTCACGACCTCTCAGCATGAAATAAGCGGCAGAAATTCACATTTGCTCAGTCAAAAGGGTTTTCCTCGAAGCATAATCTACCCATCAGAGAAAACAATTCATTAGAACAAGCATCATTTTGGCATGAGGTACCAACCCCCCCCCCCTCCTTTTTTTACACTATGTAAGCACAATTAAACATTACTGATCAATCGAGCATTGTTTGTTGTTTTTGTTGTTTTTTAACCTTATTTTTGCACTATCTCTGTTTTTGTTCATTTCTCATTATTAAAAAAAAAACTGTCCATGGACCCGGTCCATGACAGGGGGTCCATGGTCCCGGTCCATGAAAGTGGTCCATGGACCTGGTCCAAAGTGGGGGTCCTTGGACCCGGTCCAAAGTAGGGGTCCATGGACCCCTGGTCCATGTTTTGTCCTCACCCGTTTTTCTCCGCTGTTCTTACTTTTATAACTGCACCGAAAATCCAAATTCATAGTAATTTCGACAGCTGTCACTTAAAAATTCTTTTCCTTCACATTATCTGCCAGGTTTTTTTTAGCTGTTCTACTTTGTAAAATCCTAGAATCCCGATGAGTTTTTAAAAAACTAATGTTCATGGCTACAATATTTTGATTTTTCATTCATGCAGTCCAGGCGAGTCCGTTCGCGCGTTGACAGTTTTGATAGACGTGTGACATGTGACTAGCGGAAGTCCCTTGTCTTTTCCGGTTTGTTCTAGTCGGGGAGATTCAACGAGATTTTGTGGGCGTTTTTAATAAAACAATTATTCCACTCGCGCTTGTTGGATATGAGATGATTATAGCCAACTCGGCGCTACGCGCCTCGTTGGCTATCTATCATCTCATATCCAACGCGCCCTCGTGGAATAATTGTTAAATATCCGTTACAGCGGGGCTAAACTCTGGAATGCTATTAAAGAAATCGAAGAGCTAAATTAGCGAGTCGTTTTCGCTTTAAAAAGCTTTTAAAAGAATCTGTCATCTCCAAATGTTGTTTGGTGTACTTTACATGCAGCTATTTGTGTTCACAGCCCTTGTTTTGTCTTGCTTCTTTGTTTATTCGTTTGTTTATTTGTTTATTAATTACAGCTTAGAATTTTTTATTTGAGAGTTTTTGAGCGCATTTGTTTCTTCGTTTGTGTATTTGTTTATTAATTACAGCTGAAAAATTTTTTCTTTGAGAGATTTTGTGTGCATTTGTTTCTTTATAACAACTCACTCTCGTACTCAGGCCAAATCGTGCTATCTGAGTTACCAGAGGAGGCTTGGAACCGAGTGCGATAGCACGAGGCGTCCTCGGTGAATTTTCCCAACAAGCTTGACAGGTGACGTCACTTCCAAAATCGCCGAGGACGACTGGGAACGAGGCTTACAACAACTTTGATATCTAGTTACTTCTCCGCACGGCCCAGCCACTCATCGCGATTAGCTTTTGCTATTTCTTAGTGGCTTTGCTCTCTTTCTTTCACAATTATTTCCTTTTAATGTCTCCACACTTTTGTATCAAGAGCACAATAAAGATTGTTGTTGTTGTTGTTGTTGTTGAGTACCTCTGACTCTCGTCAGTGTTATATTAAGCCTATGTTCACACTACGCTTGAAGGGCACTAATGTGAACACACCAGTTCCCGAGTAGGCAGTAAATTGTGCACTGGGTCCGGCCCCTTTGCGCAAACGTTTTCACCTCATACCGAAGCAATCCATGGTTTTGTATAGCCGCAACGACCCTCTTCGCTCACGCTTCGAAATGGCGTCTGTCGGAGCAAGATGGAGCAAATTTGTACAGTAACATGTCGGGTACCCAGTGTGTGAACACACAATCATTTTGTGCCGGTACCCAGGCACTAGTGCTCAGGCAACAAGTGTGATAATGGCCTTAGAAAGAGAACGATTTGTCCGCCTCCTGTAAGGGAATCCAAGACAGTCTTGGATCCTGGATTCCACGCCGTGGATTCTGGATTCCAGGTACTGGATTTCGGATTCTTTGTCAAAGAAACTTGGATCCCGGATTCCAATCCTTAGTTGGGATTCCGGATTCCTTTAGCTGTATTCCGGATTCCAAAGCCCAGGATTCCACAAGCAAAAATTTCCTGAATTCCAAAATCCTGATTCTCTTACTTGAGCGAACTTATGATGTTCTAACGAATTTTAACCTGTTCTCTCAACGCTTTTCTTAACACTCGATATCTAAGTCCATAAACCCAAGGATTAATCGCTGAATGGGAAAATGACACAAGTGCCACCCACAGCCAAACGTCATTCAGCTCAAGTTCTTTGCACCTGTCCTTCTCAAACAGGAGCATAAAATATACAACTGTGCTTGGAATAAATGTTATGATGAACAGACAAACGATTATTCCAATAGTGACGGCAGCTTTTCTATTTCGCAAATGTTTGCCAGTTGTTGTAAAAGTGTTCGCCAGTTTTCGACCATTTTGCTTCTTGACGATTGTAAAAATTTTGCCATAACAAGAGGACATGATCAGTACTGGTATGGCAACAGTGAAAATCGAACAGGCTATCCATAACCTTTCTAGTTTCTGAAAATCATCCATAATTAGTCTGGGAAATCCGAAAACCAACCCGTCAAGCCAGATCAGCGCAATGACAACACGACATCGTCTTTCAGTTACAATCAGACTATAGCGCAGAGGATAAAGTATTGAAATCAGTCTGTCCACACTGACAGCGCTTAGACTATGAGTTGTAGCTGTTACAGTTAAAATCCAAAGAAAGCCCTCAAGTTTGATGAGCCATGGAGGATCTAAGTCGACTGAGTAGCAGATATACATCGGTGTCATCAATAACCCAATCAAGAGATCGGACACGACTAATGAAACGACGAAATAGTTCGTAATATGGCCATAAACTGTTTTACTGCGGTAAAATGCCACAAGGAGGGCTAGGTTTCCTCCGACTGCCCAAATCCCGCAGATCAACGATAAGGAAATGAAAATACTCTTCGATATTTTGCTTAATCCATCAAATTCAACGCAGTCAGTATCTTCGTAGTCTTGGGCAAAGTACGTGGCATTTAATACCAAAACTGAATGGTTTTCTTTGAGATAAGGATTCATACTTTATATTAGCATGGTTACCACGCCAAATCGATTAACTCGCGATCAAGCCATAGTGATATTTCTTCACCTTCAGTTTAATTTAACTTTCTTCCGACAACAATTTAATTAAAGTGTACACGGTGTGCCGTGTACTGTTTTGTATTCGCATAAATTGAGATTTTTTTTATTAACATGCAAATGTCAAGTTTCAACATTCCGTATTTTAAAGTTCAATCAAAGCGCATGTTGTCCTTTTACAACTCTTTACACCGCAGTTTGATGGAACCGTAATGTAATTTTCAGCCCTGTTGAGGGCGGCGAAGGAAAGAAAATAAGGTACACCGTTAATAACTGTAAATGCATTACCTCCGTTATCACAGGACTTTAATTTGTTAAAACCAGACTAACAATTTGTGCAGCTGTCTCTATAATAAATGGCTGTGGTTTTATGAATATGTAAGCACTGTACGTGCATAGAACGCTGCAAGTGATAATCGAGTTCCCTAATTGTAAATCCAGCCTCTGAGAATTAAGATTCTTTTCACCGGGAGACGGGTGTCAGGAAAACGCGGGGTCGGGGTCTTTCTTTTTTTAAACGATGTTGTTTTAGGGTTAGGGTTATCTACCCTAACCTTAACCCTAACCCTAACCCGACCCCAGCCCCAGCCCCGACCTCGCGTTTTACTGACACCCATCCGAAAGTTTCGTCCACGGTAGACTGCAAAACAGTCGGTTTTTTCTCAAAATCAGTAAAGAAATCGCTTAAGCGTGACGTAAGAGTCTCACGCTCGAAGCGCTCGAGCCTCTCGCTCTCTGTTTTCAGCCTCGTTCCAGACCTTTTGTTTGACTGCTCGCGTGTTCTTGAATACGCAAAAATACGGACTGTTTTGCAGTCTGCGACCACGGCGAAAACAGTAGACGCCTGGGATCAGACTAGGGCAAGATATATAAAATATATGTGCCAAAGGGTAAAATTTCATGGCTTTTTTTCCAGTTTAAGATAGTTGTGGGCGCAACACGTGAAAAAAATAAGAAACACAGTCCGCTTGCCAATCGCGATGTTTAAGTTGTCAATTTTCTTTAATGAACGGGACAAGTCTGACTTCTTTTTATTCTAGAATTTCTGTGACGTCAGGTGAAAACGATCTTGAAGACGAAAGGTGCCATCTATTTTCTTCAAACCGACCAGAAACCAAGGGCGCTTTCCATTCAACCCAAAATTCCCGACATTTCGGTTGGTACGTCAAATGGAACGGACCATTTCGGTTTGGTCCAACCGGAATACTCGGGACCAGCTTTGAAGGTGGTCCACTTTAACCGGTCTCGTCGTTTACGTCGATCAGACCCAAATGTCCCTTTCCATTTGACAAAATTGTTGTCCCCAGTATCGCTCTTTTGTATCCTGCTTAAAAGAACAATAACCAAACGCGCGGTGGCTTGGGTCGCGTCTGTGCAACCGGAATGTACAGCTCCACTGGACACGTGAAATTTCCGAAATTTCAAACTGGAATTTTTGTTGAATGGAAAGCGCTCCAGACGAACCAACCAAGAGAAAAAGGAACATCATTGTTTGATTGAGACAATGTCTCTTACCAGATGAGCTAGTTCCAGTTACCTTTCGACCAAAAGTTTTTATTTCTCAGCGGAGTAGTAGCAAGGTTGGAAGCAAGAATTTTTGGAGAACTGTAAGTTTTGGTCGGAACGAACCGGCCGGAGATAGCCACCTTTGGAGGTGGCTCACTTTTCCCAGAAAGTTTCCAGTTGTACCGAAGAGTTCTATTTTTATTCCGACCGAAATTTCGGGAAATTTTAGCGTAATGGAAAACTCCCAAGGACTACTGAGCAATCCCTTCTGAAATCTGTTCATGTTGTCCCTTCTGAGTTCGTAATTTATTTCCTGCACAAGGTGGTTCTAGTTTCATTAATATGCAAGGAATTGATTTAGCGCCGCAATTTACTAAGACCTTTAAGTAGGTAATTTCTGCTACATTGCTTATTACGTTAGTTATACCACTACATGACAAATTTCTGCAATTTGATTGGCTTAGAGCAGTGGTATTTCAGGTAAATTTGAAATACCTACTTGTGCAAATTACAAAACCTTTGCAGGTAGTAGTATAAACAAATAAAAGCATGATTAGTGGTGATATTTGGTATAAATACCACTCGTGATATTTCAGAATTGTCTCAAATTTCACTCGCCTAACGGCTCGTGAAATTACGTATAACAATTTCGAAATATCACTCGAGGTATTTATGCCAAATATCACTACTAATCATGCTATTACCTATACAAATCAGACATGGGGTCAAATTAAAGGCATTTTATATTGAACAATAATACCCTGTCTGTTGATTTGGGTATACACTTTGTATGAAGCAAAACACTTCCAGGGAAACAAGCTGATAAGAAATCTTAAGAGTGTTCTATTGTGACGCTTACACCCACCATTAAAAAGTAAAGTTCATCTGTTTTTTTCCCTAAACAACGTAGCCTACAACCGAGATAAACCCAGGGTACTCTTTTTGAGCGTGCAGTTCGGCTAGACAGGCTGCAATACAATGTTTTTGCAGTACAAACGAAGCCGGCAAAAAAAAAAAAAAACGACCAACACAAGACAAACGTTACCACATGTTTAAACTGGAACATAAAGACGTGAAATTGCGGGAACAATTAACGTCGCCAATGGGCAAAGAAACGCCATGTGGAATTACAGCATTGGACTTCGTTCACGTGCTGCTGTCGCACTTCACTTCTGCCCTAACTTCTTCTGGAAGAAAGCATGGCAGTCTCTTGTTCTGACTAACCGCGCTAGATAAATCATGCGCGATTTGTTGATTCTAATGATTTTCACTTGCAGCATAGTTCCAGGGAACTTTAATTCAATCAGTCCTGGGATGCTTTGGAGGACCTAGATTCTCTAGCAGCCCTTTAATCGCAGGGAAGAGTGGCAGCTTTTTTATCAAAGCCAATCTTACGTCATACTAACGGTTTCTGTTCTAATGTTAAGAAGACGTCGGAGATTGTAGTTTATCGGTACGAGTTCAGCTATTCCTTCTTGTGTACTGCTGTCAGCAGGACAATACTTAGGAACAACGCACAGTGGTTTACCAGCAATCTCAGCCATGAACTGCGACCAAGGCATTTCGCGTAAATCAAGTCTTTTAACTTTCTTAAACAAGGCAACCCTGCTTATCCGAAGGTGTTCAAGGACGTCAGATAGAAGAACATAATTTCGTCGCCTGAAAAGAGGTATAGGAAGTAATGATCAGAAAATAGTACTACCCCGCGACTTAATTTGTCAGTTAGACCCCCTTTATACAAGAACCTGATTAGCCCAAAGTTTGAAACAGGTGCGTATTTCAATTCTACTTGACATTCATGACGTAGGGTTGATTTCCAGTGCCGCGTAATTTTTACGTGCGCACGTGCGTAAAATTTACGTTCGCAAATAAAATAGACGCAATATCGTAAAAGTTAAACCAAGCTCAACTTCTCTTTTCAGCTCAGCACTTTTTATCTTGCCTCTATTTTACTTACTTGATTAAAATTTACGTGCGTAGCCAAAAACGCGTCAGTGGAAATCAACCTTTAGGCTTCGTCCACACGTATCCGGAGCCTACTTTTTTCCTCCCGTTTTTCTCCCGTCAACACAGATCCGGTGGAAACGGTCACCGAAAACGCATCTTTTCAAAACTGCTCCCCACATTGGAAAGTTTTTAAAACGTCTTGTTACTGTACTCGTGTGGATGGGAGTAGTGTGGGAGCTGCTCGTAAGGTCTCTCCGAATTGGTCGCAGGAAACAATGACATGTCATTCTTCCTATAGTTTTAGTATTGTTTGGGGTCAGAGAAACGCACCATTGGTGACTTCTCTTCCGTGAATGGATGAAAACGGAGGTTTTTGAAAACGATTACGTCACTGTGTTGGATATCAGTAAATGCGCATGCTACCATCAAAGATGATACCGTTCTCACTTGTTACTGCGTTTTCGTGTGGACGAGAAAACACGATTACACTGCGACTATTGTAAACGGGGTCACTTAGACAACGTTAACCAATCGGATTATAGTAAAATAATAATACATTTCAAGAAAGTTGTATGCCGGCATATCAGCACCTCGTAAAAAAAGTTATAATAATAAGTTACTCGAAGCACAAAATGCAATATTGATAGCAAACGTTTTTCAGGAAAGCAAAATGTTTCACCAGACAATGTTTTTTTACTCGAAATACCAGTATTTCTTAGCTCCTATTGCCGCGCTTTGCAATAACATGTGACCGCAAGCCAAAAATATAACTACCGTTTACGTTTTTTGCCTCCATCACTCACTCTAACGAACCTCTCGGGAAACACATTCTTTCTTCAGCGGGTTCAAAAGGTCGCATTTGTAAGTTGTAATTGGTTGATTTCGACCCATGTTTATTTCGTTTCGTGGTAATTATGATTGACAACTAACTTTCTCGGAATGTATTGTTATTTTCCTGTAATCTGATTGGTCAACTTTGCCGGTCTAGGTGGTCCCGGTTCTGGTAGTTGCACTGTAAGAAACTCTGAAAACGAAAAAACAAAATGGATACCTATGGACGGGGCCACGTATATAAAAGCAAACCAGTTTAACCAGTTTAACTCCTCGGTCAACTGGTTTGCTATATTTTTAACTCTGTTCTATTCATCATTTATACTCCTTGATTCATGTTTTATTTCTAAGCACCAAGTATTAAAGGAAAGGGTGATTACCCGGAGGTTAATTCTTGACCGGCCATCACCGGAAGGTTGTAGGTTGGAAGGTGTGGTCTGTCGCACATTTCAAACTCTCCCTTCATAGAACTTTTTATGGTCGAAACTCCTTCGAAAATACCATTTGTATGGTCCGGGACGTCATCTAATCAAAGCAAATCAAAGATATAAAGAGGCATGCAAAAACATTAACTACTATCTTTACTTCTGTGTAGATATTACCTCCGATCAGGCGCTTTGTACGCCTGGGGCCTGTTTCTCGAACGTCCCAGTAACTTCTCGGGCCCGGAAAGCCATGTTACTTTTGCTGCGTGTAAAATCAAGATCAAGGATTCAAAAGCTTTGCAGATGACAAGGAATAACTCGCAGTTAACAAAATATAATGGACTATTTTGTTAGCTAGGACCAGCGCTTTCAATCTTTAGATCTTGATTTTAAAATTAGCCTTCGCGTCCGCAAAAGTCCCGGGTCTTTCGAGAAACAGGCTGAGGCTGGAACTTACCAAGACACAGTAACTTCGTAAATGGCCAGCACACTGACTGTGAGCGAAAATACCGGCCGCTATTTACAAAACTCACTGAACAAAGAGCATGGGCCCACACTTTATGCCAGCACAATTTGGAGTACAACACCACACGTAGAGCATAGCTCAAATATCTGCAGAACACTTGGGTGCCATTTTGACGACCTCACAGTAGACCTTTCACAATTGTATGACAACGACAATAGCAAAACAAGTTGGTCTGAAGTGTATGCAGTTTTTGAGGGGGAGGGGGGAGGGAGACAGGGGTGTGAACTCGATCTCGCTCCGTTTTGGTATACAAGCCCTTTCAAATTATGCGCACCATTTCATCTCATTTCACCACTTTCTGTTGGTTTTCCGCGCAACAGTTTTTTGTCACGTGAGCGTTTCGTGAAGCTTGCTTGTTATGTACGAGTCCATTCAAATTATAAGCACCATTTTGATCGCATTTTCCACTGTTCTCCAACGCAGCACGTTATTTGTCCCGTGAGCGTTGCGTGACTTTCTGTTGTTGTGCACAAGTCCTTTAAAATTACGTCTACTTTTTGGTCGCTTTGATGGCTCTTTCTCCTAGTCTCCAAGGCAGCACGTTATCTGACTCGTGAGCGGTGCGTGGCGCTCATTTTTTGTGCATAAGTCCTTTCAAATTTCTTCCACTCTTCTTACAACTTTAATTGCACTTTCTCTCCCGAGCAACATTTTATTTGTCTCGTGATCGTTGGGTGACGCTCATTTGTTGTACATGAGTCCTTTCAAATTTCGTCCACCTTCTGATCGCTTTGATCTCACCATTTCTCCCGTGCAACACGTTATTTGTCTCTTGAGAGCGTTGCGTGACGAGACAACCAACGGCTGCTTAGGAAACTAACTTCATATTCTCGCAAGTCTTCCTCTGCTTTGAAATCAAGGATGGTGAGAAGAGAATTTACTGAGCGATACCTCACTATGATGCGACTCATGGTGCACTACGAGAAATCTACTAAAATCATCCCATGTCCCATCTATTATCTACAAGGTATAACGCGGACAAAAAAAACGTAGAAAAAAAGTTACCAAACAGGGAAGAGGATCCACCGAAGTCCCAGCAGCCCTACAACAAAAGCCGTAAAACAATAATTTAGAATAGAATGTTGTTCAGTCAGAGTGATTGACACTATTTTTCTCCTAACAATAGGGAGTTTACGCAACGAACACGGGGACGGCTACGAAAACGTCACTTAAAAAGTGAATTTGCGCTGCCTCAAACTTTATCGCGCTATTCCATCTTGTTTAATTCGTCAAATGGCAAATTTGTTTGGAGTTGAATTCTAAAGGACTGCATCAAAGTTCAGGAAAAGAAAAAGAAAGTTGTCGTCTTTTGTTCCTGTCCTCAACAAAACGTGAAATTAGGCAGTTTCACGTTGTAGCAGTGCAACGACGGCAGAGAAATGTGCAAATAAGCATGATGCAAATGCAACGTTAGACTTTCCAAAAAGTCCTTCGTCCGATGTAATATGCGCGGAAACTCTCGCGACTTCGTCGCTCGCTCCGCTCGCTAAGATACTCTTGAGGTCGACTTGTAGCAAGTCTAGTGCAACGTTGTTGTTTTGCTTGTCTAAACCTACTGCTTTTTTGCCGTTCTCGTTGCCGTCGTCGTCGTCGTTGCGTAAACTCCCTAATATCAATAAAGCATCAAGAGAAAAGGTCATAAGAAATAATTAAATAATCACCAAGGAATATGCTTTGAACTTTAAACACATCCTCTCAACTAGTCCTTAAAGAAATGTATCGAGATTAGTCTGGATAATGTTGGGGCTTAAAAGGTTAGGCCAAGGTCCGTTTCACAAACACCTTAAAGCATCGCAAAGAACATGTACTCACCTCGCCTTCATACGCAGACGCTGAGGGGGTCGTCAGGTCAAGATCCTCGAGAACACCTGATAGACATAAAAAATGGAGGGCTTAGGAAATGACAATACATTAATTTCATTAACTCTGACGATAGCTCCGATGCCCCGAGAAGAACCCAAGCAATCAACCCAGGCAATCAAACCATTTTCCCATGAAAAGCGTGTTAACAGGCGCGGATCCAGATGTACAGATTTATGAGATTGTAAGTTTCGCACTCCACTAGACGCTCGCGACTTGCTGACGAACGGTAACGATTTTGTCTCGATCCTTGCGAATCTAAGGCTATATAACACGAGTCACGCACCTTCAAGGAAAGCCCTTGTGTTTGGCTCTCTGGCACAGCTAAGTGCGGTACTCCCAGAATACGTTGCGAGTAGTGGGTCTGCACCGTATGACAATAACACTCTGAGCACAGCCACGTGACCACCTTCTGCCGCATCGTGAATTGGCCTAGAACGAAGTGAAATTACAGCAACACAGTAAATGTTACAGCAGATTCATCAGCCGTCAGAAGCTACCCTTGGGTTTCAGGCCTTCCACGTTATTATGATGCTTTGATAATCAAAACGAAAGAAAGCCATGGGAAGAGGAAGGTTCGCATAATTTTTTTTCTGAAGAGCGCTCTCATGTCTGTTCAATTTTTATACCGTCTGTTATCAGCTACAAAATCCTTACCCGTTGGGGTAATATCGGGCGGACTTGAGAACGCGCAAACGTGTAGTTTTTAGTTTACCTTGTTTAAAACTGATACCAATTCATTTGTTAAACGGAAGATAAGGTGACATCACTTCAAAAGGAGAACGATAAGTTGCGAGACCAGATAAAAAATCTGTAAATTCTTTCTCTGCTTTGTTCAATCGTTCATATATAGACAAACGTGTACAAAAAGGAATAAAATTAGTCCCTGCACGTAAATTGACTGGCCCGCAAAGCTTAAATCTAGGAAAAATAAATACTTTGGTTATTGTTGTTGTATTCATGAAATTTCCTAGGCAATCATCTGAGTTTGACGCAAGAGGCAATCATGAGCTTCCAACACGCCCAAATTCAACAAACGTTCATAGTAACCGCCTTAGAAAATACTACTTATTTATCCTCTAAAGGATGATTGTCGACCGATGGAGAGCCCAGGCCTCTTCTATATAAGACCTTCCTACAGAAAGAATGCTCATCACTCTCTGATCAAGTCATCAAAATAACAGAATATGAGAAGAAAGTAGCAATATTAGCTCTGAAAGCTGAGCCCAAAATACCAAATAGTTTTGGGAAATCCTCCTTTAAAGACTCAACATTTTACAAAGAATGCACGGGTCATTAACGTTATTTCCACCTAGCAATTTTCGAAGTTTTTGATGGTTTCTATTTCATTAGGTATCGATTGCAAAGAACTGAAAATTGAACAACTTGCTCAGGATAACCAGCCCTTAATCTTTTGAACTACATTTGTACATACGAGTGACGCCTTCAAGTCCTACAGTGATAAGCGAAAAAGTGAAAATAACGTAAGCAAAGATACGCCTATACATGGGACTCACCTTATTCCGTCATTTGAGCACGCATTGACATCGGCACCATGTTTGGCCAAAACTTTGACAACGTCAACGTGTCCTCTGGAGCAAGCCTCGTGGAGCGGGGTCCATCCTGCATTGTCTTTAGCATTCGGATCGATACCTTGGTGGATGTGGTGCCGCACTGTCTCCTACGAAAAACATACGTTACCAAGTAATTATAAATTAATTGTTATTATTTATTTACCCTCGGCAGTATTTATAGTGTTAATGCTAGTGGTGCCGAGCAAATACCTGACACAGATAATTTAAATCAAGCTTAAGAGGGTTAAGAATAGCATCTGGCCGGAGGCAAACCAGTTGGCTATTTACAAGCGTGGCTAAGGATTTGAACTCGGGAAAACCGTGAACAAATCCAGCTAGAGGTCAAAACGGGAGTTGAAGTCAGGGCCTCAGAATTGCACGTCCAGCGCTCTAAAGCGTGATGGTCTTAAAAGTTACCCAAGGAGATCAATAGATCAATATCGATATAGTAAAATTCACACTTGGCTTGGCGGAATAAAACAAAAGAAATCGCTTTGAGGCTCAGAGATGAATACATTTCTTTTGTCTTATTTACCCGAGCCTCGGAGCCAAGTAAGAATTTTAATGTATCGAAATTGGTCTGTTCGGGCTGAATCGAACAGGAGCTGAAATATTGAGTAGACCATTGGATTCAGAGACGAAGCGCAAAAACACTTTGCGATGATATCACGGCGGAAGTCAATAAAGTGAAACCTCCCCACTAGTCACTTCAAAAATTGTAATTTACTTATTACGTGGATCTAGTCATAGGGCGAAATCTCTTTCACATTATGTTGACACAGTACAGAGTACGACATGTTCTATAAACAACACAATACTCACATGGTAACCTAGCCGGGCCGCTTTATGTAGAACAGTTTCCCCTGTATTACGATTCACATTTAGCTTCCTGGCTTCTAAAATGAATAATCAAGAGAAAGAAGTTAAAGAAACGCGCAAGCCAACGAGTTTATTTCTAAGTCAAAATTAACTTTACCTTTAAGGTTTTCATCCTCGTTTGCACTCTGCGGGAATAAGACAACAGAATGAAACATTAGCCACTCAATAAAATCGCACAAATTGTAAAGTTGTGGCGATGAGTTCATTCCAGTGCCTCAGAAAGCTGGACAAACAGGTGGGGGCAGAGCTACGTTTTGCTACCAGAATTTTCTTGGAAAACGATCTTTACAGTGACTATCAAGAGACTATCTTTATCAACTAAAATTACAAACATACACACAGTTTCTTGACAGAGCTATACTCGTTAGTGACGATCAAGACTCCAACGACGATGCCAGTGTACTGTAATGGGCGAATTTTGTTAACCCTTATCAAGCGAAAAAAAAAAAGAAATGCACAACAACAAAGGAGAGGAAGCAGTGCAAGAGAGTATGAATTTTAACGTGAAAACAGTGCACTCCTCTTTTAAATGACTGCCTAGAATTATGCAGGGTTCAAAATTAACCCTTTAAATACCAATATCCACTTACAAATTCTCCAGATTGACCTCCACACATTTTCGTAAAAAATCAGTTGAAAGAATTTGCTTAAAGATCACATAATTTTTCCTTTGACGATCATTTTATTAATTATCATAAGCTAATTTCTTTTTTGTATTGATTTTGATAGGAGAAAATTGATGTTAGTCAATCTTGGGACTAAGCGTTAAGGAGCTGTATCTCGGCGATCTAGCCCTAAAAAATTACGATCAAGCCCTGTAGATATCTTAACCAATGACAACATAGTCAAAAAATATTCATGACTTTCAAGGAGCTGTGTTACGGCTGTCATATTGCCAATCAAAGGTAAGTAATTTAAATGGATTTTAACGTTATCACAGCTTCATGTTAAACAAATATTTATACGAACCATAATATCAAACGTTAAGAAAAGGAACATTGAAAAATTGTTGGGTTAACAAGTTTTAAAAAACAACAATTCAATCTGTATCAATCCCCTATAAGTTTGTCTATCCGTACCTCTTTTGTGTTTCCTGTGTCATCTGTACTTTCTATAAATGTTTTGAGCAGTTATGTTCATGGTTCACTCAATTCGGTGACTGGCAGTTTCCAATGTTTGAATCTCGATAAATTTCGTAACAAAACTCCTTTAATATTGGACAGGTAATTTACCTCTTCTAGGATTTCATCTATTTGCCACTTGCCACGAGCCTTTAGACAGTTCTCAACCAAGTGTTGGACTTCTTTGTTCTCGGCGATTATACTGTTTTTAACGGGTTTTGAATGAACGCTCTCCACCACGAGTAAAGGAAACTCTGATGCTTTGGAAGTCTTCTGTTGAGCATCTGAAGATATTTATTGAGAAAGTTTTCATTTTAACGTGGCTTAGGCAATTTAAAACTCAGCGACTCTTTTTGAAGCTTAAGAAAATGGCCGATATTTCGCGACGCGACCACCGGTTTTCCCGCGAAATGACGTTTGTGGAACGGGCGCAACAATTCCATACTGATGACGTGTCACTTTCCAGATCTGGTTAGTGCCTCTGATTGGTTGAAGCCAATTTCCCTCGTAGCTCAACTGATCCGAAGCACTACCCAGATTTGGGTAATGACACGTCATTGGTAGGGAATTTCTGCGCTCGTTTCTCAAACGTCAATTCGCGGGAAAATTAGTACTGACGCCGCGAAATGTCAGCTGTTTTCTTAGACTGCTCTTTTTGGGGACGCAAAATAATTTCACAGACCTAATATCATATTCAGAATCTGAGACACTCAGCCGTCTGCCTTTGTAAAAGAGACATTGCCCTTTACAATTCAGATACACATTCACTCCCATACTTCCATTTGCATTTCTTTTTATCATTTAAATTTACATATATATCTGTCTGGATTTGCAAAAAGGTACCTCCAGGATTTCTTAGCAAAAGTCTCATTTTAGGCTTTTTCAGTACTTGACCTTTTTTTTCCTTATGATGTTTTCAGTACAAAAAACCCTAAACAAGCTGCAGTAGACAAAAAAAACATGTGTTTATAATGCCGTTTACATCTTTCCTCACCATGTTGTTCATTTCATTACAGATCTGTCGCTTTGCCAAGAGTGACTGATCCTGTGTTTCCAGCGATTAATTTGTTCTTTTTAAGCCCTAACTAGCGACTTTCAACTGATTTCTATTCACCTCAAGGCTGAAATGGTTAGAACGCCCTTGAAATTTCTGTAGGTACCTTTTTATAAATTCAGACAGATATCCTATTCACAGTTTGATACTCAATAACATTCCAGTTCCTAATGATATCCCATTCATATTCTATGCACAATTGCATTTGCACTCACATTCACTCCCATACTCCAATTCCCATCCGCATTCCCATTTTACATTCCCATTGGTATTCACATTCTCATTCACGTTCCTTTTACTATTTACATTTACATTCATAATCAGATTCCCATTAGCAGTTACATTCCATTATCACTCACATTTACCAATCCCTTTCCATTTATTCACATCACTAATCTTATCCATTTGAATTCACATTCCCTTTTTCACTCACAATTAATGGCCGTCATAAAGATTTCTAGTTTCCAGGTAAATACAACAAGTAGGTTGAGAATCAAACTGCTAGGGATTTCTTTTGGTTCTATTTATTTTTTCTTTTTCCATGAAGGTAACCAGGGGTCACGATCATTGTAACCGGGGGAAATCCTCCGGCCCCTTGCACATAGTACGGAGCTTAAGCAACAAGGACGGCGACGGCTACGAAAACGTCACTTCAAAAGGGTATTCCCACTGTTTCAAACTTTATCACGCTTATTCCATCGCGTTTAATTCGTCAATAATTCGTTTGGCAAATTGTTTTGGAGTTGAATTCTTAAGGACTGTATCAAAGTTCAGGAAAAGAAAAAGAAAGTTGTTGTCGTGTGTTCCCGTCCTCGACAAAACGTGAAATTAGGCATTTTCACGTTGTAGTCGTGCAATGACGGCAAAGAAATGTACAAAAAAGCGTGATGCACGTGCTAAGATGTTGTTTTGCTTAATAAACCAATCGCTTTTTTGCCGTTCTCGTTGCCGTCGCCGTCGTCGTTACTTAAGCTACCTGATAACAGCCCTGTAATTACTTTTAAATTCATATTCCCATTCCAAACCAGATCCACGTTCCATCAGCATTTGATTTTCATTCACATGCACATTGCCCTTAGCATTCACATTTTTCTTTCCATTTGCTAGAAATTTCATGCCAAGCGCTTAGTAGAATGCCCCAGAAATCCAGGGACAAGAAATTGAGTCACAACGTGCCAGTTACACTAAGAAGTCTTTGTGTGAAGAAATAAATAAGCAATTTGCACGATGACGTCATTTTACAACTACTACCAGAATCCTTAGGGGTTTTCCTTTCTCTTTACTGAATCTCATTGGGATTACCACATTTAAATATGGAAAGAAAAAGTGAAATGGATTCTGGAAGCGGCAGTGGTAGTGATGGCAGGTGGTGGTAGAAGTAGTAGAAGTAGTGGTAGTGGTAGTCGTAGCGGGTAATGGTGGTGGTAGTGGTGGTTGTGGTAGTAGTGGTAGTGGTGGTGGTATTACCTTCATCAGTTTGCTTCCCCTTTCCTCGGGTTCGCGACTCCAGTACGACTGGTTTAAAGTCCTAGAAGACAGAACATAAATAAGAAAACATCATCAAGTTGCAGGGAACCATGACAACAACCAACTGGTCAATCAGCAAATCGTTTGTTAATATATTCAACGAGTCAACACTTAGCCTAGACCACTTTACTTTTCATAAAGGGCTGAAGGTTTCACTGCTTCGGGAAGCCTAATAGCCCTTATGCATGTTTACGTCCGACGATCAAATTTCACCACCAAGCCTTGTTTTTAAAATGGAAAGCTGCGAAGTTCTGCTGTATTAATGAAATCCCAAAGCAGTAGAGTTGAACAGAATACCCACGCATAAAGAGTGAAATGCGAAGAATTTTGCTCATAAACGAAGCTTGAAGGTGAAATTCGCACAAGCATAAGGGCCACTAGGCCCTTATGCATTTCTTCTGCTACCTATTTCAAAACATGATGAGGTTTTTACAGGAGTAAACTGTCACTGCGTGAAAAACTTAATCAGTAAACAGATAAATAAGTAATAGCACAGTTACATGTACGTACCCTAAATCCTTGGTAAGCAGTCACAAGCATGTATGTCTTGATACGATGCGACCTGTCTGGCTTTGCTGAATGGAAAACACAAATGTTAACGTTTTTCATGTAAACAACTGATTTCACCAAGTTTTGGTTTGAAGGTGAATGGCAACATCAGAGACCTTAAGATCGAGGATTTTCGGCATTTTCTGCGAACCGCGAACGTCAAGAAGTCACCTGACCGGTGCCTTGCCGTTCAGGTTTGCGGTTTGAGGTTCACGTTTGTACGGCTAGACCACGCTCCAGAGGTAAGCGATTTACTGCAAAGATTTTTGCACTTTAAAACATCACAATCCCAAGTTTGTGAGAAAATACTAGTTTTTAGAACTCTTTGTTTTATTTTTTATAGAACCGTGATTTTGAAGACGAGCTAAAACAGAAGACAGTGAATGACTGAATGAAAACAAACATGGCAGCCGCCGGCTACTACGCACGAATCTTAAGTTCCAAATATGGGAAGAGGGGTAATGTGAAACCGCCAACCGCAAACCGCGGTTTGGCGTTTGCAGTAAGATGGCCAAACCTTGATCTTAAGGTCTACATTAGGCAGAGCTCCGAACGTCTGCGACAAAGAAGAAGCGAGAGGCTGGCAAAGTATCCCACACGCATCCTACAGGTTGATTACAAGCAAAACTAAATGATGTCAAACAAGAACACAAATATGAATACAGGCAACTTACCAACGCCGGTAATGCTGGGCTGAGCTACCTCCTGCCGAAAAGAAAAAAAATGCGATGAGAAAGCAGCACTACATAGCCCGACAGGAATGTAGATATCGCGTACAATAACTGAAAAAACTACGTGAAATTTTCCTTCAGTACATAAAAAAACTTTTAAAATTCGGCTATAAAATCGCAACAAGTGCACTTTATGTGTACTGTAGTCTACTATAAATACGTAAATCGCATGACCTCGCGAAGGACTTGGGGGGAACGGCAAGTAAAGCGGAGAAGAAAATTTGTCAATCAAAAATTGTGAGCTATATACCGAAACATCAAAACTGTTATACCTAAAATGAAAACTACCAAGACAAGGCTCAGAGTACTAGGTCAATAAAATTGACATATCACAGGCATTTTAATTTTCTAAATTTCGAACAAGTGGCCGTATTAACGGGGTGAAATTATAAAAGATTCTACTGTTTGGGATTTTCAAATGTGGCCGTTGGCCGTATAACGACTGACCGCATTAACGGGGGGTTTTTCATAGGAAATGTATGGCCGTTTTGCCGGGCCGAAAAAAAGTGCCCGTATTGACGAGGTGACCGTATTTCCGAGGTGGCCGTAAGGCGGGGTTTCACTGTATTTCGGGGCAAAACAAATTGGTTACATGATCAATAAATGGTAATTTTGTGCTGCAAAACTAGCCAAAAGTGCAAATTATGCTAGCAGTGCTTTTTTCGGGAAATACATGAAAATTAAGCTCGTAATGATGAATTAAGCCAAAACGCCTTCTGTGGTGACCTATAAAGAGACACTTCATGTAACACTACATAAACTGACCTGTTTTTTCACCTTGAGTGGTTCTAACCCTTCTTTGAGACACTTGGCTACCTTCGTCCTCATATCCGGGTCTTCTGTGTGTAAGGATCTCTTGACTGAAGTGGTTTCTGGAAGGTTTTCTTTTCTGTTTGCCTTCAAACCACGGGCTAAAACGAAAAGTTTTCATCAGTACAGTTTGCAGAACACAATTTTCAAATTTCAACACAAAAGACAGAGAAAATACATAAGATGTCAAGCTAAGCATAACTTACTGTCACTTGAACTTCTTCTCACTTTGGCTGGATTAGTATCCTTTGAGGGGATAAAAAGGATGCGTGAGCATTTATTCATTTTTTACCATAGGAAGAATAGCTTTCGTTTCTTTTCGGGGACCGTCGTAATGTAGAGAAAAACTAACTGAATGCACGAGCCCAAAATGACGAATTTACGCGACAACATGACCAATGTATGCGCCAAATGGAGAAAGTACAACAAAATTAAAAACGCGAATCATTTTTAGTTCTTTAATGAATTATTCTAGCTTGAACCTGTGGTACAATCTATCAAGAAAAAAGTACCAAGAAATGAGTTTACATGCCTCGACTGCGATATTTATTGTTCGTGGCTAAAAGATCCATCAAGAAATTACCAGTATTTTCAGCAGAATAGACCGATTCATAATTTTGTTAGAGGAAAATCTCTCTAAAATCTCGCGAGGAAAGAATGTTACTATACTGATTCATATTTTTTTAAAGAGGAAAATCTCCCTAAAACCTCGAAAGGAAAGAATGTAAATGCCCTGACTTCAATGAACTGTGTTCACGACAGAGAGACGCAATTAAATTTTCTTGACCATGCCTACACTGCAAGAATGGATGACAGTTTTGAGGATTTGCTGACGCTTAGCGAAAAAAAGCGAGGAAAGAATGTGGATATACCGATTGACATTTTTTAAGAGGAAAAATCTCTCTTAAAACTCGAGAGGAAAGAATGTAAATGCCCTGACTTCAATGTACTGTGTTCAGGGCAGAGAGACGCAATTAAATTTGCTTGACCATGCCTACACTGCCAGAATAGATGACAGTTTTAAGGATTTGCTGACGCCTAATGAGAAAAAGAAAAAACAGGAGAGCAGAGTGAATTAATCTTTGCCTAATTTAACAAACAGCAGAACGTGAATGTTCGGCTCTTTCTAAAATTCAGCACCTTCTTTGCGCAGAAAAACAGAGGTGACTTACCATTTTAAAATTTTAAAGTGCGGAGCAGAGCTGGAAAAAACGGCTTTTTAAATTCAAATCGGCGCACGCGCGAGCATTACGTGAGCATCATAAAAACGAATCTGATTGGTTGATCTACGGCGCGCGCATTTTTGCAATTGCCATGTCACAAAGGACAGTTGGTTTTCAGCAAAGGACAGTTGGTTTTACTTCAGGGAAAAACATTTTCATGTTGCCGTGACGGAAAAGCTAGTTTAATTCTGTACGAAACGCTTATAGTTTTTTCAAAGACGAAAAGAAAAGGAGGAATAGAAGGTACGTCAAACCTCTATTTCAACCTTAATTTATATTTTGAAATTTGCTTTGAAAAAACGGACAACGACTTTTGCTAACGGGGAACGGGGAACGGGGAACGAAGAAAGCGGACGGGGAACGGAAAAAAGGCAAAAATGGGAACAAAACAGAGAACTGGAAATAAATTCACTGACAGGGCTGGGGTTCGTTAGGTTTTCTTCCCATTTTTTCATTTTCCCGTTCCCCGTTTTACACAACACCAATTTTACAAAACTGAAAAAAAAAATTACAGAAAACTTGATAACAATATGAACTGAGAGGTTATGGTTCCTCGTCACCTAGCGTAATTTCCCTTGAATGCTCTGAAGAAGGACTAGAGCTGGAAAGGAAAGATTTTTCAATATCTTCTTAGGGTAAAGTGGTAAATTCCCTTTATCGCCTCAGTTGATAAAACATTTGTTTCGCGTTCTTCTATCCCACGAAGACAACCCTTCATTATTAAGTAACTAAGGGCCGATCCGCAATTGTGTTTGAAACATCTAACTCTAAAAATTGTATGGTGACAATTTTTATTTTGAGAAAATTTATCCGCACTTGAAGTTATTTACTCTTAACAAGCTGTCACATCTGTCACTACTAAATGGAAAAATAATGGCTTTACAACAAATGATTGACAAGAAAAACCCGTTTTCGTTCATTAAGTCGACTTTGCCCAGTTTTTACAAGGAACAAATTTTGTCCGCGGTGCTTTGGAAGATTGTCCCGTGTGAGGCAAAATTTGTAAACCATCCGCATTTGTAAAGCGTTGGTGATGACTGAAAATTTGGTTAAATAACGGCCTTTTTGGTTGTGCGGATAGACCCCTAGTCTCCTAATTATTTTTTGAGCGATGCACGTCAATAGGAAGTCGACTTTTCGCATTCTTGGACAGTAGCTTCGGCAAAATTATCGGCCGCATCTTCTCTAAAAGAGTTAAGACACCTGGCAATAGAAATTTGCTAGCGTCACGGTATATTACCAGTGCAGATGTCTCACTTCCGGTTGATGTCCGTCGCTCAACAAATCGAAACTCGTTGTCGTCCGTTTGTGCTTGATCGTATCTTGAATATTTTATTCGCATTTCACTCGATTGGGTCGAGTCAGTATCGGCTTGTTAATATTCTGAGAAGCGTTAATGGCGCTTTCAACAGTTAACAATTACAGTTATAAATACAATTTCTCCGAAAAATTAACACATCAAAAGACCTTCAGCGATCGGTTGATTTATATGAATGGGGATGTCATCGCGGTGAACAATGTTTCCCGCAACGATACGCTTACCAAAACACCTTGATAATGTCCACTAAGTATTAAATATAGTTACCGTATTCTTGTTATTCGGTAAAAACGTTTTCGTTCGATGTACGTCTGTTGGTTTGAAGACTAAAGCGCGTTTGTCTGTAAAAGGAAATTTGGAATATCATGAAATGAATAATTAATAGAATCAGCGGGTGCAAACAAAATGATGCTAATCATTCAAAATGAGGCGGTATGTAACGCAATTCTCGTCACACAAGGCCCGAGGGCATCAAGGAATAAAGACAAAAAGGGAAAATTCTGTTGAAATTTACCTGCATCATCGGACTTTCGTCTGTTTTTAGGTTGTTCAACCTGGTGGTAAAAACAAAATTACAAAGCTCAGTCAGTTTTTTAGCTAGTCTGATCACTTCACTAACTGCACATCAATTACGTCCACACAAACACCAAAATAATTAAACTCAGTTGTAAAGCCTTACATTCTCAGGTTTAGAGTTCGATCTTTTTCGCTTGACAGATTGCGTCTCTTGGTTTTCGCTACTTTTTACCGATGAATCGTCTTCTTGCCCTAAAAAATGTTATCAAAGTACAACGGCCACTCAGATTAAAGACAAGACTGATCAGGGACACCCAACGACGGTTTCCTCCTTAATACATTGAAACACTTTTTAGGCTATCCAGAGTACTTTTAGATATCTAGAAATGCATTCTAAGTGTCGCTATAAAATTTTTATCTGTTCGGTCGTCCTAGGGGAACTAGAGTCTTTTCGAAATTACAAGGGCTTGAGTATTATTTTTCCGAAAATTTTAGTTGAAATTTGGCGTATTACGAAAGTGAGATATTTTCTGATTCCTAACGCCATCATATTCTTGAATCCGAAAGTTTTAGGTCCCCTTTCTTCTACGAAAAATAGCCTAACTTAGGAAGGAAAATGTGAAAATCAAACTTCAGAAAATCGTAGGGAATTTCTCAGATAAACTTCGCAAATTGTACATGAATGGAACGATCACCTAGAAATTTTTAGCCGTCCTCAAGTAGTAGAAAATTCAAGACAATATTTCCTTCTCCGAACAGATATTTCGCAGAAAACTACGGTGGCCCAGAAGGGTCACACATGCAAATTAAAAATGTTGCTGCAAACTAAAGATTTTACCTGCAAATTAAAAATGTTGCTGCAAATTAAAAATAGGACATGCAAATTAAAAATTGTACATGCAAACTAAAAATATTACAAACATGAAACATGAATGGGCCGACGGCTGTAAGGCCAGGTCGCACGGCTCGGACCAGGTCCTCATCACTCATACTGAGCGCGCAGGACTTTTCATTTTTAATTTGCATCGATATGTTTTCTATTTTCAATTTGCAGCACAATTTTTATTTTGCATGTACTATATTTAATTTGCAGGTAATACTCTTAGTTTGCATGTACCATTTTTAATTTGCATGTATTATTTTTAATTTGCAGCAACATTTTTAATTTGCATGTGTGACCCTTCTGGGCCACCGTAGAAAACAGTCGTTGGGTGTCTCTAACTGATGACATCTGTACACACCACCACACTCTTTATGGACAAAACCAGAATCACAAAATAAATAAAATAAGACAACGTTTATGACTTGATTGTCAATCTGATTCTTAATCTAAGTCCAATGTTAAGTTTTGACTTGTATCATTAACATTTTGGGAAACGAATATACAGACGTTTCACAACATATAATTGTAAGGGTCATAACCTTCGAGAGCTAGCACTCCTTGCTAAAAATTATTTAGGAGTAAGGTGTTTCCAGTTTTGATAACGGCTTACAAAACTTGCTTCTAAATGTGTTTATTCTTCTGTGGGGTCTTTACATATTTTCCCAAGAAAATCGGGACTAAAAACTCCGCAGTGTTTTAATCAGTTTTAGAAACACCCATCACGTTTCAATTTCCATGGTATTTTCTTCAGGGGCTATGAATGAAAGCCTTAATGAAGATTAGAATTACTACGTAAGTACCTTGAGCCTTAATGGTCATGCTTTTTCTCTGAGAAAACCAAAGCCGCTGCAAAACAAACAAATGTTGGTGGGAAAAGACGATTAACACCACGGATATGCTCAGAAAGGTCTGAAGCAAAAACACTGAATCGTCTTCCTTTTTTATTCAAACTGTGTAATTAAACTGACGATTAACAAATGCACAAAGCAGTGGAACCGAAAATAGGCTCCTTCATTCCACCTGAACGTACTAGAGAGAAAAAAGAACGAGTGTGATGACTTGATTGGTTATAAGGTTTTCAGATAAATCATCGGCCCTCAGTGTCATTATATAACACTTACAACAACGGTTTATACTAACTTTGCGTTTAAACTTCTTAAGCCAAACTTTTGTTGCTGCAAATGAAACAACAAAAAAAATTGTTAACCCCTTACGGCATAATGATAAAAAGCCTCTACAAGGAATTTTAATCTAAGCTTAAGAAGCTTAATGCGTTGTAAATTTTACGTTAAACTCTACATGGTTGAACCTATTAAACTGTATAAAACTTTACGTCGGACCTGGAAGCAAACGCCTGACCTTCAGCAAAGTCAAAGACTTTATTTTAACGCAAGTCGATGGCAGATAGTTCCGACGCTACGTTAAATGCAAGTGGCCTTATAGGGGCTGTGTCACGGCAGTACAGTTCATTTTGTTTAATTTTGCCAATTACTCGCCCTAAATCGCTATGGAACTTAAAGTAAGAAAAGAAATTACAGGTAAATGACAAAATCAGAGATCCGAGACAAACAAATATGTCTCCTGAGCATTATTATTGAAGTTGCAAGCAGCAGGGATCAACTTTGAAAAACTGTTAGGCTGAATAGTTTTTAAAAACCCTAATTTCAATCCGTTTCAATCTTCTTCAGTTTTGCCCATCCGTGGCATCTGTTGTTTCTGTTATGTTATTTTAACCTTCCTTTAAAGTTTTGAGCGTCTACTTTTATGTTTCTCTTAATTTAAAGGGCATTTTGTAATTTCCTTATTTGGATGAATTTCGTGACACAGCTCCTTTAAACAGGGTAGTTCCCAGTCAACCGAGATAGATGCAACAAGAACGCACTGCATCAATGGAAGCCCGGACGAATGTGGGGGACTAGAGACGACTCTGGTCTCTGGAACAGTATGGACAAGGGAAGAAAAGGAGGATATACAAGAGCAGTGACAAAAACGGCTGCATTTATTATCACCATTATAATTGCCACTTATTTGTCAGTTTTAACTAGCTGAACTAAATTTTGTCATAGCTGTGTACTCTACGTGAATGTAAAGTGTTGACAAATCATGCAAATTTATGTACAAAATTGTTGCGACCAATCTCGATAAACAGCTCAATCAAAAAGGGTTGCTTTGGTAATCGGTCACTGGTAATTTGGCATTGCGCCTTTGGGCATATCGAACAATGCAATGATTTACTTGAGTGACCACCAATCAACAGCTTCCCAATGCCCAAAGCTCAATTCCCAATTACCAAAGCAACCTTTATTGAATCAGCTATCTTTCACTTCATACTCATCTCCGGAAAGTAGGGGGAATGATACAACGAAATCATTGCGGTCCAGGGATAAATAATGCGTTGCTTTTGTTTTATTCCCCTACGCCTTAGAGTAAAGTTTAAATTAAAATACATCCAAATTGGTCTTAAACTGCACAGATTGTGGGTACGCAGGCGTAGTATTGCAAGATAAGTATTAGCTGACGATGAATGAACTTCAACAAAGGATAGATACTTTACCTGTCTGTGTCCTGGTGTCATTAGTTATAGCCTTCGATTTGTCCTATAACAAAATTTTAATTGAGCAACCTTACAATTTCTCACAAAATCTATGTTTGTTGATGAGCCTATGATCGGTTACAATTAAGATAAACACAAAATACAAAAACAATAGTGTAATTTGAAATAAAAATTATACACACTTCTTACTAACCAAGTTTGAGGTCTCACGGATTTGTCACATCTCTGACATAAATCAGGCCCGTGGGAAAAGGAAACATTCAAATCATGTGGGCCTTACTGTAGAATACGGCACGCAAAATTGACCAATCACAGCCCGTCACCGACTGACTAAGAGATATGATAAGCAATGTACGAAGTGCACTAAGGAAAAGTCAAGGTATATTCTTCATCATTTTCAAAACCAAGGTTTATTATGATCGCGATTTTTGTGCTTTTGTTTATCTATTTTTTTTTCGGTGCGAGGGGTCCGTTGTAGCACTTTATTTCGGACAATTAAATTCGTTCCGCGCTATTCACCAATCGCAATTATGCTTTGTTAAAAAGCTCGTTTATTGTTTGTCTCACGATAGTCACTTTGCTATTGACCGCGAGTTTTCGACCGCGTACAGCTGATCTTCATCAGGTGTCGATTCGCAGTGCGGGACTGTTAAATCAACATACTTGTAAGCCGGATCTTGATTATATCTACACTATACCCTAATAAAGACCTGCAGTACAAGGTCGAAACTTTGCGATAAAGAACAAAGTGACTATCCGAGGTGCGCCAACCGATGTACTTATCATACTCATACCACGATTAATATCCTTTCATGGAGCAACTACATGAGATGCAAGACCGTTTTTGAGGGCATTACGATTTCAAGGCACGTTTGGCTCGTGGATGAAAGGGAAAAAGAAAGAAATAATTTGAGTGTTACATATGAATAGATATAAACTTTGAGTGGTGACTCGTTAGTGGATGAAAAGAACGTGAAATGAGTTGTTTGAGTGTTAAGTGTTCGGTCGATTCTGTAGTTTAGCCTAAGATATTGCACCGCTTTTTTGCCGTTCTCCTTGCCGTAAAGGTCGATTTGATTATTAAAAGGACGATGGTATACAAAGATGGGTAGATTTGTGCCATTTATCCCCTCATTACAGGGATTATATGTCCGAAGCACATGCTCTTAGCATACAGAGAAAGATGAGACAAAATAATAGGTGGATCCTGTATATTGAAGGATTCTGACTTCGACCTCTTCCGGGAATGAAAGAGTCAAGACCCAGCTGACTAGTATAGTATACGTGAGCAGATAGAGAGGATGACCAACGAGGTAACACAAAGTTGCAAATACTTTACCTTAGGACGTTTCCTAAGACGTCTCTTTAAAGAGTCTTTCTTTTTAATCTCTTTAGCTTTCTCCTTCATTTCCATCTCACTAAACTGCATCATCGCTCTTTGGAGCGCTCTTTCCTCCCGCGTTAACTCGCTGGGATCTCGATACAAGTCCCCAGCGGCGCCACGCTCGCGCACGGGTGACGGAAGTCTGGGTTCCAAACGACGGATCATTGCACTGTTAAGTTTTTTCTTAGAAACGTCTGTCTCCTCATCACTTATCTTTAAATCTGTGCTTTCAGGTGTTTTTGCCGTGGAGCAATAATCAGTACATTCCTTCGACGAGGTGCTTGGTGTAATAACGCTTTCTGATTCGCCATTGCATAATAAGGATGAATTAACATGGTTCTCAACCGTTTCGGGAAAAGTGCCCTCACACGAGTTATTACTTGATTTTGTGTTTGGCGAGCTCAGTACCGTAAGAGGGGACTCGCAACGCAAGTACCTTTCAATGTCGGGGCTGTGTGCTGATTCCCGCAAGGCGCATTCATACGATTGATCAGCGAGCTCCTCCTCTACTGAGCCCCTGCTTCCAAGGCCCGTTTTCGTATCAAAAACTGATCTCCGCACTCGAAGCGGCGAGCTTAGAGTCTCACTCTGTCCATTGTAAGCAACTATGTGATGATGGACACGCGGTGAGGTGTCTCTCCTTCCAGTGGGAGGAGAGACAGGCCGAAAACTTCTCTCCCGGAAATCTGGCGAAGGTAGAAGCTTTTCTCCGCAAATCAAGTTCTGTTGTTTGTCATGTGATAGAGTGTTTCCCTCCAGAGAATTCAAAGTAATCGGCGGGGTTAAAATTCGATTGGCAACGCGGGGTGGTCGAATTCCGACCTGAGCATAAACTGGTAAAACTAGTTTAAATCCCGAGGAAGATGAGTGTCCCTTCAATGTTGAACGAACTTCTTGCATCTGTGGAGAGGCTAAAGATTGCAATTCATTATTCAAAGTCTGCAGTTGCGCAGTTCTTACAGCTGCGACGTAAGTATTCGGGGGCGGCGGCCCGGCACTGATGAACGGACCAATCAAATGAGTCGCCGCCAAGTTTGTATGAGCATGCTCTTCGCTGGGTTTGTCCGCAGCCAGGTGTTTAATCTTCGCTACTGCATTTTGTTGAGTGTACATTGAATTGGCATTTCTCGCAGGGTTGTTTCTGTTAACAGGTGTACCGTTCACTGTGTAGTATCCTGACACCATTTCTCGATTATTCCCGGCCAGAGAAGTTTGAACCTCACTTTGGTAGCTAAGAGGTGTCACGGAAGGAAATATTACGTTAGCGTTCACTTGGGATACCTCTGAAGGCGTCACTGCTTGCGCTCCGATTGGTTTGAGCTGACCATTAACAATTCTCGCTGTAAGGGTGTTGGCCGCCGACGGAGGTGCGCTTGCCGGCACAACCTGTTGAAAAGAGCGATTGCAGGCGACACTTTCATAACCCGTTCTCAGAGGGCGCTCAACAGTAGACAGTTTATTGCCTGTTTCCTTGTTTATAGCAGTAAGTTGACGAAGTTTGTCAGAGAAAGGAAACTCTCCGTTTCCTTCTCTTGTCATCTTCTGTTGAGCTAGGCTGTCGATTAACGAGTTGATCCTCACACGCTCAAACAAATTGTTCTTCTCTGCGACGTCACCTGAAAGCAAAGTAAAAGGTTAAATGAGTGCTGGCGTTAAGCTTTATGGCCACGCCCACACGAATTCAGACATTTTAGAGACCACACAGTTCGCTAACCGGAATTGGGGGACAGAGCCCTAAACCACTCTGGAGAGCGCTTTGAAAAAGAAGAGGTTTCGGTGACTGGATTCACTGGTTTCGTGTGGAAGGTTGATTCGTGTAAAAAAATATGCGATTTCAAAAATATCCAGATTCCTGGACGTGGCCTAAGCGACAGTTCACACGGACTTTTTACAATGCTGATCGTAACTAAGGACTGAGAGCGTCGGCTGTCCCTTGGTATACAGTATAGTCGAACCTCCCGTAAGCGATCACCCAAAATGCAAAGACTGACTGGTCGCTTATGGGAGGTGGCCGTTTACAAGAATCGACCCACAGGGGTCTCTTCCGAGAAGAGGTCCAGGCACATTTACTTTATGGAAGATAATTTATTGCATGGAATGTCTATGTTAGGATATGAGTAGCTCCATGTTGTCACTAGAGTTCTTCGTATATTCTAAGTAACATAGTACACACAGAGAAAAGAGAGATCAGTGACTGCGTCAAGTGGTCGCTTACGAGAGGTTAAAAACAATGGCATTAACCGTCAGGCTCAAAAAGTGGTCGCGGTCGCATACAAGAGGTGGTCGTTTACTAGAGAGTCCTACTGCAAGGCTTTGACTGGGAAAATTTTAGTGTTTTGGATCGGCGGTCGCTTATGGGAGGTGGTCGTACATAGTGGTTTCACTGTAAATTGCTTTACTGCGTGTTTTGGGCAATGTTGAATTACAGCAAGGATTTCGCAAATTGTAATTTGTACTCAGTTCATTGAAAAAGTCTTCCAAGTACATTGAAGCTAGTTTGCAGAGGGACTTGAATATCAAGACTGTCTTATGAATGACGAGTAATGTATCAGGTCTCAGTTGTTCAAACCGGCTTTGGATAACAGTGCTATCCACCGGATAAATCACTTTACAGCGGATAAGTATCAGGGAACCGATTGCGTTATCCAGTGGACAGTTATGATAAAAGCAAAGGCAAATGAAAGCGAAGAACAAGGAACTTCCTGGGGTACGGAGTATTAGTGGCGTTATACAAAATGTATGGAAAACAGGGAAGCAAAGATCCATATTGATATTAGTGCTTTCAAGCCGTGTTTACTGAGAGCATTCTGTCGAAGGCATTCCAACTGAAAATGCAAATTATATAGATATGTGAAATAAAAGGTCCTTTCATTTTTAGTTTCAAGATGCTGAATTGCAATGGGAAATGTTTGAATCTGATCCAGTAGTTGTAAAAATGATTATTTTGCTTTGAAAATAGTGATAAAGCGGTTTTTCATTGTTATTGCAGGATAAAGTTACACGTTTGTAATTGAATATACCCAAGAAAAATCCAAAAGAGAAGCAACTCGCTGTTCAAAAAAGTCTATAAACAACGAAGCAATGCTAAGTGGCCACAAGAAAAATCAAACATTTTGTCAATATCCGTATTACTACTACGAACAATGTTTACAGAGGTTGAATCAACTGATTGTGGAATATCAGACCTTGTATTACGCTTAAACGCCTAGGGAGAGTTGGTTTTATCAGGAGTCACTCCTGTGGATAACGCTCAAAATATCACAAGTACACAACAGGCAAAACATAAAAACACAAACCTGTCGGTTCCACATTTCGTATCGTTCCATCCAACGGCAGAGAAACGTTGTTAGAAGGAACGGCTGTCTCGCTAGAAGCCCTGTGACATTCGCTTTCAACTGCAACGTTTTTGGGAACATGATTTTGAGAAGGAGTGACCGCGGAGCGAAAATTAATGCTGTTTATGTGTTCGAATATCGATCGTTCCTGTCTAACGGCTGACGTTTCTTGCTGGTTACTGTTGTTCATGTTGACAGCTGTCGAGAAATGAAGAAAATCGCATAAAATTAATTAGTCAAGAATGAATAATTCAAGCGTGTTGCATAATTTAGTGTTACCTTGGATATACTGTTTGTTTTTCAATATCAACTATTTTGATTCCAAAAAACGGAGAAGCCGCATCAAAAACGTTAAAGAATTGATAAATATCCCAAAAAAGATAAGATAAAATCATTAGCAAAAGAAGGCTTACTTTCAAGTTCTGAACAGACCTGAGGACAACAAAAAATCAAGAAACGTTCTTCACTTCATTTAATTAAGATTGAAAACCACGCGTGCCATGCAAGGCTTCATTTGAATGGTCAAACCATCAGGCCTCGTTTCTTTGAAGAAAAGTTGTCCCGGGAAAGACGATCAACCCCCCCCCCCCCCCCCCCCGCTTCCCAGCCAAGTCAACCTTAGCGAGCGTTTATTCCTTTAAGCCCCAGTAACCACATACAAATTCTCCAAACTGATCTCCATTCATTTTCTTTAAGAATTAGTTGAGAATGCAATGTGATAAAAGATCATGACATTTTCTCTTTGGTGATCATTTTATTCATTCTCATAATTTCATCTCTTGACAATGTATGGACACTGTTAGGAGAAAATTGTCGTCGATCAGTATTGGCACTAAAAGGGTTATATGAGAAAAAAGGTGACCCCTTTGCCCTACCCGGACCAACAGGGCTCGCGCGTGCTCTGATCGTCACTGAACCAACTTTTTGTTTCTCGTGTAAGTGAATTGCCACGTTTTGCCACAGAATGCATGAAAATTCGACTTCCCGGAGAAGCTCGAGTAGGCGAATTACCCTACTAACTGTGAAAACATTCCTCCATATAAAAATGGCCTAAGATTTCGACACCACTCGGAAGCGACTTCAATATAGCAACTTACCAGTAGCCACATTGCATTCGACACTCTCTGGCACGTTTCTGTTGAAAAGAAGAGAAAACTCATATTTAGGCACGTTTCTGAAAAGAAAAAGAAAATTAGTTACGTTGAACAACAACAAAAACAACAACATTAGACGATTCTTCGTAGCTTTATGCACGGGCCTGGACTGGAGTAGCCATTTGCCCCATCATTCCGTGCTTCTAAAGGTAAAGGTTAAGAGTCCTCATTTTACGACGGTAGCTCGAAATAGTCATCCGACTAACAAACCTACGGCGCGCTCATTTAACCTCCCCCCTTCCCTCCCCTCTCCATGACTGCACTGTTTTACGGGCATTTAAAGCTACTTCAAGCTACACGGAAAGGAAAGAAGTCGAAAGAAGGATTTGAGGTGACACCTGGGAATATCAAACTCGGGATCTCCCTCTAAACAGTCAAGCGCTCTAACGACAAAGCTAAACCTGTCGCGAAGACAAACAACAGAGAGGGAAAGAAAGAGCCTTCTGGACAAGCTGGGATGTAGGCGGAGCAGCATTGGACAAAAAGAAACTTTGGTTTGAAAGAGAAAGGCTGGACAAATAAGCGAGTTACAGTTAACACAACAAACCTGGCAGTGTCAATGAAGTGCTCGACAGATCCGTTAGCAACCTGATTTGAAAGATATCGATAATCATAAGAAAAAAAATTCAGAAATGCAACAATACAAGAAAGCGGTTAGAGAAATAAAGACAAGAAAGGAGAATATTATGTTCATGGTAATAAAACAACATGAATTGTACTCCCAACGAACTGTTCCCAAGGGAAAAGCCAACATTTCCCACGATTTCAGCTTGCTGGACATGCATGCAATACCGAATTCCAAACTCACGTCCCACCAGTTGGGTTTATTTCCTTTATCTTGGTAGCTATCCAACTCTTCGAGCACTGACGCTTATAAATAATATTACTATTTATTCTTATTGCTTATTTATTTATTTAGTCACTCACAAAACCTTATACAACGTGAACAAAAGTTGTTAATTAAATTATAAATTAATGTGACAAGGAAGCCTAACGAAACTTGAAGCTTATATTAATAGGCTTCCTTCAACTACTTAATGAACTAAATTCATGGCTGAGTGCAGAGTGAGCAAGGTCAGAAAATTAAGCGACAGATCGGCTATCAATGAGATATCTTACTGGTTTGACTTTGTCATACAGGATTTTTTCACCTTCTGTTTAAATGATTTACTTCAGACTCTTGCTCGGCTCCAGTGGCTTTTGAGTTGAAAACATTAATTCTAATGGGACGTTTTCACAGAATTTTCTGCTTCACTCTAACGAATCTTGTTATGTACAATATTGTAGAGCCTGATTTTTCTGTCTCTACATAGTTACGGTTCTTATCTCCTTAACGACCATGACACTTTTTTTCCTCAATATAATGATGATCTGGGAAGATCTTCTTTATCTTTACGTCTTTATCCCGAAGTTCCAACATATGAAGTTTTTAAATTTGTTTTCGTTTCTGTGATCCCGGAATACATGTACTCACAGTTGGCGAATACTTGAAAGTAGTTGACATGTTGCCGTTGCTGAGTTCAGCCTTTTCGTCAGCCGAGTCTGTTCTCTGATTCGTGGATACCTTCATGACACTTTTCTGCTGAAGATGTCTTGAAACAAACCAGAATGAGGGAATTTTGTTAAAACAGAAGCATGCGTCGCGCTTGTACATAGCAAGGAGACATGGGGCGCTTTCCAAGCCACCACGCGTTTGGTTATTGTTCTTGTAAGAAGGATGCAAAAGAGCGGCACTGTGGACAACAATTTTGTCAAATGGAAAGGGACATTTCGGTCCCACCGACAGAAATGAACAGACCGGTCAAAGTGGACCACCTTCAAAGCTGGTCCAAATATTCCGGTCGGACCAAACCGAAATGGTCCGTCCTATTTGGTGTACCAACCAAAATTTCCCGAATTTTGGTTTGAATGGAAAGCGCCCATGAACTGAGGCCACGTCCACTAGTATCCGTTTTTATTTGAAAACGGATAGTTTTTCCTCCGATTTGGTCCACCGTCCACATGTATCCGGTGAAAACGGTCACCGAAAGAAACGCTCTTAAGAGTGAAGATTTTCGAAAACGCCGGCTTTTTGTTTACGTGTGGGCGGACGAAGACGGAGGTTTTCGAATACGATGATGTCATACATTATATACTTCTGGCTATCGTATTTACATCGTTTCAGCGTTTTCATGTGGACGGGCGAAAACGCTACGTAAGGATGCGTAATTTTTTTGGAAACGGACAAAAAAATCTCAGTTTTCATAAATATCCGGATACGTATGAACGGGGCCTGAATTAAATAATTTTAAAAGCGTGTCACAACTTTCAGCTGGCAAAACGTAGCCTCCTAATCGAGGACACCTCATTATTAAAATCTTATTAAGTATAAGATTACATTCGATAATATATCTAGCCGAATTTTTGAAAACGTGCCTCAAAAAGGCCAAGAATGATTCACACAGAACCTGGCGGTAGCCAGGTTTCTGGTGACTGCGGTGAGAATTTTTATGGGCGGCTTGCTGTCTTGGTTGGTTTAATCGTCAAGATCAGTCCCCGAGCTAATTTGCCATTGGGTGGGGAGGGGCCTCCACGTCAATCCCTGGGGAGGGAGGGCGCAGTAAAAGCTTGGTATGGTCAGTTAGTCTCTCTGGAGAATCAGTTCACTGATAATGTGTCTGCTTTAAGTTTATCCTGCCAAATTCTTCCGATTAGCCCATGAAAGGATTGCCCGGTTGCGAGGCCGTGTCAGGCCGGGGCGGGGGGGGGGGGGGGGTATGGCTGTGAATTCTCTGCTTAGGGCTAGCTTGAGCCTCAAGCTGCCTCTGTCATGTAGAGCCTTAAAGCAGCTAGAGATGACCAAGCTGAGAGTGTCTTCGAATAAATATTTCTTTGCTAATCAGGAACCAAGAGGAGAGTCACCTTAGAAGGCTTATGGCTAAGAGCTGCGTTTCTTTACAATATTTACTTTAGTTAAGTTAAGTTAAGCTGTGTGGCCTAGAGTTGCCAGCTGGTGCGGTTTTCATAAATTCGGTTAGATATGTATCTGCCATCTACAATACAAGTGATAATTACAATTTTCTTGCTTAACTTATAGTAATCATAGACTACACGTATGTAAAAGATTAAATAATTAAATGCATTTTAATTTTCTGAACCGAATATGTTTTCACCGTAAATTTAAGTGAAGTACAAGCATTGTTAAGCACTAGCATTTAGAAATACACAAGAATAGGAAATGTATAACGTCAAATTAAACGAGAGAGCAGTCCATCTCAATAAACTAACCATTCTTCTACAGTTTCAATAAAAAAGACCACATTAAGGTGGCTCGATACAGTTTTTCAGGGTCAATACCTCCCAAGTTTGAGCATAAACTACGGCGCCATAAACAAAATTTTGGAAAAACTGCCACCACAGTTGTATTAGATAAAGAAGAAAATTTGTTATGATCAGGGTTGCAACGGCATCGGAGTTGTCATAGCAACGAAATGACGCTATTACCTATTTTACTTGCAGCAGTATATCTCGGCACTAGGAACTGTTCTTACAAAATCGTTCACGGGAGCTTTTTCCTCCAATAGCGGCCTCAATGTTTGTGAAGTTTAAGCGAAATCTGTAAGAGCGTTATCGAGATATTTTGGGATGAAGTTTTTATGGTTAGAAACACAGTAAAAAATGGACAATATTGTTGTTTGGCCGTTATCTGTAAAAAATGAAGAGCTTTTGACATGTAATTTCACCTCATAGTAGTTTCAATCTTTTTAAAAAGGTGTGTGAAAGATCATTTAGATAGCTCCACCCGATTGCTAGAAAGAAGGGTTTGATTAGTATGTATCGAAGCGCTCTTGTCTTGCAGTTTATGCTCAAACTTGCGAGGCATTGGCCCTGGAAAACTGTATCGAGCCACCTTAATAACATGAACATATGAACTGAGATGGCTCGTGAGTGTTTGTTTTTTTTTTTGCAATTTCTTTTCCATTTCCACAACGTTTCTTACCTTGGCTCACTAACACCGCCGCCATTTACAACTGGTACATCCGGGGAATCACTGTAACTTGGTTTTTCCGCGATACTTACCGAACTTCTACCAGCGGTTACCTAAAACAACAAGACACCGTTTAATAATGTTACCCTTTCTCGGCATCTAAGGACAATGCCCGAAAATAGCTTCAGTGTTGACCCTTCGTTAGTCTCCCACGCAGCCAATTTTATCTGGTCACGCAACGAGCCTTAAGTAAAAGCGTTGCATGACGGACAAAACCGGCTGCTTGCCCCACGTAGGTAATCCAAGACGGTCTTGGATTCTGGATTCCAAGCTGTGGATTCTGGATTCCAAGCCGCGAATTCCGGATTCCAGGTACTGGATTCCGAACATCTCGGTGGAACTTGGATTACAATTCTAATCGTTAGCGGGATTTCGGATTCCTTAAGTTGTATTCCGGATTCCAAGGCCCAAGATTCCGGGTTCCACGAGTAAAACGTTTTAGCATTCGGGCATCTGGATTCCTTGCACGGGGCGACGCTACGTTGGAGACTCGCACTTTCGCTGTTTCGCACTCTTAAGCGTCTCCTATCTATAAAACGTCCCCGCTTGGGCTCCTTGAATTAATTAAAAAGACGCCCCCAGGCGTCTATTAGATCATTTACTGCAACCGAAAAATAGTGAAGTTAACGGAACACTTATAGCGTTCCGAAGAGGCTACCGTGAAGTCTGAGCCGCTTCCTGGTGAAAATAGTGGGCTGATTTAGCAACAGGACTGGAACGTCAGTTGACAACCGGAAAGCGCGCGGAAAGCACTAAACACGATTTCCGGTGCCCAATTTGCCGCTCTGCCATTGGCCAAACCAGTTGTTTAATTTCAGCGCGCCGTCGTCAACTGACGTTCCCCTTCTGTTGCAGAAATAGAGGACTCCAAAACGCTTGTGTGTGACAAACGTGAAAGAGCTATTACTTGCGTGTTTTGTCGTGATCTTTACTTACATTATAAATGTTTTCTGGTCTTGTACCAAAAGATCTGTTTAAAGGCGGGTGAAGTTTGGCGAAAAGTTGTTTCAAACATTATACTGCTACATGAGAAATTTCTGCAATTTGATTGGCTTAGAGCAGTGGTATTTAAGCTTAATTTGAAATACCTACATGTGAAAATTACAACCCTTTTGTGGGTAGTAGTATAAACAAATAATAGCATAATTTGTAAGTGATATTTGGCATAAATACCACTCGTGATATTTTAAAATTGTCTCAAATTTCACTCGCCTAACGGCTCATGAAATTACGTATAACAATGTCGAAATATCGCTCGTGGTATTTATGCCAAATATCACTACAAATCATGCTATTACCTACACAAATTATTGTCACGCTTGTCACGCAAGGTTTGTCGTCTTCTTTCCTCTGCCGTCCTGTTGCGTAAGCTCACTATTAAGAAAGCTACTGCTTTCCGGATTCAGGTCAAATCGAGGGACTGCGGAATTGGGGTTCAGGGGAACCTACATCAGTGTTGCGATGGCTCATAGAGTGGTATGGAAAGAATCTCGGCCGAGGATGATGAGGAATTTTTGATTTTACTGACGATATTGAAATAAGCCGTAAAAACATTGACAACTAAAAACGATAACCCTGAATCTAAACGAGCAGCAAGGAAAAATGACATTAAAAAACTGCCTATTTTTCTCTTTCCATACTGTATGGAATGTAAATTTATTCTCCAAAGTTAGGCTTGTAGTCCAAATCTTATGATTAAATATCAAGGTATATACGTTTTTGTGAAAATTGTACGCTGTTCTGATAATTTATGAAGATCTTAAGGAAATGATGCAATGAATAGTGCCTTGATTCCTTGGCAATGGGCCCTAACTGTATAGAGAACTGCAGCAGTTTTTGCACAGTAATTTTCAAGGCGTTATAACAACTCCTCTAGTGGGGCCAATTTAACTCCTTACAGTGGCGTTATTTTTGGGGGAGTTACTTTAACTCCAAAAAGGAGTTTAAAGAACTCTTTTTCAGGAGTAAAAGTGAACCCCAGATATTGAAGAGTTAAAATAACCCCCAAAAAGGAGTTATCCTGTACCTAAAATTTTTACTCCACTTTCAGAGTTAAATTAACTCCAAAAAGAGTAAAAACAACCCATGTAACGAGTAAAAATAACCCTATTTCGGAGTTATTTTAACTCCAGACTGGGAGTAAAAAGAAGTCTTTTTCAGGAGTAAAAATGACCCTAAATTCGGAGTTAAATTAGGAGTTAAAGTAACCCCTAAAATGGGGTTATCCTGTACCTAAAATTTTTACTCCATTTTTGGAGTTATAAGAACTCCCTAAAAATTACGATGTGCAAAAACGTTGTCAGAGGATAACTGAAAAACTCACGGAGATTACGTCTTGAAAAAATTGTATCAGCGTGACGATTTCGTGACGACTGCGTGACATTTACCCAATGAGATAAGAAAAAGTACATGTACCAATATTCTGTTTCAAATGACTAAAACTTCGCAAGATAACGCCGACACTACTTGACCTTCAAGGCTACGCATTTAAAGATACCTTTTTCGTACCAACAGCTAAAATTTCAGAGGTTGAACTAACAGTGATGATGTGTCAAGAAAAACATATAGCGCTGTAAGCGAGCGAGCTTCCAACATGCAATATTTTGATGAAGATTTGCATATTTAAGGACGATTAGATCGATCGGCAAGGCTTGTGATCATAAGAAAACCAGCATTATATGAAGCATAGTTTTCATTCTAATCAATCGAAAGCGGAAAATTTCTCTCCACAAATATAAATACGCATTTTAAAGTATTCAATAACAGGACTAAAGACGGCAAAATAACGACAACGTACACAGAATATTTGAATATTTGATCTTGTTAAAAATTCAAGATTCCGGAACCTATGCCATGTTGCGGTGTGTATTATTAATAAGGTGGACCGGGCGAAAAAAGAAGAGTATAAAATGCACCCGAAGGACGGCTTGGAAAATAGTTCTTAATGTTTACAGTGATCAGCGATTTTAGCACCAACTGAACGGCGAAAAACTCAGTGGTTAAGATCAAAAAGCCTGTGGGAAAGCAGAGACAGCTGCCTGCAGAGTACGGCGATCGTGATGGGAAGACGACCAGAAGGGAGACTGAAAATCAGTTCTGAGCAATCGTAGAGACCTTTTGGAAACGAGCCTCAAACAAGCCTACATGTAGCTTGGCGTGTGATTGAGCTTACAATCACTGTACAATCACTGTACAATCACTGTAAACGATGTGCAACGACTTGTAATAAAAATATATATATATTAATAATGATCCATATTAGAATTTTTTTTAAAAAATGACCTTCACTATTAAAAGTGAAACCGGCAACAAAATTAGTGAAATAGTTAACTTAGGACAACAGCTTATGCAACATAAGAGTTCGCAGCGAGGGGGCTCACCTGCGCAACATTGTCAATAAGAAAATGAAATACTGCCGTCTGACCGTAAAAGGAAAGCCGAGCATCTTTATGATGTGGTACCGTAGTATCCTGAACAAGGTCGATCTAACTTTATATCAATGCTGTTTGTGTCGCTGCTTTACGAGATGGTTCCAACTGAATTTGATCGTTCAAGAAAAACACGCGATGATTCAATGGCAGTACGTTCCCGTTACCTTTTTCATAATCCCTAAAACGTCGCACCATCTTCTAAGTACGTGGGTGAAAGAAGCCAAAAGGGCGATCATTCCTATGAAAGTTTCTGTGGAATACCTCCACGTGTTTCTTTTTAATAAGCTGTACAAGGTCGTTCTATTCTTAAACTCTGTGGATAGAATCGTTTAGAGTGGCTATTCAAAGAAACTCTGTTGTTCAGGGCCTGAATAACACCTTCAGGGTTACATTTATAAGTATTTCTTTTAGCAGTGCTTTCTCTCAAAGATTTCTGTTCATGGAGAGACTCATACAAGGCCTGGACATTCAAATGAAAACTACATCCGTGAAGAAGGGCTCTCAATGTCACCAATGTCGCTATTTTCATCTCTAACTGTCTCATATTTTCTGTTTTTGACCTTGAACAATTGTATAAGCGTGACGCCCACCGGACCCAAAATATTTGTCTGTTACAAACCGCTTTATAAAACTGTGGCACGTACAAATATGAAAGTCATAAAAGTCGCTATAGATTCCGCGATTCTTTGTGAAATATACTACAACGTACATCACAGCTTGACTAGCCACAGAGTTTTGACATTGCGTCTAAGTTAAGAAGTAGGGTGATTTCCTTATTTTCTAGTAATAATTTTCAAGAGAGGCTTTACGTAATGATAATTAGTGTCTAATTTCTACGCGTAATGTACTAGTGGTCATGGGAGTAGAGGATACATGTAAAATCACAAAAGTAGGCAGGATAAAACAAAAATCTTAAGAGTACATAGACGATACAGTACTACTTGAACCTTAGGCAATAATACAACATTATTAAAAACATCCCGTAGATATCAAAATGACGACCACAAAAAGCGACTTCCTAGTTTTACGAATTCAACGACTACATCGCATGCAGGAGCTGCAGAAATCGTATGGCATTCAGTACCTTAAATGTCACGTAGTTTTTCGTTAAGGGCTCCCCTTTCAAAAGTATTTCTGCTAGTTAAGGAAACCAGAGGTTTCAGATCTTTAGAAAGTTAACTGATTAACGGTCAAAAGGGGAGATAGAAAGGAATAAGAACTTAACAACATAAAAAAGTATCCCCAGATCTTAAATCACGTTCACGTTTTAACAAACAGACTTCTGTGATGCCTTGATCATTTTTAGAACTACAAGGAAATCACTTTGTGGTGCAAACGTTTACTCTTAATGCTGGTGAAAGAACAACTATCTATACTGCGGGGTCTTTTTCTGTTTGTCAGTGGCACAGCTGCTTAGGACAAAACATAACAAGAGATCTGATTATTAGCGCAGCGCCACAGAACTACAGGAAGCTAGTGGGCGCTAGGGACCATTAAACTATGGTCATGTGACAAACATACTGCCTACTGCTAGGACTTGAATGTAAATAGGCGGTATACTCGCAATAATGTACATGAGATGGTGAATTTTAAGCCCCTGTGCACAAGAATATAAACCAGGGCCAGCGATGCACGAGGAAGATACCAAACATGCGACACATCCAGTAGCATAGGGCTGTATTCTAGAACAAAGTAAAATAGAGGAAGCTATATTTGGTACGCCTTTGGGCAGAGTTTGTGTTTTCAGGACTTTTAACCTCTGGCTGCAGAGGGGTTTTCCTATAAACGAAGAACGATTCAAAGAAAACTTGCAGTGATACTTTATAGTGCATGATTTAACGTCTCGCTTCCAACAGTGGCCAAAATTCACCACAAATCTTACATTACATTTCATTTTTTCCCAAATGTTGAGAAACTGATACTACTAATGAAAGACACCTTAACTGGGAAGAGGTTTTGAGTGAACGCTCGCAACATAGGTTAATGTCAACTGCACCCACTAAAGCGAGAGAATCACCTTGCACAGCACAAAAGACGTACGCCTGTGCTACAAGAAAGCACTACCAGAGATGGACGGTTCGGTTAGTTGCGATGGGTACACCCTAGGATTTGTTACACAGACTCGAAAGTTATAACTACTTCGTACAGCATAATCAATGGCACGCCAGGAAATTTCTATCAGGAGTTCAATTAAAATGATGACACTCAAGGACATAATCCAAGAACTTAACAGACACGTCACATTGATTGGCTCTGGAAAAGAGACTACCCGAAATTTTATACTAATTGATTCTTAATACAGTCAACTTGCAGTGTAGCTGGAAAATACGGTAGCACGGAGCGTTAGTATTTGCATATCTGCTTTCTCCTTAACTTTCTGTGTGTACTTCGGATACAAAATGGCAATATTTATTCCTGGAAAAGTAACTAATGGTGTTCATAATGTCATGTTTACGACCATTTAAGGCGACAATTATTCCGAGTTCAATAAAACATGGATTGGCTAAAAGCTTCCAAACTGGTATACCGACCAAACGATTCGTAGGTTCTAGTGTATTGTAAGTTCTATCCTTGGCTGGAATAAAACACTTATCAGAACGCAGGAGTAAAACGATTAACCGTCACACCTAGGAACTGAAAAGTCATGAATCACGAAGAGTAACTTGTCAAACAGAGCAGGTAAGATCATCCCTGGCTGCAGAACAATCTTTAGACAGATCACTCAAATTGCTTCTTAACGCCTGGCAAATGTGGCTCTATGTAGTTTTTCTACGTTACTTCTACGTTACCAAATTCTGCTCTTGAACAACTCTAAACTAAAATATCTGTAAATGCTTTATTAGGTGTTGTCCGATGCGCAGATATTCTTCTGGATTAGACTAAAACCTATCGTGTTGCCCGGAAGGCAAGCTCGAAGAGCTCTGATTCTCCACCGATTACTGAACAGTCGAACAAGATGGTGGACAACCAGAAGAAATGTCTGGTGCCGTGCAAAGCAAATGGACATAAACAACACCGCGCTATAATCAGCTACTACAAGTGACACAACTACTGAAATGATGAATATTTATACACGAAATATATCTTTTGCGACAGTTTATTGAATTCTCATAGTCGCGTTAGATCACTATCAATTCGCCCGAAGAACCTTTCCTCATCGAGCCACGTTCGATTTGAGGAACAACTCGATAATTTTACTTGAGGTATGTTCTTAACGTGAGCATTAACATGTTGAAGTTTGATATATTCGTGCGTAAAAGCTACTAGAGTTACTCAAGCATCAGAGAAGCAGCAATTCGTTGTAGAGTTCTGCCACGAGTACAGAGCAGTATCTCTGGGTCAAGAGGTTGAGCCGAGTCCGCATCTTTAATTACTTCTCTGTAGAAAGGGTGTGCACATGATATGCAAAAATGTTCTCCTAATTCATGATGCGCCAAAGAAAGGCACACAATTCAAATGAATACTGAACGTCCACGGGCCATCACTATACAAGAAAAACCCGTAGCAGCCTCTCCGACCTGCGCGAAGCATATGAGGCGTGAGTTTCGCTTTCGTTTTGGAAGTAAGCCAGGTTTCACGCGTTTCCTGGCTGCGAATTTTGAAACGAAGCGTATGCCCATGGTCTTACACGCGAAATGCGTATAACAGACACCCATATCACATGTATACGTCGAGGAATTTACTAGAGAGCGAAGGTACATGACTTCACTGCCTGGCGGTGCGCGCGTTTTACGCCGAGCAAGATTCTTCCTTGTTTTGCAACCACAGCTACGTTACCTGATGAGGTGCATGTGATATCCACTGTGCGTTATCAGATGGTGCTTTATCCAAATCCCGTTCTTGTGCCCCGTTGGTACACCTTAGAAGAAACAAACAACAAGTATTTATCACGGACACGAGGTTCAGTCGAGATGGTCCGCGATCGAAAGTGCTATGAACAGACAGAGATTGTCCTTACTGGGATTGCTCTTTTCCTTGAAGGGATGAAGCATCGGCCTTGCTCGGCAAACCAAGAACATCCCAAAGATTTCGATCGCACTCATCAGCCATTGCTAAACGGTATAAAACTCCACAACCGAAACCATGACTCAAAGAGCAATTACGACAACAGAGGGGTCATGTCTCGGTTGATCGCTTGCTCCATTCCTTGGCGTGACGTCATGGCAGATTGTAAGAATTTCCATGTTGATCTTGGCTTTGAATACAACCAAAATGAGAATTTAACTCTCTCAGGGAAATTTAGCACGTTCTGGAGGGAATAAAAAACTTTCAACACTTAAAAATGACTTAATAATTAGACTAAATAGTCAAAAGATCAATGAAAGAAGAAAAACTTTAACATTCTTTTTCACAAGGGAAATAAATTCTGTTTACACAGAACAGTTAGTTTGAGCCCGCAGTACTAGTCATCTCGTGACCGATCTACAAGATGGCGGATAGGAGCATTCTGTGCTTGGTCCTTCTTTTCGTTTCAACAGGTAAAATACGGGAAAGTAAATTGCTAGATTTTGCGCTGTTAGTTGAAGTAAATAGTTTAATAGTTTTTATACCATATTCAAAGCTTTTTATCGCCATCATACATCATCTTTCTCGCGAAGTGGATCGTAAATTTTCGTCTTGTCGTTTGTGTTATCAAATGGCTTCGTATTTCCTCATATTTCTGTAAAAACAACAGCAACATTTGATAAGCAAGCGTGTTGTTTATCACGTAGCTTGCTACGATTTGTGAAACAGGAAGTTAAATTACACTAGTAGGATTTTTTTCTCGTATGAACCCGCTTTTCACGTAGTAACGTTAAAACTAAACTATCGGAACTATCCCACATGCTTGTTCCTATTTTACATCCATAGCCTCAAGTTTATTAACTAATGGAAAGGAAAGCTTGCTTATACAGGAGGCTGAAAAGGTGAGTGAAACTTTTAGCTTCTTGGTTTCCAATAACTTGACGTCGCAAGAACATACCTTAGACAACTAAGTTAACGTATGCGTACTATAACACACCGTCATAATTGTCTTCGTCCGTTTCTGAGTTCCACGACCAGCATCGAAGAGCAAAACCTTGTAAATATGCTATAATTTTGTTTATTTTGACATCTTTTAACTTTAGCTTTAGCCTCTTGGTTTCCAATAACTTGACGTCGCAAGAACATACCTCAGACAACTAAGTTAACGTATGCGTACTATATAACACACCGTCATAATTGTCTTCGTCCGTTTCTGAGTTCCACGACCAGCATCGAAGAGCGTAAAATTGTAAATATGCTATAATTTTGTTATTTTGACACCACTCTGTCGGTCTGCAGGACCCAGTTTTATTCAATTTCCTATACAATGTGATCGATCTCATCCCGTGCACCGCGATGCTTTCAAGCTGTTTTTGCGTCTTTTGTGTTTTTATTTCGTCGAACTTTCGTTCTATTCTAGGGGCAGTTGTTGAAAAACTCGCCCTCGTCTTGATAAACTTGTTGCCTTTTTGGCTTCCTTAAATCATAACGTAGGACGAATGAAAGAATGAAGTATTGGGTAAAGAGGACAACAGAAGTGTTTCGTAACACTGTATTTTATTCATTGACGTGTACAATACATGTACATGTGTTGTGCCTGTTCACAAATAGCATTAAGAAAGAATCAAAGATTTGAAAGGCATCAGAGGTCTGTGTCAAAGACTGTGTTTGTTTCATGACATAAAAATGCACCGTGCAGTTTTTTCGAGTTCAGCAAAATTGTGGAGTATACCCTGTTGGTCGCAAGCAATAATCCTGGATTAAGTTTTTATCCGCCAAGTTTTAAGTTGTTTTATTAATAGTCGTTACACAGCTCAAGGGTCATGATTTTCATTCCACCACATTGCTCTTTTTCTGTGTCACAATCTCAGTGTTATAAACTCAGCACTGTGAGGGGGGAAACCTCGCTAAAGGAGGTGTCCTTATTTGGCCCATCCAGTGAAGTATCAACTATTGTGTGGCTGCAACTGAACTCAGTACAGTGGAACCTCGATATAACAAACCTCTATGTAACAAAGTCCTCGGTATAACAAACGATTTTCTTTACTACAGCAATAGTCAAATATATGAAAAAGAACCTCGCAATAAGGAAACCTCATTACAGCGAACAGATTTTGCCAGTCCCTTGGCCTCTCGTTATAGCAAGGTTCCACTATAGAGCTAGTGAAGTCCCTTCTTAGTCGGACAACTTAAGTTCCAAGCATCAAGTTTCAAAAGCATTTACACAGAAAACTTTGATAGTACACAGTACAAGTACCATGTTTATTCCTATTATTGACATCCTTGTGCGATTAATTTTTACAAATGTACTTTTCAACTGAGTGCCTTTTCAGTAGACCTCTTCACAGTTTTTTTTTCAACTTTTGACATGGACAAGTTAGGGAAAATCTGTTGACTCTACTGGAAAGACGGCCTTAATATTAGTAAAATTGCCAAATTTTAAAGTGATACGTCTCAAGCAAGCAAAGGTGTAGCTCCACAAAGTTGCAAAAATTTACAAACATTTGTATCGTGGGGGGCAAGTTTGTGCCCCACCATACAAACATCTGGAGAATTTCATGACTTTGAGGAGCTTTATCTTTGTTAGGTTTCAACAAATCATTTTCAAACTAGGCAATTCTACTAATCTTAAGGCGCTGTTTTCATTGGTGTCAATGGATTTTGCTTAACTTGTCCATGTCAAAAGTTGGAAAAACCATGAAAAGTTGTATTTTAGCCAGTGATATTTCTTACTGACAAAACAATCTAATGTTCATGTGCAAGTAACAGAACAACTTACATGTACAGTGTAGATGAGCTTAGTTGATAATTCTTTTGGTTCTCTTCAAGTTTATATCCCAAATTAGTATTAAGATACTTCTTACTTTCTCTACCCAAGTTATTTGAAACCATTGTTGCATGACTTGAGGTATCAAACTGCCAATCCCAACTTTGTTTCTTAAAGCATGTTAGCATGTTACATTCAGGGCTTTTTATATCTCAGTTTCATAACATAACTATATACAAAGTTTTGGTCACTGTGATACATATACTATTCAATGCTTCCAATGAAACTTGATGGAAATATTTTAAGTTTTATGTTGAAAAGAGTTAAAAATAAAAAGCAAAAAAATGGTACAATGTGAAAGTTCTGAAAGAGGGTTCTTTTACATTTAAATAGTCCTACCACAGATTTCTTCACTGTTTAGGAGAAGACACTTCACTTTATAATATACCTTTCCTGCATTCTTGTAAACAAAGGCATCAAGTCGAGGCTCAGGTTGACAAAATACAGTGATTTGTATGAAATAGTCCACCAGAGCCTCACCTTCATTTTTTCATGTTTGCTCACTGGAGCGAAATGCGGGAAAGGTCCATTGACTTCTGGAATGAGAAAGTTAAAGACATAAAGACATTGGTCATTGGATTGCTTTGAGCACCTAGTTTGATGCAGTCTTGATGCTGAAACGTTTTGGCCAGTTTCAGCTGATTTACCATCATGTAACAATGATGGATGGTGTTGGAACGATATGTGTGATCTGTTTTAATATTGGCCTTTAGGGTTTACATATTGGTCATCAGATCTCTTTGAGCCCCTTGTTTGATTATGTTGGATGTTTTTGGGTGATGTTGGATCAGGTTTGAATTTGCTGAAACATTATGCCCGGTGTCAAAAGATTAAACATCATTTGGCAATGATGAATGGTGTTCAAACAACAAGCATGATCAGTGGTCTCTAGGGTTTGCAAATACAGATGTAGACACAGTGCTGGTGCTATCATGACAGTGGTCTTTACACCTGTGAAAAAGTGCCATTAGAGGGCATTTTTTTACCACAGTTTCACCTTAAACTTCACTAAATAACAAATAAATATCCAAGTCTCACTGTTGAATGTTTTATTTATCCTGTCTACTACCACAGAATATTTCAACACTTCTTGGGACTGCCATCTTGTCTAGGGAGAAAAACAAGACTTTACCTTTTTCTTACCACAGAAACAAGAAATGAACTTTTTATCAAAATTATGAGGGACACCCGAGCTATGAGCCTACAAATGGCAAAAATTTCTTCCTTTTGTTTAAATGTGTAGTTAGTTTGTTCCACCTGTTTGCTATGTTTTTTTACTTGATAAAGAACCTTGAATAGAAGGATGTTGCAGTCTGAAAATGAGGGCCTTTTTTAAAATACCTTTGCCATCATCTTCATTATCTTCATGCACCAATCCTTAGACTGCGAGCAGTCTCTCTTTTTCTTTAGATTTACTGAGGGGAGTGTGTGCGACCGCCTTCAGTCACGCACGCGTTCATTTACGAGCCTCGCGCGTTTTGCTCGATGGGCCAAAAGAAAGATGGAGTGCACGTAGTCTAATCAATCCTTTCAATACCCAGTGTCACAGAGAGTGTGATCTTCGCTATGAGATCAGTCTAACTTACATGTAACCTGAAAAACGAATCGGAAGAGACATGTTAGAGTAACATAATACGTACATATACGATGTACCTTATTTAATCTCAAATTTAAAGTAGCTAAAGATAAGCTAGTATGTTTGAGTTAGATTTATAGTTCCAAATACTTCTAAAATTGTGAAATTATACCATTCTATAATTTTAAACTACTGAAAAGAGTTATACTGTAGAATCTTGCGCCTGAAATGAGGAAAGTCAGAAGTTCCGAAAGAATCTGGGAAAGAGTTCCATAGTTTTGAAGCCATGTATGACAAGGAGTGCAGACCATAAGTATTAGTTTTCGGAGACGTTACAGACAAAACATAATTACCATTTACATTTAGTAATGATGATGTTTGTCACATGAACAACTTTGTACTTAATTGGTCTTCTCTACCCAACTAAGGCGGGCAATCTTTTTTTTTTCAATTACCGAGGTTGTCCTTCAAAAAAGAAAGTTCTTTTGGCCATAAAAATACTTCATTTAAAAAGCTTGGCCAATATTCAGCCGTTTTGGCATCGTGCCTAGTCCAAGAACGCATATATCTTACACTGGGATTAAGTAGGCTTGATTTTAGTTACTGTTAAAAATTGTTACAGTTAAGAATTATTTTTCCTGTATTGTCCTTTTTTTAGCCAAGCCCTGATAATTCCAAGTTGATCATTGCTCACAGTCCAAGCTATGTTACATTTTTGCCAAATGCTGGTACCATTGCCGCTGATGAAATCTCGAATGTTATTGCCCTCGCCCTCGGCTTTTCCTCGACAAAGGTATGTCAGCGCATGCTCTAAGATCCCAGGATGACCACGGCGGCAAAAACGTGGCCCATCCTCGGTGTAAAAACCTGTGAAACTCACGAGTGACGTGAAACAATGAATACAAAGAAGCCACTGAGAAGTCAACACATTAGAGACAACGAAAATAATAGCAAGAAAACAAAGAAAAACTTGACAGGTTTTTACACCGAGGTAAACCCAAAAACGTCGCCCAAAAGATGAGTATGCGTTCATGCAATTATTCCAACTCATATATTTTGTCAAATGTAGGTGACCTCTCCTGAAAGTAAATTTCTAAGAACCATTTGGAAGTTTAGAAAAAGAAAGAAAATTTTGTCGCCGCTTGTTCAGGTCCTTCATAAAACGTGAAATTAGGCGTTTTCAGGCAGTAGTCGCGCAGTGACTGCCAAGAAATGTACAAAAAAAGTGTGATACCCGTGCAATAGCGTTGTTTTGCTTATCAAAGCTGTTGGTTTGTTTTCATTTTGTTTTGCCGTCGCCATCGTTGAATCTTAAGGACCCTATTACCGACTCAACCGTACTAGTCCTTCTCCCCAGTAGGTTCCTCATGTACAGGTTAAATATCTTCATTTGTCACGCAATTAGTTTTTCATGTTGGGTGGAGCTGCGTGACAATTACGCTTGCCATTTGTTGTTGACTGTTTTGAAAGTGAAGAGGGTTGTTTTCTAGGCTCGATTTCCGCCGTCCCCCGAGTTCCTTCTTTGATTCTTCCCGTGAGAGCTCAGTTTCTCGAACAGCGGCTGGTTATCGAGCCTACAATCGCAAACAAAATGAGTTGACACACTTCGCCGGAAAGGGGCTTTTTGTCGTTTTCCTGACTTCAAAAAGGGAAAATATAGCTTTTCCTCCCCCATCCCCTCTATGCAACTTTAATTTTGCGTTATCGGAAACATAGCAATCGTATGACCATCTATGCCTTTTTCTGTTTGCTGTATCCTCTCGGTTTAGAATCAAGTGCATGGCAAACGGCAAACGTCAGATTCTAGTTGGTAACTTCTCAAATGAGGAAATGACCAGATTAAAAATGGTCAAAATAATTCTTATGGATGAATCTGGCATGAAACTACTCATATCATTTTAAACATCACTTAAGGACACCCAAAGAGAAAACTTGGTTTCACGATGCAAATTGACCTGGGCCGTTTTCTGTTAACGTGATTGTAAATATATTTTCTTACCGGGGTAGTGTAAACTTCCGCTTATATAAAGCCCTGGGCTTGTACATCTTCGTAAGGGGTTTTAGGAGGGATTATAAACGAAGGGGATTACAACCGGAATAGAAAAAGCGCTTGGAAACAAGCTATAGCAGTGCTGAACAAAATACGTGTTGCATTTACTAGTTGTTAATTAAGCTTAGCGCCATACCGTCGGTTACATCTAAGCGTGGACACGAGACAAAAAGCATGCTCTAATAGGGAGCAAGACATGGCGTGTTTTGCCCGGGGGGGGGGGGCTGGGGTGTTTTGCCGCCAGATATTTGAAGTCTGACAGCCGTTAAAGCAAACGGTCGCGCCAAAGGTAATTTGTTCATATGTTTTTGATCAGCGTGTTCCGCTCATGTTTCATTTTTCTCAACCTTCAGGCATAATTCTAAGAATAGTTGCAAAGAATATTTTGTAGAGCGAAAACAAATCAAGTCGACAACAGCCGCCTACTCCAAACTTCGAATGTTTGGCAGCAAAACGTGTCATGTTTGCACGCAATTAGAACATGTTCTTTTTCTCACGTGTACACGCTTAGATGCAACCGACGGTAAAAAATCGAATTCATTTCTGTGAATTTGGAGCGGGGTATATATCCGGGGGGGTTATAATCGGATGCATTTTTTTGTTTACAGGTAGATGAGCCCATAACTGAGGCGCAGGGGGTGCTTTTAAGTGTGGAAGCTTATAAGCCGTAGTTAACGGTATTCATGTTGGGGTGGTAGCATTTAACTGTGAAAGTAACGCGCTTCTCTCTGCTGGCGCGTTCACAAGTTTGATAACAAATGCAGGTTTGCTAACGCGGATAACGTTTTCTTTTCTTAAAGGAACTAAACTGGGCTGGGTTGTTAGCAGGAGATCTTTTCCGCCGGCCAAAGGCGAATGTTCTGATCTCTGTTGATGGGATTACGAAAGGTAACGAGAAAACTTCCTCCATCATATATTTTTTTCTTGTATTTCTTTCATTTTAGTTAGATTTCTCCATTGGATAACCAGTAACTAAAAGCATGAGGCAGATGACTTCTCGAATTGCGGGTATTTCGTAGACTTATGAAAATTATCGACAGCAATTTATTAAGGATATATAGGGCCGTTTAAACAGGCGATTGTATCTCGCGATTTGTTCCGCAACAAGCTGGGCGATTTTCACCGCGATCGCAGCGCAATCTGTCGGTGATTCTATGGAAAGTGATATTTTTTAGTAGCGAAATTATGACGGACGGACTTTACTGTTTTCGTGCAAAAGTTGCCCAGAGGTTGCCTCATCGACTTTTCAGCCACTTGGCTGCAATTAATCGCGTGTAAATCGCCCACTCTTTATTCACGCGATCTGGGGATGCAGCCAAATGGTCATTTTTTTGTGTGTCAAATCCTGTGGAATAATCACCGCCGTAAACTGACCTCGCAACATTATTTCTCGTTCCACCTGCAGCTGAACTGCAATTTTTTTTAATATAAATTGGAACATTGCCAAACCCTTTTTTTGTTCTTCTGATATGAGGCAGGTAACCCGTGGAATTGCTAGTTTTAACTTACGTTATATGAGCAATTCTCTACGATCTAAGCACACTCTTGATGAGTTTCAGCTGAGAGCTGAAAAATTGGCAAGTATTTACTCTATTGTTTGTTTGTTTCCTTTTGTGTTTTAGATGACGAATTTGATCTACCTGGAAGAGTAGCTACGTACCCCGTCCAGGAGGTGAGCAGTGAAATAAGTGAACAGTTCAGTTTTTTGTTATTACTTTAAATTCTTATCCGCTTCAAATCTAACTTTTTCCTTACTCTGTAGTCCGAAGATGCCTCGAGTTTGGCTGCAATTTTATCAACATCAAGTGTCACGCAAGAAAACCTACCAACACGCGTGACAGGTGCTTTTGGTGGCAAATCGCTGACGGTTTCTGTCTCTGGCAGTGAACTGGTAAGATTCGAAGTTTGTTTACTTGCATCTCAACGTGCACCTTGGAGGGTCTAACTTTGAGTAGACTCGATTTTCCACCCCCAACCAAGTACAGTTTTAGCTATACTATTAGGGTGAAGCTTAAAAGGAAATAACACTAACTACATCGGTGGATTCAGATCTTTAGGGAGCTTTAGCAACGACGACGGCAACGGCAAGGAGAACGTCAGAAAAGCAATAGGTTTATTGAGCAAAAACACAACTTTGCACGTGCCTCATGCTTTTTTGTACATTTTTTCGCCGTCGCTGCACGACTACGACGTGAAAATGCCTAATTTTACCTTTTATGGAGGACGTAAACAAGAGACTACAAATTTTTCTTTCTCTTTCTAAACTTGAGTAAGGTGCCCAAGAAACCAACTCGGGGACATTCGCCTACATTTGCCATTTTCAGCAATTTGAAATGAAAGCGAAAAAATTTGAAAAAAACGCGAATTCATTTTAATAGTCACGTTTTCGCTGCATGCCGTCGCTGTCGTTGATGCTAAAACTCGCTGTTAAGTAAGTAGGGGTGGCGCCGTCGACGTTTCGACCATGTGCTCGAACTAAGTTCCATTTCCCGTTTAATCTGTTAACTAGAACTCGGATAACTCGAATTCCCGCTAACTCGAACTAAATTTCCTTTCCGTTGATAAAAATTTCACTGAAATTTACCCCTATAACTCGAATTCTGGTTCTTTTAACTCCACTCGCAGATGCCGTTCCATTAACTTTTATTGATGTAATCGGTAAAAACACTTACTAACACTACAGCAATTTGATTTTAATTGGTTCGACGAACAGATCACTTTTTATCATAAAAATGCATAATCATGTTACCGTTTCAGGGTGAATTAAGTTAAATTTGCACTGTACAATACACTGAGGGGCTGAAAGATCATTAACTATCATTTGTCAACATGGCAAATTGAATACCGTAAAATTCCGAAAATAAGCCCAGGGGCTTATATTTTTCAAAGGCCCTTTTTGAGGGGCTTATTTTTGGAGGGGCTTATATTCGGAGGGCTTATTTACGGAGGGAAATTTGTGTTTCAAAATCAATTGGGCCAGCCTTATAGTTGGGAGTAAATTTATCGTTTTTGCTTTGTTTTACTTTGTATTTGATGGCAATATTCCAAGTACAAGCCCACGGGGGGCTTACATTTGGAAGGGAGATTTAACGGAGGGTTTTTTTGCGTTACCGGTTTGGAGGGCTTATATTTGGAGGGGCTTATTTTCGGAATTTTACGGTATTTAGTGAATCGATCTCGATAACTCGAACTGTTTTTCGTTTTCCTTCAGAGTTCGAGTTAGAGGGGTTCTACTATATTATATTAATGACATAGTGGTGGTTTATGCATTTCCAACCTTTTAATACTTGCTACTCGGTAGATTTCGACATTAGTATTGTTGGATGTAGTTTTAGAAGCTGTTCGCTGTAAACCAGGCAGAGGTACTGTATTGAAATTATTGTGTTCTTTCAGTTGGCAGCCGCCGGTCACGCCACTGGTGCCAACAGCCACACCTTATTTTGGAATCAGGCAGAGGACAAATTTAAGCAAGTAGACGGCGATTTGAAGGGACTGACAGACCTTACCACTGCTAAAGAGGAGGTGACAGAGATAAAGCCTGTTTTAGATATTCAAGTTGTGTGACGTAAAATGGAATTTAAAAATGATCTGAAAAAAGTAAACATTTCGATGACCTTCATAATATTGATCGTCTTATTCGCGTAAATTATGTTATTTTATTATTTTATTTTATTTAGTACACAACATAACAAATAGGAAAACAATAGGACACAAAGTCCTCTACAAAGTTAAACCACACAAAACTACCCCCTCCCCCATTATAAGCATAAGAAAGGGGAAAATACTATCTAGCCAGACCCTTACCCACATTTAAAAAAATTAAGTACAAGAATGAAGTGTAAGAAGAAAATGATCCACGTATTAGACAAATCAAACTTAACAAGGGCATAACGCTAAAGAGGTAGCCTCATGACATTTTTGGGCAAACAATCTTACATCTTATGCGTTGTCTTATAAGGGATACTGCCTATTTATCTCTACGCTTCAGATCAATTTACAACTTTAGCCTTTTGTGGGGTAGAGAGAATTTCGATATCACTCTGTCGTTTGGCTGGTAGCTTGGGTTGACTTCGTCTTTGCAATTGAAGGATTCACTTCAAGGTGACTACTTCACTCCTGTCTGTTGTGGGCTGCATGAGCCGTTTGAATATGCATTTTGAAAAACTTATTTCAGTTTCCGTGTTGTTGTTTAGTTCGTCTGGTTGTTTGTTTAACGGAAGTAATTTTCATCATTTTTCAGATTTTAAAGAGGTTGGAGAAAGCTTATTTTGGAAAAGGTACTTGTTTCTGCGAAACTTTGCCGGGCTCTTTGCCCCTTGGCGACCCTTTCGTAGTTAGATGCGAGACAAGTTGCACGAGGCGACACCCCACGGAATAAGCATGTCTCGGAACACTTGATTCTATCTTGTGCAGCGCCGCGTGCCGTAACGAAAACGTTGCGAGACATGTTTATTTCAGGGAATGAAGCAGTAGACAGTTTCTCCTGAAATAGGCGCACCCAACGTCAATTTTCGGAAAATATCTGTTCGGAAGACGATTTGAGGTCTAGAATTTTCGAAACATTTGTTGTAAATTTTCTTGCTTGCCTGCCTCTCCTAGGATTTTTGAACGTCTAAAAAAGACTATAATCGCCCATTTTTTAACGGATTTTTACCCTAAAAAGGTCACCTAGAATTTTTTGGGAGCCTTTTTTCTGGCTGAAATTTTCGAAAAGGTAAGTTTTGATCTCTATAATTTTCGGATCACTGGACTTTCAGCTTGGAGATCCGAACAGATGAAAATTTTTTAGGGGATAAAAATATGCCTATATCTACCGTTTAAATACTAAAATACGTTTAACAATGCTATGATTAAGTGGTTTTGAACTATATTCTCGTTGGGTGCCCCTGCTGAAACTTTGTTGCGAGACAAGAGGGAAAAACTGCCTACTGTATTGTAATGCCTAAACCCTCTGTATCTCACAAGCAACTCTGAAGATATATAATGTAGACGAGGATCTAGTTTTTGAGTCTGAGAACGAAATCCTATGGTGTGACCATTCAAATAAAACCTCTTTGGTAGTACTTTCACATGGTGCTATTCATACAGTACGAAATTCTAACTTTTCAATCCGTGTTGAAAATCCCATAATGTTACCATTCAAATGATACCTTTTGAGCAGTACTCTCGCAAGGTACGGTTTGTCGAACAATATTATGCAACATAAAATTTCAACATCTGGCAATCTTGGAAGTTCAAGGGTCAAATCTGGCCATTCGTTTGGAGACGCTGCGTTACAGTGTTTTCAACAGAATTCAAGAATTCACATCGTGGACTCTATCACTTTTTTTTTTCGATCAGGCGTCAAGTTTTCTTCAGACACCAAAGAATTCACTGTCTCGATTCCTGGCAAAGGAAACGCTGTATTTAACATGGAGAAGAAGGTGAAAACATAAAAGCGACACGATTTTAATGTAGTAAAGACTTAAGTGAATGCTCTGGACTAACGATCCAATTCCCAGTGCGATCCCTTCTGCCCGAAAGTAATTTTAGTTTCTTGACTTTTCTGGAAATTTCAGAAAGATACGAATACTACTTTCGAGTAAAAACAGTCTTTGAAGGATAGGTTCACACTGCAGCACGGTGTAGTTATAATCAAATTTGCACCCTACTCTCCATAGAGCCTCCAGGCAATTAAAGGAATTGCAAATTAGCCCGAAGAAAAATTAGAAAAATTGATTAGAGCACTGCAGAGCTAACGCAGAGGCCATGGGCTCGAATCCCGTTGAAGTCCTGTCATTTTCTTCGCGTTGATTTGCAATTACTTAAATGAATTGTAATTACCACTGCAACGATCATATCTTCATTAAAATTTGTATTTCCGCAGTTCAAATCATCATTCAAAGAACTTTTAGTACTAAAAGAGCCCCAATATCCACGAACACATTCTCACAACTGATCTCCATACATTTCCTTAAGGAATTAGTTGGGAAAATTTGATAGAAGATCAAAGCATTTTCCCTTTGGTGATCATTTTATCAATTCTCATAAACTCTTCTCTTGATGGTATTTTGAAAATGCTGGGAGAAAATTGATGTTTGTCAGTCTTGGGACTAAGGGGGTTAATTAAGAGAGGGGTCGCATAAATGTACAAAGTTTAACCCTAAGCAGACACGCAAATTCCATAAAAAAATTCTATCCTACACTTATCGTAGAGGATACGTTTAGACTTTTATTGTTTTGTTTTGTTAGCCTTTTCTTTTTGTTTCTTTTTTGGTTTACTTTGTTTGTTTGTTTTTTATACATATATTCTCACTTAAAATTTTCTTTCTTTGTAGGAAGACTTCTTGCTCTTCGCTGAAATCGATGCTATCTTCCAGATAATAGAGAAGGTATTTGATAAGTGATTAAACACTTATTTCTCGTTTTTTGTTATAGTACCCCGCATTATGACTGAGTCTTATTCTTTTTCTTATTTTCTTATTCATTTTCTTATTATGATTATTATTATTATTATTATTATTATTACTATTATTATTATTACTATTATTATTATTATTATTATTATTATTATTATTACTATTATTATTATTATTATTATTATTATTATTATTATTATTATTATTATTATTATTATTATTATTATTATTTGCCTTTTCAGCTGAAATCTAACCCCAGCCTAGTACAAGATGGAATACCAGACATATATACCCTGAGTCTCTCCTCTGTGAAGGTAGGTTTTCATCACAATAAAGAGTACTAAGAATCCTTTACCTTTAGTTAGTGTTGATTAGCTGTTTGTGCGGCAACACTGCGCTGGTCACTGTCTTGTGATTTTGAGTATCAGTTACAAGCAAAAATGTTAGAAAATGTTTTCTTTGTTCTCTCTCTCTCTCTTTTTTTTAACATAAATTCTGTTATTTCAGGGCTTCCACCATATTTCAGTTGGTCGTTCCTTTACTGGCTTTCTTAGCTAATGCACGTTTTTTTCTGTTTATCTGTAGATCCTTCGCCGCCGTTATGGTGACAAATCCTCTCAAGCAGAGGGAGCTGTTCATTTTCTTCAGGGCGTCATTCCAACGGTAAACGTTGTTTTACCCTTTCACCCCCAAAAGTGGACAAAGTCAAAATCAACAATTTTTCTAAATTTCGTTTTGTGAAATGCTGAAAAGAGTACCAAGTCAAAGTACTGCTTAAGAGGTTTCATTTGAGTGGTAACACCATAGGATTTCATCCACAGACTCAAAAGTTAGAACTACATCCTAAATGAATAGTACCATGTGACAGTACGGCTGAAGAGGTTTCACTTGAATGGTAACACCATAGGATTTCATCCACAGACTCAAAAGTTAGAACTACATACTAAGTAATTAGTACCATGTAAAAATACTGCTGAAGAGGTTTCACTTGAATGGTTACACGATAGGATTTTATCCACAGACTCAACAGTTAGTACTACATACTAAATAAATAGTTCCATGTGAAAGTACTGCTGAAGAGGTTTCAATTGAATGGTAACACCAAAGAATTTCATCAACAGACTCAAAAGTTAGAACTACATACTAAATAAATAGTTCCATGTGAAAGTACTGCTGAAGAGGTTTCATTTGAATGGTAACACCAAAGAATTTCATCAACAGACTCAAAAGTTAGAACTACATACTAAATAAATAGTACCATGTAAAAGTGCTACTGAGGAGGTTTCATTTGAATGGTAACACCATAGGATTTCATCCACAGACTCAAAAGTTAGAACTAAATGCTAACTAAATAGTACCGTATGAAGTACTGCTGAAGAGGTTTCACTTGAATGGTTACACGATAGGATTTCATTCAAACTTGCAATGGTTAAAACTACATACTAAATTTATGATACCATGCGAAAGTACTACTAAAGACGTTTGTTTGTCTCCGTTTGTGACTTAAGCTGAGAGAGTTAATACGTCACGGTGCTGATAGGAAGCAAGAGGTTTATATTATTTTATATTTTTGCCTTTGTAGATTGTTAAGGAATTCACTGATTTGTACAACGGAAATGTTCTGGTAGAAGTTCTGTCTTTGGAATGGAAAGGGTGAGTACTGCTCCAAACGACGTGTTCACACTCGCTTCATGTTTCGCGTATTCACACTTGACTTCACGTGTTTCCAATTTCATAAAAGAGGGCTTATACAAAGGCGTTTTTGAGCGGTGCACGCCGTCAACCGGAAGTGACGCCTCTTTCCCTTGTAATATGCCTTAACGCTACCAAATTTGTGTTGCTAACGCTCCGGTACGACGCTCTATGTGTGTCTACGACTTGTAAACGTTTTGCGCCGTTTCCGTTCACACCAGGCCATACGGTGTGCTCTGAATTCCGTGCGACGTTGGCACACGACGTTTGAACCGGTCCTCATACTTTAGTGCGAGTGTTAGTACTGTGTCGGGGGCAAAAAGAGTAGTTAAATGACGTTATGGACGTGTTGTGGGACCAGGGTTATGCTGTGATCTTAATACTAACAGGCTCTCCTTTTTCTGGCCAGTGATCTTCATACTAAGTACCCCCAGGAGATGCATGTGGTTTATAATGAAATGCAGCCTTACTTGTCATCGCAGTCAGCCGATATGTTCCGTGATCAGCTTCCAGCTATCACTCTCAGACATGACTTGGTAAGTACACGGTGAATGAACAGGGAACCCACAAAAACTAGGTAGGACTGTTAAAGTGGTTATGTCACACTATTTGTTATTTTTTTAAAAAGCGGAAACTTGTCTTCGCATCCATTGGAGTGCCCAAATGAAAGGACCGGTTTTGTTTTAGAAAAAGAAAATAGTAGCCCTTCTTCATCTTTATTTTACTTATCTCTTAATAGAAATTTTTGTTTTGTAAAAATACTCGGAAATGAATAGTACTATTAAGATGTACCAATAGGTTTTATTTGAGTGGTAGCGTGAACGAATTTTGTCCACAGATTGGAGTGATCAAATGAGACATCTAACATCTTTCTTTTTTCTTACAGGAGGACACTATGAAGGAATCCTTGTGTGAGGCGCTGCAGAATAAACTTCTCTCCGTTCAGTCTCCGTTACGGGTACGTGCTGAATTATTTTTTTAAATATCTAAGTGTGATCCTGTTGACAATGCCCGCCATACAGAAGAATTTTCCTGGCTTTTGACGCTGTGTACGTGTTTACACTGAGATGAAAGCTTCTTTTATGCTGTACAAGGTGGTTCTTCTAACTTTGTCTGTGGATGCGATGCTCAAGTGTGACCATTCAAATGAAAGCTCCCGAGCAGTACTTTTCTGTGTTACTATTTCTTGTGCTGTACAAGTTGGTTCAAACGTTTGAGTCTTGAGGAAATCCTATGGTGTGACCATTCAAATGAAATCTGCTGAGCAGTACTTTCCTGTGGTACCGGTACATTTTGTCATGATGTACAAGGTGGTCATAATTTGTGAGTCTGTGTATGAAATCCTAAAGTGTGACCATTCAAATGAAATTTACTGTGCAGTACTTTCCTGTGGTACCTGTAAAGTTTATTATGCTGTACAAGGTGGTTATAATTTTAGAGTCTGTGGATGAAATCCTAAAGTTTGCCCATTCAAATGAAAGCTATTGAGCAGCACTTTCTTGTGACACTGTTTATTATGCTGAACAAGGTGGTTCTGTCGTTTGAGTGTATGCGTGAAATCCTGTGGTCTGACCATTGAAATGAAAGGTACTTAGCAGTACTTTCCTTTGGTACTGTTCATTATGTTGTACAAAGTGGTTTTTGCTTTAGAGTGTGGATGAGACGATCAAGTGTGACCATTCAAATGAAAGCAACCGGGGAGTACTTTCCTGTGGTAGTGCTTATTATGCTTTACCAGATAGTTCTTAATTTCGAAGCTGTAGATGAAATCCGTAAATGTGACCACATAAATTAAAGCTACTGAGCTGTAAATTCCTGTGGTGATGTTTATGCTATGAAAGGGGGATGTTAACATGACGTTATGGTGAATGAAGTCTTGAAGTGTAACAAACTAATCAGTGGTTAGCTATTGATCGCCACCAATTCCGTACGAAATGAGCTGGCTCCTTCTGGTTCGTCTCGTATTTTAGTTGTCGCTCATTGTATTTTTTTTGCGTAGGTAACCTGTGGTAGAGGGCACAGGTCAAGGCGTGCAGCCGTCGGTGCTTCAGAAGGAGTGGTAAGCACACATTTAGCGTAAAATTGTGACGGGCTACACAGACAACTTTCTTTTAACGAAGCACTCTAAAAGACGGTGATGAGTTTGAGATCGTAGGAAACTGTCCACCTACCCCTCCCTTAATACAACGTTAACATTAACTTCTCACCTAAGACAAATGTTGGGTTAGAGGAGGGTTGGGTGGCGGTCACCCTTCTAAAACGAACGCTTGAGGTGGTCTTTTTCAACCTTCTTCCCTGGGTCTTGCCTTTAAAACATGAGAGGGGCTTGTAATAGTTGATTGTCTCAACTTACCGAGCGAACAAATGCACTATTCACCATTTTCACAAAGACCACAATGCACGTCGTTTACCCCTCAAAATTTTGCATAACCACTGTCTTCTATTTCTCTTGGGACGACTGTAACACCCTGGAGTAAATTGTTAAGAATAGTTATGCAAATTTTGGGAGGTAAACAAGGTTGCATTATGGTCTAACTGAAAATGGCGAATGGATAAAGTCATGTGCTCTTTTATTTCCCTTAATTTAACCTCAGCACTCGCGTTCATATTGAGAGTATTCTAGTTCTTATTTATATATTTACCGTAAAATTCCGAAAAAAAGCCCCTCCATGTATAAGCCCCTCCAAATATAAGCCTCCCAAAATCGTAACGCAAAAAACCCTCCGTTAAATCGCCCCTCCGAATATAAGCCCCCCGAGTTGCTTGTATTTGGAATTCGCCCTCGAATACAAAGTAAGACAAAGCAAAAATGGTAAATTTCCTTCCCATTACAAGCTAGCCCAATCGATTTTGAAACGCAAATTTCCCTCCGTACATAAGCCCCTCCGAATATAAGCCCCTCCAAAAATAAGCCCCTCAAAAAGGGCCTTTGAAAAATATAAGCCCCGGGGCTTACTTTCGGAATTTTGCAGTATTTCTTTCTTTATTAAAATTATTTACTTTTTTATTTATTTTTTTTTTTACCTCAAGGCTGCAAACAGTAGTGTCGACTTGAGCAAGGTCAACCTGGCACCAGTTTACTCGGCAGACTATCCCGTAATATTCAACATCTGTCTGTGGCTTTTGGTGGTGTTAGCCCTGGCTCTTTATGTCATTAGCCTGGTCATGTGGTACCTGGATCCCGGTCGTGACAGCATTATTTATCGCATGACGAGTCAGAGAATTAAGACTGATTGACTAGCGGGCTTCAATCGAAGAACGACGTACAATTATAGGATTAAGACTGATTGATGTACTTGTAAAGAATTATACCAAACGTTGCGCCTTGGTTTTCTTATTCTGTTCGTTTTTGTCAATTTGTAATACAGCTTAAAAGAATGTGCGATGAATTGTTGCTTTCTTAAGAGCGTGCGTAAAAAATATAAAGAATACCGAATCCGTACACTAGCTCTAGGTGGTTGGTTAGCTAAGGCTCACCGAGTCATTTCCTGAAAAGCAGTCTGATCCAGTCTCCTCCCTCGTAGCCGTTTTTGTCTCGTCAACAGGAGCGTTGCGTGACGAGAGAAACATGGCTGGGAGGAAGACTACCTGAAACGCAGCTGGCGATAGAAAAACATTTCTTAACTGCAAGTTTGATCAATGCTTTTACTTTAAGGGCCGTCTATTAAAATTAATTTAACAGAGCAGTTAAAAAAGAAACATTTCAATAGCGATTTCTTATCTTGGGTATTTAATTTTATATTCTGCTCTGTTCTAAATGTAGTAAACATCCCTACCCTTATGTGGTGTGTGTTGTAGCTTGCGAACGCGGACATATTTCAGGTTGCCGCTTCTCCCACTTTTCGGAAAGAGACGAGCGACACGCGGAACTGAAATAAGTCAGCGCTCGTAGGCTCTCTGGTTCCAGTATTGAAATTGTAAACAAACTCAACGGAATTAAAATCATTTTTTTGTTTGATATTTTGAAACATTATAGCATTTTTTTGAGTCTTAATTGTAAACATTTCCTTTCCCTGCAACACAACATTCAGTGAGAGTCGAGATGCAGAAGAAGGTCCCGTCCCGCGCCTTCAGTCACGCGCTTGGTCATTTGCATGTCTCGGGCGTTTTGTTCGACGGACCAAGAAAAAAGAGAGACTGCTCTTAGTCTACAAGAAACGGTGAACTAGTCCGTTATCTCTTGCTTGATAACAATAAAATTTTGGGCTGTATATCACCTTTTGAGATTTAAGGCACTTTCAACATTGAATATCACTCTGAACCCAAAAGGAAAGGGTTATGACATTGATCAGTAAGTCCCAACTCGCTAGTCGTTTTGGTTTTCATGCAGCGCTGTTACAGTGATATGGGCATCCACGTTCCGGGCATCCCCATTCCAAAACCCTAGTGATATGGGCATCCCATTCTCATATTACTCTAGCGATTTGGATTAGGGTTAGGGTTACAAGGGATGCCCATATCACCAGGGTTTAGGGAATCGGGATGCCCAAAACGCGGGGATGCCAATGTCACTATGACAGCGTCATATCGCGTGTATTGAGGCTTGGCCCAATACACATGCGGCAGAAGTGAGTTAACGTTCCCTTGTGTAACTGGCGGTTTTAATAGCGCCAGCGAGCGGCCAAGCCGCAAAGAGAATGGGACGTGGGTGTGCTTTTCGATAAACGGTTCAAGATGAACTATGTATCTGGAACAAAGCTACCAAGAAATACCGGACAAACTCGGCTTTCATATAATGTTAAGAATAATGCAGATCTGAGAGGTTGACGGAATTTTTCGTTGGATAGTGATTTATCCGGTGCATAGCGTGAACATGTTCAACGTTTGGAAAATCGGAGCCAGAAGTTCTTAAAATAATCATACTACTGTAAGATGATAAAAACTGAGAGAGTTTGATACAGGGGATCAAACTACAACAAGTCAGCCAGTAAGAGAGTAAATTAAATAAGATGTTTGACGGATCATTTACGAGTTAATAATCATTATAGCGTGATATTGATTGAATTATTTCCTCGTATCCTGTGAAACCGGAGGTATGTCATCGATGGTGGTCTTATGTTCAGCAATTATTAGCTGAGGCTGGGTATGATATGAAGAATAATACAGGTTTAAGGAGGTTTCACCCCTCCCTGAGGAAGCCCATCCCATGATCCACTGCACTGACTGATTTTCTTTGTCCAGTTGACAGCGAAGCCTTATCTACCTTATAAACAACTGGTGCCAGGTCTTGGGCGGTGTGCTAGTCTCAAACTATATTATGACCTATTATCAGCTTGACTGGCTGTGAATTGCTAATCTGGAATCTTCTTTGTAGACAATCTACATAAAAGAAAAACATTGATCTCGGAAATTACTTAAAGGATGAGGTGATAAAGACCACTTCACACATTCACACTCATTTATCCACTCAACGTTTCTTTAAAGCAGCCATCATAAATTCGCTTATAATCTCGGTTTCATCAAAGACGGTCAAAATATCAAAAACCAATAATATCTGTCTTATGATCAGATTGCTATTACAAATTTGAATTTTTTTTCTTGAGCGGAAACCACCAGATTTGTGCAAATACGAAAACAAGAATAAACATTAGTCATCACTTTAATTTGCAATTCAATTTCTGTTCGATTCTGTTTTAGCTTGGGTCCTTGCGGGCATCTCTTTACAAAGACGTTACGGTTCACGATAGCATTCTTCAGATTCCTCATGGGCAATATATCAATGAGCGGACTACATGTACTGTTATTCTTCTCATGTGTGACAGCAGGTAATGCCTTGAATTTACTTGTACAGAAATATCTGCGTAGAATCGGATATGTTTCGCGAATACATCAATGCGAGCGGGCGAAGAATGGTTCAGACAAATAGAAATTCAACTGAAGGTCATATAAATCGACAAGATTTAAGGTTCAAATTTAATAAGTTAATAGGCTCAAATCAGTACAACTGAGTCAAGTACTGTAAGTTGGTTATCTAGTGGTTTTAGAGAAGATATGGTTAACTCGTTTTATAAGGACGTGCCGAACGGCTAAAACGTAAGCGGAAAGTTTTCGCCTAGCTATAGAAGGCGTCATGTGGGCACTCAATCTGTACAGGGGTCAGTGGAACAGTGAAACGGGTACGTGAATTGCTCTTTGAAAACCTTAGTCAAACCTCTTAAAACACGGAGCCAGCTTTTCGTCTGTCTCTTTACTGTAACCCTGAAATTCATTAGCAATTCAACCGATGGTCCGTCGCTTGAAAGAAAAACCGACAAATATTACCATAATAGATACAGCAAACAACAGTAGAGTGACATGGAAGGCAAACTTCATTCAGAAAAAAAAAACTGACTGTTTATTAAGACTCATTGCAGCAATATACAGAATGGCTGAATTACAGAGCTATTTACAAAACATATAATACTAAAATATAATTCAAGAAATCCAATAAATACTAGAAAATATAATTGTACAAGCCACTAGGTATACTTATGCGTGACAAACTCTTGCGTGCGCTTGGTCCCACAGGTAGGACGCGTGGAGCGGCTAATGCCAGATCTAAGATTATAATTATGCACAACCTCCTCCTGTTTGGGGAGCATAAAATGCAAGGGGTGATTCTCATTCCGGAGTCTATCAATATAAACCTGGCATAGATGGGCGCGTCTGTCACTTAGAGCTGTTAAATTAAGGGCATTTAATGCCTCACTATGGCAGAAACAGAAACATTTTTTTCACTATGACAGAAACAGAAAAACGCCGGGAAAAAAGGCGGTAGCTTATCCAATAGAGGTTACCAAGGTAGTCGCAATCGGAAAAAGTTAAAGCCGGGGAGTCTTGTGTTGTTAAAAACATATGGCTCTATGTTAATTCTTTTCTGATAGTATAGATCCTCGATTAAAAAATTCCTCTGGCGAAGGACGGTCTCGCATATTTTGAAATCCTGGATCATTTTTTATGGATGTTTTCTTACCGGAGGAGGAACTCTAGCCGATCTAGATCTTGGATCATGGGTGAGAAACAACAACAAATTTAACCTTTCCTGCGATCCCCTGCAGGATTCGAGCCCGGCACCACCACATAGTTGGAGTCGAGTGCAACGGGCCGGCTTTTGGGAAGACAGTAATACTACCCATAGTTATCCTCCTCTTACTACGGTCAAACCTCTATTAAGCGGACCCCCAATTAAGCGGACACCCTCTATTGTGGACACTAAGCCGGGTCCCGAAATGAACGTCTGATATTTCCTTTATAACGAACCATTCAGCTGACAACTCTATTAAGCGGATGCAGACACTAAAATAAGGTGTATTTGGCTAATCTCTGTTGTTAAAAACCTCTATTGAGCGGACACCGGACTGAATTGACAATAGTGGTATTGGATTGCGTCCTTGAAATACGGACTGAAGTCAGTTAATACTTTTGCATTTACAAACAAATAAAAGTTGGTAATGAAAGATAATGAACTTGAACTCTGGATGGCTTCTTTAACAACATGCAACTTTATCACAGTACAGAGTAACCGTTGAATGTTCATCGTTAACAAACATTGCGCAATTTTTACAACCGCTGTTAAGCGGACACCTAGGAAGGTCCCGAAGGTTTCCGTGAATAGAGGTTTCACTGTATGTACTACCAAAACAATAAGTAGACCGCGAATTCAGAGATACGCGTAACAGTTGACTTCGGTGCCAGACGTTCACGACTCGGGTTACGTGGCTTTGTTTGTCAAACCAAAAAGGTGAACTCGCGTGGTCACATTCTGAGCGTTTGATAGGTCAAAAGAAGGCCAAATCGGATAATGGTGTTCTCTAGCCTGCGTAGCTGGCGGGATTAGCAGGCGAGTGCAGTTATAGTAGTATTTTGGCGGCCACAGCCGCGCGAAGATTGGGAGCAAATCAATCCAAAAATCAAATTGAAACCCCGCCAGCCCTAATTCTTGGGTCGTTTGAATAGGCCGAAAATCAAGACGTACGGAAGTTTCTGATTGGCTGAGAGGCGATAACACGTCAATCAAATGTAATGGTAATCCGGCTAGTTTCCTCCAATGGAAAGTTCGGGAATGAAATGAAATTGAGCAAACTAAAAGGTTACTAGACTTTCTAAAAGTCCTTTCAATTCAACAATACAACAAAATAACCAGTTAAAGAATTAAATTAACTAGTAAATAAATGTTCTTTTTGTATCGTTTGCAGTTTATTCACTGCAGTGCTATAGTTGTACCCTCGAGGATAACCCCGATGCGCTCAAACACTGCGAGTTACCGAAATATGGGCTTGGCAATAACACAGTCGTCAGCTGTTCATCGGGCGAAGATCATTGCATCATCGTAAAAACATTTCGCAAGGACGGAACTGTGACCACCTTTAGGCGAAGTTGTTCTGCAGTTGGATCATGTTCAAACAACTGTGCGTCCCCTGATCCAGAAGGAACAGCTGTGTGCGACTCTTGCTGCGAAGACGACTTGTGTAACAAGGGAGAGGGACCAAAGGCGTCTGAAGTGTCAGGGACATCGAGGCTTACAATAACCATGGGCTTGTTCATGTCTGGGGGTTTTCTTGTGTGGTTCTTGTTGTAACGTAACCCTATGGCCATTAACGAATTTATATGTACCTTTAATAGACGACTTCGTAGAAGAATGATTCTAGGACATAAAGACAATTACAAATAGTCATTCCGCATTGTGATTCATTCACGTAAATTTCTAGAGAGGGACATGTCAATGACGCCAGCTGAAAATTATGTTGTACCATAAATCTTATAGTCTACGAGTAGTCTTTTAAATCTGAAGAACCCCCGACAAATCTTACAACAGACTTTACTTTCTCATGTAGTATGACCAAAGAGTTAAAATGACATGGATATTGGGTGGTCGCGTGCGGCATTTTTCTGCACCATTACTCTTACTCCAGCCTAGTCCCAGGCGTTCTCGGCTCGGTCAATCCTGGATTCTACCGTGAGCAGTGATGTCACCGAGAGATACACGACCGCTCTTTCTCAGACTTCGCGCGGACAACGGGGCAGGAGAGAACGCCTAGGGACTAGGCTGCTCTTACTCAGTTCCAGTCCAGAATTTGTAAACGCTGCGTCTTCTTAAACCCTTGTACAATTCTAGACCACCACAACGATTCAAACTTATTATCGGGCCTTAAGCAAGTGCTATAACTGATAACCCGGAGCGAGCAACTCCCTTGTGTCCATTCAATGGCGTTTTCAAAGTCCAGTTTATTAGTTTTAGAACGCCCGCTACCGCGAGTTTTGATTGTAATTCTTACAAATCGTGCAGGCATAAAAACGTAAAGTATTTCTAACTGCATGTACTTCTTCTTTTGGTAATTAATTTACTATGGATGCGAACGCATATGAAACGGTGTTTCCATTTTCGCGTGAAAAAGTGCTAAAAAATGATGCTAGAAATAACTTGATCTGTGAAAAAGCCGTTGCATAGGCTAAGTATGAGAATTGCACTCTCCGGTTTATGGGCTCCTGACTTCCGCAAGTTGCCTAATAATAGATCGACATATTTTACAAGCTTTAAAAGCTTTTATTTTATGTTAATTATATGATTTTCTCTTTTAGGTCTCAAATGCGATTTGTTTCATTTGTTTCATGTCATTTTGTCTGAAGCAGTTGCGCATTTGTAACGCAAAAATTAACCAGCTTAGAAAACCAGTCACTGATTATTAAAATTTCTTTTTACGGGTAAAATGATGTATCTGGTTACTTTGTCTGTCGTGTTGAGATTAAAGATAAACCTGACAGTTTTCCCTTACTGGCAACCGCCAAATTTCACCCGGCCAAAAAGTAAGCTGTCTGACATAACCCGATGAAAACACTGAATGCGACCAAGCATCTCATGCTTTATATAAAAGGAAACTGTAGCATTCGGTATCAGTTATTGAAGATAATTTGTTTGTTCTGTATTTGGATCCAGACAGCAACAAACTTGTACTTTCCTTGAACTTGTCACGACTAGATTGCGTGACGTGCCCAGAAGTAAATCACTTTATGACAAAAGTAATACGCAATATACATTCAGACAATTGGCTACTCATAAAATATGAGTTAAATTATATTGTACTTCCCGATAAAAATGAAATTCGGGTGATAAGAGGGCAGAGAAGGCTGCTTGGAGTAATTATACTTGCTCCATTCTTTCTTTTAATTGAAGTCCAGTCCCTGGTGCAGCATTTAATCGAAAGGGAAATTTCCCAGAAATCACGAGAAGACTGTTGATCGCAGAGGACGAAAGCACAGCTTCTTTGAACTTGAATGGTAGTCTGCGATGGCTGATCATCGCCTGCAGAAATCTCTTGAAGACGCCATCAATGAATTTAAGTGCTACAATGTTCGTACGAAATCGCTATTTAAGCGGACCTCGATTTGTTTTCAAGAGATCTTGGAAAATATGGACATCGGTTCGACTGAAGCAGAAGACTCAAACACATTGATTCCCTTTTCTCAACTGGACGAAGTAGAAAGAGAGCTAAGCAAAAGCCCTTCCGTATTTTTCATTGGCGAAAGAAACTGTGGAAAGAGCTCCATCATTAATGAGCTCCTTCAACAGAGTTCTTTACCCGTGCACGAAAATCCATGCACGGCAAGAATCGTTAGGATCAAATACTCCGATGAGCCATATGCCATTCTTGTCGGATCGGATGGCGTAGAAGTCGGCAGAAAGGCGCCAACAAGGGGAAGAATTCCTGAGGAACTTATAGTAGTCACTGATCAGGACCGACAGAACGAAAATGCATTGGACGCGACCGTAGAGGTGGGACTGAAGCACGAGCTCCTCCGAAGTGGAATCGAGCTGATTGACTCGCCTGGCAAGGGTGAATCGGACGTGTTGGACACAGTTTTGAATGAATACCTGGAGAAAGGCAGTGTGCCCTTGTTTGTCTACGTTATTGACGGAAACTTTCACCTGAGAGATGCGGTAAGTCTGAGCTGAATCTTCAAACATTACTCACAATATAAAGTAATATTCCTGTACTCGGCGGTACACTAAACTCTTCAAAGTACTCATTACAGTAAAAAGCTACGTACGTTTATATAGAGCAATAGAGTATTGACTGTACCGCAAGAAAGGCCGACATGCATGCGTCAGTTTTAAATGGTCTCATGATGTTTTGAATTTGGATAGGATTTGTGGTAATTTATTATCATAGATGCGTTTGGAAAGTGATATTTATCCCGGAAGTACCACTAGTACACCTAGATCATCTTCAGAATGCACTTCCTTTTTGCTTGAAACCCGTTGTTTGTTTAGTTCACTTGTCAACAACCAGCTGAGAAACAGACTTGTAAGGGAAAAAAAGAGGAAATTTATCAACATCTGTCGGGCCGGAGCTGATGCGTGTCAATGCGAGAAAAGCGTAAGGCCTGATTCAAACGTCGTGCTCCTGCCGTGCTAAGCTGGCTCGACTGCAGCACGACACTAGCACGACGTGGTTTCATACTTCGAATTTAATTCAGTCGAATAGAACGGCTGTTGCCGAAAACAAAACACAAAAATAAAGAAAGAGTTTAGCAAACTTTTAAATGTATCAGTTCTAATGTATTTATAATTTATGAATTGAGTTTGGCAGGGCAGTAGTGCGACGTTAGAAACCAAGTCGAGGTACTGCCGTGCAGCACGGCAAAGTTTCACGCTGAAGCTTGCCGTGCTACACGGCAGTGGCACGACTTGGTTTCAAACGCCACGCTGCTAACGTGCTAAAGTCGAATTTAATTCGATCAATTTAGTTCGGCAGGGCAGTAGCACGACGTTTGAAACGGGCCTAACCTGTATAAATTTGTTGTTTTTGTCTTGCACTATTGCACAGTCAAAAGCGTTATGCATGAAAAAACATAATACATATATTTAGCCAGGGCTAAAAGCGTAGCTCCAGTTAATAAATTTATAATTTAAATCAAACAATATATAGGCTTGTAATCCACAAATCAGTTAACTGGGGAGGTCCATATGACTTTTAAGGGTGGGGCTGGGTGATTTTAGAGAAAAAATAATTTGCAAACTGGGCAAGAATAAACCAGCCTCTAAAATCTTTCATCGAGTTAGAGCGGTTTTCACTTGACCGTCATAAAACCAAAACCAAAGTAAATACACTAGCCAACCAAAGGGCGTAGTAAAACCAAAACCAAACCAATTCCTCAATTACTTTCGACAGTCAAAACCGCTCTAATAGTCTTATAAGTACACCCAATAAGAAGCAATCACTTTTGATCACAGTGGATTAGGTGAGGAAAACAATTTCAAATTCTTCCCAAGCAAAATGATCTATTTGCCCAGCTACGCTACCTTTATTTTTTAAGGGTATTTATTGGAAAGGGCCGAAATATAATTTTATGCTATATAAGCCTTTAAGACACGATAGTCCTCGGTGGCAGCCAATTTACACCTTATAACTTATAAAGAAAAGGCCAAAATGAAAAACCAGGCCGAATTTTTTTGTGTGGCTCGCTACAAGTTTACTTTGCAAATCTGGTGGCGCATAAACCAGCTTTTTTACATCACCTCTGAGGTAATTCTAAACAGAACTATCAGGCGTTGTTTAGTTTATCACTCAGACCTCGAACAGAATTTATGATATTTCAGTTTGCCCTATTTCACTGATAATTCTGCAGTTTTGTACAGAATAATCTTACAAGACAAATTGCACTCATTCAATATTATTAAAGGACGATCGAAGCACGCGCTTCCCTTCCACAACAAATTATAAAATGACAACAACTTATAGAG
>OZ038000.1:14169062-14316562 GCA_964035705.1 Porites rus | reverse complement strand
CCGAGCGACTGTCCTTCCACACCACAGGCTTACCAATGTGAAACTAGTAATAGTTGACACTACAGCTGCCCCCGTTCTGTATATTGTCGGTCAATAGTATTCTTGCTGGTTGTGTAGCTCTTTGAAATATACCGATTCATAATGAAGATTTTCACACATATTCCATACAATAGGTGAGATAAATACAGGAAACGCAAGGTTCCATGCACAGTTTCAGCTCGATTTACACAGCTTTGATCAAAACATTCTCAGTTTCGAGAATAGTTTATTCTAAACCATAAGAAAAGATTTAATTAGAAGTTGAATTTTTCGCTATTTCTCTTTCCCTTTTTACATTCAGTTCATTTTATTTGCCCGAAAGTTAGCCTTAGAAATTAAAAGGACGTTTGATCGATTCACGCTAGCGCATTCTAGTCTTATTTGAAACTTTATAACGGAAGGACATCTGTGAGCAGGGAATAAGTCAGCACAGAATTTGATTGTCGGCGAATTTCTGTAAATGTCCGTCAATCTGCTAGTGATAGCTAGCCGTTGTTCACTCGTCTTGCTTGTTTGGGGCTGAGTCTTATTCCGGTCAAAGAGAGAGAAAGAGTCTGACAAGGTTTCCAATATAAATCAAAGATTTGTGAACTCGTGTCTGACAAACTCTCCAAGTGTTTATATATACACAGTTAAACGCACCTTATAACCTCCCCTGCGCTTAACGAGTGTCTTTTGGTCCATAACTTTCAAAACAACTGCTCCACAGAATGTCACTGCGTAACGCAAAAGAGTATCGAAGTATGACTGCATGATTAATGTCACAAAATCTACCTGAGCGGTCCCTTCGGGATTTTCTGTCTTTACGTCATCCTAACCATTTCGTACTTGCGGGCGCAAACAATAGAAACGTCATCATTACCTACCGATTCCTCGCGGCCCCAGTTCGTGCAAATCGAGATTTTTTCTAGTATAATGAGTGTATATTTGAACTGTAAGTACTGTCCTTAACATACGCGCGAGTTACTCGGGATTTCGCCTCTGGGCGAAATGCCTGCGGGGGCAATAATTCCGGATCAGGTATGGCAACCCAAATGCAACTTGAGGTTATTTTGGCGGGAAATCGCATAGCCACCCGAGTCTTGTCAAGCAGAGACAACTAAAGGGTCACACTAAAGGCGAAAACGGAAAGCGGAAATTGTTTCTGTATCCGTGTTGTCTGAAGTATTAAGCTTAGAATAATTGTCATGTCCACAAATTTGGAATATAGAGCAAAAGAAAGACAGAGAAAAAGCGAACGTAGGCGGCAGGCCAGCGCAGCTAAACGAGAAAAAGGGTGACAGAGGTCTAGAGGGAGAGATAAATAACAAAGGAGACATTTTTTTGTTGGAAGAACAACATGATAATTATGTAGCGGCGCTGATAAGCAGCCGCCAATGCAAGGTGAAAATGAGCGGCAGTGAAAAAAAAAGTACGACATTTCCTCCATAAAACGAATAACTAAGAAGTTTCATCTGGAAGTTTCACGTTGTGGTCGTGCAAAACGACGGCAAAGAAATGTACAATAAAGTGTGATGCACGTGGAAAGTTGCTTTTTTGCTAATTAGACATATTGTTGTTTTTCACCGTTTTCCGGCGTTACCTTCGCCGCTTAGCATTACACGAGTTTATATTTGTTTTGAACAAACTATAGATATTATCGATAGTTTCGCTTTTAGCCCTGGCTAAATCTATATATTATTGCAATATAAACTATGCGTTTAATCTCAAAAGCAGTTTGGGTTACACTTACCCTCTCGTAGAGCAGTCTACGCAAAAAACTCGGCTGAGCAAATACAAATTGTTCAAAAACTTCGATTCGTCAGTTCTCTTAAGAAGCCACATGACGCTCCGTAATGGAGAAAACAGAGAAAAAGTACTCGAAGCAAAGAAGAGCATGCGGTGTGAGGTCCGTACCACCAGATGTTTGGCTTTGCGTCAGTGATGCGTACACAGGGTTCCCGCAGTTTACTCCCGGACATTCCCGAGAATGACACTTGTGATTTGGAGGCCAGAGCACTGGGATCGAGAATGGGAAACTCTACGATCTGGCTGCCTGGTCCTCACAGCGCATGCTATTCTATCCAAAACCCAAAATTGGTTTTCGAGGTCAAGCGTTTTCTACGGTGAATCAACTTTTCCGTCTTATCGGTCCCTAGCCTAAGACACTTTTAACCGAATTTATGAAAGACCAAAGCAAGGAAAACAATTTCAACCGTCCAGTGGCTCGCATATATACGTACCCTGCGTCATTTATGGCACAGGCGCTCTTCTGGCGGTATCTCGCGCCATGTAAAAGAAAGCGTGTAATTTTTGCTTGTGGAATCCGGAATCGTGGGCTTTGAAATTCGGAATACAGCTCGTGGAATCCGGAGTTCCACTTACCATTGGAATCCAGAATCCAAGTTCGACTGACAAAGACTGGAATACAGTAGCTGGAGTCCGGAATCCACTGCGTGGAATTCAGAATCCAAAACCGCTTGGATTCCCTTACATGGGACGAGGTATCGAATACGAGCTTTTAAATAAACTAAACGAGTTAGCTCAACTGTCCATAAAACACCGTGTCGTGGTCATCAAGTCCGTTGGTTTTTGTTTGGTTGTTAATTTGTCTTGTTTCTTTTCGCTGCTCGTGTAAGGTAATCCAAGGCAGCCGTTAATTCTGGATTCCAGATACTAAATTTTGGAATCTTTGTCAGTGCAAGATGGATTCTGGATTCCGATTAATAGCGGGATATCCGGAATCCCGATAACCTTATTTTGGGCGACTTTTCGGTTTAGTTTTATCCAATACATACCACAGAAAACCAAGAAAAAGATAGGATCCCGACTCGAATCCTGGTCGGCCACGGTGTTCTAAAGAAACTCTCTTTTGCCCAGCAAACGGCTTGGTCTTTGTGTGGCTCGGATGACCACTAAGTAATGGCGGTCCTTTTTCCAGTAAGAAACGCAAAAACGGTGGTCACAATTTGAAGGAAGAACTGCGATGGGTTGCTAACAAAATGGAGACACTTCCGTCTCTGCTTTCGAATTCGTCGCTGATAATCTGTCCACAAACCGTAACTCAAAAAATTAATTAACAATTATAGCTTTATGTGTATTTTGTTTGAGTGAGTGGTGGAAGGAAGGAACGTTTTAAGGTGGATCAGAGAGGCCGCAGAAAAAGCCGCATGAAAGCGCTTTAAGTAATAACATTTTGTTCTTCATTTTTTTTATTTAAGGATAAAGAAACCCTCAGCTTCTTGAAAAACAAATTTCCTCAGTGTCTCATCATATTTGTATGCAACAAAGTAGACATCACTAAAGAAGCGCAAGAATCTGACGAAGATTCCGATGACAGCGACGACAGCGATGACGAAGAAAGCAGACTTGACAAAGGAGAGGTAGTTTTCAGTCAGTTGAAAAAAAGCAACTTTCTCACGGAAAATTCATCGAAAACATGCTCTTTATATCACGCGATTTCCGCAAAGGCAGTGAGAAATGAAAGAAGGAGCTCTCAAAAGTCAGAGGCAACCGAAAGGTTTAACCGATTTGCGTCGTGTTTGCAGCATCATCTTGGGAAAGTCATGAAGACACAGACCAGGCAGGTTGTTCAAAAACTTCTTGTTCTTCAAGAAAGCTTTGTAAACATAGTCCAGGAGCAAAGAACTGTCATCACAGAGAAAGCGTCTCTTTTGCCGCAAGTTGTTAAGAAAGGCAATGACATAGAAACGAAAATTTTCAAATCACTTTCACGGCTTACTTTCGCCTCAGATGCTGCCAAAGAAAGACTCGTGGATAGTATAGGACTTCTAAAAGCAGAATGTGTTAAAGACGCGGAAGTCTACAAACCCGTCAACCTCCGACATCTTAGAAATGACGCCCAAACGATGGTTAAAACAGACCTTCCTGATCTCTCGGCTGAACTCACTACACTACTCAGTACAAACGACATCGGTTTTCAGCGATTCCTGAGTGATATGAAAGGAGGCATTTTGGAAAAGATGTGTAATTCACTTGGGCGTTTTGTCGAGGCGACAATGAATGAAATGGTTAGTGACCTGACCGAGGATATAATTGCATTCAATGAAGAACTGGCCCATCCCATGGTCTCTCGCATTCTAGAAGAGAGCTATGACATTCAGTTCCTGGCAGTCAAAGCAGAAGCTGATGAACTGATTCAAAATGTTTTAAACGGACTGCTTGATTCCATTAAAGAGGCCGTTAGCATTGCTCTGAGACGAGAAATTTCTGAACCCCTCAGTGCAATAGATACGTCAAGTTACACCAACGGAGACGTTAACAAAAAGGAGACTCGTAAAGTCATCGTGTCAACTTTTCTTGAGACAATTGACGAGGAGCGAGTGGCAAAAGCAGTCCACGAGGCCTGTTGCAATCGTCTCACGAAAATGCACGAGCTGTTTAGCACAGCCGTGTCCTCGCTTTCCTCCTTGCAGAGAAATTTTGCGCACTGCCCGGTGGCATCTCGGCTTGAACGGTTTCGTGTCCGTTATACACCTGAGATACGCACTCTGGCTGTTGAAGGAATGGCTCTGCAGAACATGCATCATAGAGGGCCTGTAGAACTGGGCTCAATTATTGCCAAGACACGGAAGGGAGTCATTTATGATTGCATAAGTGAGCGCTGGTGCAAGGTTTCACCAAGTGGACAATGCGCAGTAAAGGTGCTAGAAAAACGAAGCTTGGACGAGGCTATCTGGAAACAGACTGCCGTGGATTTAGTCAATATGATGTAAGTTATGCCTTTAAATTGCATTGTTACTCTGCATTGTCCTAGAGCTGGAAAGATTTACAAAGAGTTTGGTAATTTGATGTTATTGTGAAGGGGTAATTACTGTTAATTCAGTGAACGTTCGCGATTGTTGACAATTAATTGTCACGACCCGTAAATTACTCTCCTAGAATGATTAGAGTGTAATCCTCTCATTGCCATTTACTATTACAAATTGCCACGTGGTGCTCTCATAAAAATACATTATGTTGAGCACCTGAAAGGGGCTGTCTTAATGAGACACCAAAGTCTTCTCAATAGCACAGTAGATACATAAAAAATTGTTAAATAACATAAGCTCATTTAATGCCGAGGTCTGAGCTTAGAGTTGGTTCTACATGTACATATTCACCAGGCCCCGGTGAAAAGCTGGATAGCCCTATCCACCACCAATCTATTGTATAGCGCTATCCACCTTTTGAACGACTGGGGGCAGATGTTTTTGTTCTTTGGAAATCTTCCATTTCGTTTCTTGTTCCTGTAGGGACATGATTCAGAAACGCCACGGATCTCATCCAAACCTGTTACGCCTGTTTGGCTGGGTCTTCCCCCAGCCTGATGTCCTGCACGTGGTCATGGAAAAGGCAGAAAGAGGTCTGCTGTCCGCTCTCCAGAGCGGATTACCACTCCCCATTAGGATGAACATTGCGGTGGATGTAGCTAAAGGTCTAAAGGCCATCCATGAGATCAATTACATTTACGAGGACTTAAAGCCTGAAAACGTCTTGGTAAGATTAGAAGCTCTTCATCCCTAATAATGGTCAAAGTTCAAGGAAAACGTTTTGTTTTGTAAAATCCTCGATGGCAAAATAATAAGTTCCATGCAAAAGTTTTGCCACAATGGGTTTGAGTTAAATTAATAACACCATAGAAATTCGTCGGTAGACTCAAAAGACAGAATAACGGAATATCTCGACTTAAGTCATTTTAGCTCGATTTTAGCAGTGAAATGAATAAGCTTTTCTTTGAGCTTGCATTAGGAGACGCATTCATAATAAGGTTTTAGTAGATATAGGACCAGACAGGAGCCTTTGAGAAGTCGTTCAGACGTGTTTGTGCGTTTCTGGATCGATTTGGAATTCGAAATATTGGTTTCTAAAGGGAGAGGGGCATCGGCGTGCTGGGAGAAAAATCTCTCAGAACTAAAAAGAAGTTGCAATCTGGTCCAAAACGGTAGGACGGGAGCTGCTCTAACCACGTATAGCGCCACCCTTGAGACCCAAACGAGTCGGAACGGACAGAGATGGGGAAGGGAAAAGGGCAGGAGGTGGGAGTTCTCATTGGGTGGGAAGCGGAAGAAATAGGGGGAAATTACTCAAGTGAGAGGTTTGGACACCCTGTCCCTCCCCTACCCCGCCCCTCCAATCGACTGATGTTAGTGGTAATTAACGTATAACTTAAGGTTCTTTTATCTTTTTAGTTGATGTCTGATGGAACAGCCAAGATCAACCTCACCAAACCCGAATTCCCGTACGAGATGACTTCACTTGGCGCGCCATTCCATATCTCACCAGAAATGTACCAGCACCATGGTACAGGCCAGCTGAGTTACCCGTCGTACGACGTCTATGCATTTGGAATTCTGTTATGGGTGCTTTGTGAGGGATCGGGAAAGACACGGCCACGCGTGTACCGGCACCTGGAAACTATCGAGGAGATGAAGGAACTAGTGGAGAAAGAAATCTTTCCAGAGAGGTTCCCAGGGATTACCGATGCATGCTGGGATTTGATGTGGAGTTGTTGGGATCAAAGAGAAACTATTCGTATGGACAGTGTTGTCGAAATTATGGAAGGAATAAAGAGGAGATGTTGGGCAGAATCTTAGAAATTGCTTTAGAGCATTCAGACAGTCCATGCTTGAAACAAGGAAATGAGACCTGAAGTGTTCTCCGGTAAGATTCTCAGATGGTCTGACGTCGCATGCTGGAAGTGTAAGCCAGGGACTTCTGACCATTTGAGAATCGCTGGCCAGTTCTACACTCACGTGTAGATCACGTGTGATCCCTTTGTAAGAGTTCGGAACATAATCTACTTGTACTTCACTTTTTTGCTTTAATACCGTCACACACCACTTTTTATTGTGGTGTCAGTATGGTGCGTCCTTGACACGTAAAAATTCGTGAGAAAAGATTTAGAATAATAGGCTAACGTCAGTTGCAGAGTGATAGACACAAATTTATTATCATCAACTAAGTCATCATAAAAGAAAGTGGCAGAAACTGACGAATCGAGCGCTAGCCCTTCATCACAGCAAATTAGCGGATTGTGGGTTGACTGTGATACATAAATCTAACGGCGCAGCTACAGTTCTCATGGTGGAACAGAAAACAAGCCTTTCATTTATTGTTAACTTTTCATTAGAAGCTTCGGTAATAATTCCACCGAGTTGAATACACTGCATAAAAATTCACAAATGTTTGGTTTGCTTTAACGAAGGCTAAGCGCTCGAAGGGTCTGTCAGGGTCCCCTTACGTACCCTGGAAATATGTGTCAAAATTGTTTCTTGTTTCTGTGATACTAAACCCTCGTAGGTTAATGTCATAATAGTTTTTACATTTTGAAGGATCGCGCTTTAGAAGCATTTTATTACTTTGCCTTTGTAGATGTGCTGAAAGCAACCATAGTTAGCTAAGAGTGTATACGCAAATGTTATAAACAAGATTTCCGAATGGGTCGGTTTCAAAATAGACGGCTTCGTTTAGTCTAGGCTTGCGCAATTTTTTAAAATTTTAGTGTGGGAAGAAAGAATTTATTCAATGAAGAGCTAATAACTGCAATTTAGTTCTTTTTTGGGCGCGTTTGGAAGCTTTAAACCAGAATTATAGCTATAATTGTTTGTATATACTTCTCAAACTCATTAATAATTCATTAAGAAAATACAAAGGAAATTAATGTTTAATGAGTGTTTAGAAATCGGATGAAACACTGCTTAGTATTTGCATCCTTAATTTCTCCTTCAAAAATGATTTTGTTTGAGAAGAAATATCAAACATTCGACACAGTGTTTCATCACCAGATGAAACACCTCGAAGTTCGTCAAAAATACTCCGCTGCGCGTCGTATTTTCAACTCTCTTCTCGGTGTTTCATCTGGTGATGAAACACTGCATCTCATGTTTGATATATTACTTGAAACATTTAATTAATGTGCAACACTTACATACTTTATGCTTTTCAGAGACGTAATGGTTGTAATTTTGCTTAATCAATAGAAGCGCGCGAGATTGAGGGTTTTTTATTTTACCCCGTCTATTATTTGTTTGTTTTCTTAATGTTGAAAACTGGTATCATTTACGTTTACAACTAGTTAAAAAATAGACTAATTTTGTAAACTAGAAAGAGAGATCATTTCTTTCATTTTTTTCTAGCGAGTTGATAAACAAATCTAGAAATGTGTCTTTATCAACCACAGCCTTTTTTTACAGTATTAAAAACGTAATTATTATATTTGTTCCATAAGAAGCAGATCCGCAATTGACAATATTTTGTGCCCGAGTGAGGCAAACATCCTCCAGCCAAAAGAGAAGATAATGGGACCATTATCCTCTCTTACCAACCGGCCGTTACCAACAGTGGTTCGTCGTTTGTCATTGGCGAGCATGTCAAGGTAACGTTGTGATCTCCAGACCAATCAACTGTAGAAAAAAAGTGTGAATGACAATCCACTCAGGGGTAACGGCAGCCTCAATTGCTTCAGCTAAATCATTAAAGTGTATTACTGTATTAAATTGCAATGTGTTTACCCACGGAGCACTTAAGAGTTCATAAGAACTCGTTGAATCGTGTCCGTGCGTTCCAGATCGAATTGGAATTTGGAAGTGTTGGTTTTTAAGGAGGGGGAAAACCGGAGTACCCGGAGAGAAACCTCTCGGAGCACGGGAGAGAACCAACGTCAAAGTTAAACCACGCATGGCGTCGAGGCCATGATTCGAACCCGGGCCACATTGGAGGGAGACGAGTGCTCTTACCACTGCGCCACCCTTGCTCCCCAAAGAATTTATCTTTGTTTTTTAGTTCACCGTTTCGATGATCGTTGGTAGTTCGTTTGTATAACACCCAAAGCTAATTTTATCCTGACCAGTTTAATGTATTTCTTCGTTATGTTGTATAGTAATGTACCATTATAGTGTACTGAAATAAACATTCTAACATTTGGATTTTTTTGTCTCGGTATCACATGGCCTAGTCACTATCTTGCTCTTTAAAATTACTGTTTCATTCTAGTATATATATATACATATATTTTTTCCTTTTCCATATCAAAAATGATGAACTTAATTTACAAATAGCATACCAGAAGGTTCAGGGTGGATGATTAAAACGGAGTTTAGCCATTTTCAATTTTGCCCACTCTGATGATTAAAACTGTTTACTTTGAGAAATATCCAGAGTAGCTCAGGTTAAAAGTACACTTCTATCCTCTAACTCATATATATGCATGAGTCTGTAGGTTGCCTTAAACTGCAGCCCAAGCGATACTATATCGTTGAGATTATCGGTCTTTTATCACTAGGAGTAGGTCTAAGTTGCTAGGTAATACATGCATTTTATCATACATCACGATCCACCGCGGCCAAACATCTCAATACACTCAAATAAGTTCAAACACTGAAACAGGTTCAAGAAAATTGGCAAGACAATCCACAAGTAAAGTAATAAACTTTGAAATATCTCCTGGTGAAACGATGTCTAACGACACGCGCTTGGCGTTCTACTTTAGTATCCAGTCTTTTTTGCCCACCTCTTAAATATTGACTGTGTACAACTCCAGCAATTAAAAATTTTAGCATGAAAAACAACTCTTATTTCTTTTAAACTACAGCACATTTCCGAGCTACAAGTTAGATATGGGATATTGAACTGCATACCGTAAGAAATTCTATTGCATCACTTTTGCAGCGTTCTTTAGGTTATTTGTTCAAAATGCGACAGCCAGGATTTTCCTCTAATCGATCTCAGTAGCAAAAGAGACAATTCTGGGAAAGGGTAACTGTTTCACAGCAGTTTGACTGCAAAACCAAATTCGTTTTCTTCCATCACCATGTTGGTTCAAAACCTTCTTAAAGTGTCGTCTCCATAGTTTCATAAGAAGAAAGCACGGAAGTGACCTTTACTTTGAAGTTTTCTAGCCATGAGGAAAGAGACTCTTCTTTCGGTAAATTAAACGTTGACTCTACAATGTTTAGCCCCTGGATCCTTCCTCCTGACTTCAAACCACCCTTTTGCAGCCTTCTTGAAATGTTCTTAGAGTCCCTTCCCTCTGCGATTGCTGCGTACACTTGTTTCACATCACTCGTCTCAGCGTAGTCAGGCCTGGAGTATTTCTCCTCCAACAGTAGCCAGAGCAGCACTGCAAGACTGTACACACAGTGGTTTTCAAGGATGCACACTACCGCCGGATCAAACGTACGAAAACCAGGGTTGATGTCGGGCACGTGAAACGGAGCTTTTTCGTCTGGATACAAAATGGAATCGTCTCTCGGTTTGGAGACGTTTAGCTTGGCATTCAAGTTTTCGTCCAGCTGCCGTAAAACAAAAAGAAAGTTATCAAGCAGCCGCGCTTAACGCAGAGGTTGTACCAACGTATCTAACGTTGAGTTGTGTTAGATTTTTGGTCGTTAATATCGTCGCCGTCAAATATTAAAGCTTTCTTACATCTACCGATAGTTTTGCACATTACGTCACGGCGGCCATATTGGTTTACCTTAAGAATGAAACGGCAGCCATGTTGAGGCTCAAACAAAGAAAAATAAAAATTGGACCGCTGACAATACTTGAAAAAGGTGTAATAAAGACCAGTTTCAAAGACGACCCCAACAAGACTATTCAGAGTCCGCGATTTTTCCGTGTAGATGTGGTTTCGGTCGCCGAGTATCTACCTAATGGTGCCAAGCCAAAACTGGAAAACTCGAAAGAGTACAATTTCCTTCCCCAACCCTAGTCCTCACGGGCTAATTGGATTCTTCTCATATTGAGATCACCATAAAAAGTCTTAGCGATAAGGAATAGCTAGGGACCTGAATCGAGCATTTTCAATTACAAAAGCAGACAGTGGTAAAATAAGAAAGGAAATCATAAGGATTTCAAAAAATATATACCAGGACATTTGAAATCCTCAAATCCACGTGATGAAGGCCTCTCTCCCAGCAATTTTCAAAAGCATCCGTTATCTGTTGAACCATTCTGAGACCGTGCCGCAATCGAATGCCATCTCTGTTCAGACGATCATACAGGTCTATGCGCATTCGTGGTAGCAGCACGGTGATCCGCTTGTGTTTATCCAATAGCAACGAAACGGGCTTCAAAACTGTGCACAGGTCGTTTTCAATCCTAAGGATCAAAAGCAAGTATTGAAGATACCGTTAAAAAGTAAACCCCTCCGTTTGTAATCCTCTTCAAATGAATCCTAGCCGGAGTCGCAGATGTAATCTAACCCGCCCGGTTAGTGACGTCTGCGAAACAGGGCCGTTATCCTTGTTCTGGGCCCCAACGGACGAATTAGCGAAAATGTGTTTCGAATTTCTCCCTCAAAATGACTGGCAAATCAACAATGGCATTTTTTTTAAAAATTCTATTGTTAAAACATACTAATCGTGGTGCGTACTCAAATCCGAGTACACAGGTCGGGGGACCAGAGAAATTTCAGCGTCTGTTTCGCAGACGGACTTGACCAGAAGTTTAGTCCGTCTGTGGCGCAGCAGGCTAAATCAATGCCTCCCAAATTCTAAAAGCAAAATAGAAAAATCTTCCGCAGTATAAGCACCCACCGAATGAAAGCCCGCCCGGGCCTTTGAGAGAGAAGACCCGAAGGCTTATTTTCGGAATTTTACATTATTTTACACCAGCAGGAAATGTTGTGAAAGCCCATGTATGTTTGATGTTGGATTAATTGAACAAATCTTCGCGCTCTTTTTTTGATTTGCATATAGAGTTCACCCTAGGTGGCCACTTGACTTTTCTGAGTATCCATCCACCTTAGGCTCACTAAGAGTGACCAAGATTAAGAACTCTCAAAAGTTTGATTTCATCCACTGGGTTAACTGCTCACTATATAGAACTGACGTTTTGAGCGCTACTGGGCCTTAGTATAACCAGAATTCTGTCTTTCTCTCTTTCCCTCTCTCCCCCCGCCCCCACTCTCTCTCTCTTTCTCTCTCTTATTGGCGCTACATCACAATCTAAGAAACTAACTTTCTTTCCCAAGATGAAGGACTAACTGATTAGTGATTAACTAAATGGTTCAATGCAATTCTGACCTTCTAGAAGAACGTGTCAAGCCAAACAAATACTCTTCTTTCGTTGACTTTTTGTGGCAGGTAAGCTGTTTGGCCACAAGACGCTCGTTGGACTGTACTTCATAGACGTTGCCTCTGTGTCCCTTCCTTCCCAGTTGATTACCCAAGGCTACTCTCTGGGGAACTGGTGATAACAGGGTTTGATAGAGTGCTACTGTGCTACTCATTAAGCTTGCAAAATGTGGTGCCCTTGCTATCGCAAACTTCTTCTGAACATCAGTCTGCTCGGCTGCAGCCGCGCACATTATTTCCATGTGGTGAAGATTTACTTGAAAAAGTTTGTGACCATTTTCGAGATCATCTGATATTTTACAGCATATTCTGTTAGCTATTGCATCGGTATCAACGCTATCTAACACTTCCTTAGCGACGCTTCGCTTCCATTCTTGGTCTAGTTTTGTCCTCCTTCCTGTGAAAGCTGACCACACATCGCTTACTACCTTGAAGGCTTCATCCCTTATTCTGATTCCTGTTCTCATCAAAGCATAATCAAAATGCTGTATCATGTCTTCTTGATGGAAATGCTGAAGAAAGCTGTATTCAAGCTGTCTCTTTACCAAATTAGCAAGACGGTCATCCTGTTTTACCACTTCGCAGAAAGATTCTTCCAGAGACGTACGAATTTTTTTCGTGATTGCATTTACTGTCTCTCTCACTTTAGTCATGGAAATGTCCATGACTTTAAACAGCACTAGGTCTTTGATTTGTCTTCGACACTGTTCGACAACTTCATTTCGCCGGACAACATCCCCTATTTTAATAGGGTCAAACTGCATGTCATATGCGTCTGTTTCGATTTTGCTTCTTTTCACACTGATAGCCGTACTGATAATATTGGCAAAATGAGATTTGTTCTTTCTTATGTACGACCGAATTTTCTCTACATACTCTTGCTCCCTAAATTCCAAGAAATGGAACAACTCCTTTTGGACGGGTTTTTGGAAATCGCAAGTCAGGAACAAATCGAAAACTCTGTCTTGGATCTGGGAGAGAAGCTCTGTGGCAGACTTCAAATGCGAATTTACTCCAACGGCAGCGAATTTAAGCAGTTTGGATTTGAGAATTTCAAACTGTTCGGTGAATTGGTTTGTTTCTTTCTTAAGACGAGCACTCCTTACTTCCTTGGACGACAACCCGTGAAAAAACGCACAGTCCTCCCAAGCTACGTCTTCAGGAACCATTTGGCACTTGGCTAGAGCTTGATAAACAACATCCTCTTTTCCTTTTTCTTTCCCACTTGGCTTATCGTCTTCTGAGTCGGATTCGCCTTCTGATTCGGAGCCCCGGTCAAATTCTAGTGCTCTTTGGTCTTTCTCCACCTTGTTGCAAACGAAGAATATGGGCAAGTTGCCAACTTTTTCCTTCAAGTGGAGCAGAAAGCCTCTTTCCTTCAGCACAAAGAAAAAAATGGATTGGTCAATTCACCAGCCATTTTGTGTTATGTTCATTCCCGTGGGAGAAGAGGTAGTTAGAAAATTTGGGTGGGTGAGTTCTGCTGGGACTCAGGACCAAAAAAAAACCATTTAATTTGCTACCTCATCTCAGGTTTAAGAGATATATTGCATACTCCGTTTTAGACCAGAACTTGAGTGAAGAGGACCTGTCGATCAGCGAGTTTTCCTCACTTTACTACAATAGGGCCTTTTAAACGAGCAAAAATGAGACGCATCTTACATAGGACGCGACCTAAATAAGACTCAAACTATACCGTATAAACGGCACATTTCGTCTTTGCTAAGTCGCCTCTTAATGTGCCGTTTATAGTTTGCGTCTTATTTAGGACGCGTCGAATGAAAGACGCGTCTTATTTTCCCTCGTATAAATGGCCCTAATGTCTGTTATACTTTGGCACATAGTTATACTGACCTGGCCCCGGTTGTTCAAACTTTGTATAGCGCTATCCACCGGATAAAACACTCTCCAGGGAATAAGTATTAGCGAAACCAATTGCGCTATCCACTGGCTAGAGATCTATCCAGTGGATAGCGTTATCCACCTTTTAAACAACTGGGGTCTGATAAGTAGAAGATGTAAAACATCTATCGAATACGGGTGAGATACGCCCCATTCAGTGACCCCATCTCACAGGAAAAAGGTGCAAAATATACAGAAGGTAAAAAATGCCAACCATCCCGCAGCAAATAGACTGCATCCTTGGAGGGTCCAGGCCCCCAGCCACCCGGCGCTAAGTGAGAACTGTAAAGCGTGACGAAGAAGAGATTAGGAAGCTTAAGCAAAGACGGCGGCGACGTTAAAGAGAACGTCAAAAAATCAGAAGGTTTAGATTGACAAAACAACAACATTGCACGTTCATCATTCTTTTATGTACATTTCTTTGCCGTCGCTGCACGACTTTGAGGTGAAAATGCCTAATTTCACGTTTTGTGGAGGACTTGAACACAAAACAACGACTTTGTTTTCGTTTCCTGCACTTCGAGACAGTCTTTAAGGATTCAACTCTAGAAAAAAAATTGCAACATTTGACGCACTAAACCAAATGGAATAAGCGCGATAAAGATTGAGGAAGCGTGAATTCAATTTTTAAGTGACGTTTTCGTAGCCGTCGCCGTCGTTGTTGGTTAAGCTCCCTATTATGGAGCTGCTGCACTGATGGATCCTGATGCTGATGAGTTGTTTGTTCCCATGATCACAGTTGCTCCAGTTGCCAAAACCCTCTCCCTTGATGGATAAAGAGGATAGATAAGCGGCTAAGCATTAGGTGCGGTCAAACTAGCGATTTTACCCATGAGCAAATTGCTGTTGCCCATGGGGACGCAATTTTTGGTGTCTAACCGATTTCCCGAAGGTGAAATTACCTGAGGGAAATTTCCATGGATACGGCAAAAAGAACAAAAGAATTACCCATGACAGTTCCCGAGGTAAGTTCTGTGGGTTAATTAAAACCCAAGGCGACTCAACCTTACAAATCACGAGAAAGTGAAATGTACCAGGCGGTAGAAATCATGTGTTGTTTACGTGCTATGTTCGTCTTGACGCAAAATCCTACGCAAAAGTTCGAACATTCAGCAGGATTTTGAGCACCGCCGTGATTGGTTTTCAGGATTTTACGTTAAGCATATTCAGAAGCATCTGGAAACACTCGCGAGTTTTCTTTATAAAATCAATGTTTTTTTAATAAGAATTCCTTTCTTAAAGTCCTTGCAACCACTTTAGTAAACCCGTACTTTACTTCTGAGCGAGAATTTAGGCAAGAATTAGCTTTTCTTTTTCTTCCTTTTAAGTCTCAAAATCAAGGGCTGAATCGCTCGTGTGATCAAGCGTAATTGATGTGGCAGTTTTATTAAAAGGGTAAAAATGGTCGAAACCGTTTACGATTTATATCAGCCATTCAATGTTCACAACGGCGTTTCCCACGAAACCGGGTCCAAGTATTTTTTCCCCTTGGGCAATTTGTCGCTGTGTGGCCGCAAACATGACAGTGATCAAAATGCAGAGCGAACCCAACCCAAGCTATTTCCCCATGGGGAGCCTTAGGGAAGACGACTTGTGTGACCGCACCTATAAATAATAATAATAATAATAATAATAATAATAATAATAATAATAATAATAATAATAATAATAATAATAATAATGAGAATAATAATTTACATTTATATAGCGCAAACCTCTATATGAATATATTCGGTTGCGCTTTACAATATTGTTATATCAAATTTATGTTAAAGGTGACTAAAGCATGAGAAACTATTAAAAATTACAATAAAAAGTATTAAAAACTATATATAAAATAAATAAATGAATAAATAATAATAATAATAATGAACCCTATTATAAAAGCCAACAGTTAAATCTATTTAAAAGCTAAATTGAAAAAATGAGTTTTAACAGCAGTCTTAAAAGTGTCCAATGTCTTCATGTTGCGAATTGCCGAAGGTAATGCATTCCAGAAATAAGGTGCAGCTGACTGGAATGCACGATCGCCAAGAGTTGGATGGGTAGGCAGGAGGTAAGGTAAGGGTAAGGGCACTCCCGAGCCAAATTCCTAAACAGAACTTATCCCGGTTGCCTTTGCATGAAGCATACCAAGGAGTATTGCTGTCCCCCCCCCCCCCCCCCCACCCTGGACGGGATTCTAGTCCATCGCGGGGTTACCCTCCAGGGCCGAGTTGTTCAAAGCTGGGTTAAGATAACCCAGGGTTAGTGCGAGATTTGAATTCAGATTTGAAAGCTTAAAAAGCATTTTAGTTTTAATTCTTTTTGTCCACAAGTTGATTATTGGAAGTTCTAAAAATTACAGAGAAAGTTATCCGAGAAGATGCTTTTGAACATAAGAAAAAGAAACCCGGGTTAAATTTTAACGCCGGGTTAAGCGCTAATCGGCCTTCGAACAACTGGGCCAAGCAGTATGTCGCCGGTGGAGGCGTCTGTGGCCTACCGTTTAACACCGGATCTAGAGGTCCGGGGGTTTGAGCCTCGCCCGTCGCGTTTTTTTTTTTCTTAGCAAGGAACTTTATTCCACTTTGTCTCTTCAACCAGGTGTAAAATCCCTGGGAGGATCTCCTTATTTCACACTAACCTGTAATCTTAAAGATGAGTTGCCATCTATAACATAAATGATGACCTGTAAGACTCCCTGAATGCACTCGTTAACGATTTTGTCCAAAGACTCGTTTTCACTCATCCCTGGTGCATCAATGACTTCCAGATGGCCACTCTGTAGGAGCGGGTTGTTTAGCCCCACTTCGACCACAGAGTTAATCCATGATGGGTCGCCTCTCTTGATCTCGTCCAGCTCGATCGCCTCTTTAGGGAGCTTCTTCTTACTGAAGGGAGTCTTCTGGATTCCTTCCGAAGGTTGAGAGCTATTCAACACCTGAGGTATTAAACGATAAATACAAAAGGAGAAAACCCAACGTAAAACAGGTGAACAAAGACAATAAACATATATAGAGATTTAGCCGAGGCTAAAAGCGAAGCTCTCGAGGGAACTTAAAAGAAATGTATTTTTAAAGTAAAGTTTCTGAGCCTACGACCAACTGAATGTCATAAGTGGTCAGAGGAGAACTTAAAAAACACGTGGCCTCAATGAGTTGTACACCTGAGCCCGCCATACAGTCATGTGACATTGATAAGCCGGATAGTCTACTTTTACAGCTGTCAATTGATTATAACATGGACGGATGTCGAATATCAAGTTAAAAACTTTTTACAGCCACTAACACGAAGAGGCGGACGATTTTGTCGAAACCAAAATTTCTTGGATGCATAGTTATACTAATTATAAATTAAGGGTGTTTCTGGGTGTTGCAGAAACTATTGCTGGTTCCCTTTTGTTTTAAGGTTTGGGTGTTCAAAGAAATGGAATTAAAAACTTTCAGGCGGCCACTGTGCTTTGCTTCAAGGAGTTTGTTAACTGTACCTGGTAGTAATTCTCCTCACTGTACTTTAAACGAACTATGCGAGACGTACAGGGAACTTCAGAAGTTGGCATGAACGAACCACCAAGAAGTTCATTCACAAAAGAACTCTTGCCACTGTTGGTTTGACCCACCACTAACAGAGTGGATTTCTTGGCGGAATACGACGACAGACGCTGTTTTTCTGCGTCAGTAATCAGGTCTGCCTTTATGCTCTCACTAAGTTGCTGCCTCATCAGGTCAATAAAACCTTGTGTGTCCTGCGAGCATTGCTCAAAGAAGGTTATAAGCGAGGTCAAGTCCTTGAACTGGTCTTCAAACGAAGACGATGTGAACAGGCTGGAGACTGCAATGAAAAAAATTCACCCTATTTTACCACCCTTTCAGTTAGATACGAAATGACTGGATTAAAAGACTGAAAAGACGTTTTAATTAACCCAGGAAGGCTTCACCCGAACGCACTCAAACCTTTGTGATTTAAGTCAAAGCTAGAGTGGCTTGCCATAGAGCAAGCCGATGCAGGTTCTGCAACGGGCTGAGATGAAATTTTCAGATACAAACACTATTTCCTGATTGGTAGCCTGAGAAAACAGCTGACATTTCGCGAAGCCACCAGTGGTTTCCCCGAGAAATGACGTATGAGAAACGAGCGTCGATATTCCAGACTGATGACGCGTCACTATACCCAAATATCTGGGTCTAGTGCCACTGATGGGCTGGAAATTAGCTTCAACCAATCAGAAGCACTACCCAGATATGGGAAATACTTTTGATTGAATGAAGGAAATTTCCCATGCAGCACGACCAATCAGTGGCACTACACAGTGTCTAGGCAGTTACACGTCATCAGTATGGAATCTCAGACCTCATTTCGCCGGGAAACCAGTGGTGGCTTCGCGAAATGTCGGCTGTTTTCGCAGGCTACCCCATTGGTCTTAAACCTTTTTAAGCCCTAAGAGTGATCAGCATCAAATTTCTCCTTGTAATATCAATGCTTTATAAAACAGAGTGGTCATGAGAATTACTGACATGATCACACAAGATGAATTTGCTTCATATTTCGTCAACTTCTACCCACTACTTCTGTCGGAAACAAATAGGGGCAACAAATGAGAATTCAACTTTTGATCTTAGGGTTTAAAGCGTTAAAGAATGTGGTGGTAGTAAAAATGAAGATGTGGTTAGGCAGAGTCTCACTGTGTCCAGGAGCTACAAACAGAGACATTCAGCCACGAATGTTTTCTCCTTTCCTTCCTTTTGCACGTTATATTCTCCGTTCACTGCAGCTACCCATTCGTCTAAAGTTGTCTTCTCCCACTGCACTATTAGCCTCCAAATTTAACATTTCGATTTGGTTAACTCGGCACTAACTTCAAAGAATGGTGTTCTGGGCACAAAATTTCTTTCAGTAGGGATATCACTCCTAATATTAAAAAAGCTTACATGCATGATTATATAATATTAATTTTTCGTAGCCTGACCAACATTTGTAGATTTAAAAATAACGGACAAACTACTCATGTAGAGAGCTTTTTTGCCCAAAAACCCACACATCTATAGAGATAAGAAACTGTGTTGTAAAACCCAGGTTTGACTGGGGGAAAACAGCGGAGAATGCCTAGGGATTGCTTTCAAAGGGAACTCAGTAATGCCACAATAGACACCACACTAAAGTTTTCATTCAAATGCATGCAGCCTTTCTAAGTAAGAGTTAAAGAAGGATGAAGGGTAGCCTTGTCTACAGATCTTACCACAGGGTTACCAGGCTTCCTTCAAGACCAATCAAGTATAAATCTGAGACATTATTTGTATCAGCCACTGACTAAATAATCATTAAATGACACAATTACACAAATCCTATTGTTCATCTTAATATGAACGTGGGTACCCTGTAATCCTGAAAAAAAAATCTACAGCAGTTGCTCATCGCACATAGCTTTAGCAGTGAGTTTAAACACTTGGAGAGAGTACAAATTACTTTTATCCTAAGAGAGCCTGACCATTTTGTACATTCAGGGGCATGGCCAGGATTTCTCAAGAGGTACACACAATTTTCAAAATCCACTTGCCCACCTCCCCTGAAAGTCCCAGATGTTGAAACTTTTTTGCCCCTTTTTGTCCTTATAAATTTGCATAAATGCTGGCCACGAGAGTGAGGGGCTTAATGGGGCTTAACACAGGCTACGTATTAAAATAATCATCTTATATTTATTGGCTTTTCTTATTATTTACTTTTTTAAACCAGCCTAGACTTTCAGGTATATGCACATGCATACTGTGCATACAGGTAGCTATGCCCCTAGGGTTCTGTCATATTAAAATAATATGGAAGATTATACAAACATCAACCACAAAGGACTTTATAAGGTCTTTATAGATCCTACGTTTACGTTTTTTGGCATATTGGTTTGCTGTCCTTTGCAGTCCTTTGCAGTTAATGTTTGTACTCTATGTACTTGGGGCTGTAGATCTTTCATAGATCCGACATGATGCAATTTTTGCGTGGTTCTGTCAATGTTTTTGAGGTTGGTTTTGGTCAATCCTTTATATTTTCTTTGCAAGACATCAACTTGACACTTGGACTCTTGCCCTCCAGAAGACACCTTATATGGTGTGATTCTGTGGGTGTTGTGAGTTCTTAGTTAGCAGTGGCGGATCAAGGGGGAGGGTCCAGGGGGTCCAGACCCCCCCTATCAGACCTGACACTTGTTTGAGACTAAAATTCTTACATTGACAGGATCATATATCACTTTTTAACTGACTGTTTTTTTTTTTTTAATAATGAAACCCGTGTTGCATTTTGCCACTAAACTAAATTCCAGGGATAATCAAATATGTGGTTATTTTGGGGTATACTACCCTCTCACAGATGGAGAAACAAGTAGTTATCTCTGCCTTCTAAGTGACTGGTGGGAGGGGGTGTGGGGGAGATGTAATTTGGCACAGAAAAATTCAACAGTCCTTTCGAACCAAACTTTGGACCTCCCCGCCCCTCCCCCCCCCCCCCCCAATCAATAATTCCTGGATCTGCCCCTGGTTAGGGCTTAAATCAGAGTGTGCGGACATTTTTCAACAGAGTTTTCTCTGGTTGTTACACCATACTGATGAGCTACAATAACTGGAAAACAGCTATGTATGGTTAAAATCCTGCTCCGTTTTGAGTTCTTTTGGTGTCGTGTTGATGTTTTGTAAAGTTAATTCTCACATAGTTCAGTTAGCATTGCAGTATTCTGCTTGCAGAATTTAAAATGTCTATGGGAGATTAGGTATGTTTTCCAAGAATATAAGGTAACATAATCAACAATTGGACAACAATTGTTCAGTGCTATGAATAATTGTTATTAGTATTAATACTAAAACAGTGGATAGTGTTTTTCGGGTGCTCTGATTGGCTACTCAATCAGTGAATATTCTGCACTATTCACTGATTCACCTCCAGTTCCTCCGAGCAAGCGATACCAAACTCGCATAAGTTGCGAGAAAATGCCTTCCGGGTTTGCTGCCGTAAACAAACAAAGAAATTTCACAACTAATCAAGCAAGCTGTTTCCGAAATACACGAAGAAGGTGACGAAGTTCGGATTGGAAGTTTTAACAGGTAAAGCTTTGCCTTTTTCACATGAATTTAACGATAAAACCGGTGAAAAAGTTTTTTGTTTACAAATGCAAATTAAGTTTAAGTCTTGCGTTACTTTATTTAGTTGAGTTGTTCATAAATAAGCTTAAAACTAAATTTAATAATCTTTTGTTATAGAATGATTTTAAATATACAAAAAGAATTCACAACTCCTTTTGAAGAAATTTCCCTGCAAGAGCTAAACAAATGCCTTCAAAAGTTTTAATTGTCGGCAAAAAGAAGCGACGGCCGCGGCCGCCCGGTCATTACGCGCCAAAATTGTAATCGTTGGCAACAATATTTAAGTTAAAAATCATCATTTTTGTGCGCAATTATCTCACTGTTTTAGTATATACTAAAACAATGTTCTTTTCCCCATTAATAGTGAAATATACAGAAAATATCCTCCTTTGGGCAAACATACTTTGCCAGTCCCTTGGCCCTTCATTATATTGAGGTTTCACTGTAGACTAGACTCAGGCTAATGTTGGCATGGTTACAGGGTCCCTATGGCACACACCCACCTAAAATTTCAGTGATTGACTCTAGAACCAAAGCCTTGCCCAGTGTTCAGCATTTATATGCACAATAATGCATTCTAATGAAAAGGAGGGTACGCTCTACATTAATGCACAATTAACTTACAGCATGTAAATACATTATTTACTGTGACACCATACAGTATTTAAACATGAATCATAGTCCATATTCTACCATTAAAAACCATTTGTAGTAAATACTTGTTATGCGATAAGAATAAATAAGTTTCGTAATCGTATTCGAAAAAGAAATTGAATGACCATAATTTACTCCACGTAAGGTTCCAACTGACAAGCCAAAGCATGTTAGAAAAGTTTTAGTGTTTCCGCAAGTTATTTGTTGAAGTAACACTTAATCCTCATAGACAAGACAATCTACGCGAAGCAACAGGTTACTTAGGAACATTTTTCATAACAATGGCGTCTCTTTCTGTCCGACTCCATTAAACTGGTATTTCGTTGGTATAAAAACAAAACAGAAAACCTGCAATAACCACTCAAAAACCATTTTACGAAATAGACAACCCGATATATTGCTAAGAACATACGGAAGGTGCGATGCTGTGACTATTCTAAGAAAAAGGCTATTTGCAATACAAAATCTTAGACATTTATAAGTCTAGATCGATCGCGCACGGAAGTGGAACCCACCTTTTTGAGAATTTTGCGCCATGTTGATCAAACCTTGACAAGTGTTGGCAGCAATCTGCCCAGAAATATTTCCTACCGTAGCTTGAGGGGATTATTGTGCATACGAGTCTTCGAAGCACCTTTCCATACACAGTTTTTGAATAGTAATGTCGATTCCCGGAAAAATGAAACCGAAAACCAATGTTGCGTGACCGACAGAGAAAAACTGCAGACCTAACGTGGGCTCGTCACGCAATTAAATCCGCCAAGATTGCTTGAAAGCAATATCAAGGTGTTTATAGTTTCAAAAGAATCTGTGACCGAGTGAAACAGGAAAATAGGTTTTATCAACTGAGTTGACGCTGTTAATCAGCCACCGCAAAAATATTTGAAAGCTAACGTTTCGAACACTAGCCCCTTCCCGAGAACAATGGAGCTTATTAACATAGATTTCAATCTTCCGGCATTAACTTCTACAGTAAATTAATTATTTATCAGTAATTTCTAACATAAAATATCACATGCCCCCTTGAAAACCATGTTGATGGCTCTATTTATCTTTGAAGAAGTATTGTCGAATAATATGGAACATTAACACCGCCCTCGACCTACGGCCGGTAGAGACATCATTTTTAAGGAAGAAGAACGAGCTAGCTTAATATTAGGTAAATTACAGCATTGTGTCACATCCTTAAATGACTATTATCAAAAATGAACAATAAATGAATAAATGAATAAGATAAAATGTCCAATGTTCGCGGAAGGAGGGAACAGACCCAGTTTCCTGTGGTCTCCATTCAAGAGTCCATCCACTAGTACTACATTTCCTTGAAATGCACCATGCGTGAATGAATCATCGTGTGTTTCGGGGAATCGAAAGTGCTTATGCAAATAACTTCCACCAGTGCTAAAGATCAGAAGCGTCCTTCACATTTTCGCTTTCGTGATGCCGCTTAAAGATGTTTTCGAAGATTTCAAAAAAAGTAAGGACACTATACAAAAAATACACCGCGATACAATCGAGTATTTTAATCAACTCGTTGTAAAGCTGTCTGAACCGCGCGATGCAGAATTAAAAGTGGAGTTAACTCAAGCGACGTCTCCACCAAACTCGCCCGAAGCTGGATCAGGAGATGTAGCGGAAGCAACGGCTTTAATCAGCGACGTTCACTTTTGTTCATCTCCAACGGTGGCACTCGGTGACATCCAATGCGACTTCGACAACGCTCTGGCTGAACTCTTGTACACCACCAAGGAAAGAAAGGAAGTTGAGTCGCTTTTCACCGAGGAGCCAGCTCTGATTTTTGTCGGTCAGACAAACTGCGGTAAGAGCTCCATCATCAACGAGCTCCTGGGATGCAAGTCACTTCCTACCTCGGAACAACCGAGCACCGCAAGGATTGTACGAGTCCGCTATGCCAACGAGCCATTCTGTCGTCTCACTACCAAGGATGGAAAAATATTAGAGGTATGGTTCATATTTATAAACACACCCCAATACACAAAACATTTAACAAGTTAAACAAGTTTTGTTATCGCTTCTCTTCAAAATGTTTTAACATCTTTTAAAATATTTTAGTGAGTAATCTCAAGTGTACCTCCCCCCGCCCCCCGCACGCCTTGGGATCGGGCCGGGGGGGTTGAGAAGTATTTGGAAAGTTCCTGTTCCAGAGGTATATACACAAATTAAAATAACTTCTCTTCATTCTTATGAAGTACGCCATGATTTCGCCGGACCAAATGGAGAAGACTCCCAGGACTGTTAATTTTTAAGGATGTATTTGTATCAGACTGGTTAGAGAAGAATAGCCTCTCAGTATTGAATCTATATTCGAAGATCCCCCACCCTCCCTCCGCCGACGAACGCCAAGGAACGCGTAACGAAAGGGCGAAGAACTCGAGACGAAGGAAGGAAAGCGTGACCAAGCTCTAAGCATGTCTTCAGTGGTAGAATCAGGGGCACCCAACGGAATATAGTTCAAAACCACTTAATATAGCATTGTTGAACGTATTTTAGTATGCAAACGGTAGATATAGGCATATTTTTATCCCCTAAAAACTTTTCATCTGTTCGGATTTCCTTGCTGAAAGTCTAGTGATCCGAAAATTATAGGGATAAAAACTTACCTTCTCGAAAATTTCGGCCAGGAAAAGGCTCTCGAAAATTCTAGGTGGCCTTTTTTAGGGTCAAAATCCGTTAAAAATGGGTAATTATACCATTTTGTAGATGTTCGAAAATCCTAGGAGAGGCAGGCAAGCAAGAAATTTTACAACAAATGCTCCGAAAATTCTAGTTCTCAAATCGTCTTCCGAACAGATATTTTCCCGAAAATTGCCGTTAGGGGCCCCTGTAGAATGGTTGTCTCCATGGAGATAGTTTTATCTTTATAGTTCTATTTTACAGAACATAAAACTGAAAGGCAAGAACAAAATTCCACGGAAGAAGATCGAGCTAAGCCGGAAGGACCGGGAGGACTCATCCAAGGTAGAGGCTATCATCGAGACTGGGCTGAACATCGAGTTCTTACAGTCTGGTGTCAGCGTCATTGACTCCCCTGGGAGGAACGAAAATGAAGCTCTGGATAATCTTGTCAAAGAGAAACTGGAAAACCCTCTGGCTTTTGTGATTTACGTGGTCGATGGACATAACTTGTTTACGAAACAGGTAGGAAGTCATGACGTTGTATAGGAACTTGTGACATGTGACTGACACGCATGTCGTTAGCCTGCACCACAGACTAAACATCTGGCTGGGTTGGGTTGTTCAAAGCAGGGTTAAGATAACCCAAGGTTAATGCAAAATTTCAATCAATTCAGATCTGAAAGCTTAAAAAGCAAATTCAGTTTTATTCTTTTTGTCCACAATTTGATGGTTTGATGGTCTAAAAAGAATCGAGAAGATTATCCTGAAAAATGCTTTTGAACAAAAGAAATGGAAACCCGGGTTAAAATTTAACCCAGCGTTAGCGCTAATCGGCTTTCGAACAACTGGAATGCAGCACCGAAGATCTTGGTCTAGGTGCTCACCTGTGTACCAGGATTCGAGTATGCGCTATGATTGGCCTGTTAAAAAAGCCAATATCGATTTTCGAAGTAGGTTGAAGAGAAATTCGAAACACATTTCAAGTAATTCGTTGACTCCGCCGAGGGCCCAGAACAAGGATATCGGCGCTGATTCGAAGACGTAAGCTGCAGCACAGCAAGGCACAGGCTAGCATATCGTTTCAAGACAAATTGAAAAAGATTTGCTTTTAGGGTGCAGACTGCTCTAACCTCTACCGTTTCCTTGAAGAAAGACAAATTGATGTATCTCCACTGAAACCATAGCCTGACGTACCACCGACGACACTAACTCTGGTTAAGTCTGTCTGCGAAATAGCGCCGAAATACTCTTCTGGGCCCCCAACTGTGTACCAGTAGGCGCCATGATTGGTCTGTTTAATGCCATTGTCAATTTGCCAGTCAAGATAAAAGGAATTTCGAAACGCACTTCCGGTAATTCATCGAGTCCGTTGAGGGCTACCAGAACAAGGATCTCAAGGGGTTTATAAGGCCTGGGTCAAAGATGTGTTTTGAGCATATGAATAATTGGCAATATCTCTCGCTAGGAGACCTAGAACAAAATGAGCTTTTCTCCAAAAGTAAATCTGGAGGTTTTCTTGTGCTTTAGCCTTTAGTTATGGTCATGTGACATGCCATGTGACCAAAAATTGAAAATGAAGGAAATTGGTGGCGACTTTACTTTGTTTCGAAAAACAAATTGGTATTTCTGAAAGAGGATAAACATACCAAACTTTCTACGTTTGGAATGAATGTACGCGAAGTTTAAAATTAAAGTTTTAAATAATTCAAGGTTAAATTTGGGCATTTAAAATGATGTTTTCCCTCATAATTTTTTATTGAAGTGCAATGGACGGTCATTCGAAACGTGAAGTGTTAGAAATTTTTAATATGAATTAGAAAAATGTTGTTTTCCCGATTTCTTTCCTTAAAACCCGCCACCAATTGGTCAATAATTTACGATTTTTAGCAAAATCGTCACGTGACATATCACGTGACTTATTAACGCAATGTTTATAGTTGAAAATGTTAAGGACGATGAGTTCTTTATGTGTGCCAAATTTTGATTCAGCGCCATCATCTGTGACAAGGTTATAGCCAATAGTTCATTTTCCACAAGTAAACGCCTTGGTCCCACGCCTTAAACTACTCGAGATTTCGGCGTTGCTTCGCAGATGTTACTTACCGAGGTTAATTAAATTACGTCTGCGGCGCGGGCTAATGAGCTGGCATTAGTCAGAGTAAAATGTTATCAGAACTTGAAAACTTAGATTCATTTTTAGACTGATTATGCGTATAGACCATAGATTTTGTTTAGTTAGCCATTCACCACCCACTGACACCATCCGCACTCATTCACTCACTATACTCATTACATTCCATGTTGACTCGCAATGAAATCTTTAGCTATTTTCTTAGTGATTCCGAGGGCAAGCTACAATTGTAGCTACTCCACCTCCCTCGTACCAATTACGTCAAAAGGGGATTTAGTTATAGACGTTCGGTGTTGTGGAATAGTTTATCTGTGGAACTGTGCCAAGAGCGAACTCTTTCCTCCTCTGAAATTCGGCTGTAGTAATTTCTATTAGAAATAGACGATAACCATTTTGCACGGCATTCATAGAAAGTAGGCACCTTGCATTTTTATTATTAACATTACCACTGTTAGTGTCGTTTGAAGAAGTAGAACGGTAGATCACGGAGGGTCGTGGGTTCGAATCTATACTTGGGCTGGGATTTTTTTCCGAGTTTCATTTGATGCAAAAAATGTATTATTTACCATTGTTATTACTGTTCTTAGAATTGTTATTAGCTTTAATTTAATAAATTAATTTTTTAACCCTTGTTGCCTAATAATTATTTTACTGTAGAAAAATTAAGTTATTCAATACAATTTAATTCATTAAAATGCAATAAAATACAGTACAATGCAATACCGGCAATACAATACCCACACTCACTCACTTACTTACGTACTCTTTTACTTTCACTACTCACTCAATCACTCACTCACTAAGCTACTTAGTTACTTACTCACCTACTTCCTGTTTTACGTACTTAATTGCTAAGACGTCGTATTTCATTCGTAGGACAGGGAAGTGTTAAGTGACATGACATCTAGAAGACCTGATTTGCAAATTTTCTTTGTGGTGAGTAAGCTGGAGCCTGAAGATCGTGCAGAGTCTTCAGACGAGGACGAAGAGCCAGGTCACAGTGCTTCTGCACGCCGTATAGAACAAGAAGCCAAAGCACAGGAAAGGAAAAAAGCACGTGTGTACCAGCGCCTTGTTCAGCACGGCTATTTCTCAGAAGAGAGTAGCCCGATAAGGTGTATGAATGAAAACGACCGATTCCACGGCCTCTCTGCCTGGAGGCTTCAGAGGTACCATGAGATGAAGAAGAACAACCCAAACGCGCCAACCGGTGAGTTTAAGGGATACATCGACGCCTTCGAAAGGTTTCAAAACAGCTTGAAGAAGTTTGCGGAGGAGTCGTTGCGTGAAAGAGTTGAGAAGGTATGCCAAGTTCTTATCCGTGTCCTGTCAAGGTGTTTGGACTTTTTCATCCAGAAGGCCAATTTGCTGAAAAAGGGACAGAAGTTGATGATGAAGACCCTAGACACTCTCCTTAGAGAGGAACAGGAAGTCCACAACAACATCACAGAGAGTCTGGAGACGAGATCTATTGAAATTAAGGAGTTGTTATCTGAAGTTTTCAATGAAGCTCGAGAGGGAATTCTTCAGGAAGCAGAAAAATTTGAGTACGCTCTGACGGAATACCAAATTCCACGTGATGGTTTTGTCTCTGAGAAAGCCGCCGTGGCACACTGTAAAGACCAGCTACAAAGAATGGTGGTCAACAAGCTACAAGGGGAAATCAAAGAAAAGTTAAACATGATGTTTCGCTCAAGAGACGTGTTCGTGGCCCAAATTAAAGAACGCATCGAAGGAATTGAAGAAGAGATAGCCTCAGGAGAAGAATTCCCATCAGCAGCTCTAGCCTTAGGTAGAAGTCTTCTGTCTTCGTATGAAGCTGATATCTCCTTTGCAAAACGAGGCGGAGCGGTGGCTCGATTTATTAAATCACTTGCCACATGGATGTATGACGTTGTGTGTTCACCAATTGAGACCATCATGAACACCGTAAAGGGCAAGGTCCGCGTAGGATCCCCTGAGTGGAAGAAGAATGTTGCTGCAGGCGTTCTCGAGAAAGTGGATCCAACCAAGATGTCTGAGGAAATCATCAGGAGCTTAACCCATCACTTTACGACGTGTCATGATGAGTTTGTTGCAGAAATCAAGAAAGTTCAAGGCCTGTTTCAACGGGGAGAGACCATCAAAGACGAACAGAGGGAAAAGATTCTCGAATTTGCTCCAGACCTTGCCCTCTTAGAGATGCTGGCATATGGTGTCATGGATAAGTTCAGGTTTGGTTCACCCAGTACCGGTGATCTCATTGGCGATGGTGCTCAAGGAAGTGTGTTCGCTTGCAATAACATAAAGACACCTGAGGGAAAGCCTTGTGTAGTAAAGGTGGTAAAAGTTGCTAGAGAAGAGGTACTTAAGGATTTGACCCTGGAATTGCACAACACAAGGTAAAACAAATTTGGTCATATCCTTTAATGTTAAAATGCGCAATAAAAGCAATAAATATTATTACGCTTTTCTGCACACGCTGTGTGCGTCTAAATAGCGCGGATCTCATCTTCCCTCATCGATCCGCTTTTCTCTGTATTTTCTGGTTGGAGGCCACTTTAGCTGTCCCCGCAAAAAATTTTTCAGTGACTTTCTCTTTGCAGGTAACTGATATCAACGTTTTGCCTCGAATTTGAGTTCACTTCCGTCTCTATGTCATGGGCATTATAATTTTCCTCTCATTTTTTTCCGTCCACGCGTTGTATCAGTGAGAAAAACTACGTAAGATTCTCCTGATAATAAAAGAAGTGAAAGTTACCCAAGATGACGTTGTTTTTTTTTTAGATACGCATGTCTTTAAACACCTCTGATTAATTTGCAGGTCTTTGCGACATCAGAACATTCTGCCCATAATTTGCAGCATCGCGGAAGTCAATCCAGCACGTGGATTTTCTGTATCAATTGTCTCGGAGCGAATGATGTGTGATCTCCAAGTAGGTCTGCCCACCATCTCATCTTTGAGGGATAGACTTCAAATTGCTCTTGACGTCGCCAAAGCCTTACAGTATCTGCACGCAGAAGACATGATCCATCGAGATGTCAAAGTACAGAATGTTTTGGTGAGTGGAGCAATAAAATATTTTAAAAAGCAGATACAGTAAAATTATATACCACGCTGAGATTTCCCTGTAATGACCGAATTGACGTGGTTAATAAACTATTTAGTATATGTCCTGTTTGGTGCTATTCTTAAAAAGAATACAATTAAAAAAACTCGTTCTCGCTGCGGCTCTCTCCGTCGCTCAAAGAAGTATCGGTATGCACGTATTTTTCTTTCAGTTTATGAAAAGATAGTTACTTTTTTTTGTCGGTATTTTATGTTGTTTTCGCCGTCGCGCTCGTAGCTTTTACTCACAACTCAAAACAGCCGCCGAGCCCGGAAAAAATTTTCATAATGCCCGGTCATTACAAGAAAATCTTGCCCGCTGAGCAGCCTATCCGAAGCGCGCGTACTATTGTACGTAGCCATATAAAGAAAGTGGAATAACTCAGGGTTTTTGGACTAACTACCTGTTCATTTTGCTCTTCTTTCAGTTGGAAAATTCCAACAGGGCAAAGTTGACAGACATGGGCCTCTGCAAGCCGGAAGGTCTCGCTTCTAACTCGCTTGTAGGGACACCTATAAATATGGCACCAGAGATGATCAAACAACAGTACGACAAAACCGTCGACGTTTATGCGTTCGGCATGTTGTTATGGAGAGTGTGCGAGGGTAAAGGCAACCAACCGAAAAACGTGCACAAACATTTTCTCCCTTTGGTGATGCTCATGTTAAACGCCGTCGAAAACAAGACGCCGGAGAGGCTGGATACATTTCCTCAGAATTGTTGGGAACTTATGGAGCGTTGCTGGGCAAGTGATCCCGAAAAACGTCCCTCGATGGATGCCGTGGTAAAAGACCTGGAAGAGATCCTTCGAGATCCGAATTGATGGTCTAACAACAGATTCAGTCTTAGTGGAGTTTTAATCCATTTCGGAATCTTCTCCAGGTAGACTACCGGCCACAAGTAGTGACTCCAAAACAAGGCCGGTTGTATCAAGATAGTTTAGCGTGTTTTTTTTTTTTAATTTTGATTTTAACTAAAACATGTGCAGCGTTATTATCGATTCAGTATCCAACTCTAATATCTCATCATTGAAAACTGTAACCAAAAAGAAATTTCTGAGAAATTATCCGCTTCAAATTTACAGATCTCATGAACAAACGCACTTCTTGTATATATTTAACCAATAGATAACCACGGTCCAAGTTAACCTCGTTCTCACTCAACTAAAAAGGCCTTGGGAACAAGTTTTAATCTAGGTTAGACTGGGGTTTTGTCTGATGAATGCTTATAAAGGCCGAGGGTCCTCAAGGTGTAAGAAAGATAAGCAAGTAAGAGTCACATTACTGCGTTAGACGCTAGGAGAACGCAACTCCTAATCTTGGGATCCAGACCCCTTTCTTAAAGAAGAGTTCGGAATTAGAAGGAAGATTATAAGACCTTGATTTTTGCCTCCTTCACCTCTGCAGTTAAGTTTGTTCGTGGAAGTGTTGTTCCAAAAAAACTCTGAACTGTTTAATTTTTTAATTTCGCGAAGACTGAATACAAGCTAGACTGGGGCTTATATCCGGAAGCCTTACAACCGGATATGTTTTTTTTGTTTACATGGGCCTATTACTAGAGGGGGCCGAAAAAGAGCACGTTTACGGTAATAGTTTTAAAATGATGGTAGTATCCACCTAAAGTTAGTGAAGCACTAAGTGCTTCACTGCAAGGTTGGTTTTCATTAGGAAACATGTATATTGGATTATACGAATTACAACGAATTATGTTATGTAAGAGTGTGAGAACAAAAAACTAAAACTGCTAAAACCTCATTATAGATAATCTGCTTTTTTTTAAAAGGCGATCTGAATTTCGTTTTATTGGTGTTCGTTGTTGTTTGTTTGTTTGTTTGTTTGCTTTTTTTATGTTAGTGCTACATTGCACTATATCTCTGAGCAGCTATGGTAAAATCCATCCCTGATTACTTCCGCTTTGCTCTTGGAAAACATGCATGCTAACACTCCGAATGATCGCTCAGGGCAAGATACAATACTTCATTATAACAAGTTATTAAATTGCGCCCCAGCAGAAGGAGGCATCCTCGTAGCTTGTGCGTCTATAATAAAGGATGGATAGTACTTATAGTTAAAGTATGCAGTTTGTAGTATACCAGAAAAAATCTCTTCGAGCAGGGGCCACACGTTTAGTAATGATGACGTTTCAGCCCTAAACAACCGCAAGTATGAAGTTCTTCAGTGTTCTTTTCAACTGCAAGACCGGTTCGAAAACTTAAATACAATTTTTCGTCGGCCGCTACATTTCAATAAGTGCTTGTGTGACTCTTTAAGTGTAGCTAAATGTTAGAAACAGATTCTGTTTTCACTGTGGGGAAACTCGTCCCTATCGGTTAGTTTCATTATCGTGATAGTTTACTGACAACTTCTGCATTACACAGCCTTCTGCTTTGACGGTTAAGTTTTCATTTCCAATGCGCTAGCTTAAGGCTTCTAAATTAAACCTCTGAAAACACTCACACATTCGGCAGTACGTAATCTCTCACAGACAGAGAAAGCGGTCTTCATTGAGCGTTGCTAGAAATCATGTTTGATCCGTTGCCAGCATTCGTTTCTCCTCGCGGTATACTTCCCTCTTCAGTCGAAATGAAGAGCTTGCTTCTTTGCAAACAAGTGTTTAAACAACTCAAGCAGTGGCACGCTGTTGTGACCGTCTTCCACCGGTCTGCTGAACGGGAGTTCGCGGGTTCAAACCCTGGCCGGACCAACACTCAGGGTCTTTAAATAACTGAGACTTAAAATAAAAATGAGAAGAAAGTGCTGCCTCTGTAATGACATCTGCAAACGGTTAGATTTTGTAGTCTTTTCGGATAAGGACGAAAAACCGTAGGTCCCATCTCACAGCAGTTTCACTTATCTTGTTCTTGTGGGACGGAAAAGAACCCAGACCTCGGTGTGGTCGCCACCTTTCCTGGGTTGGGTGGGGTACATTCAAACTTAACCCCGCGTGAACTTCAACTACTGTCTTTCAGTTAGAGCATAATGGGGGAAGCTTAGCGCATGAACACATTACGGTGAACGAAGAGAGAACAATGGCACAGGTCCCACTAATATAAACCGACAGTGAAGTCATTACAGGGAAATTTCAGACCGAGGCCTTGATGTATTGACCGGAGGATAACGAGGTCAATGCTTCAAGGCTGAGGTCTGAGATTTCCCTGTAATGACCAAACGGACGAGATTTATAAGTTATTCATTATATGGCCTTTTCATTATGGACCTGAGCCTGCGATGAACTAAAACCAACAACTGGTCAGGGGATAACTTTAAGGAACGGTAGGTACTTCATATATGAAAGACTGCACTATAAGAATCTATATATCGGTACACTATACGAATCATATATGAAGTATCTACCTAAGGAACACGTCACCTCAATAAATTGTACACTTGAGCCCGCAATACAGTCAGGTGACAGTGGTCACCGTACGCCCTTTCTGACAGCTGTCAATTGACCGTAACATACATGTCCATAAGGATGTCCACTATCAAATTAAACACAGATTGTATATGTTTTGGAAACCTAGCTAGTACTGCCCGCTCATTACAAGAAAACAGCCAATCAGAGCGCGCGTAATATTGTAGTCATATCATAAAATTGTGTGATAAACAACAAGATCACCGCAAGTTTGTTAATGAGCCGATGACAATTATATTTAAAAAAAAAGCTATCGCGTAAACCGTGAAAAGAGATCATCAATGGAAAAAAGATAATTTTTGCTTTGAAACACTGGTTAACAGTAAAAACGTGATAACTTGCTCAACAGAAAACTGTAAGTTATTAATAGCTCACCAATCTTACTCGGAAACCCAGGAAAAATGTCCTCGAGAAGCAGCGCAACTCCACCCCCCCCCCCCCCCCCCGCCTCACCCCTCAGAGATTTTCCTTCCCTTCCCCGAGCCAACGGTGCTTGTGCATGCTCCGGATGTCTCGTCTGCTCTTTGACCCGGCTGGGCGGGCCAGAATGTTTACATGGAGAAAAGTTGATCCAGCTACGCCGTAGAAGGGTTACTCTTCTAGCCGTGCAAACGTTTTGTTTCTATTGTTCATCGTTCGACAAATTTTGTAGGGAGATGTAAGAAAAAATGGCTCGCACAGGGTAGCTTAGCCTGCGATACAGACGAAACTAGACTCTGGTTAAGTCCGTCTGCGAAACAGCGTCCAAATTCTTGTTCCGCGGCATCACCATAATTAGCCTGTAAAAAAATGCCATTGTCGATTTGCCAATCAAGATGAAAGGAAATTCGAAGTGCACTTCCGGTAATTCATCGAGTCCGTCGGGGGCCCAGAACAAGGATTTCGGCGCTGCTTGCCTGTGGGGCAAGCGATTCCGTTGGCGCAAAAAGTGGAAGGAGAGCCATTTTCGCGCGGCCCCCTACTCTCGTTCCTCGTACTTTGCTCCGAAACCGCACGGAAACGCTTGCTACGCAGGCTAAGGGTAGCCTGGGTAGGCGAGTGACCTTTCTACCTTAGACAATTTCTTTTTTTTTCACACAAATAAAACGGGACCTTGCTAAGCCACAAGAGAATCCGAAAATGTGTACAGTTGAGTCATGATAACTCGAACCTTCTAGGGAAATAGAAAAAAAGTTCGAGTTATCGGGAGTTCGAAGTAAATAACCGGAAATAAGGAAATAAGCAAATGGATGAGGAGGGAATGCAAAGCTTGGTTTTATTTTCAAGGATGAACACTGAATTTCAACTGGAGTGACAAAAAAGTAAAGACAAAAAAAATTGAAGTGGTTGTTTTGAAATAAATTCAATGTTTCGGAATATTACCTCGAGGTAATGGGAGGTTCGAGTTATCGAAGGGTAAAATTACAGTAAATCTACAAAGGAAATCCAGAGGAAATCGACTTTTGTTCGAGGTATCGGGAGTCAACTGTATAATCGACTGGTTGGCCGAGGTGGGCGAGGGTGGACGGCGAGGCAAAGTCGCATCTGCTGTTCGGCTAGCCTCCCACGCAGGCGTTTTTAGGGGAGGAACGAAATACGAGCTCCCCTAAAAACACCTGCGTGGGAGGCTACTGTTCAGCAGACTAAAGAATTAACAAGAGCTGCCCAAAGATGAAGAATTAAGTTTATTCATTTCAATTGGAAGTCGCTGTTTAAGCTAGAACCAAATGCAAAAGATCATGAAACGGTTGATTTGCTTATTTAAAACAAGATAATAAAACAGTTTCATAACTTGTTCCACATTTTGCTATCATCACAATACGAAAACTAGGAAAAGGCTTTAACAAAACACATTGCTTCACACACTATAAATCTCATCTACAGCAAGGACTTGATGAAATACTGGTAACATGGCTCAAAAGGAAGCACTCTTCCCCAAGGTTATCAACATATTTTGAGAAAATTTACAATTTCCGTTACATGCCCAAGCTTTCCAGGTAGTCTGCAATTACGGCTACACCTTTGTTGCTATTGCCCTGTTGGCAACCTTCAGAAGTGTGAGCAATGACAATTGCTGTCTTGCTGGCTTGCATAGTGATGGCTCCATGCTCTTTTTTCTTTGCAAGAACTAACTTCCCATCTTCCTGTCGCAGAAATTGATACTTGACCCCCTCTACATGGATACCACCGGCCTGAAAAGCTGTAAAATCTTTGCTCTTAAGGCACTTCGCTATGTTTGGTCCTTCTTGTCCTTGCAACTAGGTAAGAAAGAATAATGCCCGATAAATACATCAACACATGTTCACTAGACTCCTAAGCTGCTATTACTTTGGTAACACACAACACTCTGAACAACGATCAACACTTGATATCAAAACTCATTGTTTAAAACAAAATCGGCACACAGTAGGCCGGCTGTTGTAAGCTTTTGTGGTTGTGGTTTTCTAAAGAAGTACATGTATAAGAAAATATGACATTTAGAAAGGTTTCAAGACTAAAATGAAATAGTCTGAGGTCATGAAGCAGAAATACAAAAGCTTTGAAGGTAATAGGACATATGCATGATGGCGTCATTCTACTACTACGACCAGAATCCTTTTCATTTTTCCTTTCATATTCTAATTTGGTATTCCCAGTGAGGTTTCAAAAAACAAAAGCCCTAATTTCCACAAGAAAGCAAAATCCTGAAGGATTCTGGTCGTAGTAGTAAAATGACGTCATTGTACAAATGGCCTATTAGCAATTATTAAATCAACACTTTTGTTTCTTTCTCATGTGAGGAGAGAGAGTCCAAGTTAACTCTTCAACTGGGTTGGGAGGGGGAGGAGGGGGGGGGGGGGGGGGGCTAGTAATACATTTAGGATGGCCACCATGGCATCGACACTCAAGGCAGTAGGGCATGGGAGCAGCACTCAGTTTGCCTTGATAAAAGCCCCTGACACTGCAATGGGCATCCAACCTTTATTAAATGTGACCCTATTTTAACGATGCAGCAATCACTCCTACTTACATTCATATTCCACAGCTGAGAGAATTGTTCTTACCTTTAATGCACATGCATGACCGGCACTTGTCCAAGCAGCCCCACCATCCAATCCAATTATACAGGCTCTGTCAGAATGAGCAGTTCCTGAAGCATCTTTAGTTTGTGCGATAAGGTTATCAATATAGCTATCCCAAGACATTCTGATGACGTCCCTGTAGTGTTAGACAAAAGGCAAGTGAAAATAACATTGCTAACCATTTTAGAGTCCCTTAGCACCCAATCAAATGCAATATCATTTGCTTGTTTGACACTTAAAACTGAAAAATTGAAACAAGCATATTCACAGACTATATGGGTTATGTATACTGCAAAGGAATCTACCCTTACGTTTGGGCAGGCTCCTTAGAGCTCCAGGCCAGTAAACGACAACAAAAACTAACCCAAATTTCAGGTATTTTGTTTTGTTTTTTTTTTTTCTGGTTTGTTTGATGTTCACATTGACTAGGCAGATTTTGGATAGAGATCCTGACTGGTCCACCAGGAATAAAAGAGGCCATTTATATGTGTATCAGAGCCCATAGCCCATATGGGGAGGGCAAAAAGCTCCAGTGATCTGGACCAGACTGATCAAGTCACCAGCCACAGGGCATGTTCAATCCATTGTAAAGAAGGCTCTATACCACAGCTGAAAGCTCAGAATTTTCTTTCCAGTGTAGTTTCAAGTTTAATAGGTTTTTTACACATTATTGTACATTGCCAGAGTAATTTTGTTTGTTCCCATCACAAAACGTAAATAAAAAAATAATAATTTAAAGGTAGAAAGCCTGAAATAATTCAGGCCAGTGTAGTGCTCTAACCAACTGAGCTAGCACACCATCTGGGAGCTGGTCATTAAATCAGGCCTCAAAATTGCAACTGATAAGGTCGCCAATGCAACTAACATTTTCTTCTTGGCAACTAAAAATTCTGGTTACTGGCAACCAGGTTTCTCTATGATTTAGATTTAAATTAAAAGAGTAAAGTTAAAACAACCATTCCATAATATCTTGCTTTGCTTTCGTCAAATAAAATGTGCCAAATCGCATAAACAAAGCTAGTTTACCTCCAAATTTATACAGACTTTTGAAGGGACAAACAGTAATTGTCTGCTATCTGAAGTTTATGTTTGTGATCACATAACTTTTTATATCAATATTCATTTCAGTTTAAAACTTTTAACAAAACCTGCTAGCACTAACAAGCTACAAGCAAAGCTATTGTCGATAAGTCTTCAAAGCATGTTTTACACATGAAGTTCGTTAATACTAACTGACATCAAAGGGAATTATACTCAGCAGTCTACAGGTCACATTGGTAAAAAAATTGTTCCTGTGTTAGTCACGGTAAAGCTTTACCATGGATAAAATCTTTTGCCATAATGCACCTATCAATGTAAAGCCGGCGGGGAGGGGGGGGGGGGGGCAGGGCATGGGGTGGGGATTTGACATTTTTCAAAAATTTGCAGTCAAATTCCCTGCCCACGAGCAAATCATTCCAGTCAATTGCAACCAAATTTCCCCACCCCGGGCTGCACATTGCTGTCAAATATCCCAAAGCAGAACCCAAGAAAGGCACAATAAAAATATCTCCAAATAAAACTCTGCAATCTTTATCTATATTACATTGCTGCATCACCGAAGATACATGTTCCTGTTACAGCTGCAATTATACGTTTTAACCATAATCCGTGTTACACTGTGTAGAATACAGATACCTTTAGGAGAAAGTCCACATTTTGTAAGTTTGAATATACCGTTCTTAGTAAGGGGTATAAAGAAAGTCAATTTTATAAGCTTACAGTGATTGTAGCAAATGAGCCATACACTGATCAATTGTACTTGCAAAAATCAACTTGGTTTCTCTTTACTTCCCTTTACTTTGATACCACAGTATCTTAAGAGGTTCAATTGATCAAAAACACGCTAAAACAAACGAAATTTGAAGACAAAACAGTGAAATCCACTCAGCTTTCGCTTGTTCTCGTTGGCCTCCATGATTTCCAGATCTTTCCAGACCGTACAGCGCATGCATGAAGCGTGGAAGTGGGAAACATGTTCAGTCTCAGTCTTTTTCGTCCGAGTCGGCAGTCAAATATCTCCACGTCGGGCAAAGAAAGATTCAAATATCCCCTCCCCTGGGAGAACAAGATCAGTCAAATGCCCTACTCCAGGGCCAACAAAGACAATCAAATCCCCACCCCATGCCCTGTAAGCATGTGTAATAATAAAGAGCTTGGTGTATTCAGCGAGGGGAAACATTACAGGGATTTCACATAATTAAGAGACGATAAGATTAATGATTGTTTCGCTTATTGAATTTTAACTTGAGTACAAATTATCATTTAACAGGATTATTTACTTATTTATTACACCTTGATGGCAATAAATTAAGTTATGGACATAACAATGATAAAAAAGGCCATAAGGTAGGGCTTTAAATAACAGCCAGTCAACGGACAATGTCTGGTCAGAAAAAGGCTTTGTCCAGTCAAATCCTTGAATGACCAGACATTTTGTCTGTTCTTTTACACTTCTAATGTAATTCAGACCTTCACTTTTTTTAAATACGATTGGTCAAGATTGGACATTATTGACCTTCATGAAGGAAAAAAGTTGGGGGTGGGGGGTGGGGGAGAGAGAAACAAGGCGACCAGCTCAAGAACTTTTATAACGTAAACTGTTCATAACACAGGGCCTCTGATGGGTCGCGGAAAAAAAGTCAAATTTCGTGGGATTTTCAGAGACAAATTTGCGGAAAAAACAGATTTAGCAGGAATTTTGTAGAAAATTTCAGGTGAAATTTTGCCAAAAAACGATCGCTAAAAAACGGCCAATTTCGTGGAAATTTTCTGGGCTAGAAAGCGATCGGTTTTTAATGAAACAAGACGGCAATTTTGCCAATTTTTGGGGAGGGGGGAAATAATGAGCGTTAGCCTGTGCAATAACAACAACAACAGAAACACCGACTACTTATAAATGTTGCCTTTTTAAACCTGGCGATTTTGTGTTCAAAACCACTGCTTGCTTTGCAATCTCGTTTGGACTTGGTATTCTCTCGCACAGGTTTTCTTTTATCAGAGATCATCATTTGCTCCTTTAACAATAATGAGCTCAGAAATGTGCACGTGCCAATGGCAAAGCTTTTTATATCATGCACTGGCCAGTGCCCAGTTTTTTGCAATAATAATCTAAGAACACTGCGTATTGGGATGTTTTCTTGTTTCACTGACAAAGTTTCAAGATAAATTTGCAAGTTTATGGCAAAAAACATCCCCATTAGCCAAGATAAGTTTCAAATATGTTGAACTGACATGTATTTGGTAAGATTTCTACCTACCTATTTCTTGTGTTTTTGTGAATTTCGCGGCTCTGTCACTGTGCAAAATTTCAGAAGCCCTGCGCAGAGGGGTGGTAACAGTGGTTTTTCATTTTCCGGGAGTTGCAAGTTATTGCTTCGTCCTCTATAAAGTTGTTACAGCAAACTCAGGAGTAGGGTGTGTAGTGTTGTAAAGTATTACGTATTATAACAATCCGCATGTACTTTACTGTAAAGTGCAATCGGATAATCCTGGATGAAAGACATTTGTCCAGGCAAAAACGGGTTGTGTCCGAGCAAAAGTACAGTACAGCTCAGAGATACGCGACCAACGGACACGCAAAACACACGCACATTTTCTGCATTAACGCAAAATCGTTAACTAGTTTGAAAGCGCATTTTTGAAACTAGCTTTCGCTTTTGTTATGCACTGTTTAATGCTTCATTGTTTTGCGCTTTGTTTTCCCTAACCTGGGTAACTACATGTATAACAGATATAAAATCGAGAACAAGCTTAGCCTATCGAGAATCAAGTCTAGGATCGAGTTTTGCGAGACAGAAAACAAAAGATTCACCCAATACTGATTTCTCGGTAATTTTACATAGACATACAGCTGCAACACAACACGGCATGGTTTATTTGCGCAAGTGACTGCATGCTCGAAACAAGACCAATTAAAGTTATAAAGCGAATGTTTCTTCAAGGACATCTATATCAAGCTTCATTTCTTTAAGTACGGATTCAAATGCCTGCTCCAAATGCAAACAAACAGTGTATATAAGTCACATCATGTCTATTTTGTAACGTCAAACGATTCTGGGCTTATCTGGCATAAGCGGTAACCAACACGTCTGGCTGTAACATCACCAATCTTTGACTCTGAAATTGCGTTCGCAATCTTTGAAAACTTTCGAGAATCAATACCTTTTATTCTACTAGGAAATATAGCGAGTTCTTTAAAGTTTGAGTTAATCTCTCGTAAAATTGGGCTTGTTTTTTTTCGCGATGGAACTTGATACGGGTGAACTTTTTCGTTACCTAGCACGTGACTGCAAATACCGTGATGAAAAATTGTGCGATGTTTCAAGAGCGGATTGCATTGCACGAGACTATATATTGCTTTCAAAGCTCAGAAGCTCTTGGAGGTTTCTGAAGATTTACATGTACATTCAAATCAAACCTTTTATGTACACAATCACGTCTCACAAAAAGCGAAGGGAGAAATATCAAACTGAGATGCTACCGCGAATCGCGAAACAACACCCTGACTGTAGACACCGATGACCAGAAATTCAACTGCGATAATGCTGATGGACATTCACAAACAGGCAATCGAGAAAAAATGTCGGCAAGTTGAATTAGAAAGACAAGCCATAAGAACAAAGGCAACGAGAAGCGCCTTGAGACTTTGTTTACACACCGTCGATTGAACATTTATTTACACAAACTTCCTTCTATTGTGGATTTGACAGATATAAAGTCATGGATTGTTTTCAAGTTCAGCTAGTGAACTATTACGACTTCTGCTATTTCAATGATGCAAAATGCCGTTTGAACATTTCTATTAACGTCTCGATGCAGAGTATTATCGGAGCCATGTGAATCAATGCAAATTTCCTGAAGAGTAGTCAACTGTTACTGTATCTTGAATTTGCATAGTTCAGGAATTTCTTGCAAGAATTAAATGCAGAGTAGATTTTATTACTTTATAGAGTAGAAAGTTTTTTGTGATGTGAGAGAAGATAGAAGATTACTGAAAAATTAGTCTTCAAGTGATTTTGTGTTTGTTCATCTTTCGTTCTACTACGTATAGTGAAATCAAGCAGTCGATTACTGTGTAGAATCGAAACCCTGTTTCAGTCTTCACCGAGTCTTGTGGACGTTGTCAAGCCTTTTGTTGTGGCTGTTGCGACAACAATAACCCAAGAACAATACGCTAGCTCATACATACTAATCAGTTCTAATGCAAGCCCGTTTTGAAGCGGATTAAGTAAACAGACTCACGTTAACGAACTTCTGGCTAACTAGTTTGAAGTGCGTTAACATGGACACTTATCTCTGAGCTGTACTGTAGGTTTGATCAGACAACTTAACTTGGACAACTTGCTGGGAAATTACTTCAAGCCCTAAAAGGATGATTTGTAAAAGCGTTACAGCGACCCCATAAAAAAAAAAACACCTTACTTAAAGTAGATTATGATACAAAACATTTTTTAAAAAACTACCTGTAGCAATAACATTATTTAAAATATACAAGCCAATATATATTATTTACATTTCAATAAAAATGTCATAACTTTAGATTTAAAAAGGCAGACATTCAAAGCAGAGGAGATCTCAAAAGGCAGAATGTTCCATCTATCCACTATCCTATAAAAGAACTGTTTTTTAAGTACATTTGTCCTGGCAAAACTGATCTATTATCAAAGTGTCGAAATGAGTAGCGATCCTCTTGACAACAAAAATCCAAAAACTGAGAAAAGTCCACATCCATATAGCCATTGAGGGCCTTAAACAAAAAAGTGACATTAAATAAGAAATGTCTCTGTTCAAGGGTTAACAACTTGAGCTTACTTAAGGTGACTCGACCCAGTTTTTTTGGGGGGGTACCATCCTACTTTGAAGCTCTCTGGTATCCCCACCTTTACTTTTATCGTAAGTCTAACACATGGAATGGATAACATATAGATCAATCTACAATATAACATAAAAATTTTTGGCGATCGGAGTAAATGTCGCGTGGTTATAATGCCACGCCCCTTTGAGGTCTGAGTCGAAAATCTGCTGTTGCCGGCATTTTTTCGTGAAAATCTCTCGGCTACACATAGTGCGCATTAGTGCCTTGCGCTGAACAGAGTTTCACCAAAATCGCAAAGACCCAATTCGAGAAATTCAGCGGTTTCCAAATTTAGGTGATAATTTATGCGAAAATGATAAGCAAACTTTACACGGATTATATCTAATAAACTATGAGATTCATCTCTTTATTTTGGGCATCGTTATAACAGATGGGTCCTTGCAAGTCAGCAAAACGCTTTAGGGCCTTGTAAATGCGCGCAATTTCAAGCAAAGCAAACATATAGAAATTATAGTTTTCGCTATTTGTTGACGTTTGTCAGCGTTAAAGAGTCCTTCTCACGAAAAAAGCATTTTCTTAAAAATTCATAGTTTTTTTTCCTTCAAATTTTTTCAGGGCCACAATTGATTAACTAACTACCCGGACTCTGAATTTCATGGTCATTGAAAAACTGTGACATTATCTTCTATAAGCCCAAACTTGAGTAAACATTGAAGATTTTTAGCGTTTTGGCTGAGTTTGTGCTTTGGGAGTTGTCTATTGTTTCTAGTCTGTCATTATACAGCATTATTGTTCAGCACGCGTGCAAAGACCGCGCTTGGCTGACTTCCGAATGCTCACCGAGATATAATAATTTTGGTACAGTGAGACAGGCCATCGCGTGATACATAGAGGTTTAAGTCACAATTTTTAATCAATTCTCGTGCTTCTTGTGCCTTTGCAAAAAAATCAAGAAGTGCTACACACTAAATCTACTTACTATTAAAAAAATATCATTTTTTCATATGTTTAACGCAAGCCAATAATTAAACCAAGTCGTGACGGGAATATCTCGGTGACCAGATCGACTTTGTTGTTCGCCATTTTGAAAATCAATAACTGCAGGCCATATCCTTGCTGGCACATGGAACATCGCCTGAAGGGTGACCGAAGGCTGTCGCCTGAAGGGCGACCAAGGCACGAAGTGCCGAGTGAAAAAAAGGACAAGGGAGGAAACTTGTACCACGTGACTTCGTTCGCTGTGAACCGTATCACTCGGTGACGGAAGTCATGAATGAGACCGGAAACGCAGTAGCAACTAGAGAATCAAAACATCAGCTGTGGAGGGAGTTTTAAAGATCTCAGATCAGAGATATATGCGAAGGCAACAGAGTTTTAATTAAAGTGAAGATCTTTCAAGACTGGACATTTGTTGTACCTGTCAACAGTCTTCGATGTCTTAAGCGGGTTTCGCTCGTGCAAAGGTTTCCCAGTGGTCACAAAACGCACAGCCAAAGACGCAAGAGGTAACACTGTTAGGACCACCGAAGAATGGCACAGTCATGTTGATATTACAGTTGCCTTGTACGTCCGCTCTACTCTGCATCACGTTTTATTGCAAGATTACACACGACCTGTAACTCACTACCCGTAATAATTTAACATTCTCCAAACAAAACTAACAAGGTGGGCCCAGCGTGATACAGCATTGCAGAAAAACATTACCTTCACGGACTACAGAAAATCACTTAGTTATTCAGATCCAGAGGGTACTTTGGAAAAAATTGGAACCCTTATTCAGCCGTAATAAAAAGCTTCACGCTTCAAAAGAGGTCAAAGAAAATGCGCTTGCATCAGAGGGCAAATCCTGCCGACCAGAAACAATAACCACAGTAAATCGATATGTGTGTCATGACCTCTCAGTGTGAAACATGCGGCTCAAATCACATTTGCTCAGTGAAAATGACTATGTAGAACCTTCCGGAGCATAATCTACCCAGCACAGGAAAAAAACTTTACTGGAACGAGCAGCATTTTGGCATGGGGTAAAAGTCGTGTAGGCTTACCATCCCCTTTTATTGCTCCGATCTTCAGCACATTTACTTTACTACGTCATTTCCGTCACCATCTGTTGCGGTACACAGCGAATGAAAGCGCTATCTCGAAGCTGTGAATTTCGGTCGCCGAAAATGAATTTGAACGCTTTTTTATACCGTTTTCCTACAGTATTTGGCAAATACATAAGAATTCTAGATCAGGTTAGAAAAATCAGGTGATTTCGTTCAATTCCATTCGAGTTTCAGGGATTCGAAAATTGGCCCCAAATTTGTTTCCTCCCTTTCCGTATTTTATACTGTAAGCCGATCTTGCGAGCCCTCAGTCTCTTGGTTTGCCGTCTATAGAATGTGTAACGAAACTGTAGCGCGATCAAAATAACCCATTTTTTAAGTGGTTTTCGACGGGTTTTGATGTTCTAACGCCAAACACATCTCCTCTGGACCCTGTGGGAATTTGGGCAAATTGATCGCAATTCTCAACAGGTCATCCTGTACTGTTTCTCCGGGAATAAACTTAAGTGCATTGATTAATTATAATAATTTCGCTATGTCGAACATGAATCTTTTTTGCGGACTCCATTCCAAATTGTCTGATAAAAATTTAAGCTAATTGAGAATGAACGTCGCCTATCTCGGCAATTAAAATACTCCTTCTTGTTTGTTAATGAGCCCTTCGCGATAAAGTGTTGCGCGCCAACCCAAACGAGAGCTTTGCTGTATATTTATTGACTTCTGATGATGAATACGCTGTTTGTGGAACAAACAAATCAACTTCTGTGCTGAAAATAATAAGCAAAGTTTCTTTTCTTTGTGGAGGAGACTTTCGATCACTTGCGAGGCAACGAAAAAGATCAAGTTTCACTGATATGTAGATATGGGACGAACCTTTGAGACTTCAGACACTGCCGTACGATGATACTCAAGGTATATCTAAATGGACGTGAAAATGGGCAAAAACCATGGAAAGGAACTCAAAAACGTGTGAATGAATTTTTCACCAACTTGCCGTCTAAAACCTCAACGTCAATGCAGTACAACGGTCTATTGCCAGCGTAATTCAATATTGCAAAGGCAAAAAAAAATATTATGGTATTCATTATTTGACCGACCAAAGGCCGGGCTAAAAAATATTTGACCGGTCATCATGACCAGCAACCTGCTGTCTGTTATTTTGAGCCCTGCTTATTAATAACTTTCCTAACTGGTCGCAAAAATGTGACTACACTTTTTTTTAAATTTCGAGCACTGGAAAGGAACATGTGACGAAGCACTAAGAACATTTGCTAAGTTGTTCGGAGACTTCCAACAGATTGTAGCCACCTTTCCAATCGGCATGGCACATTCCTGGTTTTAAGAATCAAAGTTACTGTTGGGAAGCAGTCATACATGTTGCTAGCAAAATTGTATTCATAGTGTATTATAAAATTTAAAAATGAGTATGATAAACCTCTCACTTATTCAAGAATAATGGCTCACAACAGCTTGTATGCTTTCGCATCATCCAAGTTACATTGAGTCACGGCAGGGCTCAAAATAATGGCCGGTCAACGGACAATGTCCGGCCTGATCGTGGACTTGACCGGTCAAACTCTCGTCTTGCTGGTCATTTTGACCAGTCATTCTTGGATGCAAACATTTTATAATATTTTCCGTGTAGTTGTCGCTTAATGCGTTTTGCTCTATAACGCTGTAATGATTTCCTTTTTGTTGGCTTTTTTTGCTACTTTGCACTAAACCCTTTAAAGAAAAAGAACGCTGCATTAAATTTCATGTCGTCATGTCGTAATAAAACGTGATGAAACTGAGTTGTGGAGTAACGCAGTGATGCAGCAGGGGTGCTTACCATTTGACAGAAAATTTCGGAAATTCCGGATGGAAGGTAAATGGTAAGGTCACTTTTCGGAAATGCCAACTGAAAATTGAGGAGTACATTTTGAGGTAGTCCTTTCATTCCGGTCAGTACGAACCAAACGGAATGTTGCTTACCATTAACCAATTTCTCGGTTCCTTCTCGGTTCCAGACTCACCCTACACAATATTCGCCCTTTTTTTGGATTCAAACCGTATATATACCTTGCGATATATATAAATAGACATGAAAACGGGCGAAAATCGCAGAAAGGAACTCAACAACGTGTGAATGAATTCTTCACCAACTTGCCACCAAAAACCTGAACGTCAATGCAGTACAACGATCTGTTGCGAGCGTAATTCGACATTCCATAGGCAAAAAAAATTATAGTATTCATTATTTGACCGGCCAAAATTGGGTTTGTCCGGGCTAAAAAGTATTTGGCCGGTCATTATGACCGGCGACCTGCTGTCCGTTATTTTGAGCCCTGAATGGTTGAATGTTTGGTTTGGCATTGAAAAAGATACTTTAAAAATTTCATCAAATCTACTTGATAAAGAAAGCAAATAATATACTCAAGAAATCCCTGTTTGAAAATTCTTCAAACAACTAGCTAAGCACTTAAAGAAATACAACTTTGGTCACTACACATTACTAAAAGAACATCTTGACACCTGTGGGCAGATGGGATTTAATGAAACAGGGTGATGCAAGTAATTTAAGATAGCTTACTATTCCACTTATAATATAATTACTATATCTATATAGTGGGCAATTCTCCAAATTTGCTATAAACTTTCAGATCTAGACACAACCAGAGAATAGTTGCTTTTTTGAAAGCAACTATTAAAATATTTAGAGAAGGCTGCAACAGAGAGCAAGTGTACTTGCATAACATAGCTGTTGAAGATTCCGGTATCACCCAACCTTGTTTTCCTTTGTCAAGAGAGAATTAACTTTAACTTCATTAAACCGAAAAAGGTGAACAAAGAATGATTTGAAATGCACTATATTTACTTTAAAGAAACAGACATTTTCCTCGAATTAAACAGCCATGTAAGTTTGGTAAAGGAAACAATGTCCTTGAACTTTCATTTTCCCCCGTGTCAATGAAAACCATAGGATAACAACCAAAGAAAAGAGAACTAATCAAAGGTGTAATAAAAAGCTATGTTGTTATGAAGTATATACAGCAGAAAATTGAAGCACTAGCCGGCTTTTCACTTAGTTTCCGATAATGCGAGGTTGTAAAGATTTCGCCTGGAAGTGTTATTTGAGCTGCCCGAATTGACGTGTTTTATGTTAGACAGATGTTTCTCCACAAATCGAGTCCAGCCAGACAAAAGAGAGCGAAAGCTAGTCGATGTAAAAGCTAAGAATTCACTTAAAATCAGAAGGCAATATAATCATGCAACCCGCAGATGCTGCCACTCGGAGACGGCATTAACAATTCAGTATTCAGGGTCATATGGAAATTTTCAAACTGGTAACCATTATCCAGCTGAAATCAGGGCCTATTGTGTGTAGCGGCGGATAAAATTTATTGAGGCAAAAAACAAACAAGCGAATTTCGTTCGAACTGCAACAACGCAACGACGCGAGGATATTTAGGGCGAGACAGGAAAAGACAGGCACGGAACGCTGGAGCGATCAACCCACACAAGGAAACAGACAAAAATTTACATTTTAAAGTTAAGAAGCTATCGAAGGTTTCACAGAAAAAGTTTAGCTCAGCCACATTGCGTTTTAAGTGGGTTCTGGACAGACGATCTCAGCGTTTCAAAGCGCTAAAATGATTTAAAATTGAGTAGAACGATAACGTGGACGTGCGGAAACGCTGATTATGAAATTGCGACATGCGTCGCGTGGAAGGTTTCATTACCTCTGTTTGCAACAATTTCTGCCCTCAGTCGATGCAAAAACAAGTAAAAACGTTGTTTACATTTAAAGACAACTAAAAGAGTGTACAACTCACCAAATGACAGACGGAAAAAAGTCGAAATTCCTTCGCAGTCAAAGTATTAACAGCACACCACCAAGGTAGGCAAAAATCGAATCGAGGTGCGGCCTCTTGAGCCCGCGATATTTGTCTAGTTTTCAGGTCTCCTGCGGTCATGAAGAATGCATTTTGGGGGTGTGGTGCAAGAACGTGCAAGCCACGTGAGCGGAAACGGAAATTAGTTCATTTTTCAGTAATGGAAGCTAAGTAAGAAAGAACAATTTTAAAGTTTGTTGTTTTTGCAATTAAAGTTGCATTTTGAAGATAACTTTGGTGATAAAGAAGGCTGTACATTGAACTGTTACCCAAAGTATTGCACCCAGTGTCCTAGATTGGTCAGCGGGTGGATGTTCCATGTGACCAACCAGGCAGGGGAAACCCCAACCTCGTCCCCAGGGCGCTTTTCCCTGGCTTAGGAGGGAAAAGCGCCCTGGGGACGAGGTTGGGGAAACCCGGGACCAGTGACCCGTTTCTCGGAAGTCCCGGTAATTAGAGGGCCCAGAAATCTGCCGGGGGGTACTTGGGTTAATTTTTGCTGAGTTCGTGCCGAGGGCCTCTCAGAACCCCTACCCCATTATAGTCTATTCTGTGGCCAAATATAGACCTCATCTTAGTCACTTTCGGGCAAATGTAATACTCGAGTAACTTTTTGTTTATGCATCTAAAGCCTGTTAACTAGGTCATCCCCGGAAATGAATTAGCATTGGTTAAACTTAATGATGTAAAAATCTTCCCATTTTTAAATCCCTGCCTACCTGAATTCCCTGATCCCCAAAACCAGAAAAAGTGCGATCCCATTCTAGTAACTCTAATGAGAATGCAACCCCATTGTAGTCAATCCCTTTCGAAAAGAACGAAAAGAACTGAAATAAAACAACGTCTGTGTCGAGGCTAAAACAAAACCTAATGGCAGTTTCTTAGCCAGGACCTGCGCTTCTATTCTCTAGATTTTGATTCGACGGAATATTTGATTTCGGGCCCAAAAAGTTACGAGGACTTTCGAGAAAAGGGCCTTAGGCTTCATGGTGAGGAAAAACGGCAAATCTTGGGAGGTACTCCTGGGAATTCTTGAAGGGAGTGTGGCGCCCGGTTCTCCAAATCCTGACTCTATTTCAGACCGAAAAATGTCATTTTTCCATACTTTTCAGACCTCATGACCTCTGAAATCCATACCCGTTTTCGGACCTGGGGCCCGTTTCTCGAAAGTCCAGTTAACTTTACGGGCCCGAAATCAAATATTCAAATCGAAATAAAATGAAGAAGAGCGCGGGTCCCGCCTAGCAAACTACTGCATTTTGTTTCGTTAACTGATAGTTTGATCATGTTAGATGAAAAACTATTGAAACCTCGATCTTTAATGGAAACCAAGACAGCTTACCGGGCCCGTTAATTATCGGGACTTTCGAGAAACGGGCCCCTGGGCAGGGGCTCGTTTCTCCAAAGTCCCGATAACGTTTCGGGCCCGAAATCAAATATTCAAATCGAAATATAAAGAATAAGAGTGCGAGTCCTGGCTAGCAAACTACTCCATTTTGTTTCACTAACTGATAGTTTTATCATGCTAGATGCAAAACTATTGAAATCCTCGATCTTTAATGTAAACGGAGACAGCTTACCGGGCCCGTTAATTATCGGGACTTTCGAGAAACGCAGAAATTATGTCATCATTACTTAGATTAGAGCGCAAACAAAAAATTTTTTCAAATACATTTCGAATTCGCATATTTCTATTTCTTCCTTAATATTCATTTGGAATTGAAACGATAAATACGTTCATACGCTCCCGTAGTTCCCTCAAAAACCATTGCCGATTCCAGACCAAAATGTGCAAAGTGTATACCATAAAAACCCTACCCCTTCGGGCGGTACATACCTATATGGTTTATATAAGGGAGTATCCTTCAGGTCAAATAAACTCTCGCTTCGCTTGCCGACAATTTGCGCTGTCAGGAGCGAATAAACGTTCTTAGTAAAATCCAGCTAGTGATCTATTATCAATGCTGCGTTCTGATTGGTTGAGCTACTACTAGGCTATATGTTATAGCCCCCTAGTAGCGAAAAGCGCGGGCTTTTTGGCGGCAAAAAAGGATTAAAGTCTAGCTTTAACAAGCTAAATTTTTTTTATTCTCGATATCTTTGACCAACTAGTTGGATTTTACTAAAACAATTATTCCTCTCGCCCTCATTGCCTCCGAGTCAATAACCCATGAGGCCGAAGGCCTCATGGGCTATTGACTCAGAGCCCATTTGGGCTCGAGGAATAATTGTTAAACTTTACGCATGTACTCCCGTACACGTGCGTACAGCTGAAATATTCCTGAAATCCACGCCTGAAAGCATGAAAGCATATATAATTAATTCTGGATGGCCGATAAATTATCGCATTATATTGGAGTTTCTGTTCTCGTTTTTCCTTTATCTTTGTATTATTCCATAAACTGGACGTCAAGAAACGTCATCGTGGGGCAGTGGGGTGACAGGCAAGAGACTGAACTCTCTTGCAATTCTGCACTCTCTTCTGTTATTTTTTTTAGGGATACCCACACGCTGTACCCAACGAGAGCCTCTGCAGAGGAGCGAGTAATTCTGCACATAAACAAGCATAAGGATGTTGATATTGTTGGCGTTGTAACAGAGTTTGCCCGTCAGAAGGGTAGACGTCTCGACCTTTGCATGTAACCTCCTTGATATCGTTACTTTTTGCTATTTTTTCCGTAAACACTGAACTTTACCGATAAAACTAGGGATGGGTAAAATAAACAACTAACTACTGCATTTTCAATACAATACAATACAATACCCTTTATTTAACGTGGTCAATGTTCTTAGCTAATTAGCTACTTTACAGACATGCCACGAAAAATAAATAAATAAACTAGAAATAATAATAGAAACAGAAGATTTCTCCTTCGTCTTTGTTGAAAATTTCCTGCAGAAAAAGCAGGGAATGGCCTTTCCGAGGCCCTAAATTCAAACATTTTATGGGGGAGCATACCCCCAGACCCCACTAGTTTGGTGTGCCTTCGGTGCCCTACCGTTTCTTCCCGTGCGTACACCTTCAAGATCTCACGTTAAGCCCCTGGCCGTTTTCCCCACCAAAAGAACTTGGCGTGGTCCCCGGGGGGGTACTTTAGGAATTTTCGGGTGGAAATGTGCCGCTGGGACCCTGGAACCCTTAATTAGCCTATACCAGAGCTAGTTCAGGTAAATTATGCATACCCTAGCTATTACATTACTGGACTAAACTTCCCAAATCCCCACTATCCTAGAGTAGCTGTTTTCCAGAAACTGCTGAGGCCACAAGCGCAGTCCAGCCAAAACCAAACCGATTTGATCTTTTTTTGTATTTTTGATTTGCAATTCCCGGTTTCCCTAGTCTAGACTAAAATCTTCAACCAATTGATCACTTTCCTGGAAAATGATACGATTTTCTAGACCCAAACTCTCTGAGGCATGGTCACAGGGTTGGGAAACTACTAACCTTCCACCAGGCGGTCTTTCACGGTCTTTTTCTTTGGTTTGGAAACAACAGCAAACAGATCCCAATGCCTACGGCGAAGAGAAAACAAAATATTTCTATAACATCGTATTATTCGATATTTTCGGTTTTCAAGGTTTCCGATGCGGCGGCGTTCACTGATTGATCAGAGATTCAAAATCAAGGCGGGTTTATTTCTAAATCACCGGCAACAATTACGATAAATAATTTGTAAATGTTGTGCAAAACTGAAATGATGTTGTTCAGAGTTCCACAGTCTCGATTTCACGAGGATACTGAATAGTACTTGTCTGGATGGAGTGTACCTAGTTTTTTCTTGAGCTCTTCGAATAAACACCGCATTCTTCTGGTTGGGTGCGGCGTCAGTTTATGACCAGGTAGGTTCGAGTAGGCCCCAATCCATCTAATTAAGGCCTCATGCACCCCCAAACGGTGGTTTGGGGGTGCATGAGGCCTTAATTAGATGGATTGGGGCCTACTTGACGGGAAGGTCGCAACAAGTCAAAATCGGTAGTGCTCTGTCCAACAGCGTTGTTCCAAGGGGCAGTATCCCCCAGGGGACAAGACTAGCCCCCCATGTTGTTTGCAATCCTTGTCAACAACCTAGTGAAGGACTGGGAAACTAGAGTTAAGTATGTGGACGATCTCTCAGTCTTAGAGATTATTCCTAGATGTTCAACCAGCATGCTGCCCTTTATAGCTAGGGATATTTGTTCTTGTGCTAGTAGTCATGGTATGAAGCTAAATCCATCCAAATGTAAAGAGTTACGCATAGATTTCTTACAGTATAAGCCCTCCGACCTACCTCCCTTACAGATGTCGGGCATTATCATAGAGCAGGTGCCATCCTATAAGTTGCTCGGTGTCCATCTGTCGCACAATTTAACGTGGTCTATTCACTGCGACTATATTGTGAAGAGAGCACGCAAGCGTCTCTACGTTTTGCGTGTCTTAATAATATCAGGCCTCCCACCAGCTGAACTCATTCAGGTTTATTGTAGCCTTGTGCGGCCCATCTTAGAATATGCATCTCCGGTGTGGGCCGCGTTACCCAACTGTCTGGTTCAATTGGTGGAAAGCGTGCAGAAGTCTGCACTAAGAATAGTTTTTCCAGATTGCTCTTATGAGTTGGCACTCGTGCGCTGTGGCTTGCCTACACTTTTGTCGCGCCGTGATGAGGCTTGCAGGCGTTTTATAACAAACATCAAGGAGTCAGGGTTCCTTTCACACCTGCTGCCGCAGCCCACGAATGTCGCTCATGGGTACGGGTTGAGGTCGGGTTTTTCTCGTTCTGAATTCCGCTTTGTCAGAACGGACCGCCTTAGTAATTTTGTTACCCACAGTTACAATAGGATTGAATTGTTTTTGCCTTCTGTGCCATGTGTAATTATGTGTTCTGCGTATTCTTGACCTCCCTTGTAATTTAGTGTTATACACTACCAAAAGGGTTTAATAAACTGATTATTATTATTAAATTAAATTACAGAATTACAGAATTAAAGAATTGCAGTACTTGTTACGTTTCGTTTCGTTTCGTCGAATACCCTAAGCCCTACACTGCGAACATGTTCGACTACTTCGTACCCGTAGTCAAAAACGATGTATCAGAGGGCACCTTCTGGTGATTTTTATCAAGTATTTTATGACATAAAACTTGCCTTTCTCTCAGTTCTCATTGCTAATGCGAAGAGCTAAACAAAGACGAAACTAGCGTCAGTCAATCGAAATACAAGATTTGCAGTAGACTGTGTTGAAAGGACTTTTCGTAGGGGACTAGCTTACCCTTACAACAAAACAACTTCTTCTGGATCACTGGTTGTTTATTGACTTGCAGCTCCTAGGTTTACAATTCACTCTTCAATGTGGTTGTCGTTCTCTTACTATCTTGTTGTTGCATCTTGCTTTTACACCGACTAGCAAACCCATCGTCTCTAGCAGCTCAAATTAATACTTACGCAAGTCTTCTATAATTGGCTAGAAGTGACTCATCCCGCATGAAACATCAGTGAGGCGTTTGCCCTGTCAAAATAATTTTCTTTCTCAGATTTCGCTGTTAAGATTGGGCTTTCCAGTCAGTATAAAACAAAGAGAGCAATATCAAAATTACAAAGGTGTTTACTCATATACAAGCTTTTCATATTCGCAGATAAAAAGCTACTAAAATTACAGTTTGAAAATCCTGACTTGTTGTCGATTTAGAGAGGTGTGAATCTTCTTCTCCGATTGTGATTAGCTAAACGTTCTTATGAACTAAAAATGCGATGCCAAAAACACAACCTTACGAATCTGATCACAACACTGGTGGCTAACAGCTTCTTACAGGTCATTTAAATTAAGAGGATCAGTTGATGTTTTTAAATCTAGATTGAAAACTTATCTTTTTAGACTCGCTTTCAATTGACTTTTTGTTTTAGTGCTATTGTTAGTTAGTTATTTTCTTTTTTGATTGTAAAGCGATATAGAGCTTTTGTTTATACCGCTATACAAATAAAGTTATTATTATTATTATTATTTACAGCTTGAAGAATCAAAACAGCTACGGCAGTGACCAGGAAATATCTTACTATTATTATTTAAATACTTTCAGCTTTTGATAAGTAACACCATCTACAGTATGAATTCGACTGAAATTAAGAGAAACCACCCAGAACTTATCCAAAACAGGGACAGGAACTATTTCCTGGCAATTACCAACGTACGACCAGTCAAGGTCGAGATGTCAAACCAAGCTGTATTCGAAAACGCAGACAACGCTTTATGTAACCTGCCGAAACCAGTAGAAACGAAACTCTTGTCTTTACAATTCATGTTAGGAGAAACTTTCTATCCATCACTAATTAAACTTATAAGCCAATACTATGAGTAGTGAAATAACTTACTCAGATTAAACAACAAGAACGCTTACACTGAAACTTAACTACAAACGGGCATCGTAGTAAATGCCACTAATGGCTAACGCAACTCTTCGACCAACACTTTCTTTTGATGAGACAGAGGTGAAAGAGTTAACAGAAAATCATTTTCTCACTTCGAGAGATGGTGTCCTTTGATCAGTGTTGATGTACAGGAGTTGAACACGAAAGTATAAATGAGTCAAATTACTTTTATGACATTTTCCTTCACATAATACAAATATTTCCCCAAATCGAAAGAAATCCTGTAATAAATCAAAACACCAAATAAAATTCTTTAAATAATTTTTAAGCAAAACGTACGCACTAAAAACGTCTTTCATTGCTTCAATTTTGATTATTTAACAACTGTGACTGCGGGCACATGAGGCATGAAGACCCGTAATAGCCCGTTGACAGTGTTTTTCTAGTTGTTTTTTCTTCCTTGGCCTTCATTGCTTCCGTACAGGATAGCTAGTCATCAATCTGACATTAGGCAGTCTTAAGCTGTCAAACCTTTGCTCAAAGGACGGGGGGTTTGATTTCCCGTCGGCTTTTTTTGATTTCTTACTCCACAAGCCAAGCTCAGTTTTCTGTGGGTAGCAAAAGCAAGCGAAAGGGCGATAACTCGCCCCTCACGCTCGGGCCTACTACCGGAATCGGAATTGAGAGGCGAAGGGCGTTGAGAAAGTGGCTACTGCCATAATGGTATCAAGAAAAACCAAATTATTGCCTGAACAGAAGTCGTGATCCTTTTCTTGACGTCGCCGGTTTCCGAAGCAACGGTGTAGCCTATAAACACCCTTAATTCAATTATCAAATCCTCGCGAGGTTTCCATACTTGAATTTTGATGATCATCAGTTTAGCACAAAAAAAAAGAGGGTGGATCAGAGCCACCTTAAGTTTTTTGAAAATTTCAATGTTTGTATGCTTATTAAACCCTCTGATTTATAGTGGAGGCCATCTAAAACGTTTTTGAGTTGAAAGTAGACGATACTTATATATCGAAACTTGAGCTTCAAGTAAGGATGGTTTATACAACTTTACAAGCTACACTTTTGCCAGCCTTAAAAATCAATTCATTCAGAACATCGGAACCAGTTGTGTAGATCTAACGGCGATGTCACTCCTCGATCCAGAGATTAGAAGTAAAACTAGTAAAAAAAGGCCTATTTGGCCGTTAAAAAGATAATGATATCACTACTTTCAAAAGCATAGGGTAAGCTCGAGCGTAACTGATTGAAACAATGATAGGACCGACAGAAACATATAAGGCTTTTGAGGTCTTTTGATCGATTACAGATGCCAGTGAATCGGACATCGCTAAAAATAACATTCTTCAAACGCACTTTCGATGATCCCAGAATGTTTTCGTACACGTGAGACATAAAAATTTTAATTGACGTAATAGGCCAGTTTACAGTTGTGTGTTCAGTGCCCTGGCCTTTGAATAGAAGCGAGGCTGGTGGTGACCTTGTTTTGTTAAAAACCTTCCTGCTTCTCATGTGCAACAAATCGTGGTATTCTCATGCTAACAAGCCCGTGAACATGATCATTTACATATGAAAAGCAAGAAGGTTTGTAACTAAACAAGGTCACCGTCAGCCGCTTCTATTCAAAGGCCTGGGGTCCGTTTCTCGAAAGTCCCGGTAACTTTTCGGGCCAGAAATCAGATTTTCAAATCGAAATACAAAGAATAAGAGCGCGGGTTGCATGTAAACAACAGCAGCTTTGCGGGCCCGTTAATTATCGGGACTTTCGAGAAACGGGCCCCAGGGCACCAAGCACACAATTGTAAAATGGTCTATTCAAAACGGCCCAGAAAAAGACGTACGGCGAAAAGAACTTGCTGAAACCGTCACCCTGAGTACCAAAGGACAACTCCGTAATACACAAATCCCAAGATTATGAATTGCGTTCTCCCAACGTCGAGCGCAAAACAATCGAATACAGCCTGTATATTTGAGTACTAGAACCTTCGGTTTTCAGTCAGGTTTTCAAAGATTTCTCACTTTCGGTTAAAATCCGAGCCACTTTTAGACTGCTATCTCTTATCTTTTTTCAAATCCCTTGAACACACTCAGTAAACCATTCAGTTTCTAAAAAATGATACAACAAATTTCCACAGACCATAGACAAGTATGACTTTAGCAAACCTTTATGCTCTAATTAGCAAAGCGAGGTTGATGAACCGAAGGTCGAACCTGACACAGCAATCTAAAAAATTGTGCCATCAGTTCGGCATGGCAGCACACTCGAAAATAGAATAGTGATCGGCGAACTGGCGGAGTAGACTAGCCTTGTATCTTTATTTTCTGTACAACATTTAGCCAGACTGAAATAAAACTGAAACTTGCAAAACTAAGGTACACCAGAGTTGTAATAACGATCGTAAAGACCCGTCTCAACTAAAGAACGCGTAAAAAGATTAAAAAAACGAACACCCGGGCAACAAAAACAACAAGCTACAATTTAACTCAAGCTTAACCTAATTTTTTTTTTACCGGAATCGAAAACAATACCGGCAGAAACTACGCTCTCAGTTGAGCTAACAAACACTTAAGTTAAATGACATGCTATGTTGTATGTGGCGACTTCAGGTTGAACCGAACTTAAATAAAAGTGCTTACCTTCCACTTTTCTCTCTTCTTGGAGAAGATTTTCCGGGGTGAATGCCGAACCAACCAGTCTACCAACCATATTGCTGTGTCGATCCGTGAACTAAAAATCACTAGTCTTTTACTTCAGTTTTCAAATTCAAAAAGGTAAATCTGTTCTACCAGTCATGGAACCACGAAGGAACGATGCTCTAAACAGTGTCCAGCAAAAAAAACAAACAAACAAACAAAGACAAAACAGCCTTGAAGTTTCACGAACGCTGCGAACTGCGGTGACCGCCGGTGACAGAACTTGTTTGGCGGGAATCAGTTTTCTTTCCCCGGATGTAGAAGGTCCACCTCCGTCTTCTAAAACCTCCTTCAAGGTCATAAAAGAGAGAAATTCGCCAAAGCCAAAATCAAACTTCTTCAAAGGTAAAGTTGTTACTTTCGCTTTTCAAAAATTAATACATTGCCAATTTGCTAATTGGGGGTCGGTTATTAGACAAGAGACATTTATTTGAGACGGGGCGTATATCCCTTACGCAGTTTAGTCAGTGAGCAGGCTCCCGTGGGAACGTGGTTGAACGCGGGAGTTTCGCTCCTCTCCTTTCCCTTTTCCCAAACTTTTCGCTTAATGGCTGCCTTCTCCTGTTAGCACGCCTTCACCCATCCGGTGAAGAGACATTTATGACGAAGGCAAGATCACAGTTTCCTTTTTAGCGGGTGGGGATAGGGTGAGGGAAAAAGAAAATAGACGTTCTTTATTTTTCTTTCTCGCGCTCATCGATGTTTTCGAAAAGAACGAAAAGAAAAATAAAACAACGTCCGTGTACAGGCTATTGCAAGAAGAGGCCTCTTTTCCTCCCGCGCGCCGAATATCTGGCTGGAAAAAGCCAAGCCTCGACTAGCAGGGAACTTTCACCCCGTACATATATATAGCTACTGGGTACAATCTGCCCACTAAAGACATAACCGACTCGCCACCTGGAATGGAAATTTGTGGCACAAAAACTGCGGAAAAAAATAACAAAAATGTAACAAGGAGACAGAAGAATTTGTGACGGTCCAGGCCCATATATGGGCCAGCCACGACTGATACATGGCCCTCTGGTATTTTTCAAGGCAAAAAGAAAAAGCAATGCATTCCAAAAAAGTGGTAGCTAGGGTAAAAAATAGAGGAAAACAACACTGATAAGGGCAGTTGCTGAATTCATATTTACCAGGGCCAACTTTTGACTAAGGGTTATTATTGACCTCTGCATTCCAAATTGTATTTCCATTCATCAATCTGACAAGCAGATCAGGGTTCATGAGCTTGAGCATTGTCACTCATTTTCTGCATAGAGTTTTAATTGCAGTTTGCGGATCAAAAATGGACGTAAAATATCAAGAGAATAAGGACAACATAACATGACACTCCTTGCACCCCTTACTTCGTACCTCTTTCTCACTCTCCCACCCCCCTTGCCTTATCATCCCTCCCTCCTGAATGCAACCCCCTAATTTCAAATTATTACTAGTTATTATTAGAAAACAGTTAGAGTGGTTTTCGTTTGAGTGTCGTAAAACCAAAACCAAAGTAATTACTCTGGCCAATCACATAGGACACAGAAAATACGTTGAACCAATGAAAACTCGAAGTAATTACATGTGGCTGACGCAAAGCGCGGGAAAATGCATGCGAGCGCGTCACAATTGGCTTTGGTTTTACTTCTGATTGGATGAAAAGGTGGCGTGAATCTTTTAAGCCAATCGCATCGTGTAGAAAGTGCAAAACCAATTACTTTTCGACACTCAAATGAAAACCGCTCTATCATAATTATGATAGTATGACTAAAGCAAGAACTGCTATAGATCCTGTGACTGACAATGAGCCTTTATACCATTAGGTATAGCTACTTGTTGCAATTTGATTGGTTACTAAAAGTCCCTAAAAGTCGTAAGTCTATGAGGTACATATAATATTTCAGGCACAAGATTCAGTGAGGCTATGAGCCTCACCTCGTTGTGGTCGACAAAGTTATTCATATCCACATTATTTAACTCAACCTTAATAATGAACATTTACACAGTCACATAGTCCTTCAAATAACTTTGAGTTTTCTCTTGTGACCTGAGATCTCTATAGCTATGCCCAAGATCCTGCGTGATGATTAGTGGAAATGTTCTCACTGACTGCATCCTTTAGTTCCAGATTTTGCTCGATCAGCGTGCAGTGCTGACTATTAAAGGTAGGTCATCATCCTCTGTCAATTGGATGTCATGTGCACAACAACAACAACACCAAATACTTTATTTGCATGACCATAAAGGAATTACAGTATTGCAAAAGCTATTAGTCTAAATTTAAGACCTAATTCAACTAATTAGTACGTGCAAAACATTACAAAACGTTACAGTTCTCATTCATTCATTCATTGATATTAATTTGGTTCTTAATTCAAAGCATTGCGAGATAAATGAAGCTAATTGACAGTTAATTAAATAATCAGAAGAATTCATGAGAAGAGATATTAAAGTATCGTGAGAAAGTGATTTGAAGTCAGGTATTTTAGTTTCTAGTTTGGAGAAAAATATGTCTCTGATCTGAGAAATAAGCCTTACAATCTAGTAAGAAATGATTTTCATCTTCGATTTTGTTACTTGTACAAAAGTGACATATCCTTTCATTGCGAGGAATGTTTTCGTATCTACCTGTTTCAATTCTAAGTTGATGACTACTTATTCTAAATCTAACTAATGCTTTTCTCGAAGGGTTTTTTCTTGTTAAAACTAGGTACGACGAGGGGCTATAGTCGTCTTTGATTGTACAATAAAAACTGAGTTTTTGTGATTGTTGAAGGGTCTGATCACCAGCAAGAGACGTATTTATTTTTCAGTATGCCGATATACCTATTAACTATTGAGTCACTTAATGAATTACAGGAAAAGTCATAGTTTAAATCATAGTAGTCAACCATTTTCATGAGATTAGAGTAAAAGCTAGTTTTTCCGTTATGATTCATGATCAGGTCATGTTATTTGAGAATGTGATCCACATGCCTACAGGTTTACCGCCCTACCTTCACTCTTGATCATATATGACTGTGACGGTCCAGTTCTGCTTTCAATTTGTGCCTTCTTACTTTTAGCTCACAAACTAAAATTCTTAACCAGGACCTTGTCCTACTCATCAAACTGTGAAAAAATTCATACTGTCCTTGCATTGTAATGCAGCTCTTTCTGGGATGATTCAGGGGCACCCAACGAGAATGTGGTAGTTCAAAACCACTATTTTAGTATTTAAACGGTAGATATGGGCAAATTTTTATCCCCTAAAAATTTTTCATCTGTTCGGATTTCCTAGCTGAAAGTCTAGTGATGCGAAAATTATAGGGATCAAAACTTACCTTTTCGAAAATTTCAGCCAGAAAAAAGGCTTCCGAAAATTCTAGGTGACCTTTTTAGGGTAAAAATCCGTTAAAAATGGGCAATTGTACCATTTTTTTGACGTTCGAAAATCCTAGGAGCGGCAGGCAAGCAAGAACTGATTTTGCAACAAATGTTCCGAAAATTCTAGATCTCAAATCGTCTTCCGAACAGATATTCTCCGAAAATTGACGTTGGGTGCCCCTGATGATTGTTAGGCTTCCTTGCATCAGGTCAAACAAGATCCAGCCAGATTAGTGAGTGGCAATTGAACATCAGCTCAGCTGGTATAACTCTGTTAATTGTCTGTGGCATTGATCTATAGGCCAACAAAACTCTGCTAAATTTGGTGAGTGCCGTACAGTGTACCTTCCGATCCTTCCCACTTTTTCATCCCATTTTTGAAAATACACACTGATCTCTCAACAAGACCATGAGACAAAGACTGTACAGGGGGACTTTTCACTTGTAAAATTCCATTTTTGCTCATAAAGTTGCCAAATGCTTCACTTGCAAATCCGAAGCCAGCCCTGAAACTAGCATGTCAGGCAGTAACCGATGAGTGGCTAAAGTTCTTTCAACCAGCTCTATGGTAGCTGTCATTAGTAGCTGGTTCTGGATGTTGGATACACCTCATCCACTGGTTTGTGGAGGTGTGTGTGGCCAAGCGGTTAACACCTCGAACTCTTGGTCTGGAGGTCTAGCGATTGATCGATACAATCAATATCAATCAAATCAGATTTACCGATTTTTATCGATTTATGGATTAATAAATCGATTAATAAATCGATACCGATATTTTTATTCATTGACTACTCAGGGATAAATAGCTACCGACAACACACCGCTGGGGGTAATCCTGGGATGGACTAGCATTCCATCCAGGGGGAGTAGTAATATTCCTAGGCGTACCTCATGGTAATGAAACTGAGAAAAGCTCCGGCTGTTTGGGCCTTTGGCTCATGTGCGCCCTTTTACTTTTACTTGCTATATGCATTTAATTGTCCCATAAATGGCCCTGCACAGGTCTATGTATATGTGGGACCAAGGCTTCCCAGGCCAATATTTACCATGGGTGAAGAAGAGCAATGGGCGGTACTGCTCTATATATGTATCTAACATACTTCACATGACTTGACCTTAGCTACAATGTCATCATCCAGCTCTAGCCACCATGCCTACACTGTAAATGTACTGAAATCAAAAGAAAGTAATGCTATGCCAGGTCCCTTTGGACCCGGATCAAAATTTTTTCACCACAGCAGATGAAAAACCTTTTTGCTAATTTAATAATATACAGAGGATATTACACGGCCGCACAGAGATATGAAATTTCTCTGCGAGTGTTGACTTTCATACCTCCAAGCGGCCATGTAATGTTCTGTTTAATATAAACACCAATGAAATGCCAAACCATTTCACTGAAATATTTTTTTGCTGCGAAGGGCATGATTTATTATGTAGCCATAGCAATGGTGATCTTTTCACATGTGAAAATAACGTGTTACCTGTTTTTACGTGTAAAGATATCATGTTTTCGTGCAAAAGCTCACCTGGTATTTTATTGGTGTTTATGTACTACTTAAATTGTCTTTCTAGACTCAGTGTGCAGCTTTTGTATGTGAGCCTTGATATCAACCATTTCCCCAAGGGGCACACTCCCTAGTGTGCACTCTTCATGAACCCAGATTTTTCAGTTTTGGTCATCATGCATTCTTAGGGGGTGGATGGCAACTGACTTTAGGCCTTACATGTACAGGTCCCTCCTTCTGAATGTCTGAATCTGCGCCTAATTGTTATGGATCATTATACATTTCAGGGAAACTGCCTACCTACCCCTCCCCTAAGCCAACATTAACACTAATTTTTCAGTTACATTTAGGACAAAATGTTGACTTAGGGGAGGGGTAGGGGGCAGCTTCCTAGAAATTATCCAGTTGCACTAATGATATTCCTGAATTGGCCAAGCTGCACACGCGCAGCACTTATTTTACTTGCAAATATATTTAAATTCGACGTGGCCTCTGTTGCAAGCCTAGTGGTTTCTTGAGGACTACGTATATACCGCCAAAGGATGCTGCTGTAAACTTACTTTGTACTTAAACAAGGCAAATAAATGATGACAGGAGCCGAAGTAGTGGGCTCCTGATGATGATGATGATGATGACGATGATGATGATGATGGTGATACTATATTTTTAGAGACAAAGGGATTGGGGGAAGAGGGTGCATTGTAGAAACTTCCTAGTTAAAAATAATGCAGATCGTGTTTGCTTTAAAGGCTATCTTGAAGTTACTATACAGTCCCGGCTTAAAAACGCGCAGTCGGCAGCCCAATGAACCGGCCCCATTGTGGGGATATTGTTTCCAAATTTGGTGGGAACTGCGCGCGCATGGCAGGTTTGACGGCAAGGAAGCAAAGTACTAGTTTCGTTCTTAGGCTCCAGCAGCTAAGAGGTCGACCAGGCGGCCTTATTAAAGACAATGGGGAGTTGAAGATACTACGAGAGCGACGGCCACGAAAACGTCGCTTAGAAAGTGAATTTGCGTTCTTTCAATCTCTATCGCGATTACTTCAACTCATTAACTTTGTCAAATGTGGGCGAACTCTTTTTGAGCCGAATTCCTTAAAACCATACTTAAATTCAGAAAGGGGAAGAAAATTTAGCCGTCGCTTGTTTACGTCTCCCATAAAACGTGAAATTAGGCATTTTCCCGTCGTAGTCCTGCTGTGACGGCAACGAAATGTACAAAAAAGTGTGACGTTGTTGTTTTGCTTATTCAACAAATTGCTTTTTTGACGTTTTCGTTGTCGTCGCCGTCGTGGCATAACTTCTACGGCAACCTCTACTACGGCGGTCGTTCATGGATGCGGAGTCCTGGGGAGAGTACGACACCGTAGCCCTTCAAATTGCCCAAACAGGGCTCGATTAAGTTTGGTAATCGAACCCAATCGAACCAAAAAAATCCCCGTGAGAGTTTGATAAGTTCGTTTTCCGAACTCAATCGAATCAATCGAACTTAAAATCGAACGTTTTAAACCAACACTCAAAATAGACAAGAATTTTGAAGAGTCCTTTTAGCATGTAAAGAATCAGGAAAGCAGCAAAAAAGCACCGGGGAATCAGCAAAGAACCAAAAAAGAATCAGGTAAAACGAACAATAGATTAACTCAGTGTACAAACGTGGAAGTGGTCTTAACGTGCCGGTGCGATTGACTGTGAAGTTACCTACGAGGGACGCTGTATAGTTTAAAAAAAAAAACTCTCTAAAGAAGCATAATATTGACACTGTGACTGAAGAGTTTGATCAAAGGCATTACGGAATAACGTTACAATATGGCAATAAAGTCCTTCCCAAGCCTTCTTGTGTATATTCGCTCCAAAATATACACTGCACTGATCCGCTACAACGTGACAACTCCCGGAGTATACTCAGTCGTAAGACTCCCTGGAAAAAGGAAACATTCAACCGCAAAACAGGCGCAATTTTCCTGTAGAACGTACAATTTTTTACCGAAAGTATGCCAACTTCGACTATCGAACCTAATCGAACTCAATGAAAGTTGTATTGAGCTCGATTTTCGTAAAAAATTTTTGTAAGAGTTCGATTGCGTTCGATTACTGTGAACTTAATCTAACCCAATCGTTCGATTAAGTTTGATTTTGTTCGATTAGGTTCGATTTATAAAATATTCGAACTGGTTCGAGTGGTTACGTCGGATTAATCAAATCACAGAGTGCTATATTATATTCGATCCGCAAACTTGGACACAAAATCACGTTTTCCAAATTTGGCTCTATTGTGGCTTAAAGCGTGATCTACCAAATAAAACACAACCATCCCAAACTTCCATCATTTCCTAATGTCTCTGCTATATTTTACCTAAATCGCCTGAAATTGAAAAAATTAGTGTCCCCCGCCGCCTTAACCCTTTCATATATTGTTTTATCAGCCAGTATCAATTACAGTTTTTTTGGCCGTTATTTGACAATAGAACCAGAGTACATGTAACAATATAAAGACATTTCCACTTACAGAGAATTTAATTACAATTTAAAACTTCGGTTACATCCTCCTCAAACAAGGGACAAAAATCACAGAAAACTTTGTAAATGACTTTCGTTTTACAATAGTATTCGACCGACAAATTACGCGGAAATAAATGATCCACAAAACCGACTTATTGACTCAAATTACCTACATGTCGGAATATGGGACTTTGAGTAACTTCTCGCTGGACCAACAACACGCAAAGACTTGATAAGACTTCCATTCTCCGCCTTTTGATTCCTGTATCTCTCCTATTTCAGGCCCCTCGTAAGTGGCTACTAAATACTTATAGTATGTAGTTTTTTTCTCTTTGCATTTCATTTTATGTACAACAAATGTCATTTAGTTAGTGCCTCCCGTTTCTCCAAGGCTTCTACAGTGGTCGTCCACGCAGTCCCACGTAAACTGGCCGTTGTCCACAACGCGCATCTAAAAACAATTTAATAATATCTGAATAAGTATAATAATAATAATAATAATCACAATAACAATAATGATAATAGTAATAATAATAATAATAATAATAATAATAGTAATAATAATAATAATAATAATAATAATAATGAGGCTAATGAGGATTTCAAATAACATGGTGATTTCTCTCAACAAACTGGCAAGAACCTGGATCACAATCGCCCTGACATCGTGTTTGAGGACAAACAGAATAAGAATTATCTGATCATTGATATTGCATGTCCTAGTGACAGAAGGGTGGACATCAAACAAGAGGAAAAGGTCAACAAGTATCTTGATTTAGCAGTAGAGATTAAAGAGTTGAGGAAGGTGAACAGTGTCAAAGTTGTCCTCGTTTTAAACGGAGCAGTGGCTTATACCTTAATTTAATGTTGTGAGCCGTTTTTTTAACGTTTCGCCCAATTTGGTGGCAGTTCCCACAGTTTGAATTTGACAAAATTTCGTGACACAGCACCTTTAACTAAGGTAGGATTAGCGTGCGTGGATGGCGCTATTATTGTCTACACATTGACAAGGCTTGGCAAGGCGCTTGTCTCGGCGGCTCGCTCTAGTGAGCCATCATAAGCCGGTTGGGATTATCTAAACAAAAGATGTTCACTTCTTTTAGAGTAGGCTTAAAGTAAATGAACGATGCTACGTGGCCTACCCTGGAGAAACACAAAGGGTAGGTTTTAGCGCTTATGACTTTTTTGTGAGAACGTCTACCGCCAACACCAACGTGTGTTTTAATTTTGATGCAAAAACTCGTCGGCCTGAAGTGTACAGAACAGTGAATTAGCCCTACTTCATTGGCAAACTTTATCGCACTTATTCCAACTCGTTTAACTCGTCAGATTTTGGCAATTTTTTTTGGAACTTGAATTCTAAAAGACTGTATCAAAGTTAAGGAAAAGATAAAGAAAGTCGTTGTCTTTTGTTCATATCCTGGACAAAATGTGAAATTAGGCACTCTCACGTTGTAGTCGTGCAGAGACGGCAAAGAAATGTACAAAAAAGCGTGATGCACCTGCAGAATTGTTGTTTTTCCAATCTGAAAACCTATTGTTTTTTTGCCGTTCTCGCAGGCCTGGTTCGGCGGCTCGCTCCGGGCGCGCCATCGTAAACTGGTCGGGATTATCTGAACAAAAGATGTTTACTTCTTTTAGAGCAGGCTTAAAGTAAAAGAACGATGCTACGTGGCCTACCCTGGGAAAACACAAAGGGTAGGTTTTAGCGCTTATGATTTTTTGTGAGAACTTCTGCAGCCAATACAAGCGTGTGTATTAATTTTGATGCAAAAACGCGTCTGACTGAAGTGTACTAAGCAATGTATCTGCCATTAACTTTGTGCACCACTAACTGAACGCGTTTACAGCTTGAAACCTTCTGAATTCTTGGGAATGAATCACTGCAGAGTCTTCACTTGACGCAAAAAATACAATATTTTAACATTTAATCTCATGTAAAGCAAGTGGAAATGACTCATGATAAGACTATCAAGTCAAAAATGCCAACGCCAGACGCGTGAAAATTTTCATTAGGACTATATGTGATCATTCGATTGAATAAATGTTTGCCTGCCTGTTAAGAAATGACTGCTAACACTGGCACTCAGTGTCAAGTTTAGTGGAGGGCCTCTTTAGCCGGTCAAGCCAGCTCTAGTAGCTGAGAACGAAAACGCTGAAGATCGTAGGCCTTATTTCACCAACCACGGCGAGGGAGACAGAGATTCTGTGTTCACTTTTTCTTCTCGTAACGAGAACCTCTTGCATGTATTCTTGTCCTTTTTGTGTTGTAGCCGTATTTTTTACGGCGAAGCTTTAAGCAGCTTTAAGCCATGGTGATACCAAGTAGGGAATCGTGATTTTGTGGAAATTGTTTGAGGGAAGAATAGAAGACAACAGTCTCTGATTTTTATTAATAAATGATCGGTCAAAATCTCTAGTAAGCGATGTATAGATCTAAAGTTTTTCAGCAAGATATAATCGTTTAAATGAGCAAAATCTGTCATCCCTAAAATTAACGTCTTATATATTTTTAGAAAAGCGCTCTTTAGAATTCCGCTTTATACGTGACACACTAGAGTCTAGCAAGTTTACCAATCTGCAGTGCCAGCTCGTGAAGTGTTGTATCTGCGCTGAATTCTTGACACAAAATTGTTGAAAAAGTCAAATGTTTAGACTTCCGAAGGTGTCCCTACTAAAGCACGAGTTCCAAGCAAGATATGTAATTGTTGGAATTACATTCCACGCTTTTAAAATTATTTTTATAAGCTCCAATGGTTTCAAGGATTTTTCCGCGAAAATCGTACAGAGAGTTTTGGTATTAAATTTGGTTAAAATGTCTAAAGAGTTCCTTATTTTTATGGATGTTAAAATCACTAGCTAAAACAAGGTTTACTACCATTCAGAGCCCTTTCGTTTCTTTTGAATAAACATTCACTGTTCGCAGTTCCCGTGTCACCCGTCCTCTCATCTTCTATCCACTTACGGTCACGAATTTCATACTCGTAAACCTGTCGATATCGGTTTTTGTACTTTTTTTTGTGCATTCGCATTTTAAAAAACAAATGCATACCAAGGAAAGAGTAAGACAAATTTAGTGACTTCATCTATCAATTAAGCGCTTAAGAGTTTATTTTCTTCCTGTTCGTTTTCAGATGTCAATGTGTTTTCGTTGACTGTTTAAAAAAGTTCTGAAAAAGTCGTTTTGCCTTCGGAAATCACTATAAATCAGTGATCTCAAAATAATGTACTTAAACTGACTTATATAACGTTGATCAAGAGCTCGGGGGTGGGGAATTGTCTCCTTAATTCTGCATACCTGGAGGTTGGGAATTAGACCACCAGGTAAGAAAAAAAATGCAAATTCCGGGGGTATGCCGGGGGGGGCGGGGGGGCATGTTAACAGGTCAAATAGAACCATGCATTAGGATGCAAAGTGACGGGGTTTTCTATCGATCAAGTGTCTCGAGGGGATTGATTTTTTTGGTCAATTCTAGTACTTGGTGACTTAAGCATTTTTATTATTCATTCAAATTCCCCAATTCTGACTGGCTAAACGCACATGCATAATTCACCATAACCAGTCAGTACTGATGACCAAATTTGGATGAATGTTGTGTTGAACAGTAACCAAATCTGACCAAACGCGTGTTGACTTGGGTCGGGACTGTGCAACCGAAAAGTAGCGTTCCATTGGGAATTTTCCGTAATTTCAAATTTTGTTGAATGGAAAGCGCCCAGTTTTCACTCTGGTCATAACCCCCGACCCCCCGGCCTCCCCCGCCCCCCCCGCCCCCGGATAAAGCCTTCTGTTTATAAGCTCTCTGAAGCTCTCCTTAAACCCAGGGCAAATAAGCGAAAGTTTACGGTATGTTGGTACATTTGGGCATTTGATCCAAACTAGGCGCGCAAAGTGTAGTGGGCAGTGTTACGGCCAGGTGGCTAAGCCTCACTCCATGCGTGAGGCTTAAGCGTGAGGCTTACATAACGTAGCGACCATTTCTTCACGGTTGGAATCACAATTCGTCAATTAAAGGTCGGCAAAGGTGAGTGTCTTTGATTAAAGTTCATTTTGAAGCGACTTCTTTTCAAGCATAGGTCATTCAAAAGTACTAGGTATTTTTTTCGCTACAGAACGAGGTCTGTTAGACTTAAATAGTATTCGATCAAAACACCAGATGCAAACAGATCAAATGAAAACCGCAACAAAAAATTTAATGCAAGCTTAGTTAATCTGATTTATATAATTTATTACTCAAAACCCAGTACAAACTGGAAACAACAGCATCTCTTCTCCAAAAAAATTTCAGATTGTCTTTACTTATCTGAAATAACTGAGTTTTTTTTCCATATATGTTCAAGGATTAGAAGGTTGATAAATATAAACAGGAGTGAAAAAACATAGCGAAATGGAAACTGTGAATTTATATCCTTAGTTTGTATTCAATGAGGCTGCTTTGTTTCGATTTGAAATACGTATTATTTCGAGAATTGTGCCCACAGATCACCAAAATGGTTGAGAAAGCTCCAACAGGGGCGGATCCAGAGTTTTTTTTAGGAGGGGGTGCACTCGTCTCTTGCTCTACTTCAACACCAATAAACCACATAGTTTTTTTTTTTTTTGCAGAATACCAGCTGTATTAGAAAACCACAGGTCATCTTGGGGGGGGGGGGTGCACACCCCCTGCACCCTCCCTCTAGATCCGCCCCTGTCCAATGATATTATTCAGATGAGAGTCCCTCATTTCACACATCCTCCATTTGGGGTCCACCTGCACCTATCCAAAGTGGCTCTCTGATTGGTCAGCTTGTGAGAACAATGGGATTTTTTATAGAGGAATTGTCATGTACGAATTAGTTAATATTTCCCATCAGGATGTGACTTTCGTCATAGTTTTGTACAGCCAAACAACTTTTTGCTTCCCCTTCCTCAGTTTATGCTTTGTGTATGAGTGCTTCTTCATTGTCAGCAGATTTGTGCAGAAAGAAAATTCAGAAAAATCAAGAGGACTTACCTTTATTCAATATATTCCAGTACAACATCGAATGTGACAATGTGCATCGACTCTCTTGAGTGACGAGCTCAAGAAGTGTGTCTACTACAGAATAATTATGAGTGAACTTTGATAAATAAACAGCTTGAAAGAGTGAATAATACATCATTGTGTAAAAAAAAATTAAGAAAATTACAGTCCCTCCAATATGACAACATGCATCAATTTTCAGGAGCAGCATGAATGAATCGGGCTGCTGTGTTGTGATTGATTGGGTACAGTCAGGTATGGAAACAGCCCCATTGACCCAAAGTTAGCCAATCAGAGAGCTGCTTTGGAATGGTGCAGGTCAACTGTCCATTTGATGGTATTAGTTTTTTTTTTTTTTATAGCAAGATTGATTTAAATTTGTTTACTTATTGTTTTTTTAAAGCTTATATACTTCTCATGGACCAGAGATCTTTAAGGTCATGGGCCTATCTGCATTAGCGAACAAATTAGGAATTGTCATAAAAACATATAAACCCAAAATTGTATGGTGATAAATTTTGTTTTAAAACTGTGAAAGGTTTGAACCCAGTAGTCATTTCAAAAGTAGGTTGTGTTTGATAGTCCGGGTGAACGTAGTCCTGAATAGGACTGTTGTTGTTGACAGTGACTGACAGTTACCAGCGCCGTACAAACGACTTATTGACAAGATCAAGCAAAACTAACTACGAGAGAATGACTGGAGAACTGACAATTTTACTAACAATAGATGACTGTTTAACTGTGACAATAGACGGATCGAAACGCACCAATTACTGATTACGAGTCTTCATAGCCAATAACATCATGGCTTAACTGACAGACGACCTATAACATCGCGACGTATTTGACCAATCAGATCAATGACCAGAGTATAATGCCATCAACTGATGTAATACAACTCACTTTGATTCTGAACATGACTACCCCACAGGTTGTCGAAACGTCAATCACTGTCAACAACAACAGTCCTATTCAGGACTACGTTCACCAGGATGATCAAACACAACCTACTTTTGAAATTTTTTTTTTGGAAGCATTTATCCGCACTGGAAACTATTTACTATTGACAGGCCATTACATCTGACAATACTTCCCTTTGTCAATGGAAAGAATAATAGCTACAATTGATTGACAAGAAAAACACATTTTCATATTTTGTCCAGTTTTTACTTGGGGAAATTTTTCCCTCAGCAGCTTTGAAGATTGTCCTGTCTCAAACAAAATTTGTAAAAACGTGACAAACCATCCACTTTTTCTTAACGTTGATGATGACAGAAAATTTGTCTAAATAAACAGCTTTTTTGCTAGTGCAGATAGGCCCATAACTGGATTTTAATGGTGCAATATATTATATTGAAAAAAATGTACAAATGAAGGACTCTTCATTAATGGCATTTGTCTCTAACAGTATTGCTGACAAACAGTTTCACAGAAAGAATTCAAGTTACTCACAAACATTTTTGTAAGTTGACGACACCTGTGTTTAAGGGGTTGTATAATTTAGGTCCTTGATAAAAAACAAATTTGTTTATTCCTAATTGCAATAAAGTTGTCTTAGAAAAATGAAAAAAGGAAAAAGCCAAATAGGAATTAATTAGGATAATAAGCCTAGTGAATTCATTTGCAGCATCCGCACATGGACGTCATATTTGCCTGTTGGAATTTGCTATTGTTTTAAAGCTGAAAAACAAAAAAAATTTCAGCGGGGAAATGCAGCAGCTGCAAATTAATCTACCCTGAGAATGTGGCTCAGTTAGCCTAATTATTTGGCTTTTTCCTTTTTTTCATTTTTCGACAACAACGTTATTGCACTTAGGTGTAATATGAGTTCAACAGAAACAAAATGCATGAGAGTTTCTTCTAATTGACAATGGAACTGTCTTTGAACCCGATATTAAATTATGATGAATTATTCCAGTAAAAGGTCAACATATTCTTTCCACTTCCAGTCAGCTTGAAATAAAAAGCTGTGCTGTGATATTTGAGCAATCTTAATTTCTTTCGTGACAAATAATGAATCATTATTGTTACCGTCGCTTCTGGCATATGATATTATCTGTGACCATAAAAGATTTATTAATACTGTTTTCTAGTGAAGTCAGCCTGTAGTGCAAATGGATAGTCTTCCCTCAGTATAGTAAATTTCGTTTGCAACGATCTTGGGGTAAAAACTGGAAAAAATCTTTCTTTTTTAAGTGAGCTTTCATTATCATTTACTAATCCACCTTTTCAAAACCATGTTTTAAATCAGCGTTTTAAAAACTCACAGGTTAGGAATTCAACTTTTTTTTGAAAACTAACCTTTTACTACAAACCTATTTTTCACAAATCCAGTCCAGTCTTTATTTTGGAAATCCTCGTTTTACAATTTCAGTCCAGTCCTAGTTTACAAATCCACTCCAGTCCATATTTTCCAAATATATTCCACTCTATCCAGTTTAATTCAGGCAATGCTTTACCACTGGAAAATAATGTTACTTGCGTACTCGCTTTAGCCTGTTCCATGCTTCAAGATAGTAGGAAAAGGAGATCGAGAATGGTACACAAAAACAACGTGGGGATGGGAAAAGACGGGGAAGTTGGGCTTGTAAGCATTTTTTTTACCTCGTTCCGGTATTTCAGCCCCTGGTATACCATATTTTAATATTTTCACTAGAGAAATGGTTTTTCTGGAAGCGAGGGGGGTATAGTGGGCGGACTGAGGCACCCCCTTCTCTTTTCCCGCCTTTTTCTCCCGCCCTCCTCTTTCGCTCGTCTACACAGACTGAGAGCCTGGCACAGGTTACGGACTCTTATGAGAGACATTTTTGTTTTTATTTTTCCGTAGTTTCAAGTGAAAGTCCTATGGCAAAGGAACTTGGAATGAATAGCATTCACGCTGCGACCGTTATGTTTGAAGCTGAGCACAAGGAATGCGTTCGTGTGTTGCCATATACAAAGGATGGTCAGATGCTGGTTCATTTTTATGTCTATAATGAGGAGTATAAAATACCAAAAGATTTAAAAGAAGAAGCCCAGAAGTACTTTAATAGCATGAATGTGGAGCTGGAATGGTCAGATCTTTATAACAACAGTGTCAACGTGCTGAAAGTTCAACACCTCGAGTATTCATTAAGCAAACCCAAAGCACTGACTGCGTCTCAGGTTGAGGAAATGAATAACGTGATTGAAAGGAACCTTCCTGTACTCCTTAAGCATCGCAATGTTACCTCCGTTCAGGCCTCTTTCAAAATCACAAATTCTAAACAAACGGATGAGCCCTGTATTACGATTTATGTTCTCGGAAAAGGCTTTATTCCATTTGGCGAGTCTGTGTTTCCAACTGCCTTTGAGGGTTATCCCTTGGATGTTATGAATGGATTCTGGATGAGAGCAGGGCGATATGTTAGATGCCCAGATGCGGCGCAAGAGCAAAGCGATGTACTTTGTTTCGGAGCGAGCATTGGTGTACAGGGAAAGGAAATACAGGGGACACTAGGCGCTATTGTGAAAAACGGTAGCACTTTTTATGCACTGTCCTGTGATCATGTAATGAACTCGGAGGAGTCAAGGCATATTGTTCATCCTGGACTCCTTGACCATCTAAACTGTCTGAAATATTACTTAGGACAGTATAAATGTGCGGTAAATGATATAACTGGCTTGGAAACCCAGTGGTCTGTTGAAACCCTTACATCGAATGAGGAACTGTTAAGTAAATTTGAAGAGCTTAAGTCCATAAAAGAAAATCACCGCGGGGGTTACGCCAACAGGTACAACAGGAAGATAATTGAAAAGACGGAGAGAATTTTTGAGGGTAGCGTCGAGCCAAGGGTGATTGGAGAGTACATAGATGGTGTGAGTGGTAATGTAAAATGGACTGATGGCAAGGAATATTATGTCGACGCTGCCATTGCAGTGTTGTTTAAAGAGGAAGTAGAAAGTTTAAAAGCAAGTGGGTGGGCTAGAATGTTTGGAACACACATCAAGCCGGGCAGTAAATGCAGTTCCGCAAACCATCAGGCCTTATTAAGCGCCCATAAACTTTGTAAGAGTGGGCGAACAACGGGATATACCGAGATAAACAGCGAACTCTTTGAATCTATCGAGGCGCCGTTTTATCTGAAACCTCCATTGTGTGAGCTACAAACTCCATTCCTCGCTTGTTTATTGAGAAAATACTCTTGTGAAAATTGTGGAGGGAATCAAGAGGATCTTGTTGTTGAAGAACCGCGTCGCTGTAAAGAGTGCGATCAGATCGAAGCCAGGTTGTGCGAGAAGCTTTGGTTTAAAAGGTAATACCGATAATGACGATTATAATGATGATGATGATGATGATAGTAATAATAATATTAATAATATTGTTTTATTATTCATTTGAAATAATTTTTAGTTTACCTCCATTGATGTTGAGTTCATCTTCAATTGCCTGTTTATCGACAAGTTAGGAGATAAAGGGTTGTTCAGTTCTTCAGCTCTCTTGCTGTTCTTGTTATGCTATTATGTAGCCAATAGTTCGCCTATTTCTTGCTTGTGAAACGAGTAAAGCTAAAACAACTCAACCCTTTCTTTAGGTCTTCTCGGTTAATTAGTCTCGCTTGCGCAAGCAGCGACACTCATAATCTGCAAGCCGTTTTTTTCCTTCGTATTTAGTACACAAAACGACGGTTGTGGTCCCAGGCGTTCCTCTAGCGGAGAACGTGGAAACTGGGAATAAGAATCGTTGCGTGACCGAAGCCACGCATGTTTTGCGAAGAAAGCTTAGGCTTAGAGCTTTTTCGGAACGGGTCTGTCTACGAATTCTATCGCTTGAAAGCGTTGATTACTTTGGAACAAGTGAACACTTGGGTGGTCGAAAAAAAAAGAATCTTAATTAGCAAAAGACTAACTGGTCGGGTGTTGTAAACTTTCATTGTATACAAATGAGTGTGATGAGCATGCGGTTTAATTTCGGCGATGATTGAAATGACGTGCCATGTAAATCACTTTTTTGATGTCAGGCAATGATGTAATTTCTCCGGAATCGAGGCCCTTGAATTTTCGTGTGTTTATACACGTTTATAGCATGCTACGGCAGACGTATTCCCGGTCGTCGCTAACACAAGTAATAAATCAATTCAGAAACAAATAAAAAGTAAATATCCAGAAGAAGGGAGTGAAACACCTTTAGTGAGTAAATCCTGTTTTGTGTAGAATTAATCGCCTCCTCATTTCTCGATCTAATGTCCAAGCAAGCAAGAGTGACCGCCGCTGTTAGAGCGTTCTTGTTATTCAGTTATCTGGCAATTATGGCGCACAATTGACGTCATTTTTTACATATCGCAAAATTCTTCCAAATTTGGTTAACAGTAGCTGGTTATGATCAATTTTGCGTGGGATTTAGCCAATCAGAGACGGAGAAGTATTTTGAATTAATAATAATGAATATTTTCAACCGCTTAGATTGTTCATTCCACTGCGAAGATCATGTTCACTTGTTCTTTCGTTAAAATTTTTATATTGTATAGTTTTCATTGAGTGATGATCAACTGCACATTAACTATGAGATTCGTACAATAGATCACACCCGTACGAAACGTGCGTCCCTCGTGCAGCGCTGCGTCAGCGACCTATAATCATTGCATAAGGCTGCATGAAAACTGCACTGCAAGGGCTGCCGGAGTTTCGAAGAATTACTGCGTGAAAGACGTGTGAACGCTGCCGGAGTAATGACAGATGACTGTATGAATTATGCATAAGCTGCGATTACGTAGTGATTACGCAACGAAAGAAAATATTGGCTGTAAAATTTTATTGCGGCTTGAGAAATCGGACTCGATTTGAGACCATAGGAGTAGTTGTTACGGTCTTACAGTGATATTATTTTAAAACTAGACTAGCTAGCGAGTAACAGATTACAATAAGGCAAGTTCAACACAGAGGTCACAGGTCGCAAATGAAGGTCTCTGCTCTATTAAGAAATAACCGAGATAAGCAGTTTCCTCTTAAGCTAAAACTATATTTCGGAATGTGATTAGGGTTAGGAGACACTTCTAGTGCTATTTATTTACCCTAGCGCAGTGACCTGTACTCTAACCTGCACTTGTGACCTGTGACCTGTGATCTGACTTTTGTACCTCGCTGCCGGATTATAACACCACAATACTTAGCGAATACAAACAACAAATTTTCTTTTTACTCTACATTTTCTAAAAGGTGCTTAAGCATCCGACAACAAGGAGCAACGCCATTCGCAAACGTTGAAGATTCTGGATCGGTGATCTTCGAAAAGACAGAAGAAAACCACCACTTAGGACTTGGCCTTGTTTTTGGTATACTAGAGAATCAATATCATCGCTATACTATGGCAGCACCTTTACAAATTGTTCTAGAAGCTTTGAACGACAAACTCCCAGATGGCAGCCGTTTGGAAATGGTTTCAAATTACACTTAGTGAAGCTCTATTTTGAGTGCCATGCGTTCAGTGATTTTTAATCTAATTCAAAGGACAGGGGAAAGTTGAAATAAGTTCAAGAGAGCAAGATCTAAGATGATCTGACACATGTGGAGCCATTTAGGGACCATTCATTGCTTATCAGGTAGGGGGCGCTGCTGGGATTTAAGGGGGATCATGCCAAAAAAAGGTTTCTTCACGGTATCTGTAATAATGCAAAAAGTCTTCCAAAATGCCAAAAACCAGCGTTTCTGACGTTCATAAACAAATTCAGATTTCGCCTGGGTCCTCCCTACGTTATTGCGTACCAAAAATCAATTTTACATTTTATGCACTAAATAAAATGCAAAAAACTTTCCAAATCGACAATCTGCTCTTTCTCTCCCTCTCTGCCTTTTTTTTGGAGGGGGGAAGGGGTCATCTCAAATATTATAGGCTACAAAGGGGGTGGGAGCACCCGACAAATTCCTAATGAAGAGAGAGTCATCATAGAGAGTTACCCATCAAATCCCACCAGCCCCCTCTTCCCCATAAAAAATGAACGGTCCCTTAGAACTTGTGGCTGTTGCTTGTATTACGTTACTAAAAATAAAAGTTGTGGTGTTAACCTATGGAGGGAATTTGTTTGTGGAGGGTCAAGAAAAGGGCTAAAATTTCCTTTGCAAAGGGTTGTGGTGATCGAACTTGATGCATAATAGTTTTTTGTCTGTAAATAAAATCCTTGGAGCTCGATAGGACAGGGATATTCCTTTCCTTAAGTTAAGTACCGTATTTATTCGAATAAGCGCACAACCTCGAATTAGCGCCTACCTCGAATAAGCGCCCATCCTAAAGGCAGTAATAGTTATTTAGCCCCAGCCTCGAATAAGCGCCCACCCCCTCCCACTCAAACTCAAATCAGCAACCACCCCACCCCACCTCCCTTCCCCGTCCCACCCAAAAAATAATTAAGTGCACGAGAGTAGTATGGGTGATTATTTATTCACTGGTTTACAATTTCTAGATTCCACAAGTTTCAACTCCAATTTCCATATGGGAGCAAAGTTCTTTCAGCTGCAATATCTCTCGCTCGACGTTACGATGTCGGACATCGAGGAGGCAGCACCAGAGAATAGACCATTTTACAGTTGTGGACTGAGTACCCTAGCCTTCGAGTTAATGTGAGGCTGACGGTGACCTGGTTTTGATGCAAACCCCCTTTCCTTTTTTACGGAAAGTGTCCTTGAAAAATACTAGTTAGCATAGGAATAACTCCATTTACATAACAAAGTAGGAAGGTTTGTATCGAAACAAGGTCATCGTCAGCCTCGCTTCCATAAGTAACTGTAAAATGACCTCTTCACTTGTTGTCTTGAGTGACAATGAGATTGAAATTGAAATTGAATAAGTACCAATAAGAGAATTCCCCGAAGACGCAGTTTTCTTCAGAGTATTTTAGAGAAACCTTGCTTTGTTAAATATTTGCGTTTTGTTACTTCTATTTATTGTTCTGTTGCAAAGTAAACGTACTACACTTGCTGAAAATGGTAAAAATTTATTAAGCGCCCACCTCGAGTAAGCGCCTAGGGCGGTTAATCGAATAAATACGGTGTATATATGCGGATCACTTTATTATGACTTTAAGTATTGATTGGTTTTTAAATGTTGTTGCTTTTATTATAAGAAAATTAATTGCGTGACGAGATAAAAACCACAAGAACTGTCACGGCCCTTTTTGGGGGGCTTTTAAGGTATTTGAGACCTGAAATGATTGGAACAATTTGTTACTCCACTACTTCCCGGGCTGTGGGGAAGTCATGATTTGAGCAACGCTCGCAGGACGAGATTCTGGTTCCTTTTAGGTTATTTGGAGCCGAGGGAGGAGTTCAGTAATTCCTAGGTTAGCCTGTTCACAGACCCTCTATTCATTTCTTCAGAGATCGTCTCGCGCGAATGGAAGTAATTTAATTGGCAGTGTTCCGAACGCGGAGGTGCTGTTAAACGACAAAGCGTTGACATAGGGGAGGGACTTAATAAACCTCTTGTTTTCGCAAGGATGTCTACAGACGTTCCTTTCTTTATTTTTTTCTCGCGTTTCGCGCTCGATCTAGCGCTTCGCGAGTGCTGCCGAACTGTTGAAAAAAGAACAAAAAAAAACCAAAAGAAAAATGTCTGTGGACAGGCTATTCAGGTTTAAGATGTAAAGATCCATTTACCTCGCCATGTGCAATTTTTCGCTGTCAACACCGAATTAGCGCAAGTGGTCGGTCAAATAAACACCATGCATTCAGGAAAATTCATGGGCTTGCGCTGGTATAGGGGAGGTAGTGATCGTTTAGGAGAAAAGAGCTATTTAAAGTCTTATGTATGTCTTTTTAAAAACTGGAAGAGTTTTGTTGGTGTGTTCCAACTCAGAGGTCAAAATTGGTCATGATGATGGTGATGATGATGATGCTGATGACGATGATGATGTTGATGGTGGTGATAATGATAATGACGCTGAGGATGGTGCTTATGAGGATGATGATGATAAGGGGATGTCGATCACGATGACGATAGTAAAGATGATGATGATGATGATGATGATGATGATGATGATGATGAGTTTTGTTGCTGGAGTCCGACCCAGATGTCAAAATAGATGACAAAGACGACGTGACGATGACGAGGATGACTATATTGATGCTGATAATGGCTGTAGTCACACTTGGGATTTGACCTTGGTAAAAGGCTTTAATCGTGGTAAAAAGGATGTAAAAAAACTTTACTATAGTAAAACTCATTACTTGACTTAACACGTTCCAGATGGTTTCCCAACAGAAATGTGTCACTCAAATGATGAGCCTGAGGACAGGTGATAATTCTTACGACATTCCATGAATGTTTTATTTTTCATCCAGTTACATGACTGTCTGTACATTATGCATTCACTGAAAATTGTGCCGCTGCTGATACTGCTTTTATCCCATTATTTTCTCGGCCAAATAAAAGCGGTCCATGCTGCATTACTTCGTGGCCGTGATTGTCTGAAAAATCGCCCGGTGGGATTACGAAACTATTGCGGAATGGTGGAACTCTAAAGTGAAAAGAACATGCAGGTTTCTTAAAAAAAGCGTGCCAACCAAAATCCATGTTCAGACAATATATAGAAAAAATATGGCTACACGGAATAAAAAACAGCTGAATTGAATGATTTACTTCTAAATTTATGCTCGACTCAGAAATGAAACACGAACATTAGATGTAGGCGTATGATTCCTTGAAGTCCAGAATTTACTGTGGAATTACCTCGAATGAAAGCGAACATTGTCTGAGTCACTGTGACATCTCTACTGTACTGTTTGGCACGAAAAAAGGAAAAGAATAGGCTGGCGGCGCTAAAAATACATGTATAAGTTTGCAGCAACGTGACACTCAGGGAACGCATCTGAAATAATGCGACTAGATATCAACTGAATAAACAAAGTTTAGATATATCAGCGATGAACCATATCGTTTTAGGAAAGTTTACTATAGTAAACTTTGCTTTCATCCTACCGCAGTTGCCACCGCAACAGACTAGATCTGTGTTTACCATAGTAAAATGGGAAAAGCCGGTCACATTAGAAGTAGTAAACTCGACTTTACTATAGTAAAAAAAAGCCCAAGTGTGACCACAGCCAATGATGACAATGATGATGATGATGATGACGATAACGATGACGATGATAATGATGACGATGATGACAATGATGATGACGGTAATGACGCTAGTGATGATGCTTATGAGGATGATGATGATGATAATGATTAGAAGGATTTTGTTTACAAATTGCCATTTACTCTCGCCCATGCTTTTGCCCTTCCTCACAAAACCAACTGCTCTTGCCTTCATCTCTCTCCTTCCCTCTCATCTCTACTGCTGATTGGAGATCTCCGTGGTTTGGCTCATACCTCCAAAAGTGGAACGCCTTCTCAGCATCGCCATTCCCGGGTCACTTGTTCCGGAGTGCGATGTCTCTGGTCTCTTTCCCATTGACTTTTTAACGAGTTTCTTAAGCGTTTTTCTCAACTCTCGGTTGGTAAAACAAAACAGGCACGGGTTCACCGCTGAGCAGCTGTACCGCAGAGACAGGGTTACAGGGTACACCGTAAGTGGCACATTTCTGTGTCCAATATACATGCCTACTACTAACACCACCATATGAGGTACCCAGCAAACGAGGAAGGCCCCGACGATGAGTGAAATACGCTTCGCGGCGCGGAAGTTTTTACGAAGTAAATCCGCGCGAGGTCCCACCACTGGAACGACCCGAATAACCCTCTTTGCATGATTTGTAGCGATCCGATAGACTATCAAGTTTGAAGAAACCATGATGATAGCGGGAATGAAAAAACTACCAATTGTCATGAAAAGAGTGTAGCTTTCCTGGTTGTCACTTACGCACCCATTGCCTTTGATTTCTATCGGCTGCGAACGCCAGCCCATAATGGGCAAAAGTGCGGCGAGAAGTGAATACAGCCACACGCCGCCAATTACTCCCGCCGTTGTCTTCGTCGTGGTGAACGCCTCGTATTTAAACGGGTAAGCGATGGCGAAAAACCTCTCCATACTCACAGTACAGAGGTTTAAAGCAACCGCGGAAAGGCTGAGGAGGCTGACTGTTACTAGAAATCGGCAATGGGCGACGGATTGGAAACGAAAGGTACCCATAAGCTGGCTGATGTTGACTGGCATTACAATGGTAACAATTAAGGCGTCGGCGACTCCCAGGCTAATGATGAAGAAGTTGCAGATCGTTCTTAGGCGACGATTTAGATACACGGTCAGTATTATCACGCAATATGCACTCAGAGATATGACGATGATTAAAATATAAAGGGAAATTAAACCTCTGGCGTATGGAATAGTATAGGTAGTTGATGATCGCTTGCCGGCTAGACTAGTAGACAAGTTCGTAGGATGTGTACAATTGGTGGACATGATTTTTGTTGAACTTTGTTCACTCCACGAAAGCGTTCAATCTGCGATCGAGATAAAGAGTGCAATTAATAGGTTTTAATATATGAAGTCATATGACCTGAAATATCAGATCAGATTAGGCAATTTGCTGCGATATGTTCTTCTAGAACTGCAAATCAATCATCTCCGAAAAAGGACTGCAAAACTATAGTCTCTTTAATTTCTCTTTAAATCGAATTGAGCATAACAAAAACCTTAAATACTGTATTTTATAAAAGTGAAAAGGCTTACCCTCGTTTAACCACCTGTATAGAAAAAAAAAACATTCGCTGAAAGGGGATAAATTTAAATTTAAATTTATTTCGCGACGGTCATCAGCCCTTTCGACTTTTCAATGGTGCTAATGAGGAACAACCTTAACAGCTACCCAACACTATCATCTATGCCTTTCTTTAAATCACGAGAAAAAAAGCCCAAAGATTTTCTATAATAAAGCACATAAAGGAATAGAATATTACTAAGCTATCACTTTGTCGCCTCTTTAGTCAAGCGATGTGGGGTATTCACACTGACGGTGTCAGCAACTTCCCCGCATAAACAAATTAAATGTTTTTACCCGGTAGACATTTTACCTTTACTTTGAAGAGCGAAACCTCGCTTCAGATTCAAATTTAGAACACAAATACACTTTAAGCAGTTTTGGTGTAAACTAACGATATCAAGCCGGTCGCGATCTGGGGAGTTTTGAAAGCCCCCTTCGGATAAGTATATTAAACTACTGCATTCGCACTATGGTCATATAAATTATTAGGATGATTTCTGCAGGAAATCATAATAACTCATTGTTCTTCCTGGCAGGTGAAAGATTGGATAGGATTTCATTTTTTTTTTCGATGTTTTTAGTAAGTCTTTGAAAAATCGCTTTTTTTTTCTAGATTCTACCTTTTTAAAGGTACTTGTTAGTTTTAAGCAAAGTGCTTTGCGTTCACTCTTAAACAGATTCTTGTTTTAATCCTTTTGTACTAGATTTTAAGTAAGTTTAAACGAAAGAAAACAGCGCAAAACTTAACTATATTGTGTTTTTGGCTGATAAGATATGAAGTTTATATTTCGTTAAAGTAAAGTTTTACTCATATATAAAGAAGGTGAGATGCTTTTTTTTACATGGAACATTCGACTGTAGAAAGTACCAGAGAAGACAAATTTTTATTTTGAGACAAGAAAAGAAAGACTCATATTGAACAAAAGATAATCATCTAAGCGACACCCAGTGCTTAATTAGGAAAAAACAGCAGTTACTCGTATATGTTACCCTTCGGAGTAGTGCATTTAAAATTGATTGGTATGCCGTTCACTTTTTTAAAGTAAAGCGAACTTAAGCTTCAGCGAAGTTCCCTAATAAAAACAAGTTGACATACTCAGATGTTTTAAAATATTTTTTTTGCATATACAATATCAGCGGCTTTCTCAAAGAGGAACAATTTACAACAATTTTCCTGTTCAATGGAGCAATTACTGGGGTGTATTTTTAATTCTTGAGTGCAATGTTTTTGCTTTAGTTTACAATGAACATAAGTTAACATTTTCTGTTTTCCTCCCCGCGGAAGGATCTTATTTCAATTTAAGACAAATTTCTCTTTATTCCAACTCGACTGTGTACTAAGAAAACATTTTTCCAGTTCCGGTGTATTTTATTTTTAATTTTTTCGTCGCCTACTATTTGTTCAATTTGATTTCAGCTGTCTGTCACCCTAAAACAGCCTCTTATAAGATGCAAAAAGAACATGAGCCATGGTCATGTTACATTGTAAGCAATCCGTTTTATGGAAACATTTCAACCTTTGGATTTAACTGTATTACTAGTCAAGAGATTTTGTTATTGCGTGCCTATGCGGAAAAAGCCAAATTCAAACATGTGGTCGATATCTGAGTTTAAACAAGCTTGTTGGCTGATTACGATTTCATTTTAAGCACTGAAAAAGTACTCATAAATAACTTTAATTTTCGTTTAGCCTTCTGGTAAAATATTTACTTAAAACACAGACGACGAGTGAAAAACCTTCATCGCAGACTTAAAAATCAGTTCGTGACTTCGTTCGGAGCATTCCAAAAAAAAAAAAAAGACCCACGAGGCCAGCTTCGTATTGAGCTGCCATCTTACCTTAAGACAGACTCCCTACAAAAGCAAATTTCGAACAAAACCGATCTTTATACCGCAACGTAAGGCTGACCTTTTGGAGATGAAATTTACGAAAGAAGTGATAAATCTGAAAATGATTTCAGTTTTCCACTTTGCGAAAAAATTTTTGGGGGAAATTAAAACGACGTATCTGATTCTAAGTCGTCATGACAATAAATAAAAATCGTATTTTACAGATATAGATTTACGTCGTTCCCAAACGTCTTAAACTGTGCATTTCGGTATATTAGAAATAATATTGGTGAAAAAAGAAAATGCTGCAGCGAAATAATATTCAAAACAAATAAAGAAGACCTTCAGTGATTTCATCAAAAGATGTATTTGATGTCAGAAAGATAAAAATCTTCGTCGGTGAAAAAGCTGATGAGAATTAAAAATTGAAATTGTACGACTGGAAAAGTGAAGCAAATGCATAATTGAATATCGACTGACTGAGGGTAAATTTATCTCGTACCTGACAGCTATTGTCTCCAGCCTTTCGCCTCAAACACAGAAAATCTATGAATTTTCCGGCAGCGATTTTAGTTTCCTGGCTACTTTAACAGCTTCAGTCCTTTTTAATTATACCTTATTTGGCGTTTTTTCTAATTTATTTTTTAACGCGTTTTGATTTCCCGCCATGCCAGCAGCGCATCTTTTCCCAGGGGAGGGGGATAGGAATCCCACATTAAAAATTAACTAGAATTTAGCCTCTAAAGGGGTCAATTCAGGGCGTGGCTCAAACAGACAACAGATAAAGGCTATAGTGGTTTTCGTTGCACAAAAGACATTGGAATCAAATGCTGTTTTAAACAGAGTACGACGGCTTGATTGGTTTTTCATTTGTTCTATAATTTTTTACGCAAAACATTACGCGACGCCTGTGTGGGGAAGAATACTGGGGACTTTCTGTCCTAAACACCCTAAGTGAGTCCAAAATCTGCAGTACACACCCTTAATCGAGACGAGGTACACCCTGGTCCCGTTTTTGTTATATGGGAATCCCCCCTGGCGGATTTCACGATATCAGGAAATGAAAATTATTATCCGAAAAGGTTTTTTTAGCTTAGGACGACAGCAACTTGCAAAACATACTGCGAAAAAGTGAAAAATGTTCTTAATAAATGAGATTTTCCAGGGAGAAAAAACGGCTGCGGTTGATAACCACATAGATCGCTTAAAGATTAGGTAAAACCACACTCGAATGACCACAAAAACTGCCCATACCATGTGTGACTACAAAATCCTTGAACAGTTAATTAGTTGACTGTGTTGATGAAAATCTCTCTAAGCAGAATTTAAATTTGATTATATTTGAATTTGAATTTGATGGGAAAGCAATTTATTAGAAGGCAATATCTGGAAGTATCGTATAGTTGGAAAGCACATTTTAAAGAAATGTCTGCCTTTCACCAGCTATGAGTAGGTTCGAATCAACAAATTTACGGAAAACAATTTTACTAAAACAACAAGCATTTGAAAAACTACCTCTCGATGGTCCAACGGTCATTTTCAATTTTCAAGATCAAAAGATAACAAATGCTATGTGTTTAGACAGGTTAAAGAAAGCAAGCTTTCGGTATGCGTCCAATCATTATCTTGTCAGCAACTGGAAATAATATTAATATTTAAGACTTGCTCCTGTTGGAGCCATCGTGTAAAATGCATTTTATTGTGTGTGCAATAACGAGGTAAAGAAGATAAAAAGATGCCTTTTTTTATCTATCACTATACTTCATTATTTTTTCAATGTTCTTAGCTGTAGGGGCAGCCATCTCCCTCTGAATTCTAACCAACAGTACAAACATTTCACCGCTGAAAACATGCGTTTTCAGCTCTCTTCGAAATAGCAATTTGTCCGTCAACATTGTGAAAGTCCAAAGGACATCTTTGCTCGCTTGCATTGCCCTGAAACTCTCGTACATAACACCATCAGAAATTTAGTTGCGGAGAGTGTATACGTTGTGGTTCAATGTTTTCCTCGGTTTGAATTTTATTTTACTTTGTTTAAAACTTATAAAATTTAAACCAGGGATAAATTGAACCACATCATATACGTCCACCACCGCGTCGACTGTCTCCCCAACCTGGTCTCATTGAGCAGTACTTTTCCGTAGTACTAGTATGATGCTGTAGAAGGTATAAGTTCTAAGTCCGTATTTGAAGTAGTGCCAATTAAATAGAAGCTACTAAACAGCCTTCGATCCTTCGCAGACTACTCTGGGTTTCCTGTGCCCCGTTCTGGCGATCAGGCACCCTCTGTTGCCAGTCTTCCTTCTCAACCTTTTCCTTAGGGGGTTTTCGGTTTTTTCGGTTTCAAAATGGCTTGGAAAACGAGAGGACCCTGGAGACGAGGTTGTGTCTCTTTTTTCCTTCTCAGTTCCCCCTCTTTCCGCCACAGGGAAGCCAGAGAAGCCTGCGGAAAAGGCTAAAAAGCTACTTTACTACGTACGTGAAGCTTAGTTATTTTTAGTTACTATTTTTGACAACACAATACTTGGTAAACACGTGTAAGGGACCGATTCTCCTCTGTGAAGGAGCTAGATGTAGCGTTAGTTCTGCCGGTTTAGCGCGGTCCTTTCTTGCTGTAATTGCCAGTACCTGTTTCAACCACGGCTACATTCAGCTTACATTCTCTGGACGTAGGAACTGCGCAATAATTATCAGGAGAGGGCTGTAAAACCAGACAGGGGGCACTATGTAAAATCATAGCATAAAGGAGGAGGGGCAACATTAGCGTGAGAAAACAGCCGACATTTGGCGACGCTACCACTGGAACGTCTGAGAAACGAGCGCAGAAATTCCATGCTGATGACGCGTCACTACCCAGATCTGGGTAGTGACACGTCATCAGTATGGAATTTCTGCGCTCGTTTCTCAGACGTTCCAGTGGTAGCGTCGCCAAATGTCGGCTGTTTTCTCAGGCTATGGCAACATGCAAGTTTCAATTTCAAGAAGTACAGCCTCGTCCTCAGGCGCTTCAACAGAGGCGAGCGCGAAATGCGAGTAAGTGGTGAGGAACCGCAAGGGACCATGGGAAGGGTACAGACGGCGGGCGAAGCGACGTCTCGCCCGTTGTCTCCTTCCCGCCTTCCTTTGCGCGCACATCAAAAGAGAGACGTCTGGGTACGAGGCAGCGGGTGGTATATAATTGTTAGTGGGCAGGCTGTCTTTAACAACATCAACAAGCTTTAATACTACAATAACACTGATTTCTTTCTGTTGATTCAATATGAACAAAACATGATTTAAATGTGATCAAAATATTAGCAATAATTAGTACCAAAGCCATGAACAATTCTGGTTACATGACATTTAAGTTTATTTATAAAACAGAATAGGGGTGTATCCAGAATCTCAAGTAGGGGACTGGCTTTATAAGAAAGAAGTAACTGACAGATGCAGTGTCCCCCTTAAAAGTAACTACTATTCACTGATATAAAGACATTTCTGAGCCAGGGAGTGTCAAGTGAACCTAAGCACACGTGAAGATTCTGCGACTAGGGTCAGACGAGGATGCTTCCTGTAAATAGACTCGTAGTTCAACTCAAGTAGTTTATTGAGCCATTACTACAAAAGCATGTGGTGGGGAAAAATACCACAGGTGATTTATTACACGTTACGTCATCAACATGCGTGACGTAGAGAAATCGTTGTGTTACATAATAATCATACGAGATTAGGTACTGTTACACTTCCCCTGTTCCATCACATGTCAAACATGGCGCCAAAAGAGGTTGAAGAACATTGCTCTTCATATGATACGTGGGGAGTACTTGGACTTTGGCTCAAGGGGACTGAGGGTCAGATCGCATTCATTCAGACAGCGATATACTTTTTGGATTTTGGAAAAGGAAAGAAGACTACTTGTTTATTAATCACATGTTAGTCTTAGCTAAGCAACATATTTATGAATGTCGTAACAAATGTACTTATCCTTCCTTTACAATTCTTTTAAATAAAGTCAGTTATGTTCATCAGTTAGAAAAGAAACTTATGAATTCAAATAACAAAGTTGCCGATCAGGAAAGTAAATGGGAAAAGTTTCAGTTATTCTGCCGTGGTAGTGAGAATTAAAATGCAAAAAAAAACTCATATCTTATTTTATAGTAGTAATTGTACCTAAACAGTCTTTGTGTCAGCCATTATTTATGTATAGTAGGAATTGTATTTTGTGTACTTGTAGTAGCATTTTATTGGTATAGATGTAGTAGTGCTTGTGCAAAAAAATAAAGAAAAAATTAACAAAAAAAAAGATCGCATTCATAATGAACTTGAATGCCAAAAAACGAGTTCATTTTGTTTTCTCTGTTCTTCAAAAAAGCGGCAAATCTTACGATCTCTCTCGAAAGTCTTTTGAGAGTTCCTGGAAGAGTTCTGTGCAATGCCAAGAGGTAGCGGCTTAAAAGGCCCAAAAATCCCAGGGGGGGTGGGGGACTCCGTATATGAAAGGGGTGGGGATGCTCGTCGGAAATTTTGAATTAAACCCCTAAAAGAGACCATGTTAAAACACAGACAATATATATTTTTTATATTTTTTCACGTGTAACCCTAAACGAGACCTTCACGGCTAAATATGATGGCGTTTTGCCTAGAACACCCTAAGCGAGACCAAAATCCGAAATTTACATCCCTAAGGGAGACGACGAGCATCCCCACTCCTTTCATATGCGCAGTCCCTCCCCCGGGCCAAAAATGAGCAGCTCAATGAAACAAACTGCCAAACATTTACTGGAACGACGAGCACCATGTACGTTCGCTGACGGAAAACAGTTAAGACTGTACCTGAAGCAGCACCCATAACAAGTCCGTGGGGGAAAAGAGGGACTTACAGATTGTATTCAGAGTTTTGTTCGTGCTGGTCATGACTCAAGCAGACTCGGAATCGAAGGTAGTGACGCAAATGACTGAGAGCTTCAATTCAGCGATTCATAGGACTATTCATAAGATTATGCGCAGTCGGACTGTTCTGAATGTTCTGAAGTGGTCGGTTTTGCCAAAAGTAGTTTTGACGTAATATTCCAGATGCAGTCGTCAAAAAACCGTGACATGACAAAAGGAGTGAATTCATATTTCATGTGAATGAAGAGGATAGGCGGGGGTTGTCATTACTTTTAAGTGACCAGGAGGGGAGTCAGAGCTAACGTGGCTTTGTTGACAGAGGGGCACTACGTAATATTACTCAGGCTATGCCAGGCTCGTTTTACAGCCTTCCCTCCTGATGATTATTGCGCAGTCCCTCATTGGCAGGGGTTTGGAAAGGGTGTCATGGACGCTGGCGGGCTTATAGAAGGTACTATACTAGTTAAGCCGTTTGGGGTGGTGGTTATTTTTTATACGCGTGCAAGGGCTTATTCAAATTCCTGAAGGTCGGAGGCTTAGGATGCAACTTCGTCTCCAGGCAAGGGTAAGGTCCTGCTTTGGCGACCGGGTTCAGGAATGCCGGGCGCATACTTATTATATGCACGAATGGGTTTGAGAGCGGCGCAAAATAATCTTTTTGTAATGATCTGATGGCGATATAAAAGCTTTAAACTACGTTATCCATTTACGTTATTCATTTTTTCTGATCTCCTACTGTGTCATACTATCCGAACTTTAGATAAACCTTTAAGGTTTCTTTATCAAGGAAGGACACTGGAAGGAAAAGACGCCGGAGGGATTTCGGAATTTTACTTTTGAAAAAGTCGGGTAAATTAGTTTATAATCAATAACAAAGACTTTGCCGCGCGACATTTCTAGGTCGCTATCGTTTTCGCCAGTCAAGTGCAATGATAAAAAGTTAAGTTACACAGACCATGTATTTTTTTTTTGGCTGTTGGGAGTAACTACACTCCAAAGAAAAGATAACGAGGTTTTTGTTCAAAATTGGGCTGTATCTATTCACTCAGCCATAACTGGTCGGTACGATTTGATATACAACAATGGTTCAATCCAAATTTTGCAGCATCGTCAATGGTAAATGTACTCTTCGCATCTTTTAGATTGGAGCAATGTGCCACTCACTCACAGATGATAATTATCACGAAACTATAGTTTATATACACATTTCAGGAAGACTAATGAAGAAACACTCACATGGACAACAAGAGAGAAAAATCACTTCAATTTTAGCTTGATGAGGTAACCTAGCATCAAAATGGTTCTTTAAGCTATTCCCTCAAATAGCAGGCGGGCTTCTATAAACGCGACGTACCTTGATTCGTCGATTTTCTTCCTACTCGTCCTAAGTAAGGCAAGCGAGGCAAGTCTTAGTCTATTAGTGGATTTCGATACTGAATTTTCAAGAAGTAAAAAAATATATATATGCAGGAGAAATAATTGCACTGCTTCGATACTTTTTTTTTAACGATGAGAGTTCGATCAGCATTCGAGTTTTTTAGGTTGAGGCCGGAGAACCCCATACTGATTCTAATTGTGAACATGTTCGTGACCTGTGTTCTAATACTTAAAGTAGTTTTATCTTACCTGATCATGAACTTTGCAGACTCACTTTGTGATGAGGTTAAAGCTGTAAAGTCTAGCAAGTTGCCAACTGAAATCCTCGGTCATCTAGTGACTGCCAGTGTTTCGTGATCCGTACACATCAACTGCCTCAAGTTATTACTGTACTAGATAACAAATAGCCGGAGAACCTAATTATATTTCCACCATTAAGCTAAGCTTAAATGAGTCAATCACCTTTGTAAAACGTGTCACTTATAATGCCGCGGAAACTTTATTTTCTTTGCTGGATTAAGGTGTTCTAAGGCCGCTCGTGTATTTTCATGCCTTTCCCCACGCAAACCGTGATGTCATATCCTGTTATTTTGACGACTGTTTTTGGAAGTAACTTTCGTTCTAGCAAAAACGTGACCTTATAAACCCTAAATACACTTCCTTACAAATGATGTTGTAAAGAGCCATAAGTTAAAAACGGTATATTAAACAGCGCAGCGGCATTTCGATAACTACAAGAGTGCCGAGTTTAAAGAGCAGTTAAAAGCCGCCTTCTTTGCCTCGAGGGATGAGGAAATTAAGGGGCCATGGATGACTTTCCAGGGTGCAATCGCAGAATTCGTTTTGATGCTTCCCTCAGCTTTAAACTCAACAGTTAAAAGTAGGTATTATCCCTGACATCAAATCTGAATTTCAGAAGTTAAAAAAAAATTACATATATCTAGAGAAAATCTGAAATAAAATTTGTCAATGAATATCTTTATTATGTAATTTTATACAACGACTGTAGTTCGGCGCGTTTCGGTTTTTTGAATATTTTACATATTAAAGTTCCAAAGTTGTTTTTGAACTTCTTAAGTTATCATGTGCTTTGTTGAACCGGTGATCTCGACTCACGGACATTTAAAAGAATGTACGCCATGGGCGTACGGAACACGAATTATCAGGATATGTTTTCAATTCAAGGAAGCGTTTTTGAAATACGAGCGGGAGGATCGATCCCTTTTACTTCCCTTTGCTTTTACCGCAGGGGTATTAGCATATGCAAACTCATCATCTCGCAAAAAATAAAATTTGAAACAAGCCGGATAAATTCAACCAAAACATAGTTCTTAGAAGAGAAATCTAGTTAAGATAAGAACGCTTGGTGTACTTAAATCAGTGAATACACATCACGGAAACAATCTCGTGTTGATACCTGGGATAGGCCGCCTGTGAGGCAAAGCGGAACAACTGTCATAATTCATTTTTTGAGAGTCCCCGTTTGACTTCGAAGGGAAGAGAGAGATTAGCAGTCATCACTGTGGGTTGTCGATACTTGTCCTCCCGAAGTCACGAAAAGAAACAGTGCACAAACATAAATCAATGAGTTCAGTCGCTAGATCTCCAACAAAGAACTGGATCACTGAAAAAGGACTATCGATAAACCGGTCACCAAACACGGAACATTCTAAAACATAAACAAATTAATAATTTTTCTAAAAATAAATGAATAAAAATAGAAAAAAAATTTTAAATAAAGTATAAAAATAAACTGGTATCATCTCCGAATATATACATGGAAGTAATTAGCTGGGCAAGAGAGAGGGTGTTGGAAACACCCCCTACAAATAATGACTGTCATGAGTGAGACTTTTCCCACCCAGTAACTCTTGACAATTGTTCGGCATGAGATAACTCATTTGACGGCATGATCTAATTGACACCCCTTCTTAAATATACGCCTCTTTTGTTTAATAAATGCCCTCCTACTATGTTAAAGTGATTTTACTTGAACCGTGAAACAGATACTAACAAATAGTGCAAAATAGCGAGAGGCAAACAAAAGAAGACAATGGAATTAGTTCATAATAGTGCGTAGTATTCCACTACCCCTGGAGGGGAGGGGGACTACAGAAAAAATGTGGGGGGGGGGGGGGGTGTGCGGCACGCTTCCTGAAACCCTTACACTATTTCAGTCCAAAATCTGTGATTTTCTCTACCCTATTTCAGACCTGACCCTTAAATCAATACCCCTGACAAGCTGTTACTGCACGTACACGGTTAGCGTAAACATTATCTTATCGCCTAATGATGAAGAAGTGGCTTCTTCTAAAAAAACTTACCCAGTTCAAGACTAGAGTGCATAAGCCATACCCTGTTTCAGACCAAAATGGTCAAAACTGATACTCTACTTCAGACCAAAACGGCTAAAAAACCGTACCCTTTGGCGCCGCACATACCTATATAGCCTATATTAGGGAGTACCCACCGCCCCCCACCCCCAAGAGAAATCTACTACCTATTTCACGGTTCAAGTAAAATCACACCACCCAGGACAATTACTCCACTATTCTAGGAAATAGCATCAGCGGAAGAGTCATTTAAGTTCAGTTTCTTGCTTGATTAACAAGGGTTGGCGTAATTCATCCTGTTCGATGTCAAGTTCAAATTAAAGATAGGCTGAAGATGACAACAACACAATAAACCTGAAGGAGGATTCTGACATCAATGTTGAGATTTGAATTTTGAAATTGCTGTGTTTGTGCGAGAATCCAATGTCGAATAATTTCCGTAAAACGGCTATTCTAAAAAAAAATGAATTGTAAACTAAAGCTACTCAGATTTTTTGGGGATTTTTTTTTTAAACAAATTTTTGGGGCTTTTTTTTTGCTTAAATTTCTCCAGACGCTTGCTTTAGATTTTCCATATAATTGTCTGCAATTTTTCCCGGGAACTTTTAGTCAGCAGGAAGAGAAATTTTTACAGAGAAATGTAGAGAAAATTTTAAAAAGTGGTTCTAGCGCATGTAGCTGCTTGTAACGCCCTCAAATGTTTTTCAGTAGAATCGTGAGGAGTGATGCTTTAGTTTATAATTCAGATCTTTTTCAGAAAAGCCGTTTTATGGAAATTATTCGACATTAGATTCTCATACAAACACTGTAATTTCTCACACGGTTGCCTACTCGTCAAGATGGCGTCCAAAATTGTGATAAGGCCCATACAATGCCTTGCAACACAATGCAATGCAATGCAATTCAACGCATTGCAATACAATACATGCATTGCAAGCAATACAATTCAATACAATATTATTACAGATGGGAAATTTATTAAGCTTGGGTCCAGTTATTACACTTGTGCCCTGTACAACATGACAGCAGTAGATAACAACCAAGTGCCAAGGTATCCAATCGGGTTTACGATATACTTATTTGTAAGTTTATGGAAAATACTATTACTATTACTAAACAAATCAAGTCACCAAGCAAGATAAAAGCTCAGTATTTATTAGAAAAATTCGACTAGGAAAGGAAATACATTTTAAAAATGCAACACAAAAAGTATTTTATTTTCAGCGTCCTCCCGCTTTGTACTAATAAAATGAGATTTATCCGTCAACATTTGTCTTTCTGCACGAATCAGCGTACGTTTACACTGCTGTATGTTATTGTAGCCTACTCTCACTTTCATCCTCAAAGTCAACGAGTCTTGAATTGTGAACTATTTTAATCAAAAGAGCTAACGAGCAATACCTTCACTGCGCTGTTTGCTATTTTGTACATGTGCGTAAGTACCTTTTCAGTTTACCGGTAAGTCTTGAATTGTCAGAGCCTAAGAAAACAGTCGACATTTCGCGACGCCACAACTGGTTTCCCCGTGAAATGACGTTTGACAAAACGAGCCCAGAAGTTCTAGACTGATGACGCGTCACTACCCAGATCTGGGTGGTGCTAATGACTGGCTGAAAATTTGCTTCAACCAATCGGCTGTTTTCTCAGGCTAGAAATGTAATCATTCGAATGAAAGCTATTGAACAGTACTTTCACGTGGTACTATTTACTTTGCTGGACAAGGTGGTTCTAACTTTGAGTTTCTGGATGCAGTCCTAGAGTGTGATCATTCAGATAAAAGCCACTGAGCAGCACTTTCCTATGGTACTGTTTATTATGCTGTACAAGGTGGTTCTATCTTTTGAGTATGTGGATGAAATCCTAAAGTGGGACCATTCACATCAAACGTACTGTGTAGAACGTCCTTATCATGGTTATCGCACTGTTCGTATGAATGCTTATACAGTAGAACCTCGTAATATCGAACTCTTTACAATTTCCCTTTAGCTTCGATTTCAGTAAATTTACACCATCAACTCAAGCTAGTTTTTGTTTTCTTTGAGATTTCGAGTTAACGTCGGTAGATAAAAATACAGGCTTGTAGTCTGTGCCTTACTTTTGTGCTGTTAGTGCGCTGTACAAACAAGGTGATCGAAAATCTGGAAAGCAAATCTCAAGTTTAAAATGTACTTAGAAATTGTTATGCTAGGAATCAGCATAAATGATGGTGGATGGATTCTAACATCGTGAAAAGTTGGAAAAACTAAATAGAGAAACGAAAACTCCTCATTTCTTCTGGGCTGGGGTCGGTAGTACTAGGAGCTGAGCCAGTTTTTGCTGTAAAAGAAACATAAAGAAACAAAAAATAAATACAAAGGGGTAATTTTTATTGTTGCTATTTCAACAGCCAACTTTTATCCTCCCCATCTATAATAAACTGATAGAAAAGTGAAATGGTACCAGAGTTGCAAAAAGTTACAAGGAAAGATTTTGAGAGTGTTTAAAGGGGCTGTGTCACGGCAGTCTAGTTAATTTTGTTTAATTTTGCCAATTACTCGCCCTAAATCGCTATGGAACTTAAAGTAAGCAAAGAAATTACATGTAAATGACAAAATCAGAGATCCGTGACAAACAAATGTCTCCTGAGCATTATTTTTGAAGTTGCAAGCAGCAGGGATCAACTTTGAAAAACTGTTAGGCTAAACAGTTTTCAAAAACCCTAATTTCAATCCGTTTCAATCGTCTTTAGTTTTGCCCATCCGTGGCATCTGTTGTTTCTGTTATGTTATTTTAACCTTCCTTTAAAGTTTTAAGTGGTTATTTTTATGTTTCTCTTAATTTAACGGGCATTTTGTAATTTCCTAATTTGGCTGAATTTCGTGACACAGCTCCTTTAACAAGTTGCAACTTGTCAGTGAAGCTCTATATTCTGATTTAAGAACAGAGACACCATGAAGCTCTCAGAGAGAATTGTTTAATATCATTGGCTAACGAAACAATAGCCGGATTAACGGCCTTAAAATCAAACCAAAGAAAATTATGGATTCTGAGAGATATTAGAGCTTTTATTTCAACAACCTGGCCGCATAATAAGCCCTTCAGCATCTGTTAGTTACTCACCTGCAAAAGTTCAACATTTTTCCGTGCAGCTTCGTTCAAAAGAGCAGGCTGTGATGGACTCAGATGAGATGTCGAGTTAAGATGAAAAGTCTGCAACCCACAAAATGAGAAACAGTCAACCCTTCGTTACTAGGGAGCTCTTAAGCAACGACGACGGCAGTGAAAACGGTGCTAAAAAGAGAATTTTGCTTCCTTTCATATTTTATCGCCTCTATTTGGACGCGCTCAATTTATCAAATGTAGGCGATTTTTACTGGAGTGAAATTCGCAAGGAATTTATCTAGGTTCAAAAATAGAAAAGAAAATTCTTCGTCTTATGTTCATGTCCTCCATAAAGTCGCATTAGGAGGTTTCACGTCATACTCGTGCAGTAGACGTCAAAGAAATGTACTAAAAGGCGTGATGCACGTGCAGTGCTGTTGTTTCACTCATAAAACCAATTGTTGACGTTGTCGTTGTCGTCGAGTCATGGTCCAAGCGTAATACAAAGACTGTTATTTCAATGGCTGGCTGTTTTTATGCCGCATTTCATTTCTAGTTAACTAGTAAAAAATCCTCGAAAGCTTACAATAGAAGTTTGCGCGCCAACTTCAAACTGCAAACTGGTGTTCTTAGAGGCTATAAGTTGAAGACCCGTTAGGGATTCAATTCAGTTTCTTTAGAGAGTAGGGAGTTTAAGATACCACGACGGCGACGGCGGAAAAGACATCGCTTAAAAAGTGACCTCTCGATCTACGAAACTTAAGCGCGATTATCCCAACTCGGTCACTATGTTTTATGTTGGCGAACTCTCCTGGAGATGAATTGTTCAGAAAAATATCCAGGTATACAAAGAGTAACAGCGATTCGTCGTCGGATGTTCACGTTGTCGATAAAACGTGAAATTAGGCAATTCACGTCGTAGTCGTGTAGTGACGGCAAAGAAATGTACAAAAAAGCGTGATGCACGTGCAGAGTTGTTGTTTTGCTAATCTTACCGAATTGCGTTTTGACGTTCTTGTTGCCGTCGCCGTACTGGCACCTTAAACTCCCTAGTATCAGCAGCTGCAACGGCGACAGCATTAAAAGCCTTGAACATGTACATACACTTATGGTACGCTTTGTTTTTGCAGCTGCCGTCGTTCTTTCTAAGGGTGCCTTTTGTCCCTCGTTCGTGAAAAGACGACTTGGTTATGCTCATCTTACGAAAATGAAAATTTAAAAAAATCGAAAACTCAGTTGTAGAAAAGTAGCCCTTACCTGTCCATTACCCAGAGGAATTAACACCTGTGGGCTTGATGTTGCAGTTCCATGGTTAACAATTGGTGATCCGCTTAAGGACATGATCCTAAATAAGGGCAGAAACAAATAAGCTCGGTGCAAAAAGACCTTTTCACGGTTTTTTCCAACTTTCGACATGAACAAGTTAGGGAAAGTTCGTCGACACCACTGAAAAGAGCGCCTTAAGATTAACAAAATTGCCAAGTTTGAAAGTGATTTATTGAAAACTAACGAAGATATAGCTCCTTAAAGTCGCGAAATTCTGCAGACGTTTGTACGGGTGGGTGGGAAGGGGGGCGCAAACTTGCCTCCCACCATACAAACGTCTGCCAAATTTAGCGACTTTGCGGAGCTGTATGTTTGCTCGGTTAAGACGTATCACTGTCAAATTTGGCAATTTTACTAATATTAAGGCACTCTTTCCTTTCCAATGGTGTAGACCAATTTTCCCTAACTTGTTCATGTCAAAAGTTGAAAAAACCGTGAAAAGGTCTATTTTCATTCGCAAAATTCCAGACTCTTTTCAAGCCAATTTGCGTGCAAAATAAAGCGAATCCTGCGTCCTGATTGGCTACCTGAGCGGGCAAGATATTTTTCTTGTTCAGTCGATGCAACAATGAAGACGCAAGATTGATTCTGATTTAATCAGGCTTAAATGAAAAAAAAATCTATACAGTTTCACCATTGAACATAACTGAACTTAGCAATGAAGGACTTTTAAAAATGCAGTTTTCTTTAAGGTTTCTTATCAAATTTTTCTTCTGAATGAAAAAAAATCCCTCGCGGATTAAAAAAATCCGATGCAGTTGAAAATTTCTTTTTTCCGGACTTTAATTCTATTTTAAAGTCTTTAATTCTATTTTTCTATCAGTTCACTAAATAAAAAAATAGGAATGTACATAGACGACGGAGCAGCGGGAGCAGTAGCACCCCCCCCCCACCCCCTCCCTAACACTAAAAAACATGTTTTTTAGTGTCGAAAATAGCTGCTACCCGAGCGCATAAATAGTTTTGTCAGTATCGCGCTTGGCATTACCTGTGTCTTCACCGACTTCAGAGAGTACATTTTCTGCCCTTAGACGACTCAAGAACTACTTAAAAAGCACCATGAAGCAGGACCGCCTGAACAACTACTGACTAATGCGTTGTCACAAATCGGTTACCGACACACTAGACACTGTGAAGACTATTGGAAAATTTAAGAGGGGGTATGCGTGTGAGTGAAAGATGAGCCCCCCCTCCCCAAACGTTTTAAAACGCTCCTCCGCCTCTTCTTGTAGTAAGTTGAAAATGTCAGGCCGTTTTCAAGAATTCAAGAATCTGTTTTAACGCTTGTTTAGCTAGTACGTAGTGTTAAGTTTGAAGTTAGGCTCACCTCTCCCCAGCTCTTGGTTCACGAAGCAAAGCAGGAGTCAAAGGCAACCTTAACGAACATGGAAGAAAAAATCGTAAATTATAAATTATTACAAATGGCATAAAAGGCTAGAACTCAAAAAGGGAAAACGAAAACAAAACGCACTTCATTTGAGTGTCAATGTATTTAGCGGGAACGTACTAATTGAGGATACTATTTTTAGATCAAAGGACAACCATTTGCACGATTAGACAACTATTAGCGCGGATGTTCTTTCATTTGCACGATGATGAACTTCATTAACATCAATGTGTAAACATCAAAGCCGACTGACAAACAATTAAATGTGAGGAAAGGTCATTAATGAATTTTGCATGAACTTTCACATTCTTTTGAATCAACAGACAATCATTTCAAGATTCAACATTCTCCGGTGTGAAAGAACAATCATTTATGTCATTTTCATATTCAATAGCTATCCCAAAGTTACATTCAAATGGAACACATATATCCAGGGGTTTCTTCTAGCCCAGAAAATTTTGCTATTTCAAACCCCTAAATTGCGATTTTCAGCGTTCTGGTGAATGAAATTGAGGACAAAAGTGCGCGTTTTTCGTTCAAGCAAATGTAGCTTTCAATTTATCAGTCACACAATCAATTCATACAAGCAATGAACAATTGATGAAGACTAAATTACGTACTTTTGCACGTAAACAAATTCTGCGTAAACGTATAAAGAAACTTGTGAAAAAATGACTGAAATATAGCGTTCACATGACTAAAGCATAACGTAAAACCTGTGGGTCTTTATGAAAACACATCATAATTACGTTTTCATTCAGATTTTATTATATATTTTTTGTTTACAACGTTATTCAAACTAGTTGTTTCTTTCTAGAAAAAAGTAGCCGACCTCTATGAGCAAAGTGGCCGACACGTTTCGTCGGCCGTCGGTGCTTATTGAAACCCCCGTATCTCAATGTCCGCGAGGCGCGTTAGTACACTTATCCCTCAATTTCCTCCCTATTTATGCATCGAGGTAAGTAAGACAGCATGCAAAGGAACCATTGTCCACATTTTGAGGCTGTGATGGTTCCGATATTGCGTTGCAACCCTTGAAGGAGCAGCTGCGTACGATAATCACCTAATGCAATTCCCTGCCTTCTAGCCTCATTTCGATCATTCATCCGTTCCTGTATTTCAGGCCGCGAAATATCAGCCTTGATGGCTGCCTTCAGGGAACTTACGGCCTGTTCCACGATGTTTACAAACGGGCTGTTCGGCGGGAGCATCTTAAGCTCGCTGTTCGGACCGGGGTTCGCAGGGTTGCGATGAGCTGGTGCGCCATCGTAAATAAAAATCACATGTTCGTTAGGGTCTAGGTTGTGCCTTGATTGCTGCAACAAGTCGTTAAACCTCTGAGCATTCATTCCCCCGAGGATCGCAGAATGGCAAATAAGGCCATTCGTTGGTGAAATTGCCATTGTGACCGTTACGTTTCTCCCACGCTGCCCACAGACCTGCCGGTATGCCCTCTCTCCTTTTATGGCCCTGCCGTGACTTCTTGCAGTCCAGATATTGTAACTGCATTCGCCCACAAAGACGCTATCGTTTACCACGGCATAACCCATAAACCAGTTTGCATAGTCAGCACGTCCCTGTATGACGTCTGGCCTATTCCTGTCGGCTGGGAGGGGCCTGACCAGTTTAACTTGGAACAGCATTCCCTCAAGTGCTCTTGCCACAGTGCGGTCATGGATTCTAGGTTTAGCGGGGAGGCGTACTCTGAGCTCGCAGTTTATCTGAGCCAATGTTAATAAGCAGTTCTCGTTCAAAATGTCATTAAGACAGTCCCTCATCTCGGCATCAACTCTAACATGGTTTCTACCGCCACGTGGTCTTTCTGCAATTCTTCCTTCCCGAATGTACCTGGCGACTATTCCTCTTGCAGTTGATCTGTTGACTCCAAGCGTGTCCGCTACAAGCAAGTAATCTTCGTTGTCATCGTCAAACGCTCGTATTATTCTCTCACGATGTTCTAGTGCTATTCTGTTCCTATGAGGCATGTCAAACACATGTACTATACAGTATGTAGGCCCGCTCAAACTGTTGCTCCCAATGAACAGTGCTGTGTAGAATCCTTACTTATACATACGCAGTTCGTTTAGGTGGTTTTCACGTTACGTCATCGCCACCTTGCTAGTGGACGGTTACCAAAAGATCGCTCATTAGCTCGCTTTGTTTGTCCACCAGCATTTGTTCATTTTACCATTGTTATTTATGTCTCCCGAGATTGCATGAAAACCACCTATACCTCTCTCAACAACCAATTTTCAATCATCTTTTCCCCAAAATATGCCGCAATTTACACGTACGATTGAATATATATTTATTCTTATTGAGTGCTGAAAGCGTGCAAATTATTCTTTTTTCACACCGGAGATTGTCGAAATGATTGTCTGTTACAGAAATGCAAAAAAATGTGAGAGTTTATCCAAATTCATTACTGACTTTTCCTAACATTTAATTGCTCGTCATTAGGCTTTAATGTTTACACATTGATGTTAATGAAGTTCGTCATTGTGCAAATGAAAGAACATCCGCGCTAATAGTTGTCAAAACGTGCAAATGGTTGTCTTTTGATCTTATTGAATGCTACAAGTTACGCTAAAATCGTTAATGAATGTATTTTTGCGTAACTGAATGATGTTTGACTAAAATAAAAGTTATTTCGCGTTAATGATTAAACTTTTCGTTGAAATGAAATTTTATTTTCTGGTATTGAACAACAAAAGGTGTATTTTGACGTTTTGAGGCTTAATTCAAAACTGAAATGCAAAACGTATTTTGATTAACACCGATATTGCTTGTTTCCAAGCGCTTTTTTTATTCGGGTTATAAACCCTCCGTTAATAAACCCTCCCAAAACACATTAAGCGGTAGCCTGGGAAAACAGCCGACATTTGGTGATGTTACCACTGGTTTCCCCACCAAATGACGACTGAGAAACCAGCGCAGAAATTCCATACTGATGACGCGTCACTACCCAGATCTGGGTAGTGCCTCTGATTGGTTGAATCAAATTTCCCATGGGGCACGACCAATCAGAAGCACTACCCAGATTTAGGTAGTGACGCGTCATCAGTCTGGAATTTCTGGTCTCGTTTCTCAGACTTCATTTGGAGGGGAAAACGGGGGTAGCTTCGCCAAATGTCGGCTGTTTTCTCAGGCTATATAAGCGGCAGTTTACGTATGTAATGTTTAAACACGAACAGCGGAATTTTCCCACGCTTCCCGCTCGTATTTTTAACCAGTGGTGAAACACGTGTTCAGCTGTGAGTGTTTTGCACGCAAAATTTGACAGTTTCCTATTCTGTACGGTTTTTTTGGCACAGATACAATAAACACCTTACTACCTTATTTTCCTCGGTCCGTACTATAAGATACATTGATGTTCCATTTCATTGAATCTTCATTCACACGTACATCTACGGACCTCGAACTAGTTAGTACCAGGTATGTATTTGCCGTTCAAAAACAAACTGAAACGAGGCAAATTTTACAGCGAGTCTTGAACTAAACTTGACAAAATATTTTCTCTTAAAGATAAGGTGCATGTAAAGACGGTTGTAATTCCAAACTTACCGTGGATCAAATTTGGGCGTTACCATTGGTGTGTTGCTATGTGGAAGACAACGTGGAGCAGGAGTCACGAACTGTCCTTTCGACTGCACTCGTTTGCTAAAAAAAGGGATGAAAAATTAATAGAGTTACTTTACAAAACCCGGCATGGCGCACGCTAACACTGCTACAATAGGCAGTGTTTATGGCTTTGGGAGAAACGAGTATGTAGTGGGGTCAAAGTGCTGAGACTACCAGAGCTGCCATACAAGTTGCTTGTACTCAGAACCAGGGTGTAAAATAAGCGCCACAATTCCCCAGCGACAACGCAGTGCTTACTAACGTTTGGCATAGTTGATGACCTGATCATTATAATCGCTGTCATTGCCATTTTTTTTCAATCAGGAAGGGGGACAAAGACCTTTAAAATTATGTTTCTTCGGGCTCTGCTAAAGTTATCAGATTTGAACAAAACAAAAATGGAAACATTTCACAGTTATTCCTTTTTTAAATTCCTTTTAGTAAAGAGCGCTGTAAAGACAAGTCGAAAAATTTAATATATGCCGCCACGCCCTTTCAAGAAAAAAATGTACATGTAAGGAGACCTCCAAGCAACTTTTTTCATGAGAAACAGGGAAGTCTCGGCACCATTAGCCTGACAAACAGCCGAAAATTTGCGACTCCCCGCGAAATGAGGTCTGAGGAATGAGCACAGAAATTCCCTACTGACGACGTGCACTACCCAAATATGGAAAGTGCTACTGATTGGTTAAAGCAAATTTCCCTTGCCACACGACCCAGATCTGATCATGAGAGTGCGACGTCGCAGTAAAACCAGTGGTGACGGTGTCACGAAAATTCGGGTGTTTTTCTCAGGCTAGGCTACCATGGCAAAATTTGGGCTGTAGTAGCACTTAATTCTTTGCTATACCTGTGCAATTTATCTGGCCATACCTTGTGCGCTTGGAAGTTGATGGAGGTGGCATTGTAACATCACTGTCTTTTGTTTTGCGTGACTTGGTGGACCTTGTGGCTCTCTCAACAGTGCTTGGAGATGCATCCTTCCTCTGTATAGTCAAGAGATACACATATGTAACAACCTGTCAGTTCATGTGGAACAATATTACTATTCTTCTTCAGTTGACATTATGATAATACCGAAAAGGAAAAGCCTATTGTTAGTGGACATGTTATAGTCATTATTTTGATTTCACAAGTTTCCATAGCAATGGTGTTAACCCTTATTTAAAAAAACAGGATCAACTTACACGTTCATTGTATATATTAACTTAAAACGAATTTGTTTTGTGGCCAAATCATTGTAATCAGATTTTTCAGGGTGGAACAGACGACATTTGGGTCGCAGAGAAACCAGTGGTAGCCTCACAAAATGTTGGCTTTTTTCTCAGGCTAGGGTGGATACAAAGCAACTTTAATGTTATTTGGAAAAATCTAGAGACCTCAGGTAAACTTAAAAGTACATCAGCAACTAGAGAAAACAGCCTTCTCTCCTCACTCCTAGCCGCTAGGGATGGCGAGGAGCAACGAGAGACAGCTGTTTTCTCAAGCTGTTTTAAAAAACACTTTAATACCTTTCTTGAACGCGTAGACCTGGAAGTTGTGCTTGGTTCTGGCACCTCTGGTTCCTGTTTGCCAGAAAAAAATTAGAGTATATTATACAGTCAATCCGCAGTTAACCCATCCTAGGGCTGTCATTAAGATCTGGAGGCTGGGGATTTTCCCCAGCTGGCTGCCCAAGAGCAAACGTAAGGCTTCAGGGGCCACCAGGCTCTGCTAGAGCACAGTCCTGATGAGGAAATGAGTCAACACTGGATCAGACAGATCTGTAAGAAACACATCTCTCTAAAATTGACACCTAGAACTGGTCTCTCCCATTCATTTAAATAGTCATGCTATAATCTCTTGAAACAACTTTCTAAGATGGATACTTGTAACAGAGTTCTCCTGTGGGAAAAATTGACTTTATATCCCTTTTAATTATAAGCTGCACTCTTGCAAGTGCAACCTTCTTTTAATACCACTTGAGAAGCCAACCAGTAACACTCAGTTAACTCTCCTGTGGAGTGTTTGAAGTAATCCATAGAAAAATTGATAAACACAGTTCACAGGGCTCAAAGAAAGTCGTGTCAACTCGTCTGGGACAAGGAGGGCTCTTTTTGCGCAAGTTACCTTTCTTTAATTTTTAGCCCAGCTTGTCTGATGGCCAAGGGTACAGACAAGTCATCTGGTAACTAAATCATTACCTACTGTAAGGCAAGCAAGCAATGGCCCTGGACAACCAAAATGTGCCAGAGGTGCCCGTCAGAAAGACAAGCTGGAAAGACAACTTGCCCTTATAGGGATGATCAATGCCTGCCTTGGCAACTTTCTGGCTAAAACCAGTTATTAAGAAATTAATAGTTTCTTTTAGCCTTAAAAAATACAAGAGTTGAATACTCACTGTAAATTTCACAGATGCAAACTGATCATCTTTTTTGACTTTAAAACCTGTATGCCCACAAAAAAATTAGTTTTGCATAAAATTGGTTCCTTATTTTAATTCAGAAGGTTCCCTCCAGTTAGAAAGAATGAATTCACCAAAACACTTCACCTGTAGTAGGAGTTTTTAATGGCAAGTTACTGACTTCTGTCAAAGGACCCCTGTTGAAACAATTTAATTACCATAAATGAACTGATAAATGCCCAAGGCATCTATTTAATTTTAGGGGTCCAAGAAGGGGTCCAAGAAGGGTCCAAGAAGGGGTGTTTAAGTCCTAGTTAGTAGTATTTTGGAGTACACTGTAATTCACATAGGGGGCCTATATTAGACAGCGGGCATTTTTTAGAGAAGGGCTTCTAATACAATTTTTGCAGCGTAGATGAGGGGATGTTTATTAGATAAGAGGCATTTATTTGGAAAGAGGCATTTATTAGATTATTTACATGTACAGTATGTCAATATCATTACCGATACTATTCTAATACTAGCTGGTCAGTTATATGATAACTGCTATGAATCATAAACTGAAGGTACTGTACAGGTGTAGTTTGATTCAAATAAAAGACTGGTAAGACTGTGACAGATACCTTAGAGTTAGTACATAGTTTATCATACAAATTGTTCATTGTTCTGAATGGATTGTATTCAATTTTAATGTATGGCCAAGTCTACATGTACGTTGTTGTGTTTCCACCCTGGTTCATTATTTATTGTTAAACATTTTTATTTACATATAAATCCTTGGTAAAGGGTGTTTGTGAAAATCAAGTAAAAATGGAAAATGGAAACTGAATAAATTGAACCACAGACCTACTCTACTTTAAATAATTCAGTTACTTTAAAAGAAGTGCTTCCTTTTGCAAATAACAACAACAACAACAACAACAACAACAACAATAATAATAAATTATTATTTGTTTTAAATAGAAAGGAAAAAAATAACCAACATGATGTAATTAGAAAGGTACAAGCCAACATGATGTAAATGAAACAAAATACATAATAAATATAGTCAAACTGCAATAAAACCTACCTAACAGCCAGGTCAGATGCAGTATTTAAAATTGACTTCGTCATTTCACTCACAAAATCAGATGCCTAGACAAAATCAAATTAATTTATTATAAGTTATTATTTATTTTTCATTGCAAAATAGTAATGAGACTACTTATACAGTGACATTAAATGTGACCTATAAACAAACAAATAAATAAACAAAAGACTTTAAGTGTATGACTTGTCCATTTTCAAAACAATTAGTGCCTTTGTACTGGTAACAGTCACTGTGATTTTGTGACAAATAGTTATGGTGAGTGCTAGGACTCAACTTGTGAAAAATCATGAGTCCCCAGTTCAGAACCATTGAGTCCCAGTTCAAAAACACGATTCCCTGGGTCTTTCTTTATGTAACCACACAGTTAATCTGAAGACAGACTCCAAAACTCTGTATGACAGTTTACTGAAATAAATGTTAAATAACATATACAGTGTATTAAAATATACTCCTTCTATTAGTATTGTCAAGCACAACAAAGACTAAAAGAAATATGCACTGTTAAACAACAGCCACAGAAAATTACAGGAACAGGATGTTCTACAAAAGCATCATTCTTAAGATTGATCAATCGATCTTTGCGTCCTACAGGACGCATACCACAAATTATTTTGCATCTTTGAGGATTTTTATCCACCACGCCGGATGCAGGACACAGAGGTATAAACAAAATCACTGGGTAAGGTCAAATCAATTAGGTTCAGTCTTGATTTCAAGCCATTTCAGGGACCTTGGTTTGCCTTAATCAAGGCTGTGCTCAAAGAAAAATAATTGGGAGATCTACCAAAATTCTAAATTTGTGAAATCCAAGGTTCTCAACATACATGACTATAGCTATATGCATGTGAGTTTGGTGCAAAACCTTAAGCCTGGTTCTCAAATGCCTCCGATGCACCTGTGACATGGCCGCTGGTACTGCGTGGGATACTGTTCCAATATGAGAACAGAAGTGGCCGGCAACATTGGTTATTCCAGTCCTTACTGCCGGCATGCCTGCAAAGTTGACTCGAGTTCAAATTCGCAGGTGTGCCAGAGGTAAAGCTCTGCGATAGCTCCAGTTGCCGGCGGCGAATGTTCTCATTTGTATAAAAAGTAGCTCAGGTGGTACCGGCAGCATATGAGAACCACGCTTTAAGCCCAAGGGCACAGGTAAGTTGCCAGGGGCCAGCAGCTCTGCTAAATTAAAATAAAATTGAAAATTGAAAAAAAAATACATAAATAATGTGAACATACCTCTGTAAAGGCATTGTCATTCACTTTACCACCCTCAGCTGAAACAAATGGACACAATCAAGAAACCTTTTGAAAAGTGAGATTCAAGATAAATCTCATATTTCTTTGAAAATATATTGAAAATCTAGTACATGATAGTTTCACTCATGATGAATTTTATTCAAGCAGGCAACAATCAAGAATTTTTTTTAATTTCAAAAACTGAACCATGCTAGTATAAGTTTCTTTTTGGCAAAACTCTCTCAGGGTCATAAAGAAGCCAACATTTATAACTAGATTGATAGAATAATCAAGCATGAATCACATAAAAACAATTAATGCATGCAAAAATTATAATCTAAGAAATGATCTGACCTCAGTTAAATAGAAATGACTGTACATACCTAAATAATCGCTCAATTTCATCTTTCTTATGTCCTGTTAGCATGAACCAGAAAGTAGGTGTCAAAAATAAAACTAGCACAATTACAGTGTGTTCCTCACAAGAGCACCCATTTTTACCAGCCAATGCCATATGAAGCACTAATTATAATGAAAATTGCTATTACACAAAAGTAACTGAGATTTGTCACTAAGAGCAATCTTTCATGAAAAAGAGACTGGAATTATCTGGTAACACTAATAATCAGGTTTTTACTGTAAGAGTATACTATTACAGACTAAAGTGGGCATTCATCTCAAACTTCAAGCTAACAGTTCTGAAACCAGGATGGGGAAAATCCCTTTTTTCCCAAAACATAGGGACATCCACGAGACACCCAGTCTCTCGCTCAAACGTTTCTCGGGGAGGAATGCATGACATTCACAAAGACCTATTAAGAACGCATGACTTGTGATAACAGGAGTTTATTTCCATCTAAAGTTTGTAATTAAATTTTTGCCAGGGACGCATGATCTCGAAATGATGTTATGCGTGGATATATTGCTTTAAAAGTGGTCTAGATCCTTTTTATCTATCTAAATTAATCGAATTAATACTTTCTATCATTAAAGCTTATAACTTACCATGGGAAGTTTAAGGATCTCCAGAGAAAAGGCCCCCTTCACTTTACAGATCATATCATAACCTCTGGCTTTCATCTTTTTTATTCTCTCTTCCACTGTGAACGAAAAGAGAGACGAAAATGTAACATACTTTCTTTTAACGTATTTTATAAAACTTTAGGATCAAAAACGAACCTTGTGTGTTTAAATCTTTCAAGTAAACGTCCAATTTTGCTCGGCGCTCATCAGTGTTCATTGACGTATCTAGTTCGCCTTCAGGCAGCATCGGTCGCATCCGATTCACATTCTTCCTGGTCTTTTTTCTTCTAGGCATTTTGCTTCAACCAAAACGGAAGAAAAATGCGATGTTTCAATAATTTTTAAAGCTTTTTTTTTATCAAAACAACGATCGACATTCAAAGCCCGCCAGTTTGAATTCAAAAGTAGCGCCGCAGATTCGTGAGCCTGCGATCCTATTTAGATTTCTGGCGTGGCTACCTAGTATGCCAGGTTACAAAGTAGTCCTTCCGAGGCCATCTTGTTCTTCAAAAAGAATCTGTCTTTTAGGACTTTATTTCTACGAAATGACTTTATTTCATTTTGGAAACTGCGTAGCCTTAGCATACTTTCCTTACTTCATTGTTTACAAATGTTCTGGACTGTAAGTTTGCAGGAATTTCAGTATGATATTATGTTCAAGAAGAATGGGCGGTTGCGTGAGAGTCGCGTGTTCCTCGATCGATGTTTGATAAAGCAATGAATTTTGTCTTTCTTTTTCTGGATCGTAGCTCTGAGTACAGTGCCTTTTGGAGATGTGTAAAGGCAGGAGCCGCTTACTTGGTTACTCAACTTTGTAAGGTAAAAAGAAAGGCCAGACTATTTCACACTTCATTTTCAGGTGGCTCGACCTAGTATTTTTGTAGCGACACCTTCCATCTTTGAATCTCTTATACTTAAACAAATTGATCTTTACTGTAAAACCCATTACAGCACGTTTATTACACAAAGATTAAACTTTATTATGATATTATTTTTTGGGCGATCGGAATAAATGTCACATAAGTATAAGAGATTCAAAGATGGCAGGTGTTGCTTCAAAAATACTGGGTCGAGCCACCTTAATTTGACCCTTTTAACTCTGCTGAAACTACAGAAGACAAGATTTTAAAATTTTATGGCAAATTTAACTATGAAAAAAATTTACAGTATTTTCTATTTTCCAAAAAGGAGTGCAGTGTAACAATAATGGACCCTTCCAGATTTTTTTTCAACTTTTCATATTGATTAGCCCACTGTACAAAGTTAATGTCAAAAAAAATTTATCATTAATTTTTAATGACTTATTACAGCCAAATCTTGGCACATTTCTGACATAGCAATGTTAGGTGAGAAACGATTATTTCTAGATGATTTTTTCCAGAAAATTACCAATGTATTGTATGTTTCCTAACTGCTCCTTTTCAAAATGTTCAGTGTGACTATGTGACTGTTGTGGCTCATTTTTATCCTTGGTTTAAATTTTATTTCCTCTTCTGTTTAAACTCATTATCATATGTCATTACCATACCTCAAAACAAAGGGAAAGAAAATTTAAACCAAGAATAAAATTGAACCACAACATATCCATGTACTTCATAGGCAGCTAAAAAAACTGAAGGGAGACCAGCATGAAATCCAGGATGCCCAGCATGTATTTTTTTTTATGTTACTTCGAATCTCCATAAGACAGAAACCTCTCGAAGACGGACAGTAGGGGCTGGTCCTGAAGGTGTCCTTCTTAGGGAGCTAGTTGACTGTATTGAAAGTGACAAGGTATTCTTTAGTTATTACAATGTATTGTATGAACAAGAGGTGTGTGACAGCTTTAAATGTTTCTTTTTTTTTTCAGATGTTGGTTCTTGCAACATTTTTTCCCACATCAGATGTATCTCCAGGATACATGGACTTCATAGGGGTATGTTGTTTCCCTTTTTGTATCTAAAGCCATTGCATACAATCTGATTTTAATTGATTGAAACAACGGCATTATGACTACAGTCCAACCCAGCTTTGGGGACACCAGCTTAATACGGACACCTCATGTTTATGGACAGTTTACTTTGTCCCATGGGAAAGAATGCCTTTACATTTTTTCTCTAAATTCAACCCACTTAATACAGACACCCCGTTAACACGGACACTTTCTATGGCCCCCTCAGTGTCCGTATTAACGAGGTTTGCCTGTACCTTGTTGTTGTGTCTATTTAGAATCATTTTTTACAGCCTGCAGGTGGCCTAAATGGTTATAGTTTAACCTCTCACATCTGTTATCATTAAATTTATTTCCCTACATCAGAAACTTTGCTTAGCATTGCTGTAAATAAGTTATTGAACTCACTAGTAGTTTTTCTTATTTATCATTTTAGGAATTTCTACGATCCACAGTAGACATAGCAGATCTTGTTGGTCTTCATCTGGTGATGACCAGAATTGCTGGCAAGGGTGAACTGAAGGTGTTGGTGGCAGGAGTAGGTATGATCAGGGTTCTCAATAAGAGCCAACGGCAGGTGAAATTCACCCGCTATTTCACGTGAACTTGCTGCCTATTTTTCTTTGAAAATTACCCCCCCCTCAAAGCCAAAAATTAATGATGTCTGTGTTCTGTTCAAACACTCTAATTTTCGCTCGAGAATGCTGGAAATGCACTCTAAGAGGCCGAGATCTCAAAACTTTTCCAGAGGGCATGCTCCCGGACCCCCCTAGTAACCTGCGCTTTTAGTACTCACAAGTCGCTTCTGTGGTGTTAGTTTTTCCCTTCCCCGCCTACTTCAAAGCTTTTATTCCAAATTATTATGTGTCTGAATCATGAGTGGGCAAGATGAATGAAATCCTGCATTCTTATTGGCTACCAGAGTGGGCGAGATTGGGCCTTTCTTGCCCTTTCATGATTTCCATTGGTCCCACAAGAAAAAAGTTGTCTTTGGTCTTACAATAATAATATTCCTTTATCGACCAAGCAAGTTCGGTCACGATGGCTGAATAATTTTTTATCCTCCATGTCCTTTTTTGCGATACAATCACAAAAAAAGAACTTGGCCAATATCTAGCCATCTTGACCTCACACTTGGTCAATAACGCATAATTACATGTTTCATTTTTTCATCAAAAATTGGGTGCTTATATATTGTCAGTCAAAACTGGTAGGCTAGTCTAAGACCAGTCCAATTGTGAAACAAAAATTTCATCATTAGTCAGGACTATCCAGCCTAAAGCTATTCTTCTAGAATAATTTAAGGATTCCCACTGTTCTGAAAGTGTGAAATCCATGTTGCTCAGCAGAAAACGTCTAAGAAAAACAACAACAAAAACAACAAAAACTAAGATTTCCTTGTCACCCAAGAACAAAGTTAATTTGCCAAAATGTTGGTCATTGGGCACTATTAGAGTGCTGCCCTGATCTAGGCAGATCAGTCTAGTTATAAATTAAGTATAGCAATCATGGTAGGATTTTAGTCAAAACTCATTAAAAAAAAGCCTATTATTTTGCTTTTCGAATGAATGGTCCACAGGGTTCGCTCAGTCTTGAAAAGTCCTTAAATTTCTGTGCAAGTCCTTGAAAACTCCTCGCATCTTCTTCATCTTTGAATGTAGTAGCCTGCAAAGAATTTTTTGATGGTTTTTGGGTGTCCAAGACAGAATATAAATCATAGCTTGGAGAATTTAAAGGTTATTTGCATAAAGCGCTCTATGTTTTATGCAATAATTAACTATCAATTTAAGACAAGTGAACTGAAAAATGTAGAGAAGTTGGCGAAGCTAACAGTTAAAGCCTTAGAGTCCTATTGGAAGGACTGAGAATGTGCATTTTTGTACAATCTGTGAAATTATATTCCTAGTAGGTGGTTCTTGAAAATCTAACATGGTCCTTGAAAAGTCCTTGAAAAATGGTTGCGATTGTTTGTATGAACCCTGGTCCAGCTGACTTCTGGTAAATGGTCCTCACGGTTCAATTGATACATAAAACATTTTCTTTTTATTTACCAGAGGTGAGGTAAAGTCTGGTTTATTTTTATTCTAATCCTGTTTAGGTTGGGCCACAGCAGAGGTGGTCATGACACGCCTTGTTCCCCTGTGGGTTGGTGCCAGAGGAGTAGAGTTTGACTGGAAGTACATACAAATGAGTTTTGATGCAAATGTCAGTCTTGTAAGTAATCAATTTGCATCAGCCCAGGATAAAAATTTTTTCAGGCTTTTTAAGTTTTTTTTTGGCCTGTTATCTGATGTCTATGTTGTGGATCAATAATTTTATCTGTTGTTTAAATTTTATTTCTCTTTGTTTTGGGGTATTTTAATGTATGAAAATGAGTTAAAAACAAACAGAAGGAAATTATTTAAACCAAATTGAACCACAACTCCTAATTATTTTTCTATTATTTTTCATTAATTAAAAGACAATAATAACTTAGTGTACAGCATGCTTTGTTCTAATAATTTGCATCAACTAATATTTTTGGTTAAGAAGAATACATTTCTTCACTATCAGTCATCAATGATTACTAGTACAGTGTGTACTGTTCTAGGAAGCTGGGCATACATTTGACTGAGTGGGGTAACAACTTTCCTGGCTGAAATATGGCCCTTACTCTAAAGGAAAGAGTTTGTGGGAGCCAATGGCCACAAATATCCAGATCTGTTGGACCTGCTTTCAAATACTACCAGAAAGCTGAAATTAGAAACTGCTCTACACAAATCAACAAAATCCATAAGAAATCTTTTATACGTCACTGTGATTTTTTACAAGCCGCAGCATAATGTGGAAAAAATAACAAATTAATGAAAGAGTTTTATATTTTTGTTCTTGGAAACATCAATAAATTAATGTGGAGCCTCTGAAAAAATTTATTGTAATCTTGTTGCAAAAAACCAATCTAACTACACTGTAACAGTGTCCTCATCCAAATCTAGAAAAATCACATACCGGTTATTTGCAGATTTTACCTCTTTTGCAGCATTACACCCTATGTGACCTCATGAAAATATCAGATAATTCAGACTGTACTAATAATTTTTTGCACTATACCAAAATCTCTTCGAAATTCATTTAATGCAATAAGGTATTCATAAAACCCGATACTATCTTTAATAATTAACGGTTACCCTGTTCTGCTATAGAGTAAAATTAATGGCTCTGTGAATTTTTACATAGGTACAGCACATCTCAACAGCAGCTTTAGTTTGGCTCTGGAGCAGGACTGATCTTCAAAAGTCCTTTCTTCCACTAGTAATTGTTTTCATGACATTAGCATGTTACAGGCCCCTTCTTATTGAGTAAGTGCTGTTAGTATTCAGTTAGTGATAAAAATAATGCTAAAACAATAATATTATTCATTTTTTTGCAAAATACATGTAACTTTAAAACAGGTAGAAACTTGTGGAGGGACTGCTGTGAGGTTTCACTTCACACTTTGTTGGCAGTCAATTTTAATGTCTGAGTGGATAATTCCCACCAAAGGGGGTAAATGCATGGAATCTTGAGTTATGGAGATGCATTTGTTCAAACATATTGTCCATATTTTCAGCTAAGGTACTAAGTTTGAGAGTGATCTCAATTGAAAATGAACAAAGGCATGGCTCTGAATTTTTACAGAATTTTATAAAATGGGAGGAAAGTTTGTGGCCCCAACATGTCTAATTGCATTCTGCTAACTGTGTTTATCTTTGTTTAATTTTTATTGTGACATATAATTTTTAAACTTGGAATCTTTAGTGCTCTATTCATCATTGTTATAACTGGTCCTTGTGAAAAATAAAGGAAAGGATCTTTGGCGAGAGGAAGCTATTATTTTTTGGGAGAGATCCATGACTGTATGTTAGCCCAAGACAGATTCAAAGTTGTAGTTATTTTGAAAATCGTGAATGTTATTTCAGTGGCTCTGAAAGTGTTAATTTAATTTTGTTTTGTAGAGTCTTAAGTCATGTCTTTGGAATTCACTCCTGGAGCTTGCTGTTGTTAAAGGCAACCTTCACAACCTGCATTGGAATTGTAGCTCTTCAGTTGTACCTGACACTAACTAATGGCAAACAAAACAGAACATAAATGCTGCTCCTCCTCTTTATTATTTATTGACCCTTGCTTGATGCCTATCAAAAAAATATGCGTCAAACCATTGCTATAAAGCAGTGGGAGAGATTAAAAAGCTTGACTTTCTTCAATAGACCTCTTTAGCATATATGCTTTGGTTTCCCAATGTAGGTCATGTGATCGTACTCTAGGGAACTGCTTCATTCAAATAATTCATTGTATCCCCTTTGCATGTATAAACATAATCAGTTTTATGAAAAGACAAAGGAGCAAATATTTTCTCTGAGACCTCCACTGAAATAAGAAAAAACACATACAAGCTACATGTAATGAGGTCTATTCCAGCTCTAAGAAATGACTTTTAACACTTGTATCATTCATTTTTTTAAAGTCAACTCTTTTTTTCCATCCCTTTCTGTGAACAACAACCTCACATAGGCAACAATAAATACTTAATATCCTCCCCCTTATGGGGCTTTTCAGGGACAATGAACCAGTAATTCAAATGGAACAGAGTTGGTTTTACAAACTGATGCAAAAATGTAATGGCCTGACAGTAGGACAACCATTAACATTTAAGTCAGAATTGTATTGACTTTAGCTATAGATGGTAGTACTGAAATTCTATATTTGGAAGGATGGAGGTTAGAACCAACATGTACACAGGGTTCACAGGTGCCTAGAAAGTCCTTGAATGTCCTTAATTAAACTTTGAAATAAAAATTCACGACCTAAAAAGTGTCTGCAAGGTTTGCAGTTGCTTCTAGTAAGTCCAAAAAATTTGAGGCTTACTCAGGGAGCCTGGAGCATATTATGTAGTGCTAGCTCAATTTCAACTCTGATGGCGCTTAGCATATCTAAGGGGGTGCAGGCATGTTCCACTGGAAAGTTTTAATCTCCTGAAATCACTGGAAACACGTTTAGTTCTATCAATATTATTCATCCTGAGAAAAGTAAAGGAAAAAAGAAAAGTATTGTGTTTGCTTTTAACACAAAGATTAGAAATACTGGGGTACTTTTGTAAATGCAAAAAAAAAAAAAAACATTGCCGGCGAAATTTTTGTTGGGGTTATAGTGCACCCAGCTCCATAGCTCCTCTGTTCCTATCACAGAGCTGTTACTTCACACAACCCAGATTCTCAAGTGGCTTTAGAATACAGTGCAATAAATTAATGTTACTGGCAAAATAGCAGCAACACAAATGGTAAAAGAGAATTAAGAAAAAAATGTTATTAAAATTATTGCCTAGATTTTGCATGGAGCCCTTAATTAAATAGTGCTTTTATTCTTGGTCAAAAAAGGTAGGAACCCATCCTTGGAGACCCAGGGGCAGATAGTGGGGGCGACGGAAAGTCTAAACCGGCGGGAAAATAAGGCACGAAGAAAAGTAAAGAACAGCGAGAAGAGCCCCTAGGGACAATGTCTTACCAGACCAATTCCAAACAGTTGCCGCCCTTCTGGCTTCTGATTGGTGCCAGAAAACTTGTGTTTTTCTGGTACCAATCAGATGGTAGGAACCCTGGGGACAGCTTAAAATTTAATGATCAGTATCAAAGACATCAACAGTATCACAGACAACTGAAGCATCCATATTGGGCTATGGCCGTTAACTTCCATACCTCCCCGCTCCATTTGAGGAATCATAGAATTATTCAGGAGAAAGTTACAAAAATTGAGGTTTTTTTAAAGGGTGGGGCTTTAATTTACATGCTGAAATATTTGTAGCCTGAGAAAACAGCCAACATTTGTGACTCTACCACTGGTGTCCCTGCCAAATGACGTCTGAGAAATGAGCACAAGAATTCCATACTGATGACGAGTCACTACCCAGATCTAGGTAGTGCTTGTGATAAATTTTTGGTTGAATCAAATTTCCCAGATCTGGGTAGTGACGTGTCATCAGTGTGGAATTTCTGTGTTCGTTTCTGAGACGTCCTTTTGCAGGAAATCAGTAATAGTGTCACCAAATGTTGGCCGTTTTCTCAGGCTAAAATATTTGTGGTCATTCACACAGTCATCTGACTTGGTCAATTTCTCATTGTTTACTCTTTAATGTGGTGCAATCGTTACTATGTTATAAGCAGTGATAGAAATTAACTTTGATCAGTTTTTATCAAACAAAGAAACTCACTTTGAAAAGTTTTAATGCCGCTTTTGTCGTGAAAAGCTTCATACAAAACTGTACATGATAACTGCATCTTTCATCATGGTTCACTTTACGAGGTCTAGTGCGTCATGATAGGAACAGCAGAACACAGAATTATTTTCATTGTTACTTGGCCCATAGACATTCCAGAAGCTTTGATACTCACAGTTCGTTTCGAGAGACAAGAGTCTCGTCTCTCAAGAAGGTGGTAACTTACTTGTTTAACCCTTTTCATTTGCTTTGTTTTGATGATGAAATAAGTAAAAGCAAAGGAAAAGAAATTTGAACTGGGAATAACATTGACCCCCCCCCCCCCCCCCCAACCCCTCCTCACCCTAAGTAGTTGATGCTAGGCAAGAGAAAAATACAAAACCAGTCAGGCTTTAACTGGCAGAAGCAATTTCATTGGGGTTTGTTTAACGGCAGTCAAATAAGAAGGAAGACAAATCGGACACATGTCTGCTTCTTATAAAAAAGGTATCTACCAGGGCTGTGATTAAAAATAAGATTTATTCCAAGAAAAAGCCACAGATGTGAAAAGACAACACAATACACAAATTTAATATTATCTTCTCTCTTTCTTCAACAACAAAGACCCAAAAAGTCACGACTGAAAGTGTCGTCAAGAGTTCCTGCAATTTCTCACGCCCAACACATTATTCCTCAGGTAAAGTCCACAGATGTGTTTCATCAGTCTTGCCTGGGCGATTGATCTAGAAATCCGTCTTCACTTGCCAAAGTCAAACTTGGGAAACTCCTCCAAATTTCCTTCACCGAATCTCTTTCGTATTTGCTGCTTTTCCACTTCCATTTTAGCTTTCATCTCAGCTGTCATGTCCACTAAACTATCACCGGCAGATGTGCTCTTCTTCTTGTATTCCTGCAACTTTTCCACGAACAAATTCTGTATAGGATCAGCATTCTTCGCCGCCTTTGCCATTACTACAGCTGTCACTCCAATATTTCGTCTAAAGCTGGTCTGGAAAGAGCCAGTTGTCCGAGAAAGCAGTTGTGAACATCGGAAAATTGCTGCCATCGTGTATCACTCTGAATCCCAATATTCAAAATGGCCGACTTCGTGGTCTGTAGACTCGTTTTGAGGTGGAGGCGAAGTAGACACCAATCTCCCTCGGGCATATTCTCGGTCAAGATGGCGGACACAGAGCTCGTTGTAAAAGTTGGCTCACGAAAAAGTCAGGTAAGTGCTTAAATGGCCAAACTTGACATTCTATTTTAATTTTCAACACTCATGGAAGGCACGATTTTGTCAGACCCCTTTTTGGACTCCGTCTATGGAAGGCATAACCTTTTAGATTTCAGATTCCGATACAGTGCAGGGGAAGAATTGCTTTGTCATTTCATATCATTATTGGTCGCCATGTGGAGGGCTTCCTTGACCGTGATGATTCCGACGCCCTCTTCACAATTTATTTCAAGGTCAATCCGCCCCGATTATTTTGTTATTTTTGGATAAACCAGTGAGGCTTATACATGTCCATGATAAATTTTGAATCGCACTGTTCAGTGAGTGCAACAGGTGGTCATTTTCATGCCTTTAGTCCTCAGGCTTCGTTATCAGCTAAATTATATTTTTCACGGGCTTAGATTTCTAATATCATACCAAGATCTCTCTCGCATCTGTCCACTGGTATGAGATTAGGAGAATGCAGGAAATACTACCCTCCTTTGACATTTCGCTAAATTTAGAAATGGGAATCCTGTGGTCTTACATATGCCACAGGGTAACTAATAGTTGAAATGTTCTTTATTTAGCTGATTCAATAAGGGTTGCTTTGGGCATTGGGAATTGTATTGGGAAGCTATTGTTTGGTGGTCACTCAAGCAAATCATTGTGAATTAACGTTCTTTTAGTCTTTAACAAATATTCTTACCCACTTACTTTGTAATGTAGGCAAATCCAACTGGAGTTGAATTCCTAGTTGTGCTCTGCTTTCTTTTCCTTATTTGACTCTCTAACGTTACCTATAAACATACATTTTATTTATTTTTGTTTTATATAGCTGGCTCTTATTCAGACAAATGTCATAGTGGATGAATTAAAGAAGTTCTACCCTGACAGATCTTTTGAAATTGGTTTGTAATTAGTTGTTAGTTACTTGGTGTTATCTGTCACAATTTTTTCAAACTTCAATATTGCTATTAAATTTGTGAAATGATTTGAGCAAATCTTTCTGGATTTGAATTCTTTTAAGGACTGTGTCCACTCTCAGAAAAAGAAAACAAAAATTGTGATTTCTTGTACCCCATAAAATGTCAATTAGGATATTTGATGTTGTAGACATATGGCTGAAATGTGTCGAAAACTGAGCCTTTCTATGGGTACAACTGTACATGTACCTGGGACGTCGATTTTTCCGCTCATTTTCATTCAGGTAGTTGGTTTTTCATGTGAAATCGTCTCATATCAAGAACTGTTTTGCATGGAAATGCTTCTAGTGCAGTGAGCTTAGTGCGCCACAATGATGACAGGAACAGGAAAATCAAAATGCAAACAGGTTTTTGGCAGATTTCTTTGCCGTCATTCCATTTTTTAACATTGTCAAACTTGTTTGGGATGGCAGTGCAATCGTCGCTTTATTCTCTAAGGTCGTCGCTGCATCATCACAACTTCCATTTCACTGGAAATACTCATACAGAGGCTTAAAAGCGTGATGCAGGTGCATTACTGATTTGCGTAATAAAACTGTTGTTTTTTGAACTAGTTCTCATTGCCTTTGTGTCATAGTGATTACATAAGCTTCCAATCACGAAGTATTGAAAGTGCCCATCACCTAAAATTTTATATTTTCTTATCTGAAACTATACCTTATTAAAATAACTTCTGCGAAAAAATTTTGCGGTGTGAACAAAACGCGATTTTTTAAACAATTTTGAGGTCTACATTTTTGCGGTACTCCCGCGCCGCTGATCATGAAAACTAGCAGGCTCACATATGATGGCATGTGACATAAATTAAGGAACTCGCATTACCCAGCGGTACACAAAAAAGATAAATTACAAGTAAGGTTTGAATCACAATGTTTTGCAAGAAGAAAGTTTTTCTGAAAAAGAAAAACCTATCGGAACTCTTAATGTTTTCCTGTCAATGAGGTCACGTGTTCCTTAAAGTACGTCATGTGATACCATACTCCGAGAGAAGACTAAGACTAATGGTGTGCAAAAATGGCGGCAAATTTGAACGTTTTTAAAAAAATTATAAAAAAATTGTCTTTGGTTCAAATCACAAAATTTTTTCACAGAAGTTATTTTAATAAGGTGTAGTTTCAGATAAGAAAATAATAAATTTTAGGTGATGGGCACTTGAAGTTTCCACCTTATAGAGGTGTCTGTATTATAGAGGCACTGTTTGACATGTATCTTTGGGACCAACAAAACTGTCTTTGATCGTGAGACGTGTCCATAAGGAGATGAGGTTTGACTGTACGGGGTTAATAGTTAATATCTTTAGAATACACCAATTGTTTTTATATAAGGATCTGAGTTTATGATGGTTTGTTTTTTTATTTCAGTTTCTATGTCAACTGTAGGAGATAATATTCTGAATAAACCACTCCCCAAAGTGAGTACCCTGCACGTACTGTATATTAATGTTGAAGATTATTTAGCAATAATTATAGGATGAGTTATGGAGAACGAGATCTGTGTAATTTTTGCATAAATCTTAATATGTTATACAAGGCTGCTTGCCAATATTGTTTTTTGTTCATTCAAAATATTTCCTTCCTTGAAACATGCTTGTTAACCTCTGCTTTAAGTTCCCCTCTTCAAACATTTGCTGTTCCTTTGCAGTTTTAGAATACAAAGTTAAGGGATATCATTTTATTCTTTATTCCAGATATTCCTCATTATTACAGAAGTTGTCATTTGATAAGTGTTCTTTGTCTATAGTTGTGCTATGTTTTTAAGCACATTGCTGTGGCTATTTTGTCTTCGTCTTAATCAATGTCCACTACATGTGTTGCTGATGTATAGGGATCAAGTAAAGGGGGTCATCTCATTCACTTGAGTAGAATGAAATTGAGAGCTTTTACTTACAGGAATTATTTTGTTTCCTTTATACCAAGGGTGTAATATTATTCAATAATTTTGAGAAAATTCAATTATCTAGATTGGAGAAAAAAGTGTCTTCACAAAGGAACTGGAAGTTGCTTTGGCTAACAAAAGGTTAGTTTTATTATTAGACTGTACCAGGAATTGCCATGGCTTGATTGTGGTAGATTCTGATGTCTGAATCAGCTGGCAACATCACTAGCACAACTCAAAAGACAGTGTTTACCTTAAACTAAAGCCAGGCCTAAAATGCATGCCAGTATTTCTAAACCAAAAATGTTACGACAATTAACATCTTTGACTCTGAAGATGACTACCACACAGGTTGTTGAAACGTCAGTCACTGTCAACAACAACAGTCCTATTCAGGACTACGTTCACCCGGACGATCAAACTCAACCTACTTTTGAAATGACTCCTGGGTTCAAACCTTTCACAATTAAAAGGAAGTTGAGTAATCTATTCAGTCCATTACATGGATACCTTGTCCCACCAAAAAGTTTAGTCTTTTGCCTTGGAAGCAGAGAATATTTCGCTGATCCTCATTCAGCAAGTCTCCATAGCTGTAGAGAATGGCACACTTTTGCAACTTGTTTTACTATATATTAATTACCCTTGTGTTTTTAGTGTCCATCTTGTAGTTCATTCATTAAAAGATCTTCCCTCCACCTTGCCTCCAGGAATGTTGCTTGGAGCTGTGTTCAGGTAAGCATTAATTTTGTAGGACGCTTAGGTTGCCAAAAAAAAAACTTCAGAAAATTTCTGTAAGGCTAGATTTAATTTTGATTTTTACTTTGAGGGATTCCTAGATTACCTGGCACAGAAGCAAATTTCATTTTCTAAATATCATTTATAAATTCAGCCCTCTAACAGGGATATGTCCCTAAAAGCCAGCTGCTAGCTAATTTCACTGGGTAAGAAAGACCTTACCACCTGGTCAAATTGCTATGTTAAACAAAAACATGGGGTAATTTTGAATGTACAGTTGGGAGGGAAATGCCTGCTTGGCTAAAAAAGGCTTGCTTAGCTTCTCCTTACCTACATCCCGGCTTTAAGCCCATCTTCAATCAACACCCCTGTCTAACAAGCCCTTGGCCACACCCCTCCCTCTCATCCCCACTGAGGAAAAAGTCCCCCCCCCTTTCCTCCTTCACTTCACTTATGAATAGGAGACTGTAATAAATAGTTTTATGTGTAGTATTATTGTTGACCACAAAGGATAATTGGTTTATATGTACTGATCAAAGTATGGTACAATCTGTACAATATCACTCAAATCTCCATGTTGGATATGAATAAGATATTATCAATATCACCCTAATCAAGGACAGCAATTAATACACTGGTATTTCAACTTTGCTAATTAAAAAAAGGAAACTCCGCCTCAATGCTTTGGCTCCTCCTCCCCATCCCTCCAACCTCAAATGTCAATACAGGTATCCCCCTTTCTTCCCAGGGAAGTTAAATGAGAATTTATGATAAATAGGACTGGTTTTATTTTGAACTACTCAGACGAGATGATCCCCATGATGTAGTTGTTTTCCATCCTAAACACAAGGGATCAACTCTAGCTACATTGCCTAAAGGAAGGTAAGCATTATCTGTTTCAAAAATAATAAACACCTTGATTAAATTTTTTATGTCATTGCTGTTGAATAATTTTTACTGTCAAGGTCATTAGAGCATTGGGATGGCAAAAGGTTTAAATAATGATTTTAATTAATTTTAAAATGGAATAGTGAATTATAGGTGGTTTGACTAACAACTGCCCAACGACCATCCAATTTACATGGATATACTATTATCATTCTTGTCACAACTCCTCTGATATCTAGTGACATTTTGCAGTACTGTAGAACCCCGACTTATGGCCACCTCGGTAGTGCATGCGGTCACCCGGTTACAATTACGGGCACTTTTTTTCAGCCTGGTGAAATGGCCATACATTTTCGTATAATAAACCCTCCTTAATGTGGTCGCCCATTAATACAGCCAACAGCCACATTTTAACATCACAAACAGTAAAGTCAACTTCAACTTCAATTTTGTTTATTGAAAATAGTATTACAATAGGCTGGCCTGCAAAAGTTGCAGACAACTTGCACCAGACAATTCCAAGATGCATTGAAGAAGCTGGTTAACCATCATGATTAATTTTCTCTGATTTCTTGACTATCAAAATTTTTATTGACAGTGTGATTGGAACAAGTTCCTTAAGGCGGAGTGCACAGCTCAAGAGAGCATTTCCACATTTAATTATTGAAGATGTTGTATCCTTTATATTATGATGTCAAACAGTATAACTGACTCAATGACATTAGAACTATTAGGTAGATGGGTGTCTAAAGCATGTTTTGTGGAGATCCAAATAAGTGTGCTTTTTCTGATGATCTAATAACATTGCGACTTTATTGACCACTGAGGTCAATATCCAGGGTTTAATGCCATCAACTGACCCGATGCAATTAATTATTACATTTCACTGTGACTCTGAAGACGACCATCACCCAGGTTGTCGAAACGTCAGTCAACAACAGTCTTATTGAGTGTACGCTAACCCGGACGCAGGTATTCCATCCACTGAAGAAATGACTCCTGAGTTCAAACCTTATATTACACCATGTGCATGGAGTTAAACAGTAAGATGTGTCGAGAAAGCATCCATGATCATTCTTAGGCGTTTACACTGGCTCCCTGTGCGCTATAGAAGTATTTTTAAAATATTGTTACTGACTTATAAGGCTCTAAACAGTCAAGCACCTAGCTACATCAAACATCTGCTGAAGTATAGGAACTCGGGCCGCGTTTTACGATCTTCAAACAAGCATTTGCTTGACGAGCTGGTGGCTAAATTAAAAACCTATGGTGCTATACTGCTCCAAATTTGTGGAATAAGTTACCATTGGACATCAGGCTATCATCGTCAGTTACTTTATTTAAAACTAAGCTTAAGACATATCTGTTTACGAATTCTCAGCTTTTGATTTATAATTTTTATCATTAGCCTGAATCGTATTGAATAATGTACTTTTTTAAAATTACTTAAGAGTCATGGTATTGTCAAGCGCCACGGACAATTAGTGGAGTATGGCGCTATACAAATGCATTTTATCTTTATTTTTATATGAGCAGGGATAAAATAATGACTTACCTCCTAGTCCTCGTTTGTAATTATCAGGATTATTTTCTTGTGTTAATTGTCCTTGACGGATATATTCAGCGTGGTAACCTAAATACAAGATTAAGCAAACTCGATGCAGGTGATAAATACGATGCTCTTATCTTGGCTGCTGCTGGGATGGAGCGCATGGGTTGGGCCGAACGGATTGACCAGGTAATATAATTTCCCAACTCTATGAAAACTGGCAGGAGTGCTAGACCTCCAGTTTTAAAGAACCTATTTTTACAGAATTAGCTCATCAGAATGCCTAAGCTAAGATTGGATACCATCCAAAATGTGCCCAAGTCAGAGCGATTTTCGCCTGACCTTAAAATGAAAACGCGCGGACAAAACAGAAACAAAAAACGAACGGAAATAGAGCGATTTGATTGGTTTATCGAACGGATACAAACGTGCTTGGGTTTTCGTTGGTTAACAGAACGCTCAGGTGAAAAACCTTCATGCCCGAGAACTTTCTAGAAATCAACCGATACTTCACTTTGACTTCTCTTCGCGTGCCTTTTACTTTCACGTCGTCCCCACTATCTGAGAGCCTGGAACAGGCTAGAATGGTACAAAATGGAAAGTAGCACGAAAAAAAGTGAACGAGAGGAACCTCGTTGTATTTTCCTCCTCTGTTCTCTTTGCACCGTCCTCAATATCTAAGCATCAAGGCTTGCGTAAAATTTGCGATGCACCTTCGAGTTCGCGCTTGCGCACGTCCTCTTTCCTTGAGGCAGAGCGCTGCCAATTTGACCCCTTTATAGCGCCCAAATTTCTCCCTCGCCTGAGTACCATGCAGGCTACCACTGTTTGAATGCCTGAAACAGAAAAAAAGAAAGAAAGAAGGACACCCATGCCTGACGCTCCAAAAGTCTACGATAAAATATACCATCACAAAGTTGCTGTGTTGAAGCTACTGCTGAAACTAGATTAAATAAGATAGTTACTTGACCGTTGCTAATATTCTCGTTTAATCTCGTTTATTTAGATTCTTGGACCAGATGAGTGTTTGTATGCTGTAGGACAGGTAAGTGAGAGCTACATTTAACCGGTCCATTTACACACCTAAAAACTCGCCTACTACTCTAGGTATAGCCTCCTCCTTTTACTCCTTTCAACGCCCCCCACACAGGGTTCTGTAGGTAATGACAGCGAACGTCCTACTAGGAAAGATAACTGGTTGTGTATTCCTCGCGTGTTCCGCCAAATGGTCAGGGAGTTTAGTTTGTTATGATTTTCATCAATACATATTATTGCGGGCTCCTTTGTTCGCCCGCCATCCTAATCTCTAGGTTCCTATTACGCATGCTTGGCAAGTATGTAGCCAGCGTTCTTTTGGACTTCCACTAAGAATGAATGGATTGCATAGAATAAAACACAATCTGGTCACGCGCGTTTGTACTTTCTATCACTCGTAATCTTATCGCGCAGGGGCTCCCAACTACTGTTTTGTGTAATTTATCTGCTCGGAGAATCAATTATTACCTATAATTTTCTATATCTTGAGGACGGGTAAAAATTTCTATATGACCATTCCATTCATGAGCAAGTTTCGAAGCGTATCTTATAAATTCCTTCTTCTGAATCGTTCACATTTTACTCCCCAGGTTAAGCTATTTTTCGGAGAAAAAGGAAACCTTTGGCCCTTAAAAATAGATTTGCTACTAAGGGCCGCGCTTTTCCAGAGGCGTCACTTACTCGAGGAAACCGCTCTGTCGAGTAACCCACCAATCAAACCTGTCTCGCAACAATTACGTTGTTGCAGAAAGTAGAGAGATGTTCTGCTTTTTGCAACCAAATCTGTACATGTTTCGCGTTTTACCAGCCAAGGCAAACTTGTTTTGCAGCAAATGCCTAAGTCCCGTATGCAGCGTGACTCCCGCGTAATTTTTGTCTAATCAGTAGTCAGTATTCATACAACTTGCGACAACCTGATTTGCTGCAAGAAAGGTTCGAACGGGGGCCGTAAAACGCGTAACATCGCGTTCAACACCTCCAAAACAAGTTTTCCGTTTTGGTTGCCCGTTTTACCGTAGTTTAACTCTCTTATATCCTTTTCTTCATAGGGGGCTCTGGCGGTAGAGGTTAACCTTGAAGATTCTCAGACAATTGAGTTAGTGTCTAAGCTGACTGATGAGAAAACTAGTTTTTGCTGTGCAGCTGAGAGAAACTTCCTTAGAACTTTGGTGAGAAAATAGAATTGAATTCTTTAGGTACCTATGTGCAGCTATAATATAATTAGCCAGCTGGCAAGCGATTTTTTTTTTGGGGGGGGGGGGGGAGTGAGGAGTTTCGAAAAGGCTTTGGGGTGGTAGCTTTGACGGCGAGCGGTTAATTTTTTCCAATGTTAAAACTTATTAGCCGTGAGGGAAATTTAGTCCAAGAATAAAATTATTGTGAAAGGTTTGAACCCAGGAGTCATTTCAAAAGTAGCTTGAGTTTGATCGTCCGGGTGAACGTAGTCCTGAATAGGACTGTTGTTGTTGACAGTGACTGACGTTTCGACAACCTGTGCGGTAGTCATGTTCAGAGTCAAAGTGAGTTTTATCACGTCAGTTGATGGTATTATACTCTGGTTATTGATCTGATTGGTCAATTACGTCGCGATGTTATTGGTCGTCTGTCAGTTAAGCCGTGATGTTATTGGCTATGAGGACTCGTAATCAATAATTGGTACGTTTCGATCCGTCTACTGTCACAGTTAAACAGTCGTCTATTGTTAGTCAAATTGTCAGTTCTCCAGTCGTTCTCTTGTAGTTAGTCTTGCTTGATCTCGTCAATAAGTCGTTTGCACGGCGCTGGTAACTGTTGGCTACGATTCAGTGGTGTTTGTTCTAAGTTAGTAAACCAGCTTTCTAAAGTAAGACGTTGATAGTAGTCTGTAGAATACGTTATACATGTCGCAGAATCCCAGTCAATTTGATGTTTGGTCTTTAAATGGTGCTCAGCAATGTGATTGTTGACGTCACCATTCTTTGTTGCTCGTTTGTGTTCGGTCATTCGCGTGCTTAGGTTTCTGCCGGTTTCACCAATGTAAGAAGCCAGCCGTCGCAGCAGTTGATCTTGTATACTGCTCCCTGTCTGTCCTCCGGTTTGTCTTTGTCCTTGACATTAATAAGCGATCGCCGTAAAGTGGTTATCGGTTTATGTGCAACACGTATATTGTAAGGTTGTAATATACGTGCAATAGTTTCAGAGGTGCCTCTGATGTACGGTATAGTCGCTGTCGTAACAGGGCCAGAGTTAATTAGTCTGAGTGTTGGAATCAGCGTTACTGTGAGTGTTCTGTCTAACAAAGTCCGTGTTGTAATCTTCTTTGTAAGCAGATATTCTTTGTAATCTTCTTTGTAAACAGATATTGACTCTTGTGTTTTGGAGGTTGTATTGCCCTTTCACTTACAAAATTTCGAAATGTTTTCATATGTAAGCAAGTTGTAAGGTCTTGTAATGTCTAGTGAGAGCGTTTTTAGAAAATGAAATGAGAACTGTTTATTTTTTTAGTTTAGAGATTCTTCAGGAGTCAGATTTTCGTAAGATCAGCTGAAATAGTGAGATTTGAAGTACCTTGAAACTTTTTAATAGTCAATATCAATGTACATGTTTTTTACTGTTGACGGTAAAAAATTACCTTTTTCACTGTTAAATGTTAGGTCATTTGACGGCTGACAGTTAACCCCATTGAAGTCATTAACACCCTCCTCTTTCACTTATTTTTCGCTCAGGAAGGGGGATGCAGTGTTCCAATTGGAGTAACTACTAGTTTGGATGGTAATCAGGTACGCTTTGTTTACTGTTGCTTGTTTGTTTTGTGTATATAAAAAGCAATACATAAATAGCAATACAAAGCCAAAGGATTATGTCTTACTTTTCTTTTCAGGCGCTTTCTATTCAGTCAAATTCCGCAAAAATTTTAGTTAAAATGAAACGGTCCCTTCCTGTTCGTTCGACCCAATTGATCAACCTCGTTCCCAGGGTTCTCGGAGCCAATTGATCAGTTTGTGCAATGGCAAAGTAGCATCTCATTCACTGCTAAAATTTTCGGAATTTTAAACCGGACTTTTTGTCAAATGAAAACCGCCCTAACTCAACAAACAGCGTCCTGGCTCGTTACAAGGCCACGCTCATACTATTACAGGTAACATTCTAGAAAATCTGCAAACCTTCCAGCCTTGTTCGCGCGCGGTTCCTAATCTTCTATGCTCACTCGGGTAGCGCGAACTCACGTGGGACAAGGCTGCAACCCTAGTAAGAGTATTTCTATGTGGCCAGAGAGAATTATCTTTCAATGGAGGATTATATGCCGGATTCCCTCAAAGAGCAAATGTAAAACCTGTATCTAGCGATCAACCACCACTAAGCGGTCACTCGGCCGGTTTTTATCACCAGCTTCTAAATTGAGTTTTCGATTTACTGATGAGCTTATCAGGCCTTTAAAAAGCGGCCAACTTGCCACTCCCCAAGGGTTACCTCTTGATTTAGGCTGTGTCCACACTAATGCGTTTTCATTGTCATAGAAACGCATGGATCGATTCGCGTCCACACTACCGTTTTGGTGCCTTTTGACTGTCCACATTTGCACTAAGTGGTCATATGAGATTGTTTTTATGAAAATGAAAGTTGTATGATTTTTTTCCTTCGATAAACGATTAATGGGTCATATCTTAAACAAAATAATAGTGATATGGTTTTTCAAACCCACACCATTTTCTTAAAATGAGTAAGTTCGTAGCTGGTCACGTGACCAAAATGTGATTTTTAAAATTATGAATTACCTCTTTCAGAACACAAATTTTGCACTTAAACTTCAAGGAAAATGTTGAAAAGATGATGTGGTAACGTTTACAGCACATCTGAGCGTAGCTATCAAACGTTTAACAAGATATAAGCAAAAAGTAGTTTTGGCCGCCATGTTGGAGGGCAAGTAGCCTGCGTAGAAAGCGTTTCCGCGCGAGTTCGTCGAGAAAATTGGGACGGAGGAGGGACTCGATTGGAAACGCTTGCTACGCAGGCTAGAGGCTAGGCAAGAGTATGCCCTCCAACATGGCGGCCAATACAAATCATACTACTTTGTTGAAAAAGCAAAGTACCGTAAAATATCTCCCTTAAATGCATTTTCTGTCAAATTTCGGGTGGAAGATAATTTCTATGTGCTCTGTCAATTTTTGGCATCAGCAAGATTCCAGCTCATTGTTTAAAGGAAGCATTGGTCACGTGACCCCTTAGTGGAAGTGGCCTATTGCTCGTTGTGACCCAAGCTGAACTCTATGCGAATGCTAAAAACACACGCAGCGGCGATATTTTCGGTCATCGTTTTCATTTTGATGCGTTATCGACCCTCCGCACTAATACGATATGTATCCGTTTTCAAATCGAAGTGCGTTTTCGATGAAAATGCTGATTGTATTAGTGTGGATGGAAGGCTTAAAAGCATCGAAATGTACATGTTTTCAAACGAAAACGTATTACTGTGAACGGCGCCTTAGGTCAGACTAAATAGAAAAAGCAAACTTAGTTTTCTTACGAGTGTCGTTGTTTATTTTCAACATGCTCTCTGGGTTAAGCAACTTTAAACTTTCAGCTTTTGAATTTTACTTTCTAGTTAAGTATCACCGGTGCTGTGTTCAGCCTTGACGGAAAAGAGTGTTTAATGGAGAAGGTCTCTGGAAACCTCCCAGATCCTGCCGTTCAGACAGGTGTCTGCTCTCATGCCGTGCTCACCAAATCCAGCATATTTGTCTCAGAGGAAGCCCGCGACACCCTTGTGGCAGCGGAAAAGCTGGGAGAGCAGTTGGCGCAAGCTTTAATCGCTCGCGGAGCTGAACGAGTGCTGCGAGCAGCTAGAGAAGGGAAAGATCTTAGCCAGTAGGCAATAAAAATAAGTGCGAGTTAGACCTCATCACGGTTTTTGACGCCATCTTTTTCCATACACCTGTCGGCAATTTTTTCTCCCGGAGAAAAAGCAGAGAAAAATGTATGAAAAGTTGAAAACGCGACCAGCCCTTGGTTGATCAAACGTTGGATAGTGCTATCCATAGGATAAATCACGATCCAGTTGATTCAGTATTAGACAAACCAATTGTGTTACTTCCGCTGGATAAATGATAGCGTTATCCATCTACTGAACAACTGGGGCCTGGCAAATTATAGCGCAGTGTATTTTTTATGCCCCTTGATTCTGTCAGTTTAATCTTTTGCTTGATACCTGTACAATGCATATTTTTCAGAACCGACTGATAGGGTTTGTTCTGCTTCGCATTTACACGGAAACATTGCATACCGACAAGCTGGCGTCGAAAATAGTGATAGGGTGTAACGCCGACTAGAAGTCGAGTAACAATGCTATAAGAATTTTATGTATTTTTATCCCTTAAGAATAAGCTCTTGCAGTTCCATCGGTGTTCATAATCAATATTCAAGAACATGAAATTTCATCATAGGAAACCTATTTAAGTAAAACTGAAGTATTACCACGTTAAATTATTTCTTGTTAGCATCGGAATGGCCACACATTTAGTCCAAGGGCTCCATTCTCAAACATAAAGGTTAAAGCTACTTTAGCCGGCATGGCAGGTGGTTAATCTCGTAGCCAGATCTAACTTTGTCGCACGCTTAAAAAAATTAGATCCTGTACAAGAATAGGCAAGCTTTCAAAGGTAGGAGAGATTAGGCGCGTGAGGGACTGGGTAAAGCCTGTCTTATAAAGACTCACACGAGTCTAAACATTTCTTCCTCCACTTAGGTTACAAGATCTACTTTAGCTTTAACTTACAGTGCGACTACTCGAACCGGGGCACTTGGAAAAAGATTGTCAAAGACAGTGCCTTGTTTTGAAGCGGAGTGTCAACCAACGTTAGCTAATATTATTCAATATTTAAAAGTAACTATTTTAAATTATTTATCTTCTAGTAATTGTGTTTCGAAATGGTTGATATATTTCACACTTGAACAGGCATCTTTGAACCATTTTATAATTCACGAATAGATCACAGGAGATCGAAAAACTCATTCGAGAAGTTCTATCAAAACCTAAAAGGAATGTGTTTCATTCTGTATTCAGGAACTTCGACGGCAATAGGTGTAAAAAAACTAGGCCTTGTATCATTTGCCAATTCTCTTCCAGGGTCAATTTTATAAAACTATTACAAGTGTAGTTTTTAAGTGTAGCTGTTGTTTTAAGACTATAAAACAATGGGTACACTTGTCAATATTTTATTTAATTGGCCCCTGGTGTTTGGGTATCAATTACCGGTATTGTCCGTTTTGGGATCCTATCGATGAGGACGTCGTTTTGATGCCACTCTCCTGTGGTGAGTACTATTAATTTCGATGAACAAGGTTGTTTTAATCTAAATTCTTTGTTCCTCTATTATTTTGTCGAAAATTTTAATTTTTAAAATTTTTTTTCACAATTTATGGACACTAATGTTTGCGGGAGCTAACGTCAAAACGTCATTCCACGTATTTACATGATGAAGTGAATTTTAATTAACAATCTTAAACAAACGCAATGCGTCCGTAAAATAAAATGGCAAAATTCACTTCAAATGAAATTGTACTCATTCACACTTTTATGCAATAAAAGGAAGAGTCACAACATTTAAAGTTTGCTGTGTCGCCATATCTTTTCCTTCACTGGCTACTACCCAGTATCTCACTTTTTCATAAGACGAGGAAGTTTGGATCCTAGCGATGCACGGTGGCTCGACCCTTGCTCGAACCAACGTTTTCGAGGAAGACCTTCCAATATTGAGCCTTCTGGCTTGATCTTAATTCTACATCAGTTAAAATACATGGATTACATACAGACTGAACTATTAGACTATATGAATTATGTGGTGATGGTTATTTTTTTCGAGACCTGAAAAAACGTATTATTGCAGATGTGTTTTTCTGGCCTCTGAATTATTGTGACTCTAAGCTCGCGTTAAACTATCGTCAAAGTTCTTTTTTGTTCGTTCCTTTGTTGTGTCCTTGCTGTGCCGTATCCGCCGTATTTTTTAAACTGGTGCGGGTCTTCCCTTCCGCACTTATTCCAAGGGAACAAGGTGAGGGAATACATAGGTTCCTTTATGACACGGATGGAAACGAAACCTGCCGCTAGGCGACGCAAGTTACTACAGAATTTCTTGTGCACTGTTTAAACAATTGCGGCGCCGCTTTTTAAAACTTTTGTTCAGTCCACTCGGAGCAAAAACACAAGAGACTACCCGTAGTTATCCGGCGATAATTTTGTGTTTATTTATAACTATGAGAATGCCAAGTACCAGACTGTCTTCTAAGAGACAACAATACATTTAAAGAGTGCTATGCGTATTCTTTTAGGCTCCCGATGGGGAGAAAATATCACATGATAAAAATAAAATGATTTTTAGACTCTATTCCTTCAATAACTTTCAAGGAGTGTCTCGTGAGCTAGTCGAAGTAACCGACAGCTTGTGACAATTCTGGTAAGCATTCAAGAAGCACTGGGCGTCACTTTGGGGTCAAATAGATGTACCTGTACACTACCGATAGACGCTTTCTAATGAAACCATTCACTATATATACTTAGAATTCGCATTCTTAATAAATGTCTCAGTAGTCTTCATATTTCAGATTCTAAATGATACATAACAAATATTCCATGGTTTCTCTCACGTATTAAATTCGGGTCATTTTAGGTTTCTGGGGAAACTGCCCACCTACCCCTCCCCTATGCTAACATTATCACTTCCTTCTTACTTAGGGCAAAATGTTGGCTTAGGGGAGGGGTAGGTGGGCAGTTTCACTGAAACCTAAATTGATTATCTTATATTTTTTACGTGACCCGCCATGCAAGTTGCCAGCTCGGGCTATACTGTCTTGGCAAATCTCACCCTTTAAACCTTCGCAGTCTTGAAAAAACTTAAAGTACATGCATATTTGGACTCTGAATTATTATGACTCTTAAGTGAAAACTATCGTCAAAGTTCCTCTTTTTTATTCGTTCCTTCGTTGTTTCCTTTCTGTGTCGTATCCTCAGTATTTTCGGGTTCCTTTAGATCCACTTTTCCTGCCAGTATGTCTTCCACCCATTGCTGAAGGTGCCGGAGTTTTGTTTCTTTACCTTTTTTCGCAAACCAGGAACTTTTGCTCTGTATAATGTGACATATGAATCTCAGTGATCAGAAACTTATGTTTGTTAAACTGGTTCCTAAACTTGAGAGTGTGAGGGAAAAAAAAATACAAAACAAAACAACAGAAACAAAAACCAACAAACAATAATGTCCGGAACTATGACAAGATCTATTCGCCACTTTCACATTTCCCATGCATAATACATCCTTGTCTTACCCTCCCCCCCCCCCCCCCAATGCATAAGCATCGTTTTGTTATAATTCGCCATTTGCACATAGACCATAATGCACCATGTTTATATCCGCCCCCCCCCCCCCCAAAAAAAAAATAAATAAATAAATGCATAATATTTGACGATTGTTTACAATTTCTCATGGTATTACCTTCGTCCCAAGAGAAATCGAAGACAATGGTAATGCAAACTTTGGGAAGTAAACAAGGTGCATTATGGTCTTTGTGAACGTGGTGAGTACTCAGGTGAAATTAAAAGTAATTATTATGCAAATGGTTTCTTTTTTTCTTTCTCTTTTTTTTTTTGGGGGGGGGGGGGAGGAGGGGCGGGGGCAAATTAAACAAGATGCATCAAGTGCAATGTGAAAGTGGAGAATGACAGAAAATACCAATTGCAAACTCATCCCAAACAAAGTGTGTGGATGGGTCTGGTACAGGAGTTGGGATACTGACACATAATTTATTATGAAAGGTGTACACTGCCATGTCATGTACTCTCATTTAAGAAACGGGAACAGAAAATCACAGTCTTAAATGAATTGAAGTCTGTGCTCATGTGGTGGATGTGCAATTTTCCTAGTCACTGTAATTTTGTAAAATCTCTTCCGTAAGTGCACGTATCTCAGTAACGAAAAATATTTCATTTAAATTCAACATTAGTATATTGAGTCCCCACACCGCAAGAGGTAACAAAAAAGATGGCAGTTTCTGAGCTGGGTTATAAGAAGTCACACAGAAGTGACGTACCAGTTTTGGATCAATGACTCCTATTACCGGCGAGTTGACATCAATATTATACGACTTCTGCCAGTAGTCACGCATCTGAAAGAAAATGAAAAACTTAAAAAGCTGCAAGTTTGCTCCTGGGTTGCGTGTTATACCACAGGTTTCCCATCCTCTGTTTGTTTTACGGACTGTGCTTTATAAATACCGCTTGGATATTGAAAAAGCGTTCATTTCTCTTAAACTTGAGCCTCTTCCACGGGGTTTAAGTCGATAAAACAAACACAGAGCAACAAGATTCAACATGTGTTGAGGAGTATGAGCGTTTCAATGTTTTTCTATCGGTTGAAAAAGCAGTAAATAATATCGCATTAAAATTCCATAACCTCCCGTAATCGTCATGATCTTAAGCTAATATAGGCACTGTTTTTAATATCCGTCAAAATGATAACTGTTTTTATGCATTTTCTGACTTTGTGATCGAGTTTTCTGACTCGCATTAATTTTTGCATTTTCTCACATTTTGGTCTTGCTTTTATCATGTTTATCGCTATAGAGCACCCTGCACTAGAGAGACTTTGTATCTTAAAAAAAAATTCCTTATGGGTTTTCATGACCACAGTTAAATGTCACTACCCTGCAGGCGTACGTAGCAGGCATTCGAAAGGGAAGGGGAGGGAAAATTGGGTGCGCACTCTTCTCACACGCCTGAAATCCCCCCAGTTTTCCATGAACTAACGAATTCTGATTAAGAAAAGCTTCATTTACAGCCGAAGCAGTTATATATAATGTATAGCCCGCAACGTAAACAAAGGATGGAAGGTCTTTGGCTTCGTGTGTCCCAGTCAGGTATTGTTGTCAGTTTTTTTCCCAATCTTATCAACATTGCATGATGTGTCCGAATCTTCCGCAGCTCTTGCTTAACTCACCGTTGGAAAAGGATCAGGATCGACCCATAAGAAGTACAGTTTTTCGTTGTCACCATAACGCCTGGCCAGTGACTTTACCAACGAGAAGAATTGCGCGCCCTCTGTTGAAAGGAAATAAGGCCAGTTGTAAGCTGTAATTTCCTTTGGGTACGTTTGACGTACAAAACTATATCAATCTCTTACTCATCGAAGCTCACGTTTACCTTTTATGGTCACTAGTTAAGGTTTGCTTTTTGGTTAAGGGAGACATACAACACCTCTTTCAATAGGTAGTTCAAAAACGTTTTAAGAAAAAGAAAGCAAAAAATGGTAAGGTACATTAGATTTTTACTTGTTTTCTTCAGAAGCCTGTCATCTAAGAGTCTCTATCCCCTACGAGTGTCACAGCGCCTATTGTAGCCTATTCTAGGCTCCAAGACAGTGGGAAAACGGATCGAAAAAAACTGCAAAAACACCGCGTGAGGACCGGGGAGAGAGAATGAGGTGCACAAAAAAAATGCTGAAACCAAACTTCTCCCTTCCCGCCTTTTTTTCGCTCGCTCACTGTTTTGCTCCTTGCGACTTTTTTCGCTTCTCGTTCGCTTTTTTCGCTCACCTACACTGACGGAGAGCCTGGTAAAGGCTACACAGGGCCTTAATAATTCATATATTTTTTTCCCGTGAAATTTGCTGGATCAGTCCGATGACTCTTCGGCCATCTTCGCATGACTCTTCACTTTCCTCCTCTGCTGTTCATTTGTTGGACAGACAGTTCTCTCTTAGATGTACACCTTTGGGACCAGCACTAAGTGTCCATCTAATAGTTAATCTTGTAGTAGAGAGTTAAATAAAGGGCGTAAAGAAAGGCAAGGACGATTGGATCAATTTAGGTTTGTGGGAAACTGCCCACCTACCCCTCCCTTAAGATAACATTAACACTTACTTCTCACTTAGGGCAAAATGATGGCTTAGGGGAGGGGTAGGTGGGCAGTTTCCAAGGAACCTAAATTGATCCGAACGAACAATAGGTGTCCGTTTTACCGAGGTGTCCCTCTTATAGAGGTGTCCCTTAAGGGAAAGTTCACTGTACCCTACTCTGTTGTGACTGGCTGAAAGTGTTTTGGGCGCGAAGGATGAATCTATAAATCGCCAGAAAGCCTCGGGTGCCGTTTCCATGTCTATCTAACAATTAGTGAGGCGACTTAGTGTTTTAGTATAATAATTACATTGATTTGATGATTATACAAGAAAATAAAATTGTTGATCAATTTCCGACTCCGAAACATCAGCAAATCTGGCTGCCACTTTGAAAACTGCTAGCCTTCAATGTTATGATCACCGTGCGGTGATTATAGCGGGATGATCGAAGCGAAGATCCTAGCCAATCACAGCGCTCTATTTTCGATAATCATCAATATATTTATACTAAACGGCAGATAGTAGCTCCGGAAAGTTAGGCTCCTGTTTTAGCTACAGAAAAGCGTGCAAAAAAAATGTTAAGTAGAAAACAAATGAGAATATTAGTGTAAACAGCGTACTAACAACGTAGTACACATGACCACATGTTTAATTTTATACGTTGGAATTAACTGATTGCCTAGTCAGTGCTAACAAAAAACAAGGAATGATTTTTATTCAGATTTCACTTTAAGACAACAGAGGACATGCAAATGTCGGTACATTTTGGACGCCTGCGAAACAAAAAAGTCAATGAGAAAACCAACAAAATATTTTCCACTTCTTTGTATTTGTAGTCAACCCGAGACAGTACATGTAGTGCTGCCCTATTTAATTGGTTCGTTTGTTCGTTCATTCATTCATTCATATTTATTCTCCATATCACACATCATTACACTTAAGTTGAATTATAAAGATAGTGAAAGGAAAGCAGATGGCGAGGAACCTGATCATGAAAGAAACCATGGGGCTGATAAAAAAGCAGGTTTCCTCAGAACTTAAAAGTGAGTCTAATGTGAATATAAAAAGGGATCAAAAAAATATTAAAACTCACAGTTTAAATCAGTCAGGGCAGTATTACAAAATGCAATGCTTTCTACTTGATATTTAAAACAAAAACTCAAGAACACACCGTTTGTTTCGAGTCTCACGAAGGCTGTTATAAGGTATCCTTCCTTTTTTGTTGACTAGAAGAGAAAAGATCATGTATTCAGATACTGTATTCATATTTCAAAGGGGGTCTCCCACTACTTAAACTACGGTATTTTGTTCCCATATAGCAACACCTTATTTAGAATCACAGTTCAAAGGGGAACTGATGGCAGCGTTCTAAATACCCCCTCTCGTTGGTTAACGGTCATCTCGCCACCAACGAAATCGCCACAAGAAGTCGACTCGCCACCAACGAATAACTCTGAAATAAATGACACAGCTTAATACCTAGGATTACGTAACTAAGATTTTTACTTTTTCGTCAAGCTTATTCGAATTTAAAGTCCACCCAAATACAAATCTGTCGATCCTAATTGACGATCCTTGCTTCTAACGTCTCAGTATGCTTTTGATAATGCAAATACTAATAATACATGTATAGGTTCTGTGAATATAAACTTTGACATTTGAAGGTTAAAAACCCTGGCAGAAACGTTTCACAAGCACTAGCAATTTCTTTGAAATATGAAAATAAAGTAACGGTTTTAAAGAAATTTCCGTTCATGAAGGTTCAAAACAATCTTAAGCTAATTTCTACTCTTGGTGGCGAGGTGACCAGATACCCTTTCGTTTCCTTCTCGCGGGAAAAAGCCCGGGGTTCCTCCCCCCCCCCCCCCCCCCGCAACACTTTCTATATACACCAGCTATAACGCAGGCTAGGACTTTGAAAAACAATTAAGGAAAATATCGTAAACGTTCGAATAAGCTGTCTCCCTTGGAATGGACTCCTCTCCGCAGGGGTATTTTACAGTACACCGAATGGCTCTGAAGTTTGGTGATTTGGGTTAGGAAACTGAGTGAATGAAGTTTCAGGTCAGTATGTACTGACCCTAAATAAAACCTGATTCAGTCAGTTTCCTAACTGTAATCACTAAACTTCAGAGTCGTTCGGTGTTCTGCATTTGGCGTTCGGCGACCTGCAGAACACCGAACGACTCCGAAGTTTATTGATTAGGGTTAGGAAATTGAGCGAATCAAGTTTCAGGTCTGTTTTCCTAGTTAAATGACCCTACCTGGAACCAGATTCACTCACTTTCCTAACCCCAATTACTCGGCAGTCATTCGGCGTTCAGCGTTCTGCAAAATACTCGAAACGAACGAAATAAGTGCCTCCTTCAAATAAGCCCCCTTCCCCCGCCACTCTCGAATTACCACCAATATCTCGAATCATAAAACGAGAATATTTTACGGTATCTGAAAAAAAACTGCCTTCTACTCTCAAACTCCTCTCCCTTATAAGAAATGGAAGATAAATGCTATGGCCGATACTCACGACAGTCACTTACCCACGTATCGTGGATATCTTCAAGCCTTATCTTAGTCAAAATACCCCTGTTTGAGACAAGGTCAAAAGAGAAATTTACGAACATTCAATCAATTCCTATTCATAGACATTAAAAGGATAGCAAGTAATTGTAACTGACAACTTACCGTTTGTTCTTTTCGATAAAGTTGTTTATGTTTTCTTCTGTTATAGCCTATAATTAAAGCATAGGATTTTCTTACAAAGGTAACTAAAATGGAGAAGCGTACTTTTTTACTAGCCACACCACAATTTCACCTGTTAGTGACCCAAAATATGTTAAACTATGTTGAATTTCGTCCAAATTATTGTTAATGTTAGAAGCTAAATCAAACATGTAGAGGAGGAGTGCTTCATCTAAAGCCTGTAAGGTTTTCATGTAATTGCTGTAATAACTCAAAAACGTTCAGCGATCTGCTTGATTATAGCTATGTAAATGGGACTGACATTAAGAACTCTAGAAGTAGTCTTAAAGAATCACCTGTAATTTACATCTTTTAAAAATGTAATTTATTTTCTTACGAAGACCTCTAGAGGAGCTCTTAAAAACTCGTTAACATGTTCTCAAGCGTAACAGATACAACGCGAATTTGGAAGAGTGACTTTTCAGGCAACGGGAAAACCGCAGTGCCCGCAGCATGGAGGATGCCAAGGAAAAGAACAAGCCATTTCCGAGTTCCCCGGAAAAAAACGAGGTTAAGTGCTCAGCCTTTGATATGGAAATGATTGTTCATTTTCATGCAAATAAAACTCATTTTCACAAGAAAGGTTGTGCACTTGGCCTCATTTTGAAAAGTGAAACTCCGATTACACTGACCGTGAGGAGTTTGAGGACGAGAAAAGGAAAAAAGCTGTCTCCCCGTTCTCTCCCCATTCTCCCACTCGTTCTCTAAAACAGGACAGTGAAGCCTGCGGAGGAGGCTACAACCAGCTAAAACTCTACTCAGCCACAAGTTTATTAGCCTTTGGCTATTAAGTGCTACCCTCTTTAAATAAAGGCTTTATTATTATTATTATTATTATTATTATTATGGCTTTTCCTCGCGACCGGAGGCAAACTTGGGCCACATGGACGGTTCCATCCTCGATCTTCGTCAGGTTTTTATTTTCCTTTTTAATTATGTCAACTATGCGCATGAGCGCTTTCTGTCCATTGAAAAAGCATTTTTCGTGGCAAGGTTTTGAATTCCCATTATAAAGCGTCCCTTACCTCATTCGACGGAAAGGAAACAGGTTTCTCAAATGGTTTTAGCAGTTGTATACTTTTGGGCTTCTTGAACCTAAATGATTTGGCGAGCTGGTGAAAACAAGATAGCAATGGAAAGGTAAGGATAAGGTTAAGCCCTGCGCGCTTTGGATCATTACGGAATTTAAGCAACAACGACAACTACGGCTCCGAAAACGTCAGGAGTTAAAAGGTGAATTCACGCTGCTTCAAACTTTATCGCGCTTATTCCATCTCGTTCAACTCGTCAAATATTGCCAATTTTTTTCTGGAGCCGAATTCTAAAATACTGTAAAGTCGTTGTCTTTTGTTCACGTTCTCAACAAAAATGTGAAATTAGGTATTTTCACGTTGTAGTCGTGCGGTGACGGCAAACAAATGTACAAAAAAGCGTGATGCACGTGCAAAGTTGTTGTTTTGCCAATCTAAACCCTTTTGCTTTTTTGCTGTTCTCGTTGCCGTCGCCGTTGTCGTTGCTTAAGCGCATGAGGCCCATTCAGCAGGTGCTGAGTTACCCAGGTTTCAATAGGTATGAAGCATCTAAAGGGCTGTCCACACTTGGTGTCAGGCCAGGGAACCAGTGCCTGGATACTGGCACAAAATGGTGTTGTGTTCACACCTTGAGCTAGTACCCGATATGAAACTGTGTACATAGTGACTCCCTTTCGCCCCGTCAGACGTCATTTTAAAACTTGAGCTTAGCAGGGAGTACAAAGCAGTGGATTGCCCTGGAACTAATAAAAACAATGAGCACACAGGGACCCTGTGTCCACCTAGGTGCCCGAGTACAAGGTCACGACGGTACCTGAATTCCTTCGTGGTACTTAAAAAAGGTGTGGTGTGTGCCCAGCGAGTACCGTACTCGGACACCGTCACCGTGTTAACCTGAGATCAGGCTCTATTTTCGTTTCGCTTTGTAAATAACATGCATGGCGGTAGCCGTCAGAGAGAATGTATGAGAACCGCTCAAATTGGGCCTGATCTCAGGTTATCGCCGTGCACACAGGCACCAAGTATAAACGTTGCCTTTTCCTACCCACATCCCCCTGAGCGGGATAATAGTCTATCGCAGGGTAAATCCCAGCAGTATGTCGCCGTTACACGTATTAAATACAGTGAACTGAGTGTGAACTGAGTATAGAAGGACAAAATTAAGCAAAGTTTCTTGTCTACGAAAACAACGCGATGGCAAAAATTTAACTCAAACTTATTCGAAGATCCGAAGTCCGATTTGTTCCCCAGTTCACCACAACGCTTCCGCTAGATAATAGAAATCATTATACAAACTAGGTAACAGATGGTAGACCATGATTCCAATTGATTTGTATGAGAAAGGCCATTTCACCGACTTAAGCTTAGCTGGCGTCGCCTTCCTTGTGAAATAACAAGTTGTCTTTGCAAGCTAAAGAATCGCTCATGGGACTGCGGTCAACTTGCACCTTGCACCTAATGGCGCTCTAAAACAATACAACATAGTATTGCTGTGCATACCTTTTTATCAAAGACTGCAAAAAATGGAAGCAAAGGTTGGTACTGCTTGGCAGAATTCTCAAACGCTTTTATTTCTACATCAAAAAAGACAAAAATAACGTGAAAGGTAGAAGTAGTATCGTTTTTAATGAAAAAAATGTGCTCAAAAAGTGTACTCTGGGTGGGTATGGCCGAGTGGGCGGGGAGGGTCTCAGGTGTGTCTTTCCTTTCCCCCATCGGCAATTACGTTATGAGGGTGGCTTAACCTTGTTAGACTTCAGTTAGTCGAGAGGAGCGAAAAGAGAAGTAAGGGCAAAACTAATTAAGGAAGACCCGTCTAGCCGTCAGTCTTCACTCGCGTGAGATTCTCGCGTGAAACGCGGGCCTCGCAGAGCCCTATAGTGTGTGAGGCAAAAGAAACGACGAAGGCGGAAAAAGATGAAAAAAACGTACTTTTCGCGTCTCTCTCCAGTTTCACTTTCTGTTTTCACCTTCCCTCCATACCTTTTCTATGACCGCTCGCGCTTTCTTGACCTACGCAAAAATACGGGCTACTTTGCAGTCTAATTGACGACCTTGACATGCTCTGATCTCTTGTACCTAAAATCATGATTTTGCCAGTCCAACGATATCTGATGACAGCTCTGTATGAAAATGTATTGAAATCCGGAAAATTAATGTTATTCGACGTACCTGGTGAATCCTTCTCCAAATATCCAATCACTTTATTGCCATCCACATCTTCAAATGAAGTTTTCTGTTTCTTGCTTTCGATAAAGGTGACTGGAGCTTCAAACATCTGACAATAAAAAGGGGCATTATCAAAACAAAACACTTAATTAATTACGAGTCCCTCGGGAAACTTGAGACATTCTTTCCCGAGATTCGCGATGCTTACCATGCAAGGTTCCGCCGAAACAATGAAATTCGAAGAAAGCAAAATTAACTAGTTTCTCGAGGACCAGTCATTGATTTCTTTTGAAATATTGCCCGAATACTCTACTCTGATTTAATTTATGCGAGGTAGTCCTCAGATGAGCCTCCGACTCTCCTTACCTCACCTGAGATCTGGATACGAGATTACACCTGTTGTGTATTTCATGGACCGTGATAGAGCAGAAGCCCATACAAACAACAACAAATTAAAAGCGAACAGGTGGACAAGATGCGACCGTCTTGCCCGCTCGGCGGCCAATCAGAACACAGGAATCGCTTCATCTTGCCCACTTGCGCAGCCAGTAATAAGGTTGAACGTCACTTTTTTATTTTGGAGGAGGTATATTTCATACAGTTGTAGACGTCGCACGCTTTTCTGCATTTGGTTCATTGAGAAGGCATCGCGGCAAAAGAAAGGAATCAGTTTCTAGCGTTACAAAAGGGCTGATAGAAAGTTTCTTACACAGAAAAACCGAGAAACTGAGAAGCAATCCAAAAAGCTAATATCAGTTACCCAGCCAATGCCTTAAATTGCAAAAAACTCGCACGCGACCCCTGCCAGTACGCAACTACCAAATTTTAGCCATGTGGGAGGTCGCTTATGGGAATTTCGACTGCACCTCTAAAGTGATGTAGCCCTATTTCTAGGTTAAAATTCTATGTGCATCACGTTTTCTAGTAATACGCATCGTTGTAAAACTTGCTGGACTAACCTTGTGCAAAAATCCTATAAGAATATCTGCTGACCTGTTAAAAATCAAAAAAAGTGTGTTGATTAAAAGGGGCCATACCAGGCCATTTGCTATCTTCTTAAAAAGCTAAAACTTGTCTCCGCGTCAATTGAATTTCAAAAATAATGGTCCAGCTTTTTTATTTAAGACTATTTTTAGGCATTGAAACCTTTTTCCTGTTGTCTGTTGCCACGGATAGCAAGGGTGGGCATGGATTAAAAAAAACTTGAAAAAGTTGGGTCAACATTTTCAAATTTTAATGTTATGCCTGCAAATATCATCCAAACAAACAAATATCATGGTTAGTAATCCCTGATGAAATTTGTTTGATGGCTTCTTCATTACTCTGCAAGACCATTTTGTATATGGCGATAAAGGCTAGCCTGAATTTCAGACGATTACTTTGAGTCGTTTTCTCCTCTCAGCAACGTCTGAATCGACCGGCCGTTAATAACGTCCAGTGACGTCACTACCCGAAAATCGGGTGGTGATTCTGATTGGTTGATTGTGCAAACGTTTGCATAATTATGTATAATTATGAGTGTGTTTTTTGAAGTGTTCCGTGTGTGTGTTTTTAAAGCTTATTTCATTTCGTGATTGCGATCGAGTTTGATTATTAAATTACAACAGATTCGTTTACTTTTTGCATGAATTAAAGCAAACGAGTAGTGACGTCACTGGACAGCATTAACGGCTGGTCGATTCAGACGTCACTGAGGGAGTAAAAATGACTCGAAGTAATCATCTGAAATTCAGGCTAGATAAAGGCACAAAGTAACGACTTGTGACATAGTCCCTTAAAATGTCTACGAATTAAAGCTCATCTAGCGAGACACATCAGTACTAGACACCAGTAAAGTGACTTGGCTTGCCATGCCAAGTCAGTGTAGGAATAAATTTTGCGGAACTCTCAGCAAATTTGCCAAAGCACCGTTCAACGCCACACTACTGGATACCGCGCCTTAATTGGGATACTGATGCCAGGCCTCGTCGACACGTATCCGGGGATTTTTGAAAATTGAAATTTTTCTCCGTTTTTGGCAATTTCGCATACACACAAGAATGGCCCTGCGTACGCGGACGTGTACTTTCCGATCGTCGTTTCACTGCGAAAGCCTTTTCAACGGAAATAATCGGAAGTAAAAGTACCAGCTGTTTTATCCACATTAAGAGCGACACATTCAGGGTCAACTTTAATACAAAGTGATTCTTCGCTACATGTCAAGAAAGGGTATCATTCACTAACATGTAGAACAGCCGCTATTTGTTCGCCTTTTTGGGCGAACGAAGCAGGAAAGCGTGGAGCAAGAGACACGCACTGCGGGGAAAGGCGCGGACTCCTCGCTCTTTTTGCGCTTGCCTTCGGTCAAGTGAAAAAACGCAAAAAAATAACGCCTGTTCAGCTGTCTAATCATTCACCTGTGACCATAATACTCTATTGTCTTTCCCTTATGAAAAACCATAATTGCACCAGAGTATTTAACACCTGCAAGACATTTAAACAGACCAACGTATATAAGTTTATCGATCAACACTATCATAATTTATCATTATAATAAATATCGAATCTGAATCTGGATTTAAGTCAATTCTTCGCGTTATTCAAAGGAATAACAGTGAACTTACCCACACTTTGCGCTAGAGACATGCTTTCTGCGATATTGACAACGGCTACAGTCACACCCTGGGGCTGAAGAACCCTTGCAACAATCTGCGGGCGGAAAAACAGCTATTAGAGGCCCTCTTTTTAAGGGGGCTTTTGGTTGATTTAGTTTGGGCAAGAGTTTTTTCCAAGCCTTCTATCGAGACCAAAATTTTCTGTACATTTCACAACATGCCAAGATTTTTTCCTTCCAAGTCTATTTAAGGGGTAATTGATTTTAGAAAGAAAAAACTGTAAACAGCCTAAGAAGGGACAAATTCTTGCACGCTGTGAATAGTCAGATATTTACACCCGTCAAAAGACATCAGGAACATATTGTGCTATTGAAAGACAACGTCTGTGGAAGGTGTTCCTTTATAGGTGAGGCTACCTTCTGGAAAGCTTCCCCCTTTGGATGGTGTTTCCTTGAAGAACAGCTACATGAGTGTGCTTCAGGGATATACCCCTTATGCATGGAAGGTGGGAAGTGGCCCCCTTTTCTCCTTAGTGTATTCTCGGTTTTCAAATGATGTCACCAAAATTCAAACTCAGAAACTATCGATTTTTCTGAGTTTCTACTTCCATGAGGTATTACAGCACCTAAAAACCTACAAATTTCCTGTTCGAAAGGGTGCTTTGTTTTGCGATAGGAAACGCTTTTGCGTGACGCGACATTTTGCTGGCGGCCGGGAAAGCTCTTGTGTGGGTAAAAACGTTACCGATTTTTTGACATTTTGCTATTTATTCTTTGTCTCAGAATAAATATTACTTTAATCTTTATGAGTTCCTCAAGCGATGAATTTATGTATTTGTAGAAAAACTCAAAAACAGGTGTTTCTGTTGGTTTCCAGCGGCCATATTTGTGCCCCTCAAAGCGACACCAACATGGCGTCTCCATACAAATCTTTATAAATTTGGGTAAAACGTTTTTTCCAAATTTCTCGCATATGAAATCTCGCACAGACCTGATTCTTGGCGAGGCTTTTTGTATATTTATCTTCTTTCATTTCCCCTATTCCGGACTTTCTGCATTGAATGGTTTGCATTTTTATTTCTGAGGGCGTGACAGTGAAACCAAAGAATACATGTAGAAGATGTAGAAGCCCCTCTTGTGGGTCTCCTCTTATGATAGAGCAAAGTTTCCAGTGGCCAAGTGCAACCTCAGTGGCAGATCCAGGGGAGGGGCCTCTTTTGGAGACTGGTTCCCCCCTTTTCTAAGGGTCTAGATGACTGCCCCCCTCCCCCCTTTATCTCAAGGTCTGGATCCAGCACTGAACCTTAAAGGATGCACCCCAATGTGAAGGAAAGGGATTCAGTGGTAAGATGTTCCCTCAAAGAAGTTACCCCCTAAGCTAATAAAGGAGAAGCTACATAGCAATACCTCTGAGGCCTAGATCGGGGCTGGCACTCATGAGAGAGTCTCCTCTTATATTAAGTATTGCCTGAAAGGAGAGGTACTATTGTGGAAGGTGTCCTCTTATGCAAGATATCCCTGTAAAGGAGAGGTACTGTATGTGTGTAACCTTAAGGGATATGCCCCCTTAATTAAGGAGAGAGAAGTACCATTTTGGGAGGTGGTGCCCTGTAGAGGGTACCCAATTATGGAGAGGGGAATTCGCCTTATTCAAGATAACCCTGAAGGAAAGGTTAATGTACATGTACTATACTCTTAAGGGATATGTCCTCGTATGGAAGGAGAAGGACCATTATGAGACATTGCTCCTCAAGTAAAGGTGCCCCCTTAACTAGCGGCATAGAGGAACCCTCATGAAGGGTGTCTTCTTATCCATGGTTGACCCTATAGAAGAGTAATCAGATCAATTTAGGTTTCTGGGAAACTGCCCACCTACCCCTCCCCTAAGCCAAATTTTGCCCTAAGTGAGAAGTAAGTGATATTGTTGACTTAGGGGAGGGGTGGGTGGTCAGTTTTGATCCAAGTAATCTTATCAGGTGTGCCCCATAAGGGAGGAGAGGAATACTTAAATGCACAAGGTGTCCCATTAAGCAAGATGTTCCCTTCAAGTTAAGACCACACCCTCATGAAGATTGTCCTCTTGAATTTAGTGTCCCCTGAAAAGAGAGGTGACCACGTGAAAGGTCTCATCTTATGCAAGATGCCATTGTAGAGAAGAGTACCCTTATTCACATAATTACCTACAAATTCTCTCAACTGACCTCCATACATTTTCTTTAAGAGTTAGTTGAGAGAATTTGATAGAAGATCAACGCATTTTGCCTTTGGTGATCATTTTATCAGTTCTCATAACCTTTTCTCTTGATGGTGTATGGAAAATGTTAGAAGAAAATTGATGTAAAGATAAAGCAATTCCTCAAACAGAATCTAAGGGGAAATGAGTGATAAAAACAAGTTTGACACATGTATGTTACATTATTTTTCAAGCAGAGATCAAGTTATCCTTTCAGCGTGGAAATATAAATGGAGTTGTAGTTAATATCCCTTTATCTCTCTTATGTAAACAGCTGGTTTTTTTTTTTTCTTTTTTTAATCTCTTTTTACGGTTTGAATAGCAAGGAAAAATCATGTACATAATTTGTAATTTTTTTTCTGTCCTTTAATAAAATTTATAAAGGACAGAAAAAAATTACAAATTATGTAGATGATTATAGCAAAATAAATACTCAAATACTCTGTTATCTTTTATAATTTTTACTTCTAAATATCTCCCCTTATGGCCAATAATAATTTTAAAATGAAGCATTTTCAGTTATCTTCACAAAATCTGTATCAAGTACAGCTGAAAAAACCCTTTTTTTGCTTATTTCAATTTTGAGAATATTTTAATCACCTCTGTCTGAAAAAAATGTGACAACTGGGATCTCAAGATAATTAAGACACTTTTTTGTAACTAAGTATAAATTTTATGTTTCAAATTTTTCTTTAGATTGAATTTGCTGGATTGTCTTTGTCTCATTTAATGGTAATGAAATTCAGACAGGAAAATATCATTTCAGCTGAAAATTTAAAAAATTTCCAAAACGAAAGCAATTAACCTAAAATTTTAAGCATTAGTGTAGAAAAAAATAATTAAAATGTTATTGTAAGGGCAATTTTAAGCCCACTCCACACCCTTTAATATAATGTTCTTGTAGTTTCAAAAAAAAATTAAGACTGACATGTTTAATATTATAACTGAATAAGATTTGTTCAGCTGAAAAAATGAAAATTTTCATAACTGCAATATGGAAAAGATCATATTTAAATATCAATCTTTTAAAAAATTGAAATCTTTCTAAAGAAATTGTTTCAGTACAATTCCAACTTGATTACAGTATATTAAAGGCAAAATCACTTCAAGAACCACCAGTTTTATATTCTGTGGTTGATCTACGTAAATCATTTATTATTAAAAAGCAATTTACACTGTTAATTAGCACAAGATAGAGTTAATCATTCATGACTTTAGGTCTCCATAATTACAGGAATAATATTCTCAGCATTAAGTACACTATCTTCACAATTCTTACCACTAATATGCTAAAGTTTAAAACTGCAAGATTTTTTTCTTTAGTTAAAATTTTGAATCGGATCATTTTTTACGATTTTGTGTCCTTTTGATGTTTAGGACCATTTATATAAATCTATTTTTTAAAAGAGAACCAATCGTGCATCAAACATTTACCCAAACGAATTAGCTAAAGCAAAAAGGAAATATAGGCTGAAAGCAATCCAATACTCATGTGTGACTTATCTCTAAGATAATTCCATAAAATATTCAGATGCCTGCATAAGAACTTTAACGAAGATTTCAAACTATAATTCAGGCAAACGCGAGATGAATGTTAAAGCCAGGTGGATTACTCTCATGTGAAAGATAAACAAGACTAAAGATCCTGTACGGTATGCGGTTAAAGTTAAGCTTAAGTAATACGAGCTTTCGTACTCATGATCGTCCTTTTTCATATAGCCTCCCTGCTAGCAGCTTACCTCAAGCATCTTTTCGTCCGTCTTCCATGACCGATCGGCCTCTTGATCTTCCTTGTTCGCGTAGTAAAACAACACCGCTAGTAATCGACTTGCTTTCATTGTCTTGTTGAAGTTGCTTTCGGTGAGCTTAGCAACCCTTTTGATTCCGTCATCTTTCAGATAAGGCGGGAGTCTTTCTTCTTCCCTCGTGATCTCACCATCGTCATCTAAAGGGAACGCGCCTTGGAAGAAAAGTGCACAGCCAAGGATGTAAACAAAGATGAAGTCGTTCATTGCCAAACAGAAACTGACAACGTTCCAGCGTTGCGCTCTATCGGCATGCGAGACACTACTGGTAGGGGAAAGCCGCGATTTCTCCAGGGAGCCCTAGGGATGATGATTTCTTGCCTTCACTTCCGGGCATTATTTTGAGCCAGATTTTCAACGAAGAGCAATCTGCGTTCCTGTTTATAAACATATCATCACCTATAACAGGAAATCAAGATTTGATGGGCGTTTTTGTTCTTTGATCAAAGGTTGTAGTCAAGGTCAAGCGCAAGCAAATCGCGGGGAAATGGCGATGTCGCGGTAAAAATTGGTAACATACTCAAAATACTCCTTTGACGCCACTTCCGGTGTGTCCATATTTGTGACGTCATCATCATAGACTTGCAAATCGATCATGGCGACGACTGAATCTAGACACTACTTGCCCTAGCCGAACAAAGGGACAATTCGCGATTATTACGGGTCACTGTCGTTGTAAAAACAAGGCATGAAAAAATGACGACGTGGTATACTTCAGAGAATTCAGCTAGTGGTAAGTTAATAAAAAGTAAACGGATGTAGCAACGAAATATTTTCGATGAGCGTCTTTTAATACGCCCAGATCAGCGAGATATAAGACTGTAATTTAGCTTGTACAGTATTGAACTTCAGCTTGATCTTTCATAACCATCATCGTTGTGACTCTGATAATATTTACATTTAAGTGTCCGTTTTAGAATTACACTTGAGATTTTGTTTTCTTTATTTTATCCATTTTTAGGGCCAAATTTCCCGATGGCTTCGTTTGATGAAAGCCCTGTCTTTTCTCACCAGGAATTTAGCCGTAGGTAAGGGGGATTTTTCGATTTTGGTTGCGAATAAATCCTTCACGTCAAGTACCTTTCATCAAATTGTATATTTGTCATATTTTGAAATATGAAGTCTATAATCATTACAAAGTATGAGGTTGAGTTTTTGGCTTATCGATTGATCAAACCCATCCTCCCAAATTGGCATCCAT